>OX276331.1:16890630-17613630 GCA_946251845.1 Andrena fulva | reverse complement strand
GATGTATGTTAGTGGGAAATGTAAAAAGCCTGAAGCCCAAGCTGCAGAAGTGGAACCTACCACTGCACAATTGGAATGGATACACAAGGACCAAAAGGCAAGGTCAGATTTAATTCTATCCATTAGCCCGTCAGAATTGCAACATGTTAAGTCGTGTACAACTGCACGAGAAGTATGGCTTAAGCTGGAAGAAGTGTATGCGTCAAAAGGTCCAGCTCGTAAAGCTACGTTGCTGAAGAGGCTAATTATTCACAAAATGAAGGAATCTGACGACATAAGAGAGCACATTATGAAGTTTTTTAATACTGTCGACAAACTGGCAGCTATGTCGGTGGACATACATAAGGATCTGTTGGCGGTCATGCTTTTATATAGTCTGCCCCCTTCATTTGAGAACTTCAGATGCGCTATGGAGAGTCGAGACAGCTTGCCAAGTCCAGATACTTTAAGGGTTAAAATAATAGAAGAACATGAGGCACGGAAGCAAGATACAGAAAGTGTTGATACGCCTGGGGCACTTATGGCGAAACGCAAGTGGAAGAAAGGTTCAACCAATCAAAAACCACACAAGAAAACTACTGAAGGACGTGAAAAGTTTGAGAGTAATGAGAAATTTACCAAAAATAAGATTAAGTGCTATAGGTGTCAAAAGATTGGACATATATCCAGTCGATGCAGGACTAATCTAAGTGAATCTCATCATGATGGCTTACAAACGGAAGATAAATCATTCTTAATTAATACCATGATGGAGCCAACTGCATTCTTTACTAAGGATGAAGCAAAATCAAGTTGGTGTCTGGACAGTGGCTGCACTACCCACTTGTGTCGAGATAAGAAGAGCTTTACAGAGATACCTAGTACCGATGTTAAAAGGGTAAATTTGGCTGATGATGCATCTACAAATGCGACAGCAACTGGTACGGTAAGCATTATGATCTCAAACAATGCCGATGATGAACTAATTGATCTTAAAAATGTACTACATGTTCCTACCTTGCGCACGAATTTAATGTCAGTTGCAAAAATCACTGACAAGGGTAACAAGGTGACATTTTATAAGGATAAAGCTATTGTTTTTGGCAGTAATGGCAAAATAAGACTTGTCGCAGTTCGCAAGGGAGATCTATACTTTATTAGAAATTTGGAAGAACATGTAAATAATGTGTCAGTAGTAAACAAGTCCTCTAAATTAAAATTATGGCATGATAGGTTAGGTCACTTAAATACCAAAGATGTTATTGAGATGGGTAATCGTAATGTAATTCCTAAAGTTGAGAACATAGCATTGGATTGCAGCATATGTTTACAAGGGAAATTAACTGCATTATCATTTCCACAAAGACTAAGTGGGTCAACGCACAAGTTGGAAATAATTCATAGTGATTTGTGTGGACCTATGAGAACAGAGTCACAGGGAAAATCAAAATACTTTGTGACATTCATAGACGATTACTCGCGGTGGTGCGAAGTCAGATTTTTGTCAAAGAAAAGTGACTTATTGAATGCTTTTAAGGAATTTAAAAATTTGGTAGAGAAACAAACAGGTGCTAAAGTTAAATCCTTACAATCAGATAATGGCAAGGAATATTGTAATAGGGAGTTCGATGCCTATTTAAAGGAACATGGAATCAAAAGGCGTTTGACTGTTCCCCACACACCTCAGCAAAATGGTGTGGCAGAGCGCAAGAACCGGACATTAGTTGAGATGGCTCGGTGTATGATGCTGCAATCAGGGGTAGCGCCTTCGTTTTGGGCTGAGGCCATAGCGACTGCAAATTTTCTACGTAACAGGTGTACCACTAAAGCACTAAACGGGAGCATACCCTATGAGGCCTGGACAGGTTCAAGGGTGCGTTTGAACTTTTTGCAAACTTTTGGATGCAAAGTATATGCGTTGGATAAGTCTCCCTCAAAGGATAAGTTTGCCCCAAGAGGTAAAGAAGGCATTTTTGTGGGATACGCTGATGAAGCAAAAGGTTTTAGAATATGGCTGATGAATGAAAAACGGGTTATCATTGCTAGAGATGTCAGATTTTTAAATGAATTCACTGGAGAAAGTGAATCAAAAGCCATAATATCTCACGAAAGGGATCTCAACAACAATAATGATGTTATGTCGGAAGAGAAATATGAGACATGGATGGATGTAAATCAGGGGCCTCGGTTACTTGATGAAGAAGAGTTGCATCCGCAAGATGAGCCAATTAATGAGGATACTGGAGAAGTTGGAGTTGAGCAGAGACAGCCTCAGATTGAAATGAAGAGAGGTCCTGGTAGGCCAAGAAAGGTTTTCACGGGACAAAGGGGTCGTCCTAAGTTAATGTACAACTACATTCCAAACACTGTTCAACCTAACTCCGATGAGATTGAAGCTGATAATGCCGGAGAGCATATGGATTCCTCAGATGAAGATGATATGTTTTATGACGCCAATTTTTGGTCTGTGCAAGCAAATGTGAGTGAAGTCGATCCTAAACATGCATTAGAAAGCAGTGACAGCAACGAATGGCGAAATGCAATATATGCAGAAATAAAAAGTTTGATTAATAATGATACTTGGAAAATTGTCAAAAGGCCAGTAAGTAAAAATGTGATTGGCTGTCGTATGGTGCTAACGAATAAATTTGATGCAAATGGTGTTTTGGCACGACGGAAGGCGAGATTGGTCGCAAAGGGTTATTCGCAAAAGCCAGGGTCCGACTTTAAGGAGACATTCGCTCCTGTTTCAAGGCTTAGCTCAATGAGACTGATAACAGCATTGGCTGTGAAACATAATCTCAGGCTGTATCAATTGGACATTGAAACTGCATTTTTAAATGGAGAGATTGAAGAAGAAATCTATATGGAGAAGCCTGATTTCTTGCATGAGATGCTGGTGTTAATTGCTAAAACCGAAGACAACAACAGTCCCATCGTACTAAAGGCCAAAGAAATGCTTAGCAAGTTGAAGTGTAAGGACACGGTATGTTGCCTACAGAAGGCGATCTATGGATTACGCCAAGCTGGACGACAGTGGCATTTAAAATTGGATAACAAACTCCGAAAATTAGGACTATTGCCAACGAATGCTGATGCTTGTATATATAGGGCGAGAAAAGGTGGCAAAATAATGATCATCATGACTTACGTTGATGATATATTGATAGCATCTGATGATCAGAAGTGGACTGAGAACATTAAAAGGGAATTGATGAGGGATTTTAAAGTTCGAGACTTAGGTCTCGCTAACTATTGTCTTGGTATACAGATAGAACAAAAACAGGGAGAGATTAAACTCTCACAGGAGAAGTACATTAAGGATGTCCTGAATCAGTTCGGTATGAGTGAGGCCAATCCGGTCTCTACCCCTATGGACGTTGGAACTCAGTTGGTCAAAGGGGAGAAAACTGAAGATGATTCGTCTTCGAATTTACCATATAGGGAATTAATAGGTTCCCTGATGTATATTGCAATTGGAACCAGGCCGGATATTGCTCATTCTGTGAGCGTCTTAAGCCAGTTTAATGACTGTTTTGATGACTCGCATTGGGTCGCTGCAAAGAGAGTTCTGCGGTATTTAAAGGGTACTGCTTGTGTGGGTCTTTGTTTTAGACGGTCTTCTTCAGATTGCATAGAAGGATACGTAGATGCAAATTGGGGAAGCTGCCTGATTGATCGTAGATCATATACTGGATATATTTTTTTGTTGGCTGGCTCTGCAATTAGTTGGGAGTCTAGAAAACAACGAACCGTTGCCCTTTCATCTACAGAGGCTGAATATATGGGCATTACTGAAGCTGTAAAGGAGTCCATTTACTTACAGGGCTTTCTTTCAGAGTTGGGTTTTCTGGAGCCCGGCAGTATAAAGCTCTGGAATGATAATCAAGGGGCATGTATGCTCGCGAAGAATGCTGTGTATCATCAGAGGAGTAAGCATATTGATATTCGCTATCATTTTATCAGAGAGGCCCTTAGGACTGATAAGCTGCAATTGGGGCATAAGAGTACCTCTGAGATGGCAGCTGACATATTAACCAAGGGACTACAGACTGCGAAGCATAATAGATGTATAAGCTTAATCGGAGTTACCTAAGATCTTTATATTGTAATTTTTTATTTTTGTAATTTGTGCAACTGAGATGTTCGCGTTAAGGGGGTGTGTTGGTTATTTTTGTCTTTCGCGTTGGTAACGCTCCATCTTTATGTTCAATTATTATCACACGATGTACCTCACTTCCGTTTTTGAACACGATGTGTGAACACGCTATATTTTCGTACTTATGTAAACCCACGTCTATTTTCTATAATAAACAATTTATATCAATCACAAATATAACATAGTGCTACTCTGATAAATTCTAACATATAAAAATTGATTTCTTACCAAAAAAATGTAATACTTTCAAAAAAAAATTTAATTCTAACAAATAAAAATTTAATTCTTACAAAAAAAAATTGATTCTAACAAAACCAATTTAATTCTTCCAATAAAAATTGATATCTAAAGAAAAATTAATTCTTACAAAAAAATTTAATTCTAACAAAAAAAATTAAATTCTAACGAAAAAAAATTTAATTCCTGCAAAAAAAATTTAATTCTATCGAAAAAAAAATTAATTCTGAAGAAAATTTTTTTTCTCTCAAAATAAATTAATTCTTGCAAATAAAAAAGAAATTCTTACCAAAAAATTTAATTCTTACAAACAAAATTTAATTCTTACAAAAAAAATTTAATTCTTACAAAAAAAAATTAATTCTTACAAAAAAAATTTAATTCTTACAAAAAAATTTAATTCTTACAAAAAAAAATTAATTCTTACAAAAAAAAATTTAATTCTTACAATAAAAATTTATTTCACAAAAAAAATTTAATTCTTACAAAAAAATTTAATTCTTACAAAAAAAAATTAATTCTTACAAAAAAAATTAATTCTTACAAAAAAAATTTAATTCTTACAATAAAAATTTATTTCACCAAAAAAATTTAATTCTTACAAAAAAATTTAATTCTTACAAAAAAAATTTAATTCTAACAAAAAAAAATTAATTCTTACAAAAAAATTAAATTCTAAACCGAAAAAATTTAATTGTTACAAAAGAAATTTTAATTCTTACAAAAAATTTTAATTCTCACAAATAAAAATTTAATTCTAACAAAAAAATTTAATTCTTACAAAAAAAATTAATTCTTACAAAAAAATTTAATTCATACAAAAAAAATTTATTTCACAAAAAAAAATTAATTCTTACAAAAAAATTTAATTCTTACAAAAAAAAATTAATTCTTACAAAAAAAATTTAATTCTTACAAACAAAATTTAATTCTTACAAAAATAATTTAATCCTTACAAAAAAAATTAATTCTTACAAAAAAAATTTAATTCTTACAAAAAAATTTAATTCTTACAAAAAAAAATTAATTCTTACAAAAAAAATTTAATTCTTACAAAAAAATTTAATTCTTACAAAAAAAATTTAATTCTTACAAAAAAAATTATTTCTCAAAAATCAAAATTAATTCTTATAGAAAAAAAATTAATTCTAACAAAACCAATTTAATTCTTCCAATAAAAATTGATTTCTAAAGAAAAATTTATTCTTACAAAAAAAATTTAATTCAAACAATAAACATTAAATTATAAGGAAAAAATTTTTAATTCTTTCAAAATAAATTTAATTCTATCGAAAAAAAATTAATTCTGTAGATGAAAATTTTTTCTCAAAATAAATTAATTCTGACAAATAAAAATTTAACTCTTACCAAAAAAAATTAATTCTTACCAAAAAAATTTAATTCTTACAAAAAAAATTTAATTTTTACAAAAAAAAATTAATTCTATCAAATAAAAATTAATTCTAACGAAAAAAAATTTTTCCAAAAAAAAATGTATTTTTACAAATAAAAATTTAATTCTTACAAAAAAAATTTAATTCTTACAAAAAAAAATTTAATTCATACCAAAAATAATTTAATTCTACTAAATAAAAATTTAATTCTTATAAAAAAAAATGAATCCTTACAAAAAAAATTTAATTCTTACAAAATAATTAAATTCTTACAAAAAAAATTATTTCTCAAAAAAACAAAATTAATTCTTACGGAAAAAAATTTAATTCATACAAGAAAAATTTAATTCTAACAAATAAACATTGATTTCTAAAATAAAATTAATTCTTACAAAAAAAATTAATTCTAACAAAAAAAATTAAATTCTAACGAAAAAATTTTTAATTCTTGCAAAAAAAATTAATTCTATCGAAAAAAAAATTAATTCTGAAGAAAATTTTTTTTTCTCAAAATAAATTAATTCTGACAAATACAAATTTAATTCTTACCAAAAAAAATTAATTCTTAACAAAAAAATTTAAATCTTACAAAAAAAATTTAATTCTTACAAACAAAATTTAATTCTTACAAAAAAAATTTAATTCTTACAAAAAAATTTAATCCTTACAAAAAAAATTAATTCTTACAAAAAAAATTTAATTCTTACCAAAAAAATTTAATTCTAACAAAAATTTTAATTCTTACAAATGAAAATTTATTCTTCCAATAAAAATTGATTTCTAAAAAAAAAATTAATTCTTACAAAAAAAATTTAATTCTAACAAAAAAAATTAAATTCTTACCAAATAATTAAATTCTTACAAAAAAAATTTATTTCTCAAAAAACAAAATTAATTCTTACAGAAAAAAATTTAATGCTTACAAAACCAATTTAATTCTTACAAAAAAAATTTATGTCTCAAAAAAAATAGATTCTTACAGAAAAAAATTTAATTCTAACAAAACCAATTTAATTCTTACAATAAAATTTAATTCTTACACGAAAAATTTAATTCTAACAAATAAAAATTTAATTCTTACAAAAATAATTTAATTCTAACAAATAAAAATTTAATTCTTATAAAAAAGATTTAATTCTTACAAAAAACATTTAATTCTAACAAAAAAAATTAATCTTAAACAAAAAAAAATTAATTCTTGCAAAAAAAAATTGAATTCTATCGAAAAAAAATTAATTCTAACGAAAAAAAAATTTTCTCAAAAAAAATTTATTCTTACAAATAAAAATTTAATTCTTGCACAAAAAATTAATTCTATCGAAAAAAAATTAATTCTGACGAAAAAAAATTTTTTTACAAAAAAACTAATTCTTACAAATAAAAATTTAATTCTTACAAAAAAAATTTAATTCATACAAAAAAAATTTAATTCATACAAAAAAATTTAATTCATACAAAAAAAATTTAATTCATACCAAAAATAATTTAATTCTAACAAATAAAAATTTATTCTTACAAAAAAATTAATTCTTCCAAAAAAAATTTAAATTTTATAAAAAAAATTAATTCTTACAAAAAAAATTACTTCTTCCAAAAAAAATTTAAATTTTAGAAAAAAAAATTAATTCTATCAAATAAAAATTAATTCTAACGAAAAAAATTTTTTCCAAAAAAAAAATGTATTTTTACAAATAAAAATTTAATTCTTACAAAAAAAATTTAATTCTTACAAAAAAAAATTTAATTCATACCAAAAATAATTTAATTCTACTAAATAAAAATTTAATTCTTATAAAAAAAAATGAATTCTTACAAAAAAAATTTAATTCTTACAAAATAATTAAATTCTTACAAAAAAAATTATTTCTCAAAAAAACAAAATTAATTCTTACGGAAAAAAATTTAATTCATACAAGAAAAATTTAATTCTAACAAATAAACATTGATTTCTAAAAAAAAATTAATTCTTACAAAAAAAATTAATTCTAACAAAAAAAATTAAATTCTAACGTAAAAATTTTTAATTCTTGCAAAAAAAATTAATTCTATCGAAAAAAAAATTAATTCTGAAGAAAATTTTTTTTTCTCAAAATAAATTGATTCTGACAAATACAAATTTAATTCTTACCAAAAAAAATTAATTCTTAACAAAAAAATTTAAATCTTACAAAAAAAATTAAATTCTAACGAAAAAAATTTTAATTCTTGCAAAAAAAAATTAATTCTATCGAAAAAAAATTAATTCTGAAGAAAAATTTTTTTTCTCAAAAAAAATGAATTCTTACAAATAAAAATTTAATTCTTACCAAAAAAATTTAATTCTTACCAAATAATTAAATTCTTACAAAAAAAATTTATTTCTCAAAAAACAAAATTAATTCTTACAGAAAAAAATTTAATGCTTACAAAACCAATTTAATTCTTACAAAAAAAATTAATTCTTACAAAAAAAAATTTAATTCTTACAATAAAAATTTATTTCACAAAAAAAATTTAATTCTTACAAAAAAATTTAATTCTTACAAAAAAAAATTAATTCTTACAAAAAAAATTAATTCTTACAAAAAAAATTTAATTCTTACAATAAAAATTTATTTCACCAAAAAAATTTAATTCTTACAAAAAAATTTAATTCTTACAAAAAAAATTTAATTCTAACAAAAAAAAATTAATTCTTACAAAAAAATTAAATTCTAAACCGAAAAAATTTAATTGTTACAAAAGAAATTTTAATTCTTACAAAAAATTTTAATTCTCACAAATAAAAATTTAATTCTAACAAAAAAATTTAATTCTTACAAAAAAAATTAATTCTTACAAAAAAATTTAATTCATACAAAAAAAATTTATTTCACAAAAAAAAATTAATTCTTACAAAAAAATTTAATTCTTACAAAAAAAAATTAATTCTTACAAAAAAAAATTAATTCTTACAAACAAAATTTAATTCTTACAAAAATAATTTAATCCTTACAAAAAAAATTAATTCTTACAAAAAAAATTTAATTCTTACAAAAAAATTTAATTCTTACAAAAAAAAATTAATTCTTACAAAAAAAATTTAATTCTTACAAAAAAATTTAATTCTTACAAAAAAAATTTAATTCTTACAAAAAAAATTATTTCTCAAAAATCAAAATTAATTCTTATAGAAAAAAAATTAATTCTAACAAAACCAATTTAATTCTTCCAATAAAAATTGATTTCTAAAGAAAAATTTATTCTTACAAAAAAAATTTAATTCAAACAATAAACATTAAATTATAAGGAAAAAATTTTTAATTCTTGCAAAATAAATTTAATTCTATCGAAAAAAAATTAATTCTGTAGATGAAAATTTTTTCTCAAAATAAATTAATTCTGACAAATAAAAATTTAACTCTTACCAAAAAAAATTAATTCTTACCAAAAAAATTTAATTCTTACAAAAAAAATTTAATTTTTACAAAAAAAAATTAATTCTATCAAATAAAAATTAATTCTAACGAAAAAAAATTTTTCCAAAAAAAAATGTATTTTTACAAATAAAAATTTAATTCTTACAAAAAAAATTTAATTCTTACAAAAAAAAATTTAATTCATACCAAAAATAATTTAATTCTACTAAATAAAAATTTAATTCTTATAAAAAAAAATGAATCCTTACAAAAAAAATTTAATTCTTACAAAATAATTAAATTCTTACAAAAAAAATTATTTCTCAAAAAAACAAAATTAATTCTTACGGAAAAAAATTTAATTCATACAAGAAAAATTTAATTCTAACAAATAAACATTGATTTCTAAAATAAAATTAATTCTTACAAAAAAAATTAATTCTAACAAAAAAAATTAAATTCTAACGAAAAAATTTTTAATTCTTGCAAAAAAAATTAATTCTATCGAAAAAAAAATTAATTCTGAAGAAAATTTTTTTTTCTCAAAATAAATTAATTCTGACAAATACAAATTTAATTCTTACCAAAAAAAATTAATTCTTAACAAAAAAATTTAAATCTTACAAAAAAAATTTAATTCTTACAAACAAAATTTAATTCTTACAAAAAAATTTTAATTCTTACAAAAAAATTTAATCCTTACAAAAAAAATTAATTCTTACAAAAAAAATTTAATTCTTACCAAAAAAATTTAATTCTAACAAAAATTTTAATTCTTACAAATGAAAATTTATTCTTCCAATAAAAATTGATTTCTAAAAAAAAAATTAATTCTTACAAAAAAAATTTAATTCTAACAAAAAAAATTAAATTCTAACGAAAAAAATTTTAATTCTTGCAAAAAAAAATTAATTCTATCGAAAAAAAATTAATTCTGAAGAAAAATTTTTTTTCTCAAAAAAAAATGAATTCTTACAAATAAAAATTTAATTCTTACCAAAAAAATTTAATTCTTACCAAATAATTAAATTCTTACAAAAAAAATTTATTTCTCAAAAAACAAAATTAATTCTTACAGAAAAAAATTTAATGCTTACAAAACCAATTTAATTCTTACAAAAAAAATTTATGTCTCAAAAAAAATAGATTCTTACAGAAAAAAATTTAATTCTAACAAAACCAATTTAATTCTTACAATAAAATTTAATTCTTACACGAAAAATTTAATTCTAACAAATAAAAATTTAATTCTTACAAAAATAATTTAATTCTAACAAATAAAAATTTAATTCTTATAAAAAAGATTTAATTCTTACAAAAAACATTTAATTCTAACAAAAAAAATTAATCTTAAACAAAAAAAAATTAATTCTTGCAAAAAAAAATTGAATTCTATCGAAAAAAAATTAATTCTAACGAAAAAAAAATTTTCTCAAAAAAAATTTATTCTTACAAATAAAAATTTAATTCTTGCACAAAAAATTAATTCTATCGAAAAAAAATTAATTCTGACGAAAAAAAATTTTTTTACAAAAAAACTAATTCTTACAAATAAAAATTTAATTCTTACAAAAAAAATTTAATTCATACAAAAAAAATTTAATTCATACAAAAAAATTTAATTCATACAAAAAAAATTTAATTCATACCAAAAATAATTTAATTCTAACAAATAAAAATTTATTCTTACAAAAAAATTAATTCTTCCAAAAAAAATTTAAATTTTATAAAAAAAATTAATTCTTACAAAAAAAATTACTTCTTCCAAAAAAAATTTAAATTTTAGAAAAAAAAATTAATTCTATCAAATAAAAATTAATTCTAACGAAAAAAATTTTTTCCAAAAAAAAAATGTATTTTTACAAATAAAAATTTAATTCTTACAAAAAAAATTTAATTCTTACAAAAAAAAATTTAATTCATACCAAAAATAATTTAATTCTACTAAATAAAAATTTAATTCTTATAAAAAAAAATGAATTCTTACAAAAAAAATTTAATTCTTACAAAATAATTAAATTCTTACAAAAAAAATTATTTCTCAAAAAAACAAAATTAATTCTTACGGAAAAAAATTTAATTCATACAAGAAAAATTTAATTCTAACAAATAAACATTGATTTCTAAAAAAAAATTAATTCTTACAAAAAAAATTAATTCTAACAAAAAAAATTAAATTCTAACGTAAAAATTTTTAATTCTTGCAAAAAAAATTAATTCTATCGAAAAAAAAATTAATTCTGAAGAAAAATTTTTTTTCTCAAAATAAATTGATTCTGACAAATACAAATTTAATTCTTACCAAAAAAAATTAATTCTTAACAAAAAAATTTAAATCTTACAAAAAAAATTAAATTCTAACGAAAAAAATTTTAATTCTTGCAAAAAAAAATTAATTCTATCGAAAAAAAATTAATTCTGAAGAAAAATTTTTTTTCTCAAAAAAAAATGAATTCTTACAAATAAAAATTTAATTCTTACCAAAAAAATTTAATTCTTACCAAATAATTAAATTCTTACAAAAAAAATTTATTTCTCAAAAAACAAAATTAATTCTTACAGAAAAAAATTTAATGCTTACAAAACCAATTTAATTCTTACAAAAAAAATTTATGTCTCAAAAAAAATAGATTCTTACAGAAAAAAATTTAATTCTAACAAAACCAATTTAATTCTTACAATAAAATTTAATTCTTACACGAAAAATTTAATTCTAACAAATAAAAATTTAATTCTTACAAAAATAATTTAATTCTAACAAATAAAAATTTAATTCTTATAAAAAAGATTTAATTCTTACAAAAAACATTTAATTCTAACAAAAAAAATTAATCTTAAACAAAAAAAAATTAATTCTTGCAAAAAAAAATTGAATTCTATCGAAAAGAAATTAATTCTAACGAAAAAAAAATTTTCTCAAAAAAAATTTATTCTTACAAATAAAAATTTAATTCTTGCACAAAAAATTAATTCTATCGAAAAAAAATTAATTCTGACGAAAAAAATTTTTTTTACAAAAAAACTAATTCTTACAAATAAAAATTTAATTCTTACAAAAAAAATTTAATTCATACAAAAAAAATTTAATTCATACAAAAAAATTTAATTCATACAAAAAAAATTTAATTCATACCAAAAATAATTTAATTCTAACAAATAAAAATTTATTCTTACAAAAAAATTAATTCTTCCAAAAAAAATTTAAATTTTATAAAAAAAAATTAATTCTTACAAAAAAAATTAATTCTTCCAAAAAAAATTTAAATTTTAGAAAAAAAATTAATTCTTACAATAAAATTAAATTCTTACACGAAAAAATTTAATTCTTACAAAAAAATTAAATTATTACACGCAAACATTTAATTGTTACAAAAAAAAATTTAAATCTTACAAATAAAAATTTAATTCTTACAAAAAAATTTTAATTCTAACAAAAAAAAATTTAATTCTAACGAAAAAAAATTTAATTCTTGCAACACAAATTTAATTCTAATAAAAAAATTTAATTCTAAAGAAAAAAAATGTAATTCTTGCAAAAAACATTTAATTCTATCGAAAAAAAATTAATTCTAACGAAAAAAAATTTTTCTCAAAAAAAATTAATTCTTACAAATAAAAATTTAATTCTTACAAAAAATGTAATTCTTACAAAAAAATGTAATTCTTACAAATAAAAATTTAATTCTTCCAAAAATAATTTAAATTTTACAAAAAAAAGAATTCTTATAGAAAAATTAAATTCTTACACAAAAAAATTTAATTGTTACAAAAAAAAATTTAAATCTTACAAATAAAAATTTAATTCGTACAAAAAAAATTTAATTCTTACAAAAAAAATTTAATTCTTGCAAAAAAAATTTAATTCTAACAAAAAAAATTTAATTCTAAAGAAAAAAAATTTAATTCTAAAGAAAAATTTTAATTCTATCGAAAAAAAATTTAATTCTTGCAAAAAAAATTTTTTCTAAAAAAAAAATTATTTTTACAAATAAAAATTTAATTCTTACAAATAAAAATTTAATTCTTACAAAAAAATTAAATTCTTACACGAAAAAATTTAATTCTTACAAAATAATTATATTCTTAGAAAAGAAAATTATTTCTCAAAAAACAAAATTAATTCTTACAGAAAAAAAATTGATTCTAACAAAACCAATTTAATTCTTCCAATAAAAATTGATATCTAAAGAAAAATTAATTCTTACAAAAAAATTTAATTCTAACAAAAAAAATTAAATTCTAACGAAAAAAAATTTAATTCCTGCAAAAAAAATTTAATTCTATCGAAAAAAAATTAATTCTGAAGAAAATTTTTTTTCTCTCAAAATAAATTAATTCTTGCAAATAAAAAAGAAATTCTTACCAAAAAATTTAATTCTTACCAAAAAAATTTAATTCTTACAAAAAAAATTTAATTCTTACAAAAAAAAATTATTTCTTAGGAATAAAATTTTAATTCTCACAAATAAAAATTTAATTCTAACAAAAAAAATTTAATTCTTACAAACAAAATTTAATTCTTACAAAAAAAATTTAATTCTTACAAAAAAAAATTAATTCTTACAAAAAAAAATTAATTCTTACAAAAAAATTTAATTCTTACAAAAAAAAATTAATTCTTACAAAAAAAAATTTAATTCTTACAATAAAAATTTATTTCACAAAAAAAATTTAATTCTTACAAAAAAATTTAATTCTTACAAAAAAAAATTAATTCTTACAAAAAAAATTAATTCTTACAAAAAAAATTTAATTCTTACAATAAAAATTTATTTCACAAAAAAAATTTAATTCTTACAAAAAAATTTAATTCTTACAAAAAAAATTTAATTCTCACAAATAAAAATTTGATTCTAACAAAAAAATTTAATTCTTACAAAAAGAAATTTATTCTTACAAAAAAAATTTAAATTTTGCAAAAAAAATTTAATTCTTACAAAAAAATTTAATTCTTACAAAAAATTTTAATTCTTACAAAAAAAATTTAATTTTTACAAAAAAAAATTAATTCTATCAAATAAAAATTAATTCTAACGAAAAAAATTTTTTCCAAAAAAAAATTTATTTTTACAAATAAAAATTTAATTCTTACAAAAAAAATTTAATTCTTACAAAAAAAAATTTAATTCATACCAAAAATAATTTAATTCTACTAAATAAAAATTTAATTCTTATAAAAAAAATGAATTCTTACAAAAAAAATTTAATTCTTACAAAATAATTAAATTCTTACAAAAAAAATTATTTCTCAAAAAAACAAAATTAATTCTTACGGAAAAAAATTTAATTCATACAAGAAAAATTTAATTCTAACAAATAAACATTGATTTCTAAAAAAAAATTAATTCTTACAAAAAAAATTAATTCTAACAAAAAAATTAAATTCTAACGAAAAAATTTTTAATTCTTGCAAAAAAAATTAATTCTATCGAAAAAAAAATTAATTCTGAAGAAAAATTTTTTTTCTCAAAATAAATTAATTCTGACAAATACAAATTTAATTCTTACCAAAAAAAATTAATTCTTAACAAAAAAATTTAAATCTTACAAAAAAAATTTAATTCTAACAAAACCAATTTAATTCTTACAATAAAATTTAATTCTTACACGAAAAATTTAATTCTAACAAATAAAAATTTAATTCTTACAAAAAAAATTTAATTCTTGCAAAAAAAATTTAATTCTAACAAAAAAAATTTAATTCTAAAGAAAAAAAATTTAATTCTTGCAAAAAAATTTTAATTCTATCGAAAAAAAATTTAATTCTTGCAAAAAAAATTTAATTCTATCGAAAAAAAAATTAATTCTAACGAAAAAAAAATTTTCACAAAAAAAATTTATTCTCTCAAATAAAAATTTAATTCTTGCACAAAAATTTAATTCTATCGAATAAAAATTAATTCTAACGAAAAAAATGTTTTCTAAAAAAAAATTAATTCTTACAAAAAAAAATTAATTCTAACGAAAAAAATTTTTTTTACAAAAAAACTAATTCTTACAAATAAAAATTTAATTCTTACAAAAAAAAATTAATTCATACAAAAAAAATTTAATTCATACAAAAAAATTTAATTCATACAAAAAAAATTTAATTCATACCAAAAATAATTTAATTCTAACAAATAAAAATTAATTCTTACAAAAAAAATTAATTCTTCCAAAAAAAATTTAAATTTTATAAAAAAAAATTAATTCTTACAAAAAAAATTAATTCTTCCAAAAAAAATTTAAATTTTAGAAAAAAAATTAATTCTTACAATAAAATTAAATTCTTACACGAAAAAATTTAATTCTTACAAAAAAATTAAATTATTACACGCAAACATTTAATTGTTACCAAAAAAAATTTAAATCTTACAAATAAAAATTTAATTCTTACAAAAAAATTTTAATTCTAACAAAAAAAAATTAAATTCTAACGAAAAAAAATTTAATTCTTGCAACACAAATTTAATTCTAATAAAAAAAATTTAATTCTAAAGAAAAAAAATGTAATTCTTGCAAAAAACATTTAATTCTATCGAAAAAAAATTAATTCTAACGAAAAAAAATTTTCTCAAAAAAAATTTATTCATACAAATAAAAATTTAATTCTTGCACAAAAAAAAAAAATTAATACTAACGAAAAAAAATTTTTCTCAAAAAAAATTAATTCTTACAAATAAAAATTTAATTCTTACAAAAAATGTAATTCTTACAAAAAAATGTAATTCTTACAAATAAAAATTTAATTCTTCCAAAAAAAATTTAAATTTTACAAAAAAAAGAATTCTTATAAAAAAATTAAATTCTTACACAAAAAAATTTAATTGTTACAAAAAAAAATTTAAATCTTACAAATAAAAATTTAATTCGTACAAAAAAAATTTAATTCTTACAAAAAAAATTTAATTCTTGCAAAAAAAATTAATTCTAACAAAAAAAATTTAATTCTAAAGAAAAAAAATTTAATTCTTGCAAAAAAATTTTAATTCCATCGAAAAAAAATTTAATTCCTGCAAAAAAAATTTAATTCTATCGAAAAAAAATTAATTCTAACGAAAAAAAAATTTTCACAAAAAAAATTTATTCTTACAAATAAAAATTTAATTCTTGCACAAAAATTTAATTCTATCGAAAAAAAATTAATTCTAACGAAAAAAATGTTTTCTAAAAAAAAATTAATTCTTACAAAAAAAAATTTAATTCTTACAAAAAAAATTTAATTCATACAAAAAAAATTTAATTCATACAAAAAAAATTTAATTCTAACAAAAAAAATTAAATTCTAACGAAAAAATGTTTAATTCTTGACAAAAAAATTAATTCTGAAGAAAATTTTTTTTCTCAAAATAAATTAATTCATACAAATAAAAATTTAATTCTTACCAAAAAAATTAATTTCTTACCAAAAAAATTTAATTCATACAAAAAAAAATTTAATTCTAACAAATAAAAATATAATTCTTACCAAAAAAATGTAATACTTTCTAAAAGAAATTTAATTCTAACAAATAAAAATGTAATTCTTACAAAAACCAACTATTTTTTAGGAAAAAAATTTTAATTCTCACAAATAAAAATTTAATTCTAACAAAAAAATTTAATTCTTACAAAAAAAATTAATTCTTACAAGAAAATTAAATTATTACACGAAAACATTTAATTGTTACAAAAAAAAATTTATTTCTTACAAATAAAAATTTAATTCTTACAAGAAAAATTTAATTCAAACAATTAAAAATGTAATTCTTACCAAAAAAATCTAATTCTTACAAAGAAATTAAATTCTTACACGAAAAAATTTAATTCTTACAAAATAATTATATTCTTAGAAAAAAAAAATTATTCCTCAAAACACAAAATTAGTTCTTACAGCAAAATTTATTTCTCAAAAATAAATTAATTCTTACAAAAAAATTTAATTCTTACAAAAAAAAATAATTCTTACCAAAAAAATTTAATTCTTACAAGAAAAATTTAATTCTAACAAATAAAAATTTAATTCTTACAAAAAAAATTAATTCTTACAAAAAAAATTAATTCTTACAAAAAAAATTAATTCTTACAAAAAAAATTTAATTCTAACAAATAAAAATTTAATTCTTACAAATAAAAATTTAATTCTTACAAAAAAATTAAATTCTTACACGAAAAAATTTAATTCATACAAAATAATTATAATCTTAGAAAAAAAAATTATTTCTCAAAAAACAAAATTAATTCTTACAGAAAAAAAATTAATTCTAACAAAACCAATTTAATTCTACCAATAAAAATTGATTTCTAAAAAAAAAATTAATTCTTAGAAAAAAAATTTAATTCTAACAAAAAAAATTAAATTCTAACGAAAAAAAGTTTAATTCTTGACAAAAAAATTAATTCTGAAGAAAATTTTTTTTTTCTCAAAATAAATTAATTCTTACAAATAAAAATTTAATTCTTACCAAAAAAATTAATTTCTTACCAAAAAAATTTAATTCATACAAAAAAAAATTTAATTCTAACAAATAAAAATATAATTCTTACCAAAAAAAATGTAATACTTTCTAAAAAAAATTTAATTCTAACAAATAAAAATGTAATTCTTACAAAAAAAAACTATTTTTTAGGAAAAAAATTTTAATTCTCACAAATAAAAATTTAATTCTAACAAAAAAAATTTAATTCTTACAAAAAAAATGAATTCTTACAAGAAAATTAAATTATTACACGAAAAAACATTTAATTGTTACAAAAAAAAATTATTTCTTACAAATAAAAATTTAAATCTTACAAGAAAAATTTAATTCAAACAATTAAAAATGTAATTATTACCAAAAAAATCTAATTCTTACAAAAAATAATTTCTTACGAATAAAAATTTAATTCTTACAAATAAAATTTTGAATCTAACAAAAAAATGAATTCTTACCAAAAAAAGTTTTCTCAAAAAAAATTTTCTCAAAAAAATTAATTCTTACAAAAAAAATTTAATTCTTACAAAAAATAATTTAATTCTTACAAAAAAAAATTAATTCTTACAAAAAAAAATTAATTCTTCCAAAAAAAATTTAAATTTTACAAAAAAAAAAAGAATTCTTACAGAAAAATTAAATTCTTACACAAAAAAAATTTAATTGTTACAAAAAAAAAATTTAAATCTCACAAATAAAAATGTAATTCTTACAAAAAAATTTTAATTCTAACAAAAAAAAATTAAATTCTAAAGAAAAAAATTTTAATTCTTACAAAAAAAATTATTTCCCAAAAAACAAAATTAATTCTTACAGAGAAAAATTTAATTCTAACAAAACCAATTTAATTCTTACAATAAAAATTTATTTCTTACAAGAAAAATTTAATCCTAACAAATAAAAATTAATTCTTACAAAAAAAAATTAATTCTTCAAAAAAAATTTAAATTTTACAAAAAAAAAGAATTCTTACAAAAAAATTAAATTCTTACACAAAACAATTTAATTGTTACAAAAAAAAATTTAAATCTTACAAATAAAAATTTAATTCTTACAAAAAAATTTTAATTCTAACAAAAAAAAATTAAATTCTAAAGAAAAAAATTTTAATTTCTTACAAAAAAAATTATTTCCCAAAAAACAAAATTAATTCTTACAGAGAAAAATTTAATTCTAACAAAACCAATTTAATTCTTACAATAAAAATTTATTTCTCAAAAAAAAATTAATTCTGACAAAAAAAATTTAGTTCTGACAAAACCAATTTAATTCTAACAAATAAAAATTTAATTCTTTCAAATAAAAATTTAATTCTTACAAAAAAAATTTATTTCTTACAAAAAAAATTTTATTCTCAAAAAAAATTAATTCTGACAAAATAAATTTGATTCTAACAAATAAATTAAATACTAACGAAAAAATTTTAATTCTTGCAAAAAAAATTTTTAATTCTTACAAAATAATTAAATTCTTACAAAAAACATAATTAATTCTTACAGAAAAAATTTAATTCTTACAAAAAAATTTATTTTCACAAAAAAAATAATTATTACAAAAAAATTATTCCCAAAAAAATTTAAATTTTACAAAAAAAAATTAATTCTTACAAAAAAAAATTAATTCTTACAAAAAAAATTTAATTCGTACAAAACAAATTTAATTCTAACAAATAAAAATTTAATTCTTTCAAATAAAAATTTAATTCTTACAAAAAAAATTATTTCTCAAAAAACAAAATTAATTCTTACAGAAAAAAATTTAATTCTAACAAAACCAATTTCATTCTTAAAATGAAAATTTATTTCTCAAAAAAAAAATTAATTCTGACAAAAAAAATTTAATTCTAACAAAACCAATTTAATTCTTACAAATAAAAATTTAATTCTAACAAATAAAAATTTAATTCTTACACGAACAAATTTAATTCTTACAAAATAATTATATTCTTAGAAAAAAAAATTATTCCTCAAAACACAAAATTAATTCTTATAGAAAAAAATTAATTCCAACAAAACCAATTTAATTCTTCCAGTAAAAATTGATTTCTAAAAAAAAATTAATTCTTACAAAAAAAATTTAATTCTAACAATAAAAATTAAATTCTAACGAAAAAATTTTTAATTCTTGCAAAAAAAATTTAATTCTATCAAAAAAAATTTAATTCTTACAAAAAAATTTAATTCTTACAAAAAAATTTAATTCTTACAAAAAAATTTAATTCTTACCAAAGAATTTTAATTCTAACAAATAAAAATTTAATTCTTACAAATAAAAATTTAATTCTTACAAAAAAAATTATTTCTCAAAAAACAAAATGAATTCTTACAGAAAAAAATTTAATTCTAACAAAACCAATTTAATTCTTACAATAAAAATTCATTTCTCAAAAAAAAATTAAATCTTTCAAAAAACATTTAATTCTAACAAAAAAAATTATTTCTCAAAAAACAAAATTAATTCTTATAGAAAAAAATTAATTCCAACAAAACCAATTTAATTCTACCAGTACAAATTGATTTCTAAAAAAAAATTAATTCTTACAAAAAAATTTAATTCTTACAAAAAAAATTAAATTCTAACAAAACCAATTTAATTCTTACAATAATAATTTATTTATCAATAAAAAATTAAATCTTACAAAAAACATTTAATTCTAACAAAAAAAAATATTTCTCAAAAAACAAAATTAATTCTTATAGAAAAAAATAATTCCAACAAAACCAATTTAATTCTTCCAGTAAAAATTGATTTCTAAAAAAAAATTAATTCTTACAAAAAAAATTTAATTCTAACAAAAAAAATTAAATTCTAACGAAAAAATTTTAATTCTTACAAAAAAAATTTAATTCTTACAAAACAAATTTAATTCCAACAAATAAAAATTTAATTCTTTCAAATAAAAATTTAATTCTTACAAAAAAAATTATTTCTCAAAAAACAAAATTAATTCTTACAGAAAAAAATTTAATTCTAACAAAACCAATTTCATTCTTACAATAAAAATTTATTTCTCAAAAAAAAAATTAATTCTGACAAAAAAAATTTAATTCTAACAAAACCAATTTAATTCTTACAAATAAAAATTTAATTGTAACAAATAAAAATTTAATTCTTACACGAACAAATTTAATTCTTAAAAAATAATTATATTCTTAGAAAAAAAAATTATTCCTCAAAACACAAAATTAATTCTTATAGAAAAAAATTAATTCCAACAAAACCAATTTAATTCTTCCAGTAAACATTGATTTCTAAAAAAAAATTAATTCTTACAAAAAAATTTAATTCTAACAATAAAAATTAAATTCTAACGAAAAAATTTTTAATTCTTGCAAAAAAAATTTAATTCTATCGAAAAAAAATTAATTCTGAAGAAAAATTTTTTTTCGCAAAATAAATTAATTCTGAAGAAAATTTTTTTTTTCGCAAAATAAATTAATTCTGACAAATAAAAATTTAATTGTTACCAAAAAAATTTAATTGTTACCAAAAAAATTTAATTCTTACCAAAAAAAATTTAATTCTTACAAAAAAAAAATTCAATTCTAACAAATAAAAATTTAATTCTTACCAAAAAAATGTAATACTTTCAAAAAAAAATTTAATTCTAACAAATAAAATTTTAATTCTTGCAAAAAAAAAATAATTCTATCGAGAAAAAAATTAATACTAACGAAAAAATTTTTTTTCTGAAAAAAAAATTAATTCTTACAACTAAAAAATTAATTCCTACAAAAAAAATTTAATTCTTACAAATAAAAATTTAATTCTTACAAAAAAAAATTTTTCTTAGGAATAAAATTTTAATTCTCACAAATAAAATTTTAATTCTAACAAAAATATTTAATTCTTACAAAAAAAAATTAATTCTTACAAAAAAAAATTAATTCTTACAGAAAAAAATTTAATGCTTACAAAACCATTTTAATTCTTAAAAAAAATTCATTTCTCAAAAAAAAAATTAAATCTTACAAAAAACATTTAATTCTAACAAAAAAAATTTTAATTCTATAGACAAAAAATTTAATGCTTACAAAACCAATTTAATTCTTACAAAAATAAATTATTTCTCCAAAAAAAAATTAAAACTTACAAAAAAAATTTAAATTTTTCAAAAAAAATATAATTCTTACAAATAAAAATTTAATTCTTACAAAATAATTAGATTCTTACAAAAAAAAAATGTATTCTTTCAAAAAACAATTTATTTCTCAAAACAAAAATTAATTCTTGCAAAAAAATTTAAATTTTACAAAAAAAAATTTTAATTCTTACAAATAAAAATTTAATTCTTACAAAATAATTAGATTCTTTACAAAAAAAAAAATTTATTCTTACAAAAAAATTAAATTCTTATCCGAAAAAATTTAATTGTTACAAAAGA
This sequence comes from Andrena fulva, assembly GCA_946251845.1. Classification (NCBI taxonomy): domain Eukaryota; kingdom Metazoa; phylum Arthropoda; class Insecta; order Hymenoptera; family Andrenidae; genus Andrena; species Andrena fulva. Next base: position 17,591,665 of record OX276331.1, on the reverse strand, counting down.
AATTTTAATTCTTACAAAATAAATTTAAATTTTACAAAAAAAAAATTAATTCTTACAAAGAAATTAAATTCTTACATGAAAAAATTTAATTCTTACAAAATAATTATATTCTTAGAAAAAAAAAATTATTTCTCAAAAATCAAAATTAATTCTTATAGAAAAAAAATTAATTCTAACAAAATCAAATTAATTCTTCCAATCAAAATTGATTTCTAAAAACAAATTAATTCTTACAAAAAAAAATTAATTCTAACAATAAAAATTAAATTCTAACGAAAAAATTTTTAATTCTTGCAAAAAAAATTAATTCTATCGAAAAAAAATTAATTCTGAAGAAAAATTTTTTTTCTCAAAATAAATTAATTCAGACCAATAAAAATTTAATTCTTACCAAAAAAAATCAATTCTAACAAATAAAAATTTAATTCTTACCAAAAAAATTATTTCTTAGGAAGAAAATTTTAATTCTCACAAATAAAATTCTAACAAAAAAATTTAATTCTAACAAATAAAAATTTAATTCTTACAAATAAAAATTTAATTCTCACAAAAAAAATAAATTCTTACACCAAAAAATTTAATTCTTACAAATAAAATTTAATTCTTACAAATAAAATTATAATTCTAACAAAAAAAATTTAATTCTTACAAAATAATTATATTCTTAGAAAAAAAAATTATTCCTCAAAACACAAAATTAATTCTTACAGAAAAAAATTATTCCTAAAAAAAAAAAATAATTCTCACAAAAAAATTTAATTCTTACAAAAAAAAGTAATTCTTACCAAAAAAATTTAATTCTTACAAGAAAAATTTAATTCTAACAAATAAAAATTTAATTCTTACAAAAAAAATTAATTCTTCCAAAATAAATTTAAATTTTACAACAAAAAATAATTCTTACAAAGAAATTAAATTCTTACACGAAAAAATTTAATTCTTACAAAATAATTATATTCTTAGAAAAAAAATTATTTCTCAAAAATCGAAATTAATTCTTATAGAAAAAAATTAATTCTAACAAAACCAATTTAATTCTTCCAATAAAATTGATTTCTAAAAAAAAATTAATTCTTACAAAAAAAATTTAATTCTAACAATAAACATTAAATTCTAACGAAAAAAATTTTAATTCTTACAAAAAAAATTCAATTCTAACAAATCAAAATTTAATTCTTACCAAAAAAATTATTTCTTAGGAAGAAAATTTTAATTCTCACAAATAAAAATTTAATTATAAAAAAAAAATTAATTCTTACAAAAAAAAATTAATTCTAACAAAAAAAATTTAATTCTTGCAAAAAAAAAATAATTCTTACAAAAAAGTTAATTCTTACAAAAAATTTTAATTCTTACAAAAAAAATTTAATTCTTACAAAAAAAATTTTATTCTTACAAAAAAACATTTATTTCTCAAAAAAAAAATTAATTCTTGCAAAAAAATTTAAATTTTACAAAAAAAATTTAATTCTTACAAATAAAAATTTAATTCTTACAAAATATTTAGATTCTTACAAAAAAAAATTGTTTCTCAAAAAACAAAATTAATTCTTACAGGAAAAAATTTAATTCTTAGAAAAAAAATTAATTCTTACAGGATAAAATTTAATTCTTAGAAAAAAAAATTTAATTCTAACAAATAAAAATTTAATTCTTACAAATATAAATTTAATTCTTACAGAAAAAATGTAATTCTTACAAAATAATTAAATGCTTACAAAAAAAATTATTTCTCAAAAAAACAAAATTAATTCTTACAATTAAAATTTAATTCGTACAAAAAAATTTTAATTCGTACAAAAAAAATTAAATTCTATCGAAAAAAATTTTAATTCTTGCAAAAAAAAATATAATTCTTACAAAAAAAAATTTAATTCTAACAAAATATTTAAATTCTTACAAAAAAAATTTATTTCTCAAAAAAAAACAAAATTAATTCTTACAGAAAAAAATTTATTGCTTACAAAACCAATTTAATTCTTACAAAAAAAGTCAATTTCTCAAAAAAAAAAAATTAAATCTTACAAAAAACATTTAACTCTAACAAATAAATTTAATTCTAAACAAAAAAAATTTAATTCTTACAAAAAAATTTAATTCTTACAAAAAAAATTTAATTCTTACAAAAAAAAAATTAATTCTTACAAACAAAATTTAATTCATACAAAAAAAATTTAAATTTTACAAAAAAAAGAATTCTTACAAAAAAATTAAATTCTTACACAAAACAATTTAATTGTTACAAATAAAATTTTAAATCTTACAAATAAAATTTAATTCGTACAAAAAAATTTTAATTCGTACAAAAAAATTAAATTCTAACGAAAAAAATTTTAATTCTTGCAAAAAAAATTTAATTCTATCGTAAAATAAATTCATTCTAACGAAAAAAAATTTTTCTCAAAAAAAATTTATTCTTACAAATATAAATTTAATTCTTACAAATAAAAATTTATTCTTACCAAAAAATTTTATTTTTACAAAAAAATTAACTATTACTAAAAAAATTATTAAAAAAAAAATTTAAATTTTACAAAAAATAATTAATTCTTACATAAAAATTAAATTATTACACGAAAACATTTAATTGTTACAAAAAAAATTTATTTCTTGCGTATAAAAATGTAATTCTTACAAGAAAAATTCAATTCAAACAATTAAAAATTTAATTCTTACCAAAAAAATTTATTTAAAAAAAAAAAATTTCTTACGAATAAAAATTTAATTCTTACAAACAAAATTTTGATTCAAACAAAAAAAAATAATTCTTACAAAAAAAAATTTTTCAAAAAAATTTTCTAAAAAAAAATTAATTCTTACAAAAAAATTTCATTTTTACCAAAAATAATTTAATTCTTAGAAAGAAAAATTAATTCTTACAAAAAAAATTAATTCTTCCAAAAAAATTTAAATTTTACAAAAAAAGAATTCTTACAAAAAATTAAATTCTTACACAAAAAAATTTTATTGTTACAAAAAAAATTTAAATCTTCCAAATAAAAATTTAATTCTTACAAATAAATTTTAATTCTTACAAAAAAATTTAATTCTTTCAAAAAAAAAATTTAATTCTAACAAATAAAAATTTAATTCTTGCAAATAAAAAACTAATTCTTACAGATAAAATTAATTCTTCCAAAAAAAATTCAAATTTTACAAAAAAAAATTAATTCTTACAAAGAAATTGAATTCTTACACGAAAAAATTTAATTCTTACAAAATAATTATATTCTTAGAAAAAAAATTATTTCTCAAAAATCAAAATTAATTCTTATAGAAAAAAATTAACTCTAACAAAACCAATTTAATTCTTCCAATAAAAATTGATTTCTAAAAAAAAATTAATTCTTACAAAAACAATTTAATTCTAACAAAAAAAATTAAATTCTAACGAAAAAATTATTAAATCTTGCAAAAAAAATTTAATTCAATCGAAAAAAAAATTAATTCTGAGGAAAAAAATTTTTTCTCAAAATAAATTAATTCTTACAAATAAAAATTTAATTCTTAAAAAAAAATGTAATTCTTACAAAAAAATGTAATTCTTACAAAAAAAAATTTAATTCTAACAAATAAAAATTTAATTCTTACAAATAAAAATTTAATTAATACAAAAAAAAATTTAAATTTTACAAAAAAAATTAATTCTTACAAAAAAAATTTAAATTTTACAAAAAAAAATTAATTGTAACAAAAAAATTAAATTCTTACACGAAAAAAATTAATTCATACAACATAATTAAATTCTTACAAAAAAAAATTATTTCTCAAAAAAAAAATGAATTGTTACAAAAACATTTAATTCTAAGAAAAAAAAATTAATTCTAAGAAAAAAAATTTAATTCTTGCAAAAAAATTTAATTCTATCGAAAAAGAATTAATTCTATCGAAAAAAAATTTTCTCAAAAAAAATTTATTCTTACAAATAAAAATTTAATTCTTGCACAAAAAATTAATTCTATCGAAAAAAAAATTAATTCTAACGAAAAAATTTTTTTCACAAAAAAAAATTAATTCTTACAAAAAAAATTAAATTTGACCAGAAATAATTAATTCTTACAAAAAAATTAAATTCTTACACGAAAACAATTAATTGATACAAACCCAATTTAATTCTTACAATAAAAATTTATTTCTAAAAAAAATTAAATCTTACAAAAAAATTAAATTCTTACACGAAAAAATTTAATTCATACAAAATAATTAAATTTTTACAAAATAAAATTTAATTCTTACAAAAAAATTAAATTCTTACACGAAAAAATTTAATTCTAACAAATAAAAATATAATTCTTACAAAAAAAAATTTAATTCTAACAAAATATTTAAATTCTTACAAAAAAAATTTATTTCTCAAAAAAAAACAAAATTAATTCTTACAGAAAAAAATTTAATGCTTACAAAACCAATTTAATTCTTACAAAAAAAGTCAATTTCTCAAAAAAAAAATTAAATCTTACAAAAAACATTTAACTCTAACAAATAAATTTAATTCTAAAGAAAAAAAATTTAATTCTTACAAGAAAAATTTAATTCTAACAAATAAAAATTTAATTCTTACAAAAAAATTAAATCTTACAAAAAAATTAAATTCTTACACGAAAAAATTTAATTCTTACAAATATAAATTTAATTCTTACAAATAAAAATTTATTCTTACCAAAAAATTTTATTTTTACAAAAAAATTAACTATTACTAAAAAAATTATTAAAAAAAAAATTTAAATTTTACAAAAAATAATTAATTCTTACAAAAAAAATTAAATTATTACACGAAAACATTTAATTGTTACAAAAAAAAATTATTTCTTGCGAATAAAAATTTAATTCTTACAAGAAAAATTCAATTCAAACAATTAAAAATTTAATTCTTACCAAAAAAATTTATTTAAAAAAAAAAATTTCTTACGAATAAAAATTTAATTCTTACAAACAAAATTTTGATTCTAACAAAAGAAAATAATTCTTACAAAAAAAAATTTTTTCAAAAAAATTTTCTAAAAAAAATTAATTCTTACAAAAAAATTTAATTTTTACCAAAAATAATTTAATTCTTAGAAAGACAAATTAATTCTTCCAAAAAAAATTCAAATTTTACAAAAAAAATTAATTCTTACAAAGAAATTAAATTCTTACACGAAAAAATTTAATTCTTACAAAGTAATTATATTCTTAGAAAAAAAATTATTTCTCAAAAATCAAAATTAATTCTTATAGAAAAAAATTAACTCTAACAAAACCAATTTAATTCTTCCAATAAAAATTGATTTCTAAAAAAAAAATTAATTCTTACAAACAAAGTTAATTCTAACAAAACAAATTAAATTCTAACGAAAAATTTTTTAAATCTTGCAAAAAAAATTTAATTCAATCGAAAAAAAAATTAATTCTGAGGAAAAAATTTTTTTCTCAAAATAAATTAATTCTGACAAAAATTTAATTCTTACCAAAAAAATTTAATTCTTACAGAAAAAAATTTAATTCTAACAAAACCAATTTGTGAACGTATTATTATCCGCGTCCGGTATTGGCGCCACGGGTTTTTCCGGTCGGCTTCGCATTGTCGCGACGCGGCTTCCGCTCTGAACGACTCTGATCCCGATCGTTAAGCGAGCCACCACGCGACGCGAGAGTTAGAAAGACCTAAAACGTGCTAAGCAAATCGACAGAATAAACGGGGAGGTTTATTCTGCGCTCTGTACCATACATATATATACATTATTCTTTATCATTATTAAAACCTTAACTATACCAGTGGTAACGGTGCTTCATTTATCCAAACCTGCGCCAACAAGGTTATGGGCCCAGTCTCACAGTGAGGTTATGTTACGGCGTGCTTCCGGCCGTTCAACGTGCTAGTGCATACGGTTCTTATTCTCTTACTCGACGCAAGTTTGAAAAATGTCGAGTGTGTCGAAAGTGGGAAAAATCGACAGACTAAATGGGGAGAATTATAGAACGTGGAAATTTGCCGCGAGGATGTACCTCATACAGAAAGACTTGTGGCCGTACGTGAACGGAGACGCGATAGTAAAACCGGAAGCGACCGCAGATGAAAGGCAGCAGCACAAAAGTAAGGTAGAAAAAGCACTCGCGGCGATCGCGTTAGCGGTAGAGGCGGATCAGCAAGTCCACATCGTTGATTGCAACACGGCCGCAGAGGCATGGAACATTCTCGAACAAGTATACGAGCCGAAGTCGAGGCAACGGATTATGCAGTTAAAACGTGAATTCGTCAAGATACGACTCAAGGAAGGTTAGTCAATGGCTTCGTATTTATCAAGAATGAAAATTATAGCAGGTTACCTGCACGATGCGGGGTCCGAAATGAAGGATGAGGACCTGGCATATGCGATGCTATCTGGCCTGCCCGATACCTACGATGCTCTGACAATGTCACTAGCAAATCTGGAAGATGCCAAGTTTACTTCTGCAGAAATTAAGAAAATGCTACTAATGGAATACGAAAGAAAAATGTCCAAGGAACAGGACAGAGAACCGAAGGGTGAGTTATCCGCTTATCAAGTAAATAAAAATAGTCGCCCAACCGAAAGTAAAAGGGTAGATAAGAAATGTTTCAATTGCGGCAAAGCTGGCCATTTCATAAGGCAGTGTAAGAAAAAGAAATTTGATGCGAAGAATCCGACGCAGGGGTACCAAAAGGAATCCTTTATCCTTTCCATAAATGTTAATCACACCGTACTCGACGATGCTTGGCTGGTGGACAGTGCTGCCACACACCATGTATGCAATAACGAGCGGTGGTTCCACAGGCTCAGGAAAATTAAACCCGAACCAGTGGGTACGGCGGAAACGCTGGTCAACAAGGGCGAGGCTGCACTCGTGGCCGAGGGCATCGGTGAAATAATGTTGAAAACAAGGGTGAATGGTGCCAACTATGAAATAACGCTGCAAAACGTATATTACGTTCCCAAATGCAAAAGGAACCTCTTGTCGATTGCACAAATAGAAATAAAGGGAAAAACTGTCGTTTTTGAGCATGGGGTTGGCAGAATCACTAGTAGCGCGTCGAATAAAGTGGTGGCCGAAGCTCGGCGCCTGGAAAATTTATATGTGTTGCAGGCAATGGTTTTGCAACCCCCGCAAGAAGGAAAAGGGTTACACCCGGTAACGATTAATGAAAAAGGGATGTGGCATCATAGGTTTTGTCATATCAACGACCGAAGCATTACGGAACTGGCTAAGAAAGGTTATGTACGAGGATTGACGGATGACACTTCAGCATTGGATCAGTGCCATGGATGCCGCATGGGGAAGTCCACAAAGATGCCTTGCAAGAGGCTTGATGTAAAACAATCGGAGGAAATATTGGAGTTGCTCCACTCTGACCTATGTGGGCCTATGCCAGTCCCATCGGAAGGCGGTTCAAGGTATTTCATGACTGTCACAGATGACTATACGCGAAAAATTGGCGTGTTGTTTTTGAAGTCGAAAGATGAAGCTCATAATAAAATAAAGGAATACATCGACCGGGTAGAAAACGAAAAAGGGGGGAGAGTCAAACGTTTTCGCTCTGATAACGGGCTTGAATATTGTAACAAGACACTTCAAGGTTTATTCGCAGAACGAGGAATAAAGCATGAAAGAACATGCGTGGAAACACCTCAGATGAATGGGATGTCGGAGAGAGCAAACCGTACACTGCTCGACATGGTTAGATCAATGCTCTTATCCGCAAAATTACCACAAACTTTTTGGGCCGAAGCGGTTGCAACGGCGGCATATGTTCGGAATAGAATGACTCACAGCAATGTACAGGGAGGAGTCCCAGAAGGTCTCTGGATGGGAAGGCAGCCGAGTGTGAAACACTTGAAGGTTTATGGGTGCCTAGCTTATGCACACCTGCCTGCCCAAGGGAGAAAGAAATTGGAACCCCGCGCAAAGGCTTGCGTATTCGTCGGATATTCGAACAGAACCAAAGGGTATAGACTGTGGGACCCATCATCGAAGGACGTTGTGCACACGAAGCACGTACGATTTGATGAAAACAAGGTAGGGTACGAGTACATAAACGGCAATACCACATCCTGTTATTACGAATTTCAGAATAAAGGGAACAAGAGCGGGTCAGACAAAGAAATAAATATGAATAAGTGGCCCGACGAGTCGAGCGAATATTCTGGAGCGAGCGACGACGACGACGAACCAAAAGATGACCAGGAAGCAGACGAGGAGTCACCGGAGACGAAGATAGTGGGGGCCAGCGATGCGTCTGCCGCCGAAACCAAGAGGAAACCAGGAAGACCGAAGAAAACCCCTCCAAGAAACCCTTATGGACGAAAGGGAAAACCGGCAGAGAAGGTGGAATTAAACTTGCTGGAGATCGATGAACCGACCAATCTGAATGAAGCACTGTCATCACCTCAGGCGGAAAAATGGAAGGATGCAATCCGAGAAGAAGTCGAAAACCTGGAGCGACTAGATACGTGGGAAGATGCCGAACCACCAACCGGCAAGACTTGCATAGGAAGCAAGTGGGTGTTCAAGATCAAAACGAACGAAACCGGCCAGATTGTGAGATACAAAGCGAGGCTGGTGGCCCAAGGATTCCGGCAAAAGGAAGGCGTTGACTACGACAAAACATACGCTCCGGTAGTTAGGTTTGGGGTGGTGAGGTACCTGTTAGCATTATCACTTACCCTTGGGTGGAAATGCAGACACATTGATGTAAAATGCGCGTATCTGAACGGAAACCTTGAGGAGGAAATCTACATGAAGCTGCAGACGATCGACGAAAGAAAGGGAGTACGGACCGTACGACTCAGACGACCAATTTACGGGCTGAAACAGAGCGGACACAACTGGAACGACGCTCTAGATAACTTTCTCATCAAAATTGGGCATACACGATTGTCATCATCCAGTTGCGTGTACCGTTTGGGTCACCACACGTTCGTTGTCATATATGTTGATGACATCTTGATATTTTCAGGTGACGAGAAAATGTTGAGTTGGGTTACAGAGAAGATTGGTAACCAATACGAGATACGGAACCTGGAAGAAATATCATACTTCTTGGGAGTCGGAGTGCACCAATCTGAAGGAGAGATAGTCCTCAATCAGCAGGCCTATATTCGATCACTGCTGAGGACGTACGGGATGATGGAGTGCCGGCCAAGCCGTACCCCGCTGCAATCTGGAACGAAGCTGACTAAGGATGACGGTCCTTCCACGCACGAGGAGAAGGATGAGATGAGAAACGTACCATACCGCGAGCTCGTGGGATCACTTTTGTACGTCGCGCAATGTACGAGGCCAGACATATCGTTTGCAGTTGCGAAGCTGTCTCAGTTCTCATCCAATCCTGGTAGAACACATTGGGTGGAGGCGAAACGGGTGCTGAGGTACTTGAGTGGAACACTTCAGCACGGACTGAAATATAGAAGGACGACACCATCCATGGAACTGTGGACCGATGCAGACTGGGCGGGGGACCTCGACGACAGTCATTCCTTCAGTGGCATGGCAGTTAGCCTTGGGGGAAATGTCGTGGACTGGAAGGCCTCGAAGCAAAAATGCATCACGTTGTCAACGATGGAGGCTGAGTATGTGGCCATGTCGGCCGCAGCCAGGGAAGCGACCTGGGCAATAGACTTTATCGAAGATCTCGGTTTAAGCAAATTGATAAAAAAGCCATATACGATGTGGTGTGATAATCGTTCGGCTATTGATTTCGCGAAAAATCGTAAAGAAAGGTCGAATACTAAGCATATTAGGCACGCGCATCACTACGTGCGGGAAATGATAGATAGGGGCGAGGTTACTCCGAAATATGTTCCAACAGCAGAGAACCTGGCCGACATATTTACAAAGCCATTAGGCAAGAACTTGCACAGAGAAGCCGTGACGCGACTCGGGTTGATATCCGCGAGCGAATAATAAAGTGGGGGATTGTGAACGTATTATTATCCGCGTCCGGTATTGGCGCCACGGGCTTTTCCGGTCGGCTTCGCATTTTCGCGACGCGGCTTCCGCTCTGAACCACTCTGATCCCGATCGTTAAGCGAGCCACCACGCGACGCGAGAGTTAGAAAGACCTAAAACGTGCTAAGCAAATCGACAGAATAAACGGGGAGGTTTATTCTGCGCTCTGTACCATACATATATATACATTATTCTTTATCATTATTAAAACCTTAACTATACCAGTGGTAACGGTGCTTCATTTATCCAAACCTGCGCCAACAAAATTTAATTCTTACAAATAAAAATTTAATTCTTACAAAAAAAATTTAATTCTTACAAAATAATTAAATTCTTACAAAAAAAAATTAAATCTTACAAAAAACATTTAATTCTAACAAAAAAAAATTAATTCTAAAGAAAAAAAATTTAATTCTTGCAACAAAAATTTAATTCTATCGAAACTAAAATTAATTCTAAAGAAAAAAATTTTTTCTCAAAAAAAAATTAATTCTTACAAAAAAAATTAAATTTTACAAGAAATAATTAATTATTACAAAAAAATTAAATTCTTAGACGAAAACAATTAATTGTTACAAACCCAATTTAATTCTTACAATAAAAATTTATTTCTGAAAAAAATAAATCTTACAAAAAAATTAAATTCTTAAAAAAAAATTTAATTCTTACAAAAAACATTTAATTCTTACAGAAAAAATTAATTCTTACAAAAAAATTGAATTCTAACAAATAAAAATTTAGTTCTCACAAATAAAAATTTAATTCTAACAAAAAAAATTTAATTCTTACAAAAAAATTTACTTCTTACAAAAAAATTTTGTCAAAAAAAAATTAATCCTTACAAAAAAAGTAATTCCTACGAAAAATAATTTAATTCTTACAAGAAAAATTTATTTCTCAAAAAACAAAATTAATTCTTACAGAAAAAAATTTAATTCTAACAAAACCAATTTAATTCTTACAATAAAAATTTATTTCTCAAAAAAAAATTAATTCCTACAAAAAAAATTAATTCTAACAAAAAAAATTACATTCTAACGAAAAAAATTTTAATTCTTGCAAAAAATTTTTAATTCTTGCAAAAAAATTTTAATTCTATCGAAAAAAAAATTAATTCTAACGAAAAAAAAAATTTCTCATAAAAAATTAATACTTACAGCTAAAAAATTAATTCTTACAAACAAAAATTAATTTCTTACAAAAAAATTTAATTCTAACAAAAAAAATTTAATTCTTACAAAAAAAATTTAGTTCTAACAAATAAAAATTTAATTCTTACCAAATAATTAAATTCTTACAAAAAAAATTTATTTCTCAAAAAAAAAATTTAATTCTTGCAACAAAAATTTAATTCTTGCACAAAAAATAATTCTATCGAAAAAAAATGAATTCTAACGAAAAAAATTTTTTCTCAAAAAAAAATTAATTCTTTCAAATAAAAACTTAATTCTTACAAAAAAATGTAATTCTTACAAAAAAAAATTTAATTCTAACAAATAAAAATTTAATCCTTACAAATAAAAATTTAATTAATACAAAAAAAATTAATCCTTCAAAAAAAAAATTAAATTTTACAAAAAAAATTAATTCATACAAAAAAAAATTAAATTTTACAAAAAAATTAATTCACACAAAAAAAATTTAATTTTTACAAAAAAAAATTTAATTCTAACAAAATATTTAAATTCTTACATAAAAAATTTATTTCTCAAAAAAACAAAATTAATTCTTACAGAAAAAAATTTAATGCTTACAAAACCAATTTAATTCTTACAAAAAAAATCAATTTCTCAAAAAAAAAATTAAATCTTACAAAAAACATATAACTCTAACAAAAAAATTTAATTCTAAAGAAAAAAATTTTAATTCTTACAAGAAAAATTTAATTCTAACAAATAAAAAATTTAATTCTAACAAAAAAAATTAAATTCTAACGAAAAAAATTTTAATTCTTGCAAAAAAAAATTAATTCAATCGAAAAAAAATAATTCTGACGAAAAAAAATTTTTTCTCAAAAAAAAAAGAAATCTTACAAATAAAAGTTTAATTCGTTCCAAAAAAATTTAATTCTTACCAAAAAAAATTTAATTCTTACAAAAAAAAATTAATTCTTACAAAAAAAATTTAATTCATACAAAAAAAATTTAAATTTTACATAAAAAAGAATTCTTACAAAAAAATTAAATTCTTACACAAAAAAATTTAATTGTTACAAATAAAATTTTAAATCTTACAAATAAAATTTAATTCGTACAAAAAAATTTTAATTCGTACAAAAAAAATTAAATTCTAACGAAAAAATTTTTAATTCTTGCAAAAAAATTTAATTCTATCGTAAAATAAATTCATTCTAACGAAAAAAATTTTTTCTCAAAAAAATTTATTCTTACAAAGATAAATTTAATTCTTACAAATAAAAATTTATTCTTACCAAAAAAATTTATTTTTACAAAAAAATTAACTATTACTAAAAAAAATTATTAAAAAAAAAATTTAAATTTTACAAAATATAATTAATTCTTACAAAAAAATTAAATTATTACACGAAAACATTTAATTGTTTCAAAAAAAAAATTTATTTCTTGCGAATAAAAATTTAATTCTTACAAGAAAAATGTAATACTTTCAATAAAAAATATAATTCTAACAATTAAAAATTTAATTCTTACAAACACAAATTATTTCTTAGGAATAAAATTTTAATTCTCACAAATAAAATTTTAATTCTAACAAAAAAATTTAATTCTTACAAAAAAATTAATTCTTACAAAAAAAATTTAATTCTTACAAAAAAAATTTAATTCTTACAAAAAAAATTTTATTCTTACAAAAAAAATTTAATTCTTATAGAATAAAATTAATTCTAACAAAACCAATTTAATTCTTCCAATAAAAATTGATTTCTAAAAAAAATTAATTCTTACAAAAAAAATTTAATTCTAACAAATAAAAATTTAATTCTTACAAATAAAAATTTAATTCTTACAAAAAAATTAAATTCTTACACGAAAAAATTTAACTCATACAAAATAATTAAATTTTTACAAAATAAAATTTAATTCTTACAAATAAAAATTTAATTCTTCCAAATAAAATTTAAATTTTACAAAAAAAAAAGAATTCTTACAAAAAAATTAAATTCTTACAAAAAAAATTTAATTCTTACCAAAAAAATTTAATTCTTACAAAAAAAAATTTATTTCTCAAAAAAATTAATTCGTGCAAAAAAATTAATTCTTACAAAAAAAATTTAATTCTTACAAAAAAAATTATTTCTTAGGAATAAAATTTTAATTCTCACAAATAAAAATTTAATTCTATCATCAAAATTTAATTCTTACAAAAAAAAATTAATTCTTACAGAAACAATTTAATTCATACAAAATAATTAAATTTTTACTAAATAAAATTTAATTCTTACTGAATAATTAAATTCTTGCACGAAAAAATTTAATTCTTACAAATAAAAATATAATTTTCCCCAAAAAAGTTTAATTCTTACAAAATAATTAAATTCATACAAAAAAAATTTATTTCTCAAAAAAAACAAAATGAATTCTTACAGAAAAAAATTTAATGCTTACAAAACAAATTAATTCTTACAAAAAAAATTTAATTCTTACAAAACAAATTTAATTCTTATAGAATAAAATTAATTCTAACAAAACCAATTTAATTCTTCCAATAAAAATTGATTTCTAAAAAAAATTAATTCTTACAAAAAAAATTTAATTCTAACAAATAAAAATTTAATTCTTACAAATAAAAATTTAATTCTTACAAAAAATTAAATTCTTACACGAAGAAATTTAATTCATACAAAATAATTAAATTTTTACAAAATAAAATTTAATTCTTACAAATAAAAATTTAATTCTTCCAAATAAAATTTAAATTTTACAAAAAAAAAAAAGAATTCTTACAAAAAAATTAAATTCTTACAAAAAAAATTTAATTCTTACAAAAAAAATTTAATTCTTACAAAAAAAATTTTATTTCTCAAAAAAATTAATTCGTGCAAAAAAATTAATTCTTACAAAAAAAATTTAATTCTTACAAAAAAAATTATTTCTTAGGAATGAAATTTTAATTCTCACAAATAAAAATTTAATTCTATCATCAAAATTTAATTCTTACAAAAAAAAATTAATTCTTACAGAAACAATTTAATTCATACAAAATAATTAAATTTTTACTAAATAAAATTTAATTCTTACTGAATAATTAAATTCTTGCACGAAAAAATTAAATTCTTACAAAAAAAATTTAATTCTTACAAAATAATTAAATTTTTACAAAATAAAATTTAATTCTTACAATAAAATTAAATTCGTACACGAAAAAAATTAATTCCTACAAATAAAAATATAATTCTTACAAAAAAATTTAATTCTTACAAAAAAAATTAATTCTTCCAAAAAAATTTAAATTTTACAAAAAAAAAGAATTCTTACCAAAAAATTAAATTCTTACACAAAAAATTAAATTCTTACACGAAAAAATTTAATTCACACAAAATAATTAAATTTTTACAAAATAAAATTTATTTCTAAAAAAAAATTAAATCTTACAAAAAACATTTAATTCTAACATATAAAAATTTAATCTTACAAAAAAAATTTAATTCTAACAAATAAAAATTTAATTCTTACAAATAAAAATTTAATTCTAACAAAAAAATTTTAATTCTTACAAAAAAAATTTAATTCTTACAAAAAAAATTAATTCTTACAAAAAAATTTAATTCTAACAGATAAAAATTAAATTCTAACGAAAAAAATTTTAATTCTTGCAAAAAAAAATTAATTCAATCGAAAAAAAATAATTCTGACGAAAAAAAAAATTTTCTCAAAAAAAAAATAAATCTTACAAATAAAAGTTTAATTCGTTCCAAAAAAATTTAATTCTTACCAAAAAAAATTTAATTCTTACAAAAAAAAATTAATTCTTACAAAAAAAATTTAATTCATACAAAAAAAATTTAAATTTTACATAAAAAAGAATTCTTACAAAAAAATTAAATTCTTACACAAAAAAATTTAATTGTTACAAATAAAATTTTAAATCTTACAAATAAAATTTAATTCGTACAAAAAAAATTTAATTCGTACAAAAAAAATTAAATTCTAACGAAAAAATTTTTAATTCTTGCAAAAAAATTTAATTCTATCGTAAAATAAATTCATTCTAACGAAAAAAATTTTTTCTCAAAAAAATTTATTCTTACAAAGATAAATTTAATTCTTACAAATAAAAATTTATTCTTACCAAAAAAATTTATTTTTACAAAAAAATTAACTATTACTAAAAAAAATTATTAAAAAAAAAATTTAAATTTTACAAAATATAATTAATTCTTACAAAAAAATTAAATTATTACACGAAAACATTTAATTGTTTCAAAAAAAAAATTTATTTCTTGCGAATAAAAATTTAATTCTTACAAGAAAAATGTAATACTTTCAATAAAAAATATAATTCTAACAATTAAAAATTTAATTCTTACAAACACAAATTATTTCTTAGGAATAAAATTTTAATTCTCACAAATAAAATTTTAATTCTAACAAAAAAATTTAATTCTTACAAAAAAATTAATTCTTACAAAAAAAATTTAATTCTTACAAAAAAAATTTAATTCTTACAAAAAAAATTTTATTCTTACAAAAAAAATTTAATTCTTATAGAATAAAATTAATTCTAACAAAACCAATTTAATTCTTCCAATAAAAATTGATTTCTAAAAAAAATTAATTCTTACAAAAAAAATTTAATTCTAACAAATAAAAATTTAATTCTTACAAATAAAAATTTAATTCTTACAAAAAAATTAAATTCTTACACGAAAAAATTTAACTCATACAAAATAATTAAATTTTTACAAAATAAAATTTAATTCTTACAAATAAAAATTTAATTCTTCCAAATAAAATTTAAATTTTACAAAAAAAAAAGAATTCTTACAAAAAAATTAAATTCTTACAAAAAAAATTTAATTCTTACCAAAAAAATTTAATTCTTACAAAAAAAAATTTATTTCTCAAAAAAATTAATTCGTGCAAAAAAATTAATTCTTACAAAAAAAATTTAATTCTTACAAAAAAAATTATTTCTTAGGAATAAAATTTTAATTCTCACAAATAAAAATTTAATTCTATCATCAAAATTTAATTCTTACAAAAAAAATTAATTCTTACAGAAACAATTTAATTCATACAAAATAATTAAATTTTTACTAAATAAAATTTAATTCTTACTGAATAATTAAATTCTTGCACGAAAAAATTTAATTCTTACAAATAAAAATATAATTTTCCCCAAAAAAGTTTAATTCTTACAAAATAATTAAATTCATACAAAAAAAATTTATTTCTCAAAAAAACAAAATGAATTCTTACAGAAAAAAATTTAATGCTTACAAAACAAATTAATTCTTACAAAAAAAATTTAATTCTTACAAAACAAATTTAATTCTTATAGAATAAAATTAATTCTAACAAAACCAATTTAATTCTTCCAATAAAAATTGATTTCTAAAAAAAATTAATTCTTACAAAAAAAATTTAATTCTAACAAATAAAAATTTAATTCTTACAAATAAAAATTTAATTCTTACAAAAAATTAAATTCTTACACGAAGAAATTTAATTCATACAAAATAATTAAATTTTTACAAAATAAAATTTAATTCTTACAAATAAAAATTTAATTCTTCCAAATAAAATTTAAATTTTACAAAAAAAAAAAAGAATTCTTACAAAAAAATTAAATTCTTACAAAAAAAATTTAATTCTTACAAAAAAAATTTAATTCTTACAAAAAAAATTTTATTTCTCAAAAAAATTAATTCGTGCAAAAAAATTAATTCTTACAAAAAAAATTTAATTCTTACAAAAAAAATTATTTCTTAGGAATGAAATTTTAATTCTCACAAATAAAAATTTAATTCTATCATCAAAATTTAATTCTTACAAAAAAAAATTAATTCTTACAGAAACAATTTAATTCATACAAAATAATTAAATTTTTACTAAATAAAATTTAATTCTTACTGAATAATTAAATTCTTGCACGAAAAAATTAAATTCTTACAAAAAAAATTTAATTCTTACAAAATAATTAAATTTTTACAAAATAAAATTTAATTCTTACAATAAAATTAAATTCGTACACGAAAAAAATTAATTCCTACAAATAAAAATATAATTCTTACAAAAAAATTTAATTCTTACAAAAAAAATTAATTCTTCCAAAAAAATTTAAATTTTACAAAAAAAAAGAATTCTTACAAAACAATTAAATTCTTACACAAAAAATTAAATTCTTACACGAAAAAATTTAATTCACACAAAATAATTAAATTTTTACAAAATAAAATTTATTTCTAAAAAAAAATTAAATCTTACAAAAAACATTTAATTCTAACATATAAAAATTTAATCTTACAAAAAAAATTTAATTCTAACAAATAAAAATTTAATTCTTACAAATAAAAATTTAATTCTAACAAAAAAATTTTAATTCTTACCAAAAAAATTTAATTCTTACAAAAAAAATTAATTCTTACAAAAAAAATTTAATTCTAACAGATAAAAATTTAATTCTATAGACAAAAAATTTAATGCTTACAAAACCAATTTAATTCTTACAAAAAAAAATTATTTCTCAAAAAAATAATTAAATCTTACAAAAAAATTTAAATTTTTCAAAAAAGATTAATTCGTTCAAAAAAATTAATTTCTTACCCGAAAAAATTTAATTGTTACAAAAAAATTAAATACTTACACTAAAAAATTTAATTCTAACAAATAAAAATTTAATTCTTACAAAAAAAAAATTATTTCATAGGAATAAAATTTTAATTCTCACAAATAAAAATTTGATTCTAACAAAAAAATTTAATTCTTACAAAAAATAATTTAATTCTAACAAATAAAAATTTAATTCTTATAAAAAAAATTTAATTCTTATAAAAAAAATTTAATTCTTACAAAAAAAATTTAATTCTTACAAAATAATTAAATTCTTACAAAAAAAATTATTTTTCAAAAAACAAAATTGATTCTTACAGAAAAAAATTTAATTCGAACAAAACCAATTTAATTCTTCCAATAAAAATTGATTTCTACAAAGAAATTAATTCTTACAAAAAAATTTAATTCTATCAAAAAAATTAAATTCAAACGAAAAAAATTTTAATTCTTGCAAAAAAAAATTAATTCTTACAAAAAAAAATTATTTCTTAGGAATAAAATTTTAATTCTCACAAATAAAATTTTAATTCTAACAAAAAAATTTAATTCTTACAAATAAAAATTATTCTTACAAATAAAAATTTATTTCACAAAAAAATTAATTCAGACAAAAAAATTTAATTCAAACAAAAGAAATTAAATGTTAGAATTATACAGACAAATAAATACCGGTAAGGTGTGCGATAATATCGTATATTTGTACATAAAGGAAAGATATGAATAATCGGTAAGTCTACAGCGTAAATCTACAGCGTGCCAGAGCGAACGAGATACTGACTGGATTTTTCCCCACGCGTACGATCACCTCGCGTCGGCCAATCGGCACGGGCAGGCTGGCGCCAATTACAAATTCCATCTTAACACTCCCCCTCAGACTGCGCGTGTATCTGACTTTTAACTTACACCTAAAACCAATCCTAAACTATCTCGACACTTTTTATGACTAACAGTAACTAAACCGTTTGTCAATATATCTGCTGTCATCTCACCCGTAGGTATGTATTCTATTTCTAACTTCTTCGCTTTAACAGTGTCACGTAACGCGTGATATTTTACGTCTATGTGCTTTGTCCGCGAATGATAGCCTGGATTGTTCGTGAGACATATTGCGCCTGGGTTATCTGAGTGTAGGACAATTTTTCCAAACTTGTCGAGGCCTATTTCCTTAAGTACCCCTTGGATATGTATCGCTTCCTTTCCCGCCTCGGACAGGCCTACATATTCGGCCTCCGTGGTTGAAAGGGCAACTGTCCTCTGCTTTTGCGATATCCACGTGATTGCTGCACCTGCTAACAGAAAAAACATACCCCGAAAACGATTTTCGGTCTATGGTGCAGCTGGCCCAGTCCGCGTCAGCGTAGCCCACTACCGGCTTCAGATCCCTTTGATAAACCAGCTTCAGACTCATCGGTCCCTTGAGGTATCTGAGTACCCTCTTCGCTGCGATCCAATGCTGCTTACTGGGATTCTCATTGAACTGTGATAACCTCGCCACAGTATTACTAATGTCCGGTCGGGTCGCTACAGACAAATACGTAAGAGCTCCAATGAGCTCTCTATAGGGCCACTTCTTGCAGTCTTCTTCGTCATCTTCGCCTCTTGATACAAGGCTCGCGCCAATAGCGGCGGGTGTGCATACCGGATAACATTCTTCCATTCTGAACCTCTTCAGGATGTCCTTAATATATCCCGGTTGGGCCAGCGTGATTGCTCCCCCTTGCTGAACAATTTCCAGTCCAAGACAGTAGCTTGCTAAACCCAGATCTTTCAACTCAAAATCTTTTTGCAATTCAGTTTTTAGTTCCCTAACCCATTCTTCATCTTGGGCTGCAACCAAAATATCATCGACATAAATTACAACCAGCAATATACTTTTACCTCTTCTTGCATGGTACATGCATGGCTCACTAATAGTGGGCACTAGTCCTATGTCTCTCAGTTTTTGGTCTAGTCTTGCGTGCCACTGCCGACTAGCTTGCTTCAGGCCATAGAGTGCTTTCTTTAATAAGCACGCATTTCCGCCTGCTGACAAGCCATCCATCAGTCTCTTTGCTTTTCTAGCGATTTCACTCTCGCTTCCCTCTTTCTGGATCACTCTTGGGAGCACTTCCCTTAGCATCTCCGGGATATCCATTACTATGCGCTCTTCTAGTTTACCATTCAGATACGCAGTTGTGATGTCGAACTGTCTGACCTTTAACTCCATCGTGGCAGCTATGGCCATCAGCATCCGAACTGAGTCCAGACGAGCAACGGGAGCATAAGTATGATGAAAATCCATTCCGTATCGCTGGCTAAAACCTTTGGCCACGATCCGTGCTTTTCTTCGCTGAATCTCCCCATCTGGTCCATATTTATTTGTCAGCACTAACCTGCTTCCCACAACGTTCTCTCCTTCACATCGTTTGATGATGTCAAACGTGTCGTATTTTATCAAACTGGTGACTTCTTCAGTTACGGCATCTTCCCATTCGTCTCGATCCCTGCCTGCAATAGCTTCTTCCACGGTTATCTCCGTTATTCCTGCCATGTCGACGAATACATCATCTTCGTCATCGCCTGCTGCATCTTCGATCCTCTCCTCAGCTGTATCTTCTTGTTCTAGGTCAATGGTCCGGTATTCCTTTCTGGGACGGCCTCTACTCCCTGTTCTGACTATTTTTGGCCTACCTGGTGCCCTTACAGTTACTTTAATTACTCTATTGTTCGAAATACCTTCATTCGCTGTTCGTTGTGGAATCTCATTAATGTCATCTTCATCAGTCTGAACGGGTATTTCCCATTCACCCTCGTGATCTTCCTCCATCCTGGTTTCGACCTCGGATCCCTCGTTGAGATTCTGCATCCGCCTGTTCTCCATAAACTTTACGTCACGTGCTATAGCGACTCTTTGCTCTGACGGTATCCAGACACGGTATCCTTTGGACTGTCGTGGATAACCAACAAATATCCCTTCCTTAGATCTCGCTTCAAATTTTCCCTTTCCTGGTGTCTTATCCAGAAGAAATACCTTTGATCCGAAAACTCTGAGGTAACCTAATCGTAGCTCTTCACCAGTCCACTTCTCGTACGGTATTTCGCCGCCGAGGGTGCCGTTAGGACATCTATTTCTGATGTGACAGGCTGCAGACACTGCGTCTGCCCAGAATGAGGTATGCAACCCTGATTGAATTACCATGCATCTCGCCATCTCTAAAAGTGTACGGTTCATCCTTTCCGCTACTCCATTCTGCTGCGGCGTATGAGCCACAGTTAGTCGCCTCTCTATACCAGCTTCTCTGAGAAACTGATCAAAGTCATGGCTGCAAAATTCTCCACCATTATCCGACTGCAGATATTTTATACGACTGCCTGTATGATTCTGAACCATATTTCTGTAGTTCTTAAAGGCTTCAAGAACTCCATTCTTCTGCTTTAGAAAATATACTTCGCACCACCGAGTGCATTCATCAATGAATGTTACAAAGTATTTTGCACCTCCCTGCGAAGTTACCCTCATTGGTCCTACAACATCTGAATGAATGACCTTGAGCACCTCCGCACAAGGAACATTTCCTCGTGGAAATGGCGTAGCAGTCATCTTCCCTTTTAAGCAAATATCGCAATCTGACAGTCTACTTTCTTTGTCTGACTTTACCCCTTTAATTCCACACTTTAACATTACTTTATTTAAGTCATTGGCATTTAGATGTCCCATTCGGTCATGCCACAATCTCATCTGCAATCCCGTTTGACACGCAGCAACTTTGACATGTTCAGTCCCCTCTTGAACATAATACAGATCACCTTTTCTATATGCTGTCATTTTGACCTCTCCATCTTGACTCATGACAACGGCCGAGCTCTTTTTGAAAAGAACTTCATGGCCTCGATCCGTAATCTTTGCTACTGAAACCAAGTTTGCTCGAAGGTCTGGTACAAATAAAGTATCTTGAAACTCAACTAACCTGTGGGTGTGTCGATTCTCCGCCAAAATCTTAACAACGCCTCTTCCCTCAACTTTTATAGAAGCAGAATTTGCCAGATTGACCTTCATGTGATCTGATCCATACATTTTACTGAACCTGTCCTTCTCTCCACACAGATGCGAGGTACAGCCACTGTCCAGGATCCATTCTCGACCAAGGTCCCTTATTTTATCCACATTATCCTGTGCCAGTGACATTG
Source organism: Andrena fulva (assembly GCA_946251845.1). Lineage (NCBI taxonomy): Eukaryota > Metazoa > Arthropoda > Insecta > Hymenoptera > Andrenidae > Andrena > Andrena fulva. The sequence continues at coordinate 17,569,799 of OX276331.1, read as the reverse complement.
CTTCTGCAACGTGGTACGAGACGAAGGTATCATCTACCTTATTCACTTCGATCCTGTTTTTATCCAATTTTACGTAGCACTCTGCTGCCTTGTGACCTGTCTTGTGACAGCGAAAACACTTTAGTGCAAATTTTGCTGGTCTATAAGATCCTGCCTCTACTCTGCCTGGCTTTCCTGTCTTCGGCTTCCACTTCACTCGGTTTGCAGCCATCGCTCCTTGAGCCTCTGGCTTATGCATCTGCCTGCGTGCATCACATTCTTCAATTATTTTTACCTTCAGGCTCTCAGGACTTGGCAGCTCATCCCTTGATTCAATTGCACATCTGAAATTCTCGTAACTTCCAGGAAGACTGTATAGTAACATAATACTTAGCAAATCTTGATTTATCTCTATATTCATCGCCCCCAGCTTATCTACTATATCGAAAAATCTTTGCATGTGATCTCTAATATCACCATCTTCCGTCATACGATGCAACGTTAGTTGTTTTAACAGAGTGGCCTTTCTCGCTGGTTCTTTTTGACGTATAAATATTTTCTAATTTTACCCATACCTCTCTGGCAGTCTCGCATCCTCTAATTTGATTTAACTCTGATGGACGGATTGACAAGATTAAGTCAGCTTTCGCTTTTCTATCGCCGATCGCCCATGCTTCCAGAGCCGCTCTCGACGCGATATCTCCAACGGTGACTTCCGGTTTAATCTTCTCACCACTTGCATATCCCCATGCATCATTTTTCGTTAGGAGTGCCTCCACTTGCATTCTCCATGTATCGTAATTGTCTTTTGACAATGTTTCGATGCGAATAGGATTCATTTCGCCTCGATGAGTTCCGATTTTTCTAACCTCTTCACCCACGTGTTCACGCACTTTCGCGCTTCACTATTATCGTTAACTATTACGCGTTTACCGGCTTTCTGGGCCCATAACCTGTTAGAATTATACAGACAAATAAATACCGGTAAGGTGTGCGATAATATCGTATATTTGTACATAAAGGAAAGATATGAATAATCGGTAAGTCTACAGCGTAAATCTACAGCGTGCCAGAGCAAACGAGATACTGACTGGATTTTTCCCCACGCGTACGATCACCTCGCGTCGGCCAATCGGCACGGGCAGGCTGGCGCCAATTACAAATTCCATCTTAACATTAAATTCTTACGAAAAAAATTTTAATTCTTGCAAAAAAAATTTAATTCTATCGAGAAAAAAATTAATATAAACGAAAAAATTTTTTTTCTGAAAAAAAATTAATTCTTACAACTAAAAAATTAATTTCTACAAAAAAAATTTAATTCTTACAAATAAAAATTTAATTCTTACAAAAAAAAAATTTTTCTTAGGAATAAAATTTTAATTCTCACAAATAAAATTTTAATTCTAACAAAAAAATTTAATTCTTACAAAAAAAATTAATTCTTACAAAAAAAAATTAATTCTTACAGAAAAAAATTTAATGCTTACCAAACCATTTTAATTCTTAAAAAAAAATTCATTTCTCAAAAAAAAAATTAAATCTTACAAAAAACATTTAATTCTAACAAAAAAAATTTTAATTCTATAGACAAAAAATTTAATGCTTACAAAACCAATTTAATTCTTACAAAAAAAAAATTATTTCTCAAAAAAAAAATTAAATCTTACAAAAAAATTTAAATTTTTCAAAAAAGATTAATTCGATCAAAAAAATTAATTCTTCCAAAAAATTTTAAATTTTACAAAATAAGTTAATTCTTACAAAGAAATTAAATTCTTTCACGAAAAAATTTAATTCTTACAAAATAATTATATTCTTAGAAAAACAAATTACTCCTCAAAACACAAAATTAATTCTTACAGAAAAAAAATTAATTCTAACAAAACCAATTTAATTCTTCCAATAAAAATGATTTCTAAAAAAAAATTAAGTCTTACAAAAAAATTTAATTCTAACAAAAAAAATTAAATTCTAACGAAAAAAATTTTAATTCTTGCAAAAAAATTAATTTTATCGGAAAAAAATTAATTCTGAAGAAAAAAATTTTTTCTCAATATGAATTAATTCTTACAAAAAAAAATTTAATTCTTACCAAAAAAATTTAATTCTTACCAAAAAAATTTAATTCTTACAAAAAAAAATTTAATTCTAACAAATAAAAATTTAATTCTTACCAAAAAAATGTAATACATTCAAAAAAAATTTAATTCTTACAAAAAAAATTTAATTCTTACAAACAAAATTTAATTCATACAAAAAATTTTTCATTCTTACAAAATAATTAAATTCCTACAAAAAACAAAATTAATTCTTAAAGAAAAAAATTTAATTCTAACAAAACCAATTTAATTCTTACAAAAAAATTTATTTCTCAAAAAAAAATTAATTTTTACAAAAAAAATCTAATTCTTGCAAGAAAAATTGAATTCTTACAAAAAATTTAATTCTTACGAAAAAAATTTAATTCTTACAATAAAAATTTAATTCTTACAAAAAAATTTAATCCTTACAAAAAAAATTTAATTCTTACCAAACAAATTGAATTCTTACGAAAAAAATTTAATTCTAACAAAAATTTTAATTCTTGCAAATGAAAATTTATTCTTACCAAAAAAATTTATTTTTACAAAAAAATTAATTATTACAAAAAATATTTAATTCTAACAAAAAAGAATTAATTCTTACAAAACCAAACTAATTCTTACAAAAAAAAATTATTTCTTAGGAATAAAATTTTAATTCTCACAAATAAAAATCTAATTCTAACAAAAAAATTTAGTTCTTACAAAAAAAATTAATTCTCACAAATAAAAATTTAATTCTAACAAAAAAATTTAATTCTTACAAAAAAAATTAAATTTTACAAAAGAAATTAATTCTCCTAAAAAAATTAAATTTAACAAAAAAAATTAATTCTTACAAAAAAAAATTAATTCTTACAAAAAAAATTAATTATAACAAAAAAATTTAATTCTTACAAAAAAATTAAATTCTTACACGAAAAAATTTCATTCTTACAAAATAATTATATTCTTAGAAAAAAAAATTATTTCTAAAAAAACAAAATTAATTCTTACAGAAACAAAATTCAATTCTAACAAAACCAATTTAATTCTTACAAAAAAAAGAATTCTTACAAAAAAATTTTAATTCTAACAAAAAAAATTAAATTCTAACGAAAAAAATTTTAATTCTTGCCAAAAAAATTAATTCTATCGAAAAAAATTAATTCTGAAGAAAAATTTTTTTTCTCAAAATAAATTAATTCTTACAAATAAAAATTTAATTCTTACCAAAAATATTTAATTCTAACAAATAAAAATTTAATTCTTACAAAAAAAAATTTAATTCTAACCAATAAAAATTTAATGCTTACAAAAAAAAATTTAATTCTAACAAAACCAAATTAATTCTTACAAGAAAAATTTATTTCTCAAAAAAAAAATTAATTCTTACAAAAAAATTTTATTCTTACAAAAAAAATTACATTCTAACGAAAAAAATTTTAATTCTTGCAAAAAAATGTAATACTTACAAAAAATAATTTAATTCTTACAAATAAAAATTTAATTCTAACAAATAAAAATTTAATTCTTCCAAAAAAAATTTAAATTTTACAAAAAAAAAGAATTCTTACAAAAAAATTTTAATTCTAACAAAAAAAATTAAATTCTAACGAAAAAAATTTTAATTGTTGCCAAAAAAATTAATTCTATCGAAAAATAATTAATTCTGAAGAAACAAATTTTTTCTCCAAAAAAATTAATTCTTACAAATAAAAATTTAATTCTTACAAAATAATTAAATTCTTACAAAAAACAAAATTAATTCTTAAAGACAAAAATTTAATTCTAACAAAACCAATTTGATTCTTACAAAAAAAATTATTTCTTAGAAATAAAATTTTAATTCTCACAAATAATAATTTAATTCTAACAAAAAAATTTAATTCTTACAAAAAAAAATTAATTCTTACAAAAAAAAATTTAATTCTTACAATAAAAATTTATTTCACAAAAAAAATTAATTCTAACAAATAAAAATTGATTTCTTACCAAAAAAATGTAATACTTTCAAAAAAAAATTTAATTCTAACAAATAAAAATTTAATCCTTACAAAAAAAAATTATTTCTCAGGAATAAAATTTTAATTCCCACAAATAAAAATTTAATTCTAACAAAAAAATTTAATTCTTACAAAAAAATTAATTCTTACAAGAAAAATTTAATTCTTACAAAATAATTAAATTCTTACAAAAAAATTGTTTCTCAAAATACAAAATTAATACTTACAACTAAAAAATTAATTCTTACAAAAAAAATTTAATTCTTACAAAAAAATTTAATTCTAACAAATAAAAATTTAATTCTTACCAAAAAAATGTAATACTTTCAAAAAAAAATTAAATTCTAAAATATAAAAATTTAATTCTTACAAAAAAAAATTATTTCTTAGGAATAAAATTTTAATTCTTACAAATAATAATTTAATTCTAACAAAAAAATTTAATTCTTACAAAAAAAAAATTAATTCTTACAAAAAAAAATTTAATTCTTACAATAAAAATTTATTTCACAAAAAAAAATTAATTCTGACAAGAAAAATTTAATTCTAACAAAAGAAATTAAATTCTTACGAAAAAAAATTTAATTCTTGCAAAAAGAATTAAATTCTTACACGAAAAAATTTAATTCTTACAAATAAAATTTTTAATTCTAAAGAAAAAAAAATTAATTCTTGCAAAAAAAATTAATTCTATCGAAAAAAAATTAATTCTAACGAAAAAAAAATTTTCTCAAAAAAAATTTATTCTTACAAATAAAAATGTAATTCTTGCACAAAAAATTAATTCTACCGAAAAAAAAATTAAGTCTATCGAAAAAAAAATAATTCTGACGAAAAAATTTTTTCTGAAAAAAAATTAATTCTTACAACTAAAAAATTAATTCTTACAAAATAATTAAATTCTTACAAAAAAAATTATTTCTCAAAAAACAAAATTAATTCATACAGAAAAAAATTTAATTCATACAAGAAAAATTTAATTCTAACAAATAAAAATTGATTTCTAAAAAAAAATTAATTCTTACAAAAAAAATTAATTCTAACATAAAAATTTAATTCTTACAAAAAAAAATTAATTCTTACAAAAAAAAATTTAATTCTTACAAAAAAAATTTAATTCTTACAAAAAAATTATTTCTCACAAATCAAAATTAATTCTTATAGAAAAAAAATTAATTCTAACAAAACCAATTTAATTCTTCCAATAAAAATTGATTTCTAAAGAAAAATTAATTCTTACAAAAAAAATTTAATTCTAACAAAAAAAAATTAAATTCTAACGAAAAAAAATTTAATTCTTGCAAAAAAAATTTAATTCTATCGAAAAAAAAATTAATTCTGAAGAAAATTTTTTTTTCTCAAAATAAATTAATTCTTACAAATAAAATTTTAATTCTTACCAAAAAAAATTAATTCTTACCAAAAAAAATTAATTCTTACAAAAAAAATTTAATTCTTACAAAAAAAAATTATTTCTTAGGAATAAAATTTTAATTCTCACAAATAAAAATTTAATTCTAACAAAAAAATTTAATTCTTACAAAAAAAAAATTAATTCTTAAAAAAAAAATTTAATTCTTACAATAAAAATTTATTTCACAAAAAAAAATTAATTCTGGCAAAAAATTTAAATCAAACAAAAGAAAAAAAATTAATACTAACGAAAAAATTTTTTTTCGGGAAAAAATTAATTCTTACAACAAAAAAATTAATTCCTACAAAAAAAATTTAATTCTTACAAAAAAAATTTAATTCTTACAAAAAAAATTTAATTCTAACAAATAAAAATTTAATTCTTACAAAAAAAAATTATTTCTTTGGAGTAAAATTTTAATTCTCACAAATAAAAATTTAATTCTAACAATAAATTTTAATTCTTACAAAGAAAAATGAATTCTAACAAAAAAATTTAATTCTAAAAAAAAAATTTAATTCTTACATAAAAAGTTTAATTCTTACAAAAAAATTTAATTCTTACAAATAAAATATAATTCTAACAAAAATTTTAATTCTTACAATGAAAATTTATTCTTACCAAAAAAAATTATTTTTACAAAATAATTAATTATTACATAAAAAATTTAATTCTAACAAAAAAAATTAAATTGTTGCGAAAAAAATGTTAATTCTTGCAAAAAAAATTGGATTCTATCGAGAAAAAAAATTAATTCTAACGAAAAAATTTTTTTTCTGAAAAAAAATTAATTCTTACAACTAAAAAATTAATTCTTACAAAAAAAATTTAATTCTTACAAAAAAAATTGAATTCTTACAAAAAAAAATTTAATTCTAACAAATAAAAAGTTAATTATTACAAATAAAAATTTAATTCTAACAAAAAAATTAATTCTTACAAAAAAATTTAATTCTTACAAAAAAAATTTAATTCTTACAAAAAAAATTTAATTCTAACAAATAAAAATTTAATTCATTCAAATAAAAATTTAATTCTAACAAATAAAAATATAATTCTTACCAAAAAAATGTAATATTTTCAAAAAAAAATTTAAATCTAAAATATAAAAATTTAATTCTTACAAAAAAAAATTATTTCTTTGGAATAAAATTTTAATTCTCACAAATAATAATTTAATTCTAACAAAAAATTTTAATTCTTACAAAAAAAATTAATACTTACAAAAAAAAATTAAATTCTTACAATAAAAATTTATTTCACAAAAAAAAAATTAATTCTGACAAGAAAAATTTAATTCTAACAAAAGAAATTAAATTCTTACGAAAAAAAATTTAATTCTTGCAAAAAGAATTAAATTCTAACACGAAAAATTTAATTCTTACAAATAAAATTTTTAATTCTAAAGAAAAAATTTAATTCTTGCAAAAAAAATTAATTCTATCGAAAAAAAATTAATTCTAACGAAAAAAAATTAATTCTATCGAAAAAAAAATAATTCTGACGAAAAAATTTTTTTTCTGAAAAAAAATTAATTCTTACAACTAAAAAATGAATTCTTACAAAAAAAATTTAATTCTATCGAGAAAAAAATTGTTTCTAAGGAAAAAAAATTTTTCTAAAAAAAACATTATTTTTACAAATAAAAAATTAATTCTAACAAAAAAAATTAATTCTTACAAAAAAATTTAATTCTTACAAAAAAAAATTGAAATCTAACAAATAAAAATTGATTTCTTACCAAAAAAATGTAATACTTTCAAAAAAAATTTAATCCTAACAATTTAAAATTTAATTCTTACAAAAAAAAATTATATCTCAGGAATAAAATTGCAATTCCCACAAATAAAAATTTAATTCTAACAAAAAAATTTAATTCTTTCAAAAAAAATTTGTTCTTACAAGAAAATTTTAATTCTTACAAAATAATTAAATTCTTACAAAAAAATTGTTTCTCAAAATACAAAATTAAATCTTACAACTAAAAAATTAATCCTTACAAAAAAATTTAATTCTTACAAAAAAAATTTAATTCTTACAAAAAAAATTTAATTCTAACAAATAAAAATTTAATTCATACAAATAAAAATTTAATTCTAACAAATAAAAATATAATTCTTACCAAAAAATGTAATACTTTCAAAAAAAAATTTAATTCTAAAATATAAAAATTTAATCCTTACAAAAAAAATTTAATTCTTACCAAACAAATTGAATTCTTACCAAAAAAATTTAATTCTAACAAAAATTTTAATTCTTGCAAATGAAAATTTATTCTTACCAAAAAAATTTATTTTTACAAAAAAATTAATTATTACAAAAAATATTTAATTCTAACGAAAAAGAATTAATTCTTACAAAACCAAACTAATTCTTACAAAAAAAAATTATTTCTTAGGAATAAAATTTTAATTCTCACAAATAAAAATTTAATTCTTACAAATAAAAATTTAATTCTTACAAAAAAAAATTATTTCTTAGGAATAAAATTTTAATTCTCACAAATAAAAATCTAATTCTAACAAAAAAATTTAGTTCTTACAAAAAAAATTAATTCTCACAAATAAAAATTTAATTCTAACAAAAAAATTTAATTCTTACAAAAAAAATTAAATTTTACAAAAGAAATTAATTCTCCTAAAAAAATTAAATTTAACAAAAAAAATTAATTCTTACAAAAAAAAATTAATTCTTACAAAAAAAATTAATTATAACAAAAAAATTTAATTCTTACAAAAAAATTAAATTCTTACACGAAAAAATTTCATTCTTACAAAATAATTATATTCTTAGAAAAAAAAATTATTTCTAAAAAAACAAAATTAATTCTTACAGAAACAAAATTCAATTCTAACAAAACCAATTTAATTCTTACAAAAAAAAAGAATTCTTACAAAAAAATTTTAATTCTAACAAAAAAAATTAAATTCTAACGAAAAAAATTTTAATTCTTGCCAAAAAAATTAATTCTATCGAAAAAAATTAATTCTGAAGAAAATTTTTTTTTCTCAAAATAAATTAATTCTTACAAATAAAAATTTAATTCTTACCAAAAATATTTAATTCTAACAAATAAAAATTTAATTCTTACAAAAAAAAATTTAATTCTAACCAATAAAAATTTAATGCTTACAAAAAAAAATTTAATTCTAACAAAACCAAATTAATTCTTACAAGAAAAATTTATTTCTCAAAAAAAAAATTAATTCTTACAAAAAAATTTTATTCTTACAAAAAAAATTACATTCTAACGAAAAAAATTTTAATTCTTGCAAAAAAATGTAATACTTACAAAAAATAATTTAATTCTTACAAATAAAAATTTAATTCTAACAAATAAAAATTTAATTCTTCCAAAAAAAATTTAAATTTTACAAAAAAAAAGAATTCTTACAAAAAAATTTTAATTCTAACAAAAAAAATTAAATTCTAACGAAAAAAATTTTAATTGTTGCCAAAAAAATTAATTCTATCGAAAAATAATTAATTCTGAAGAAACAAATTTTTTCTCCAAAAAAATTAATTCTTACAAATAAAAATTTAATTCTTACAAAATAATTAAATTCTTACAAAAAACAAAATTAATTCTTAAAGACAAAAATTTAATTCTAACAAAACCAATTTGATTCTTACAAAAAAAATTATTTCTTAGAAATAAAATTTTAATTCTCACAAATAATAATTTAATTCTAACAAAAAAATTTAATTCTTACAAAAAAAAATTAATTCTTACAAAAAAAAATTTAATTCTTACAATAAAAATTTATTTCACAAAAAAAATTAATTCTAACAAATAAAAATTGATTTCTTACCAAAAAAATGTAATACTTTCAAAAAAAAATTTAATTCTAACAAATAAAAATTTAATCCTTACAAAAAAAAATTATTTCTCAGGAATAAAATTTTAATTCCCACAAATAAAAATTTAATTCTAACAAAAAAATTTAATTCTTACAAAAAAATTAATTCTTACAAGAAAAATTTAATTCTTACAAAATAATTAAATTCTTACAAAAAAATTGTTTCTCAAAATACAAAATTAATACTTACAACTAAAAAATTAATTCTTACAAAAAAAATTTAATTCTTACAAAAAAATTTAATTCTAACAAATAAAAATTTAATTCTTACCAAAAAAATGTAATACTTTCAAAAAAAAATTAAATTCTAAAATATAAAAATTTAATTCTTACAAAAAAAAATTATTTCTTAGGAATAAAATTTTAATTCTTACAAATAATAATTTAATTCTAACAAAAAAATTTAATTCTTACAAAAAAAAAATTAATTCTTACAAAAAAAAATTTAATTCTTACAATAAAAATTTATTTCACAAAAAAAAATTAATTCTGACAAGAAAAATTTAATTCTAACAAAAGAAATTAAATTCTTACGAAAAAAAATTTAATTCTTGCAAAAAGAATTAAATTCTTACACGAAAAAATTTAATTCTTACAAATAAAATTTTTAATTCTAAAGAAAAAAAAATTAATTCTTGCAAAAAAAATTAATTCTATCGAAAAAAAATTAATTCTAACGAAAAAAAAATTTTCTCAAAAAAAATTTATTCTTACAAATAAAAATGTAATTCTTGCACAAAAAATTAATTCTACCGAAAAAAAAATTAAGTCTATCGAAAAAAAAATAATTCTGACGAATAAATTTTTTCTGAAAAAAAATTAATTCTTACAACTAAAAAATTAATTCTTACAAAATAATTAAATTCTTACAAAAAAAATTATTTCTCAAAAAACAAAATTAATTCATACAGAAAAAAATTTAATTCATACAAGAAAAATTTAATTCTAACAAATAAAAATTGATTTCAAAAAAAAAATTAATTCTTACAAAAAAAATTAATTCTAACATAAAAATTTAATTCTTACAAAAAAAAATTAATTCTTACAAAAAAAAATTTAACTCTTACAAAAAAAATTTAATTCTTACAAAAAAATTATTTCTCACAAATCAAAATTAATTCTTATAGAAAAAAAATTAATTCTAACAAAACCAATTTAATTCTTCCAATAAAAATTGATTTCTAAAGAAAAATTAATTCTTACAAAAAAAATTTAATTCTAACAAAAAAAAATTAAATTCTAACGAAAAAAAATTTAATTCTTGCAAAAAAAATTTAATTCTATCGAAAAAAAAATTAATTCTGAAGAAAATTTTTTTTTCTCAAAATAAATTAATTCTTACAAAAAAAATTTAATTCTTACAAAAAAAAATTATTTCTTAGGAATAAAATTTTAATTCTCACAAATAAAAATTTAATTCTAACAAAAAAATTTAATTCTTACAAAAAAAAATTAATTCTTAAAAAAAAAATTTAATTCTTACAATAAAAATTTATTTCACAAAAAAAAATTAATTCCGGCAAAAAATTTAAATCAAACAAAAGAAAAAAAATTAATACTAACGAAAAAATTTTTTTTCGGGAAAAAATTAATTCTTACAACTAAAAAATTAATTCCTACAAAAAAAATTTAATTCTTACAAAAAAAATTTAATTCTTACAAAAAAAATTTAATTCTAACAAATAAAAATTTAATTCTTACAAAAAAAAATTATTTCTTTGGAGTAAAATTTTAATTCTCACAAATAAAAATTTAATTCTAACAATAAATTTTAATTCTTACAAAGAAAAATGAATTCTAACAAAAAAATTTAATTCTAAAAAAAAATTTAATTCTTACATAAAAAGTTTAATTCTTACAAAAAAATTTAATTCTTACAAATAAAATATAATTCTAACAAAAATTTTAATTCTTACAATGAAAATTTATTCTTACCAAAAAAAATTATTTTTACAAAATAATTAATTATTACATAAAAAATTTAATTCTAACAAAAAAAATTAAATTGTTGCGAAAAAAATGTTAATTCTTGCAAAAAAAATTGGATTCTATCGAGAAAAAAAATTAATTCTAACGAAAAAATTTTTTTTCTGAAAAAAAATTAATTCTTACAACTAAAAAATTAATTCTTACAAAAAAAATTTAATTCTTACAAAAAAAATTGAATTCTTACAAAAAAAAATTTAATTCTAACAAATAAAAATTTAATTCTTACAAATAAAAATTTAATTCTAACAAAAAAATTAATTCTTACAAAAAAATTTAATTCTTACAAAAAAAATTTAATTCTTACAAAAAAAATTTAATTCTAACAAATAAAAATTTAATTCATTAAAATAAAAATTTAATTCTAACAAATAAAAATATAATTCTTACCAAAAAAATGTAATATTTTCAAAAAAAAATTTAATTCTAAAATATAAAAATTTAATTCTTACAAAAAAAAATTATTTCTTTGGAATAAAATTTTAATTCTCACAAATAATAATTTAATTCTAACAAAAAATTTTAATTCTTACAAAAAAAATTAATACTTACAAAAAAAAATTAAATTCTTTCAATAAAAATTTATTTCACAAAAAAAAAATTAATTCTGACAAGAAAAATTTAATTCTAACAAAAGAAATTAAATTCTTACGAACAAAAATTTAATTCTTGCAAAAAGAATTAAATTCTAACACGAAAAAATTTAATTCTTACAAATAAAATTTTTAATTCTAAAGAAAAAAATTTAATTCTTGCAAAAAAAATTAATTCTATCGAAAAAAAATTAATTCCAACGAAAAAAAATTAATTCTATCGAAAAAAAAATAATTCTGACGAAAAAATTTTTTTTCTGAAAAAAAATTAATTCTTACAACTAAAAAATGAATTCTTACAAAAAAAATTTAATTCTATCGAGAAAAAAATTGTTTCTAAGGAAAAAAAATTTTTCTAAAAAAAACATTATTTTTACAAATAAAAAATTAATTCTAACAAAAAAAATTAATTCTTACAAAAAAATTTAATTCTTACCAAAAAAAATTGAAATCTAACAAATAAAAATTGATTTCTTACCAAAAAAATTTAATCCTAACAATTTAAAATTTAATTCTTACAAAAAAAAATTATATCTCAGGAATAAAATTTCAATTCCCACAAATAAAAATTTAATTCTAACAAAAAAATTTAATTCTTTCAAAAAAAATTTGTTCTTACAAGAAAATTTTAATTCTTACAAAATAATTAAATTCTTACAAAAAAATTGTTTCTCAAAATACAAAATTAAATCTTACAACTAAAAAATTAATTCTTACAAAAAAATTTAATTCTTACAAAAAAAATTTAATTCTTACAAAAAAAATTTAATTCTAACAAATAAAAATTTAATTCATACAAATAAAAATTTAATTCTAACAAATAAAAATATAATTCTTACCAAAAAATGTAATACTTTCAAAAAAAAATTTAATTCTAAAATATAAAAATTTAATTCTTACAAAAAAAAAATTATTTCTTAGGAATAAAATTTTAATTCTCACAAATAATAATTAATTTCTAACAAAAAAATTTAATTCTTACAAAAAAAAATTAATTCTTACAAAAAAAAATTTAATTCTTACAATAAAAATTTATTTCACAAAAAAAAATTAATTCTGACAAGAAAAATTTAATTCTAACAAAAGAAATTAAATTCTTATGAAAAAAAATTTAATTCTTGCAAAAAAATTAAATTCTTACACGAAAAAATTTAATTCTTACAAATAATATTTAATTCTAACAAAAAAAAATTAATTCTTACAAAAAAATTAAATTCTAAACCGAAAAAATTTAATTGTTACAAAAGAAATTTTAATTCTTACAAAAAATTTTAATTCTCACAAATAAAAATTTAATTCTAACAAAAAATTTAATTCTTACAAAAAAAATTAATTCTTACAAAAAAAATTCAATTCTTACAATAAAAATTTATTTCACAAAAAAAATTTAATTCTTACAAAAAAATTTAATTCTTACAAAATAAAATTAATTCTTGCAAAAAAAAATTAATTCTTACAAAAAAATTAAATTCTAACGAAAAAAAATTTAATTCTTGCAAAAGAAAAAAAATTAATACTAACGAAAAAATTTTTTTTCTGAAAAAAAATTAATTCTCACAAATAAAAATTTAATTCTAACAAAAAATTTAATTCTTTCAAAAAATATTTTTTTCTTAGGAACAAAATTTTAATTCTCACAAATAAAAATTTAATTCTTGCAAATAAAAATTAAATTCTTACAAAAAAAAATTAATTCTTACAAAAAAAAATTAATTCTTACAAAAAAATTAAATTCTAACGAAAAAAAATTTAATTCTTGCAAAAGAAAAAAAATTAATACTAACGAAAAAAAATTTTTTCTGAAAAAAAATTAATTCTCACAAATAAAAATTTAATTCTAACAAAAAATTTAATTCTTTCAAAAAATATTTTTTTCTTAGGAACAAAATTTTAATTCTCACAAATAAAAATTTAATTCTAACAAAAAAATTTAATTCTTACAAAAAAAAATTAATTCTTACAAAAGAAATTTAATTCTTACATAAAAATTTAATTCTTACAAAAAATTTTAATTCTTACAAAAAAAATTTAATTCTTACAAAAAAATTTAATTCTATCAAATAAAAATTAATTCTAACGAAAAAAATTTTTTCCAAAACAAAATTTATTTTTACAAATAAAAATGTAATTCTTACAAAGAAAATTTAATTCATACAAAAAAAATTTAATTCTTACAAAAAAAATTAATTCTTACAAAAAAAATTTAATTCTAACAGATAAAAATTTAATTCTATAGACAAAAAATTTAATGCTTACAAAACCAATTTAATTCTTACAAAAAAAAATTATTTCTCAAAAAAATAATTAAATCTTACAAAAAAATTTAAATTTTTCAAAAAAGATTAATTCGTTCAAAAAAATTAATTTCTTACCCGAAAAAATTTAATTGTTACAAAAAAAATTAAATGCTTACACTAAAAAATTTAATTCTAACAAATAAAAATTTAATTCTTACAAAAAAAAAATTATTTCATAGGAATAAAATTTTAATTCTCACAAATAAAAATTTGATTCTAACAAAATAATTAAATTCTTACAAAAAAAATTATTTTTCAAAAAACAAAATTGATTCTTACAGAAAAAAATTTAATTCGAACAAAACCAATTTAATTCTTCCAATAAAAATTGATTTCTACAAAGAAATTAATTCTTACAAAAAAATTTAATTCTAACAAAAAAATTAAATTCAAACGAAAAAAATTTTAATTCTTGCAAAAAAAAATTAATTCTTACAAAAAAAAATTATTTCTTAGGAATAAAATTTTAATTCTCACAAATAAAATTTTAATTCTAACAAAAAAATTTAATTCTTACAAATAAAAATTATTCTTACAAATAAAAATTTATTTCACAAAAAAAATTAATTCTGACAAAAAAATTTAATTCAAACAAAAGAAATTAAATGTTAGAATTATACAGACAAATAAATACCGGTAAGGTGTGCGATAATATCGTATATTTGTACATAAAGGAAAGATATGAATAATCGGTAAGTCTACAGCGTAAATCTACAGCGTGCCAGAGCGAACGAGATACTGACTGGATTTTTCCCCACGCGTACGATCACCTCGCGTCGGCCAATCGGCACGGGCAGGCTGGCGCCAATTACAAATTCCATCTTAACACTCCCCCTCAGACTGCGCGTGTATCTGACTTTTAACTTACACCTAAAACCAATCCTAAACTATCTCGACACTTTTTATGACTAACAGTAACTAAACCCTTTGTCAATATATCTGCTGTCATCTCACCCGTAGGTATGTATTCTATTTCTAACTTCTTCGCTTTTACAGTGTCACGTATAGCGTGATATTTTACGTCTATGTGCTTTGTCCGCGAATGATAGCCTGGATTGTTCGTGAGACATATTGCGCCTTGGTTATCTGAGTGTAGGACAATTTTTCCAAACTTGTCGAGGCCTATTTCCTTAAGTACCCCTTGGATATGTATCGCTTCCTTTCCCGCCTCGGACAGGGCTACATATTCGGCCTCCGTGGTTGAAAGGGCAACTGTCCTCTGCTTTTGCGATATCCACGTGATTGCTGCACCTGCTAACAGAAAAAACATACCCCGAAAACGATTTTCGGTCTATGGTGCAGCTGGCCCAGTCCGCGTCAGCGTAGCCCACTACCGGCTTCAGATCCCTTTGATAAACCAGCTTCAGACTCATCGTTCCCTTGAGGTATCTGAGTACCCTCTTCGCTGCGATCCAATGCTGCTTACTGGGATTCTCATTGAACTGTGATAACCTCGCCACAGTATTACTGATGTCCGGTCGGGTCGCTACAGACAAATACGTAAGAGCTCCAATGAGCTCTCTATAGGGCCACTTCTTGCAGTCTTCTTCGTCATCTTCGCCTCTTGATACAAGGCTCGCGCCAATAGCGGCGGGTGTGCATACCGGATAACATTCTTCCATTCTGAACCTCTTCAGGATGTCCTTAATATATCCCGGTTGGGCCAGCGTGATTGCTCCCCCTTGCTGAACAATTTCCAGTCCAAGACAGTAGCTTGCTAAACCCAGATCTTTCAACTCAAAATCTTTTTGCAATTCAGTTTTTAGTTCCCTAACCCATTCTTCATCTTGGGCTGCAACCAAAATATCATCGACATAAATTACAACCAGCAATATACTTTTACCTCTTCTTGCATGGTACATGCATGGCTCACTAATAGTGGGCACTAGTCCTATGTCTCTCAGTTTTTGGTCTAGTCTTGCGTGCCACTGCCGACTAGCTTGCTTCAGGCCATAGAGTGCTTTCTTTAATAAGCACGCATTTCCGCCTGCTGACAAGCCATCCATCAGTCTCTTTGCTTTTCTAGCGATTTCACTCTCGCTTCCCTCTTTCTGGATCACTCTTGGGAGCACTTCCCTTAGCATCTCCGGGATATCCATTACTATGCGCTCTTCTAGTTTACCATTCAGATACGCAGTTGTGATGTCGAACTGTCTGACCTTTAACTCCATCGTGGCAGCTATGGCCATCAGCATCCGAACTGAGTCCAGACGAGCAACGGGAGCATAAGTATGATGAAAATCCATTCCGTATCGCTGGCTAAAACCTTTGGACACGATCCGTGCTTTTCTTCGCTGAATCTCCCCATCTGGTCCATATTTATTTGTCAGCACTAACCTGCTTCCCACAACGTTCTCTCCTTCACATCGTTTGATGATGTCAAACGTGTCGTATTTTATCAAACTGGTGACTTCTTCAGTTACGGCATCTTCCCATTCGTCTCGATCCCTGCCTGCAATAGCTTCTTCCACGGTTATCTCCGTTATTCCTGCCATGTCGACGAATACATCATCTTCGTCATCGCCTGCTGCATCTTCGATCCTCTCCTCAGCTGTATCTTCTTGTTCTAGGTCAATGGTCCGGTATTCCTTTCTGGGACGGCCTCTACTCCCTGTTCTGACTATTTTTGGCCTACCTGGTGCCCTTACAGTTACTTTAATTACTCTATTGTTCGAAATACCTTCATTCGCTGTTCGTTGTGGAATCTCATTAATGTCATCTTCATCAGTCTGAACGGGTATTTCCCATTCACCCTCGTGATCTTCCTCCATCCTGGTTTCGACCTCGGATCCCTCGTTGAGATTCTGCATCCGCCTGTTCTCCATAAACTTTACGTCACGTGCTATAGCGACTCTTTGCTCTGACGGTATCCAGACACGGTATCCTTTGGACTGTCGTGGATAACCAACAAATATCCCTTCCTTAGATCTCGCTTCAAATTTTCCCGTTCCTGGTGTCTTATCCAGAAGAAATACCTTTGATCCGAAAACTCTGAGGTAACCTAATCGTAGCTCTTCACCAGTCCACTTCTCGTACGGTATTTCGCCGCCGAGGGTGCCGTTAGGACATCTATTTCTGATGTGACAGGCTGTAGACACTGCGTCTGCCCAGAATGAGGTATGCAACCCTGATTGAATTACCATGCATCTCGCCATCTCTAAAAGTGTACGGTTCATCCTTTCCGCTACTCCATTCTGCTGCGGCGTATGAGCCACAGTTAGTCGCCTCTCTATACCAGCTTCTCTGAGAAACTGATCAAAGTCATGGCTGCAAAATTCTCCACCATTATCCGACTGCAGATATTTTATACGACTGCCTGTATGATTCTGAACCATATTTCTGTAGTTCTTAAAGGCTTCAAGAACTCCACTCTTCTGCTTTAGAAAATATACTTCGCACCACCGAGTGCATTCATCAATGAATGTTACAAAGTATTTTGCACCTCCCTGCGAAGTTACCCTCATTGGTCCTACAACATCTGAATGAATGACCTTGAGCACCTCCGCACAAGGAACATTTCCTCGTGGAAATGGCGTAGCAGTCATCTTCCCTTTTAAGCAAATATCGCAATCTGACAGTCTACTTTCTTTGTCTGACTTTACACCTTTAATTCCACACTTTAACATTACTTTATTTAAGTCATTGGCATTTAGATGTCCCATTCGGTCATGCCACAATCTCATCTGCAATCCCGTTTGACACGCAGCAACTTTGACATGTTCAGTCCCCTCTTGAACATAATACAGATCACCTTTTCTATATGCTGTCATTTTGACCTCTCTATCTTGACTCATGACAACGGCCGAGCTCTTTTTGAAAAGAACTTCATGGCCTCGATCCGTAATCTTTGCTACTGAAACCAAGTTTGCTCGAAGGTCTGGTACAAATAAAGTATCTTGAAACTCAACTAACCTGTGGGTGTGTCGATTCTCCGCCAAAATCTTAACAACGCCTCTTCCCTCAACTTTTGTAGAAGCAGAATTTGCCAGATTGACCTTCATGTGATCTGATCCATACATTTTACTGAACTTGTCCTTCTCTCCACACAGATGCGAGGTACAGCCACTGTCCAGGATCCATTCTCGACCAAGGTCCCTTATTTTATCCACATTATCCTGTGCCAGTGACATTGCTTCTGCAACGTGGTACGAGACGAAGGTATCATCTACCTTATTCACTTCGTTCCTGTTTTTATCCAATTTTACGTAGCACTCTGCTGCCTTGTGACCTGTCTTGTGACAGCGAAAACACTTTAGTGCAAATTTTGCTGGTCTATAAGATCCTGCCTCTACTCTGCCTGGCTTTCCTGTCTTCGGCTTCCACTTCACTCGGTTTGCAGCCATCGCTCCTTGAGCCTCTGACTTATGCATCTGCCTGCGTGCATCACATTCTTCAATTATTTTTACCTTCAGGCTCTCAGGACTTGGCAGCTCATCCCTTGATTCAATTGCACATCTGAAATTCTCGTAACTTCCAGGAAGACTGTATAGTAACATAATACTTAGCAAATCTTGATTTATCTCTATATTCATCGCCCCCAGCTTATCTACTATATCGAAAAATCTTTGCATGTGATCTCTAATATCACCATCTTCCGTCATACGATGCAACGTTAGTTGTTTTAACAGAGTGGCCTTTCTCGCTGGTCCTTTTGACGCATAAATATTTTCTAATTTTACCCATACCTCTCTGGCAGTCTCGCATCCTCTAATTTGATTTAACTCTGATGGACGGATTGACAAGATTAAGTCAGCTTTCGCTTTTCTATCGCCGATCGCCCATGCTTCCAGAGCCGCTCTCGACGCGATATCTCCAACGGTGACTTCCGGTTTAATCTTCTCACCACTTGCATATCCCCATGCATCATTTTTCGTTAGGAGTGCCTCCACTTGCATTCTCCATGTATCGTAATTGTCTTTTGACAATGTTTCGATGCGAATAGGATTCATTTCGCCTCGATGAGTTCCGATTTTTCTAACCTCTTCACCCACGTGTTCACGCACTTTCGCGCTTCACTATTATCGTTAACTATTACGCGTTTACCGGCTTTCTGGGCCCATAACCTGTTAGAATTATACAGACAAATAAATACCGGTAAGGTGTGCGATAATATCGTATATTTGTACATAAAGGAAAGATATGAATAATCGGTAAGTCTACAGCGTAAATCTACAGCGTGCCAGAGCGAACGAGATACTGACTGGATTTTTCCCCACGCGTACGATCACCTCGCGTCGGCCAATCGGCACGGGCAGGCTGGCGCCAATTACAAATTCCATCTTAACAAAAATTACATTCTTATACGAAAAAATTTAATTCTTACAAATAAAATATAATTCTACCAAAAATTTTAATTCTTACAAATGAAAATTTATTCCTACCAAAAAAAAGTATTTTTACAAAAAAATGAATTATTACATGAAAAATTTAATTCTACCAAAAAAAATTAAATTCTTACGAAAAAATTTTAATTCTTGCAAATAAAAATTGAATTCTTACAAAAAAAATTTAATTCTTACAAAAAAAATTTTTTTCTTAGGAACAAAATTTTAATTCTCACAAATAAAAATTTAATTCTAACAAAAAATTTAATTCTTACAAAAAAAAATTAAATTCTTGCAAATAAAAATTGAATTCTTACAGAAGAAATTAATTCTTCCAAAAGAAATTAATTCTTCCAAAAAAAATTTAAATTTTACAAAAAAAAATAATTCTAACAAAAAAATTAAATTCTTACACGAAAAAATTTAATTTATACAAAATAATTAAATTCTTACTAAAAAATTATTTCTCAAAAAAAAAAATTAATTTTTTCAGAAAAAAATTTAATTCTTACAAAACCAAATTAATTATTACAAAAAAAAAATTTATTTCTCCAAAAAAAATTAATTCTTACAAAAAAATTTAATTCTTACAAAAAAAAATTACATTCTAACGAAAAAAATTTTAATTCTTAAAAATAAAATTTTATTTCTCAAAAAAAAAATTAATTCTTACAGAAAAAAAATTAAATCTAACAAAACCAATTTAATTCTTCCAATAATAATTGATTTCTAAAAAAAAATTAATTCTTACAAAAAAAATTTAATTCTTACAAATAAAAATTTAATGCTTAAAAAAAATTTAATTCTTACAAAAAAAAATTAATTCTTACAAAAAAAATTTAAATTTTACAAAAAAAATTAATTCTTACAAAAAAAATTTAATTCTTACAAAAAAATTAAATTCTTACAAAAAAATTTAATTCTAACAAAAAAAATTTAATTCTTACAAAAAAATTTAATCCTTACAAAAAAAATGTAATTCTTACCAAAAAAATTGAATTCTTACCAAAAAAATTTAATTCTAACAAAAATTTTAATTCTTACATATGATAATTTATTCTTACCAAAAAAATGTATTCTTACAAAAAAATTAATTATTACAAAAAAAAATTATTTCTCAAAAAAAAAATTAATTCTAACAAAAAACATTTAATTCTAACAAAAAAAAATAATTCTAACGAAAACAAATTTAATTCTTGCAAAAAAATTTAATTCTACCAAAAAAAATTTATTTCTCAAAAACAAAATTAATTCTTACAGAAAAAAAATAATTTTAACAAAACCAATTTAATTCTTACAATAAAAATTTATTTCTAAAAAAAAATTAATTCTTACAAAAAAAATTAATTCTGAAGAAATTTTTTTTTTCTCAAAATAAATTAATTCTTACAAATAAAAATTTAATTCTTACCAAAAAAATTCATTTCTCAAAAAAAAAATTAAATCTTACAAAAAACATTTAATTCTAACAAAAAAATTTTAATTCTATAGAAAAAAAATTTAATGCTTACAAAACCAATTTAATTCTTACAAAAAAAAATTATTTCTCAAAAAAAAAATGAAATCTTACAAAAAAATTTTAATTTTACAAACAAAATTAATTCAAACAAAAAAATTAATTTCTTACAAAAAAAATTTAGTTCTTACAAAAAAATTTAATTCTTACAAAAAAAATTTAATTCTAACAAAAAAAATTTAATTCTTACAAATAAAATTGAATTCTAACAAAAATTTAAATTCTTACAAATATAATTTAATTCTTACCAAAAAAATTTATTTTTACAAAAAAATTAATTATTACAAAAAAAATTATTAAAAAAAAATTTAAATTTTACAAAAAAAATTAATTCTTACAAAAAAAATTTAATTCTTACAAAAAAAAATTAATTCTAACAAATAAAAATTTAATTCTAACCAAAAAAATTTAATTCTTACCAAAAAAATTTAATTCTTACTTAAAAAATTTATTTCTAACAAAACCAATTTAATTCTTCCAATAAAAATTGATTTCTAAAAACAATGTAATTCTTACAAAAAAAATTTAATTGTAACAATAAAAATTAAATTCTAACGAAAAAATTTTTAATTCTTGCAAAAAAAATTTAATTCTATCGAAAAAAAAATTAATTCTGAAGAAATTTTTTTTTTCTCACAATAAATTAATTCTGACAAATAAAAATTTAATTGTTACGAAAGAAATTTAATTCTTACCAAAAAAATTTAATTCTTACAAAAAAAAATTCAATTCTAACAAATAAAAATTGAATTCTTACAAAAGAAATTAATTCTTCCAAAAAAAATTTAATTCTTACAAAAAAATTTAGTTCTTACAAAAAAATTTAATTCTTACAAAAAAATTTAATTCTTACAAAAAAAATTTAATTCTTACAAAAAAAATTAATTCTAACCAAAAAAATTTAATTCTTACCAAAAAAATTTAATTCTTACAAAAAATTTTAATTCTAACAAATAAAAATATAATTCTTTCAAAAAAAATGTAATACTTTCAAAAAAAATTTAATTCTAACAAATAAAAATTTAATTCTTACAAAAAAAAATTATTTCTTACAAGAAAATTTAATTCTTACAGAAAAAATTTAATTCTTACAAGAAAATTTAATTCTTGCAAAAAAAATTTAATTCTCACAAAAAAAATTAATTCTTACAAAAAAAATTTAATTCAAACAAAAAAAATTTAATTCATATAAAAAAAATTTAATTCTTACAAAAAAAATTAATTCTTAGAAAAAAATTAAATTCTTAACCGAAAAAATTTAATTATTCAAAAAAAAAATTAAATTTTACAAAAAAAAAATTAATTCTAACAAAAAAATTAATTCTTACAAAAAAAAATTTAATTCTTACAAAAAAAATTTAATTCTTACAAGAAAATTTAATTCTTACAGAAAAAATTTAATTCTTACAAAAAAAATTTAATTCTTACAAAAAAATTTAATTCGAACAAAAAAAATTTAATTCTTACAAAAAAAATTTAATTCTTACAAATAAAATTAAATTCTTACCAAAAAAAATTTAATTCTTACAAATAAAACAGAATTCTAACAAAAATTTAAATTCTTACAAATAAAATTTAATTCTTACAAAAAAAATTTAATCCTTACAAATAAAATTAATTCTTACAAAAAAAATTTAATTCTTACAAAAAAAATTTAATTCTTACAAGAAAATTTAATTCTTACAAAAAAAATTTAATTCTTACAAAAAATTTAATTCTTACAAAAAAAATAATTCTTACAAAAAAAATTTAATTTTTACAAAAAAAATTTAATTCTTACAGATAAAATTTAATTCTAACAAAAATTTAAATTCTTACAAATAAAATTTAATTCTTACCAAAAAAAATTATTTTTACAAAAAAATGAATTCTTACAAAAAAAATTTAATTCTTACAAAAAAAATTTAATTCTTACAAAAAAAATTTAATTCTTACAAAAAAAATTTAATTCTTACAAAAAAAATTAATTCGAACAAAAAATTAATTTCTTACCCGAAAAAATTTAATTGTTACAAAAAAAAATTAATTCTAACAAATAAAAATTTAATTCATGCAAATATAAATTGAATTCTTACAAAAGAAATTAATCCTTCCAAAAAAAATTTAAATTTCACAAAAAAAATTAATTCTAAGAAAAAAATTAAATTCTTACACGAAAAAATTTAATTCTTACAAAATAATTATATTCTTAGAAAAAAAAATTATTTCTCAAAAAACAAAATTAATTCTTACAGAAAAAAAATTAATTCTAACAAAACCAATTTAATACTTCCAATAAAAATTGATTTCTAAAAAAAAATTAATTCTTACAAAAAAATTTAAATCTAACAAAAAAAATTAAATTCAAACGAAAAAAAATTTAATTCTTGCAAAAAAAATTAATTCTATCGAAAAAAAATTTAATTTTGGGGAAAATTTTTTTTCTCAAAATAAATTAATTCTTACAAATAAAAATTTAATTCTTACCAAAAAATTTAATTCTTACAAAAAAAATTTAATTCTTACAAAAAAATTTAATTCTTACAAAAAAATTTAATTCTAACAAAAAAAAAATAATTCTTACAAAAAAAATTTAATTTTTACAAAAAAAAATTAATTCATACAGATAAAATTTAATTCTAACAAAAATTTAAGTTCTTACAAATAAAATTTAATTCTTACCAAAAAAAATTATTTTTACAAAAAAATTAATTCTTACAAAAAAAATTTAATTCTTCCAAAAAAAATTTAATTCTTACAAAAAAAATTTAGTTGTTACAAAAAAATTTAAATCTTAAAAAAAAAATTTAATTCTTACAAAAAAAATTTAATTCTTACAAATAAAATTGAATTCTTACAAAAATTTAAATTCTTACAAATAAAATTTAATTCTTACCAAAAAAATTAATTTTTACAAAAAATTAATTATTACAAAAAAAATTATTCAAAAAAAATTTAAATTTTACAAAAAAAATTAATTCTTACAAAAAAATTAATTCTTACAAAAAAAATTAATTCTTACAAAAAAAGTAAATTCTTAACCGAAAAAATTTCATTGTTACAAAAGAAATTTTAATTCTTACAAAAAAAAATTAAATTTTACAAAAAATAAATAATTCTTACAAAAAAATTATATTCTTACACGAAAACAATTAAGTGTTACAATGCCAATTTAATTCTTACAATAAAAATTTATTTCTAAAAAAAAATTGAATCATACAACAAACATTTAATTCTAACAAATAAAAATTTATTCTTACAAAAAAAAATTTAATTCTAACAAATAAAAATTTAATTCTTACAAATAAAAATTTAATTCTAACAAAAAAATTTTAATTCTTACAAAAAAAATTTAAATTTTACAAAAAAAATTAATTCTTACAAAAAAATTAAATTCTTAAAAAAAAATTTAATTCTTACAAAAAAAATTTAATTCTTACAAAAAAATTTAATTCTTACAAAAAAATTTAATTCTAACAAATAAAAATTTAATTCTCACAAATAAAAATTTAAATTCTAAAAAAAAAAATTTAATTCTGACAAAAAAATTTACATCTTACAAAAAATTTTCTCAAAAAAAAATTAATCCTTACAAAAAAAAAATTAATTCCTACCAAAAATAATTTAATTCTTACAAATATATAATTCTAACGAAAACAAATTTAATTCTTGAAAAAAAAATTTAATTCTTCCAAAAAAAATTTATTTCTCAAAAACAAAATTAATTCTTACAGAAAAAAAATAATTCTAACAAAACCAATTTAATTCTTACAATAAAAATTTATTTCTAAAAAAAAATTAATTCTTACAAAAAAAAATTAATTCTAACAAAAAAAATTAAATTCTAACGAAAAAAAATTTAATTCTTGCAAAAAAAAATTAATTCTATGGAAAAAAAATAAATCTGACGAAAAAAATTTTTCTCAAAAAAAATTAAATCTTACAAATAAAAATTTAATTCGTACCAAAAAAATTTAATCCTTACCAAAAAAATTTAATTCTTACAATAAAAAATTTTATTCTAACAAATAAAAATTTAATTCTCGCAACTAAAAATTTAATTAATACAAAAAAATTAAATTCTTTCACGCAAAAATTTAATTCATACAAAATAATTAAATTTTTACAAAATAAAATTTAATTCTTACAATAAAATTAAATTCTTACACGAAAAAAATTAATTCCTACAAATAAAAATGTAATTCTTACCAAAAAAATGTAATACATTAAAAAAAAATTTAATTCTTACAAACAAAATTTAATTCTTACAAACAAAATTTAATTCTTACAAAAAAAATTTAATTCTTACAAAAAAATTTAATCCTTACAAAAAAAAATGTAATTCTTACCAAAGAAATTGAATTCTTACCAAAAAAATTTAATTCTAACAAAAATTTTAATTCTTACATATGATAATTTATTCTTACCAAAAAAATGTATTTTTACAAAAAAATTAAATATTACAAAAAAAAATTATTTCTCAAAAAAAAAATTAATTCTAACAAAAAACATTTAATTCTAACAAAAAAAAATAATTCTAACGAAAACAAATTTAATTCTTGCAAAAAAAATTAATTCTACCAAAAAAAATTTATTTCTCAAAAACAAAATTAATTCTTACAGAAAAAAAATAATTCTAACAAAACCAATTTAATTCTTACAATAAAAATTTATTTCTAAAAAAAAATTTATTCTTACAAAAAAAAATTAATTCTGAAGAAAATTTTTTTTTCTCAAAATAAATTAATTCTTACAAATAAAAATTTAATACTTACCAAAAAAATTCATTTCTCAAAAAAAAAATAAATCTTACAAAAAACATTTAATTCTAACAAAAAAAATTTTAATTCTACAGAAAAAAAATTTAATGCTTACAAAACCAATTTAATTCTTACAATAATACACTTTATTGCTCCCCTTAGGGATTACAATCCGCCATTCCGTCTCCTCTTACATACTCTCTTAACCTATATTCTTAACCTATATATATTCTATATATATATACTCGCTCGCTCGCTCGCTCGCTCGCTCCCCTCCGCCACGCACGCACCCATATACCCCCCATCCCTACCGTTTGACCTCCGCTTCCACTCGCCGCCTCTCACTCTCATTCCTTAAACATGCCTCCTTCCATTCAACCCCCTCTCCATTCCTCCACTTTTCTCATCCACTCCTCTCCCCCTCCCTCGTCGCACAGAACCTCTCCCACTACTTCTTGCCACCCCCTCCCGTCCCCCCAGTCTGTACACCCCTCCCACACATGTTCCCATGTCTCATCCCCCCACCCACAAACTCTACATTTCCTCTTCTCCTCCTCCTCCCAATACCTCCCTCCCCTCATCTCACTCCCCAGCCTGAATCTGGCCACGCGCCTCCACCTGCTTTCTCCCCAACCCTTTTTCAGATACCCCGGCACCCCTACCCCCTTTACCGCTCCATACCACCTAT
Source organism: Andrena fulva (assembly GCA_946251845.1). NCBI lineage: Eukaryota > Metazoa > Arthropoda > Insecta > Hymenoptera > Andrenidae > Andrena > Andrena fulva. The sequence continues at coordinate 17,543,334 of OX276331.1, read as the reverse complement.
TAAATTTCGACTCCCTTATCCTTTCCCATCTTTCCGTCTCCTGCAATTTCCTTTCCCTACTAACTAACTCTTCCCCCCTCATTTCCCCCCTTTCCCTCATTCCTTCCAACCCCTCCACCGTCCATCCCCTCTCCTCCAAAAACCCCTTCCTTTCTTCTTCCCATCCCCCCAGCACTTTCCCCCTCCTTGCCCTACCTTTTATTTCCTCCCAGCACATCCTAGCTAGTTCCCCTCCTTTCCCCTCCTCCAGCTTCCTCTCATAACCCCATGCCCTCAAACCCGCCCTGCCCTTCAACCTATCCCTCTGCAGTTCCTCCCTTACCATATAGCCCGGCGTGCACCAGTCCACCCCCAACACCCACCTTAAAAATCTTTCATGCAACCCCTCAACCTTATCTCGCACCTTCCACCCCCATATCTCCACCCCATAGCTCATCATCGCCCACACCAACTTATCAAATAACCATATTCTTTTCCCCCAGTCCTTCCCAAACCTCCTCTTACCAATCCCCCAAACCCTCCCCATCACTGCCGCCGCTTTCCTAACCCTTTCCTCCACATGGGCCTCCTGCCCCCCACTCCCCATCAAGGTATACCCCAGGTATTTGAACGTCCTGACCTCCTCCACTTCCTTTCCCTTCCACCTCCACACCACTCTACTCCATCTCCCTCCTCCACGCCTACACCTCATTATCTTTGATTTACTCACGTTCAACTGTAAGCCCTTCCCATCCAAATACCTTTCCAGTTTCCCCATCATACCTTTCATCCCCTCCTCATCCTCCGCCACCACTGCCACATCGTCCGCATATGCCAGGGTGTATACTTTCCTCCCCCCAGTCTCACTCCTCCCCACCCTCCTTTCTCCAACTCCTCGTCCAAATCCGCCAGTAGCAGTATAAACATACATGGGCTCAGAGGACAGCCCTGCCTCACCCCCCTTGCCGTCCAAAACTCCTTCCCTTCCTCCTCCCCCACTCTCACCCTACACACCGTCTCCTTTAACACCTCCGCGCACCTTTCCACCAATCCCTCTCTCACTCCCCTCTTCCTCATCGCCTTGACCAACACCTCCCTATCCACCGAGTCAAAGGCCGCCTTCAGGTCTATGAAGAAAACCACCATCTTCCTTTCCTTCCTTGTCACCTGTCGGTTTATCAAGTGGTTCAACACGTATATGTTGTCCATACACCCCATTCCTCTCCTGAAGCCGGCCTGACTCGGTGGCAACAGCTTTTTCCTCTCCACCTCCTCCCTCAGCCTTTCCGCTAAAACCGACGCATACACCTTATACGCTGTCTGTGTCAACGTGATCCCTCTGTAATCCTCCACCTTTTTCCCTACCCCTTTCTTTACCACCGGCACCACAACTCCATCCCTCCACTCTTCCACCCACCCTTCCCCCTTCCACACCCTATTACATATTACCCAGAGCCAATCTTCCACTTCTACCCCCCCATACTTCCATACTTCATTGGGTATGCTGTCACCTCCTACCGCCTTTCCCTCCTTCAGCCCCCTTACCACCCTTCTAATCTCCTCCTTACTTATCTCCTCCTCTCCATCCTCCTCTCTCTTTCTTTCCCCTCCTTTTCTCACCCTCCACTCTACACCACCTAACACCCCCCTAAAATACTCTTCCCATTCTTCCATTTTTATCCCCTCCTCCACCCTCCGCTTCCTTTTCCTCTCTCTGTTCACCACTTTCCACACCTGCCCTTCCGTCCTAATCCCCTCTATCTCCTTCTCCCACCTTTCCACCTCCTTTCTCTTCTTCCCCTCACACATTATCTTATACTCTTTTTTCCTCTCCCTGTACTCCTTCCCATCTCCTCCCTCTCTTCTCCATCTTCTCAGCTCCTTCCTAACCTTACTTTTTTCCTCCCTACACTCTTTGTCCCACCACCCCCCCTTTCCAACCTTCTCTCCCCCCGCCCCTACCCTCCCTATCGCCCCTTTTATCCTTTCCTTCAGCTCTCTCCATTCCTCCTGTATTCCTCTTTCTCCCCCCTCTCTCTTCCCAAACTTTCTTATAAACTCCTCCCTTCCCTCCGCAGTCCAATTCCCCCTTCCTGCCCTCCTTCTCTCACCTTTTCTCCCCTTTCTTACCCCCTCTCTATCTTCTCCCCTCAGCCACACCACCACCGGGTGATGGTCTGAGTCCACCCTCTCCCCCACCTCCATCTTCTCCACTCTCTCCCTCGTGTCCTCATTCCCTAATACGTAGTCTATTACAGAGTTCCCTCTCCCTCCTGTATACGTCCACTCCCCCTCTTCATCCCCCTCTATGCTTCCGTTCAGTATTCCCCACCCCCTCTCCTCCAAATATATGCACAACCTTTTGCCCTCCCCATTCACCTCCATATCTTTCGACCTCCTATTTTCTCGTCCCCTTTCCTCCCCCTCTCCCTCTCCCGAAATCTCTCCCCCTTCCCTTCCTGTCCTCGCATTAAAGTCCCCTCCTATTACCACCCTTATTCCCTCTTCTCTTCCCTCTATCCACTCCTCTATTTCCTCCAGCTTCTTCTGTAAATCCTTGTTCACATAGACTCCCACCACCCTCCACCATTCCCCCCCCATCTTCACCTGCTTCATCATTATCCCCTCCTTCTCTCCTTTTTCCTCGCCTCTTGTTTCTATCTCCTTTCTTACCCCCATTATCATTCCCCCCATTGCCCTCCCCTTTTTACTTATCCTCTTAGCCCATTGTTTCTCCCACACGTATCCCTTTGGCAGCCTAATCCTTACATATTCCCAGTCTCTTTCCTCCATCCACGTTTCACACATCACTACCACCTCCCACTCCTCCAGTCCTTTCCAAAAATCCCCATCTTAATTTTTTATTCCCGCCACGTTCCAGAAGGCCACCTTATAACTTCCCCCACTGTCCCTCTCCTGCCTCCGCTTCAACCCCTCTCTCCTCCCCCTTTCCCACTCCCTTCGTTTCCCTGCTCCTCCACCCATTTCTCACCCACCTCATCCCATTTTTTCATCCTCCCGTTTACCCACATCTTCATGTACCCTATCTGTACATTCATCCCCCTCTCCCTTTCTCTCTGTGCCTCTCTCTCTATCTTCCACCTCCCTCTTCTCTCCTCTCCCGTGAGGTCATCCTCAATCCTCTCCTTCCCGTCCCTCAGCTTTCTCCTCGCCTCCATTACCTTCCTTTTTTCCTCCCTTCCCACCAATTTCACCAGAGCCATTCCACGCCCCTCCCCTCCCGCTCTTCCTATCTTTTTCACCTCTTTTATAGCTCCCCACTCCAATCCCATCCTCCCCCAGAGCCTCCTCACCCCCTCCTCCACTTCTCCTTCCACCCCCAAACCCCTTATCACCACGTTGCATCTTCTACCCTCCCTCTCCTTTTTGTCCTGCATTACCTCCAACCTTCTCAGCCTCATTCTCCATTCCTCCACCTGTCCCTCTTCCACTACTTCCTTTCCATTTCTTCCTTCCTTTTCCCATCTCTCTACCCTCTCCATCACCTCCTCCATCCTCCTATCCCTTTCTTCCAGTCTCTCCAACTTTTCCTCTATTCCCTCCCTCCTCGCCTTCTCCTCCTTCATCCATTCTTCCCACTTCCTTCTTTCCGCTCTCCATTCCTCCTCCAACCTTTTTCTTTCTTCCCTTTCACTCCTCATCTCCTTCTTCATTTCCCTTATTTCCCTTATCAGCTCCTTCAACATTCCTTCCATCCCTACCATTCCCCCTCCCCCCTGCTCGCCTCCCTCTTTGCCCCCTTTTTCTGGCGACCTCGTCGTTTTTCCACTCCTCTTAAATCCTCCCCTTCCCTCCTCTGCGATCGCCTCTGCCTCCTCCTCTTCCCTCTCTCTCTTTTTTCCCCAGTAATTTTCCAGGCTACCCACACTACTCCCCACGCTACTACCACTGTCCTTCCTATATCTTTCCTTTATGTTTGCGCTCCCTTTTCCTTTCTCACCCCCTTTCCCTTTCCCCCCCATTTGCCTTTCTCTCCCACTTCCCCCCGCTTCCATCTCATCACCCTTCTCTATATCCATGTTCCTATGTACTTTTTCCCCCTTCAAAATTCCCGCCTTCCTGCCTTCCTTTCTGCACCTCTATCTCTTCCACTCCTCAACAGGTGTCACTTCGCCTCGCTCCGCTCTCTATCTGTTGTTCCCGCCAAAATGTACCTCTCTCACCTAACCTCCAAGCCTTCCCTTAACACTCCAATTTCCCTGCCACCCACACTCCTAACCCTTTCCCCCTTATCTCTCTCCTTTCCCCACTTCTCCTCAACCCTCCACACTCACACTCTATCCTCCCTTTCACCGCTTCACCACACTTTCCCTCACACTATAACACCGCTCACTTTCGCACACCTGCCATACACCGCGACCGGAAACGGAAGTCTATTTAATTCTTACAAAAAAAAATTAATTCTAACAAATAAAAATTTAATTCTAACCAAAAAAATGTAATTCTTACCAAAAAAATTTAATTCTTACTTAAAAAATTTATTTCTAACAAAACCAATTTAATTCTTCCAATAAAAATTGATTTCTAAAAAAAATGTAATTCTTACAAAAAAAATTTAATTGTAACAATAAAAATTAAATTCTAACGAAAAAATTTTTAATTCTTGCAAAAAAAATTTAATTCTATCGAAAAAAAAATGAATTCTTACAAAAAAAATTTAATTCTTACAAAAAAAATTAATTCGAACAAAAAAATTAATTTCTTACCCGAAAAAATTTAATTCTTACAAGAAAAAATTAATTATAACAAATAAAAATTTAATTCATGCAAATATAAATTGAATTCTTACAAAAGAAATTAATTCTTCCAAAAAAATTTTAAATTTCACAAAAAAAATTAATTCTAAGAAAAAAATTAAATTCTTACACGAAAAAATTTAATTCTTACAAAAAAAATTTAATTCTTACAAAAAAAAATTAATTCTAACCAAAAAAATTTAATTCTTACCAAAAAAATTTAATTCTTACAAAAAATTTTAATTCTAACAAATAAAAATATAATTCTTTCAAAAAAAATGTAATACTTTCAAAAAAAATTTAATTCTAACAAATAAAAATTTAATTCTTACAAAAAAAAATTATTTCTTAGGAATAAAATTTTAATTCTCACAAATAAAAATTTAAATCTAACAAAAAAATTTAATTCTAACAAAAAAAAAAAAAATTCTTACGAAAAAAATTTTAATTCTTGCAAAAAATTTTAATTCTATCGAGAAAAAAAATTAATTCTAAATTTTTCTGAAAAAAATTAATGCTTACAACTAAAAAATTAATTCTTACAAAAAAAAATTAATTCTTACAAGTAAATTTAATTCTTACAGAAAAAATTTAATTCTTACAAGAAAATTTAATTCTTGCAAAAAAAATTTAATTCTCACAAAAAAATTAATTCTTACAAAAAAAATTTAATTCATACAAAAAAAATTTAATTCATATAAAAAAAATTTAATTCTTACAAAAAAAATTAATTCTTAGAAAAAAATTAAATTCTTAACCGAAAAAATTTAATTATTCAAAAAAAAATTTAAATTTTACAAAAAAAAAATTAATTCTAACAAAAAAATTAATTCTTACAAAAAAAAATTTAATTCTTACAAAAAAAAATTAATTCTTACAAGAAAATTTAATTCTTACAGAAAAAATTTAATTCTTACAAAAAAAATTTAATTCTTACAAAAAAATTTAATTCGAACAAAAACAATTTAATTCTTACAAAAAAAATTTAATTCTTACAAATAAAATTTAATTCTTACCAAAAAAAATTTAATTCTTACAAATAAAACAGAATTCTAACAAAAATTTAAATTCTTACAAATAAAATTTAATTCTTACAAAAAAAATTTAATTCTTACAAAAATATTTAATTCTAACAAAAAAAATTGAATTCTTACCAAAAAAATTTAATTCTTACAAATAAAATTTAATTCTAACAAAAATTTAAATTCTTAAAAATAAAATTTAATTCTTACAAAAACATTTATTTGTTACTAAAAAAAAATTAATTCTTACAAATAAAAATTTAATTCTAACCAAAAAAATTTAATTCTTACCAAAAAAATTTAATTCTTACAAAAATAAATTTATTTCTAACAAATGAAAATTTAATTCTTACCAAAAAATGTAATACTTTCAATAAAAATTATATTTCTAACAAATAAAAATTTAATTCTCACAAATAAAAATTTAATTCTAACAAAAAAATTTAATTCTTACAAATAAAATTAATTCTTACAAAAAAAATTGAATTCTTACAAAAAAAATTTAATTCTTACAAAAAAAATTTAATTCTTACAAAAAATTTAATTCTTACAAAAATATTTAATTCTAACAAAAAAAATTGAATTCTTACAAAAAAAATTTAATTCTTACAAATAAAATTTAATTCTAACAAAAATTTAAATTCTTAAAAATAAAATTTAATTCTTACAAAAACATTTATTTGTTACTAAAAAAAAATTAATTCTTACAAAAAAAATTAATTCGAACAAAAAAAATTTAATTCTTACAAAATAAATTTAATTCTTACAAATAAAATTTAATTCTTACCAAAAAAAATTTAATTCTTACAAATAAAACAGAATTCTAACAAAAATTTAAATTCTTACAAATAAAATTTAATTCTTACAAAAAAATTTAATTCTTACAAAAATATTTAATTCTAACAAAAAAAATTGAATTCTTACAAAAAAAATTTAATTCTTACAAATAAAATTTAATTCTAACAAAAATTTAAATTCTTAAAAATAAAATTTAATTCTTACAAAAACATTTATTTGTTACTAAAAAAAAATTAATTCTTACAAATAAAAATTTAATTCTAACCAAAAAAATTTAATTCTTACCAAAAAAATTTAATTCTTACAAAAATAAATTTATTTCTAACCAATGAAAATTTAATTCTTACCAAAAAATGTAATACTTTCAATAAAAATTATATTTCTAACAAATAAAAATTTAATTCTCACAAATAAAAATTTAATTCTAACAAAAAAATTTAATTGTTACAAATAAAATTAATTCTTACAAAAAAAATTGAATTCTTACAAAAAAAATTTAATTCTTACAAAAAAAATTTAATTCTTACAAAAAATTTAATTCTTACAAAAAAAAAATAATTCTTACAAAAAAATTTAATTTTTACAAAAAAAATTTAATTCTTACAGATAAAATTTAATTCTAACAAAAATTTAAATTCTTACAAATAAAATTTAATTCTTACCAAAAAAAATTATTTTTACAAAAAAATTAATTCTTACAAAAAAAATTTAATTCTTACAAAAAAAATTTAATTCTTACAAAAAAAATTTAATTCTTACAAAAAAAATTTAATTCTTACAAAAAAAATTTAATTCTTACAAAAAAAATTTAATTCTTACAAAAAAAAATTAATTCGAACAAAAAATTAATTTCTTACCCGAAAAAATTTAATTGTTACAAAAAAAAATTAATTCTAACAAATAAAAATTTAATTCATGCAAATATAAATTGAATTCTTACAAAAGAAATTAATCCTTCCAAAAAAAATTTAAATTTCACAAAAAAAATTAATTCTAAGAAAAAAATTAAATTCTTACACGAAAAAATTTAATTCTTACAAAATAATTATATTCTTAGAAAAAAAAATTATTTCTCAATAAAAAAATTTAATCTTACAAAACATTTAATTCTAACAAAAAAAATTATTTCTAACGAAAAAAATTTTTTCTCAAAAAAATTTATTCTTACAAATAAAAATTTAATTTTTACAAAAAAAATTTAATATTTACAAAAAAATAGAATTCTTACAAAAAAAATTTAATTCTTACAAAACCAAATTAATTCTTACAAAAAAAATTTATTTTTACAAAAAAATTAATTATTACAAAAAAAATTATTCAAAAAAAATTTAAATTTTACAAAAAAAAATTAATTCTTACAAAAAAATTTAATTCTTACAAAAAAATTAAATTCTTACAAAAAAAATTATTTCTCAAAAAACAAAATTAATTCTTACAGAAAAAAATTTAATTCTTCCAAAAAAAAATTATTTCTCAAAAAAAAAATTAATTCTTACAAAAAAATTTAATTCTTACAAAAAAAAATTAATTCTTACCAAAAAAATTAATTCTTACAATAAAATTTAATTCTAACATAAAAAAATTTAATTCTCACAAATAAAAATTTAATTCTAACAAAAAAAATTTAATTCTTACAAAAAAATTTAATTCTTACAAAAAAAATTGAATTCTTAGAAAAAAAATTTAATTTTTACAAAAAATTTTAATTCTTACAAGAAAATTTAATTCTTGCAAAAAAAATTTAATTCTTACAAAAAAAATTAATTCTTACAAAAAAAATTTAATTCATACAAAAATAAAATTTAATTCATATAAAAAAAATTTAATTCTTACAAAAAAAATTAATTCTTAGAAAAAAATTAAATTCTTAACCGAAAAAATTTAATTATTCAAAAAAAAATTTAAATTTTACAAAAAAAAAATTAATTCTAACAAAAAAATTAATTCTTACAAAAAAAATTTAATTCTTACAAAAAAAAATTTAATTCTTACCAAAAAAAATTTAATTCTTACAAATAAAACAGAATTCTAACAAAAATTTAAATTCTTACAAATAAAATTTAATTCTTACAAAAAAAATTTAATTCTTACAAAAAAAATTTAATTCTTACAAAAAAAAATTAATTCTTACAAAAAAATTTAATTCTTACAAAAAAAAAATAATTCTTACAAAAAAAATTTAATTTTTACAAAAAAAATTTAATTCTTACAAAAAAAATTAATTCGAACAAAAAAATTAATTTCTTACCCGAAAAAATTTAATTCTTTCAAAAAAAAATTAATTATAACAAATAAAAATTTAATTCATGCAAATATAAATTGAATTCTTACAAAAGAAATTAATTCTTCCAAAAAATTTTTAAATTTCACAAAAAAAATTAATTCTAAGAAAAAAATTAAATTCTTACACGAAAAAATTTAATTCTTACAAAAAAAATTTAATTCTTACAAAAAAAATTAATTCTAACCAAAAAAATTTAATTCTTACCAAAAAAATTTAATTCTTACAAAAAATTTTAATTCTAACAAATAAAAATATAATTCTTTCAAAAAAAATGTAATACTTTCAAAAAAAATTTAATTCTAACAAATAAAAATTTAATTCTTACAAAAAAAAATTATTTCTTACAAGAAAATTTAATTCTTACAGAAAAAATTTAATTCTTACAAGAAAATTTAATTCTTGCAAAAAAAATTTAATTCTCACAAAAAAAATTAATTCTTACAAAAAAAATTTAATTCATACAAAAAAAATTTAATTCATATAAAAAAAATTTAATTCTTACAAAAAAAATTAATTCTCAGAAAAAAATTAAATTCTTAACCGAAAAAATTTAATTATTCAAAAAAAAATTTAAATTTTACAAAAAAAAAATTAATTCTAACAAAAAAATTAATTCTTACAAAAAAAAATTTAATTCTTACAAAAAAAATTTAATTCTTACAAGAAAATTTAATTCTTACAGAAAAAATTTAATTCATACAAAAAAAATTTAATTCTTACAAAAAAATTTAATTCTTACAAAAAAAAATAATTCTTACAAAAAAAATTTAATTTTTACAAAAAAAATTTAATTCTTACAGATAAAATTTAATTCTTACAAAAATTTAAGTTCTTACAAATAATATTTAATTCTTACCAAAAAAAATTATTTTTACAAAAAAATTAATTCTTACAAAAAAAATATAATTCTTACAAAAAAAATTTAATTCTTACAAAAAAAATTTAATTCTTACAAAAAAAATTTAATTCTTACAAAAAAAATTAATTCGAACAAAAAAATTAATTTCTTAACCGAAAAAATTTATTTGTTACAAAAAAAAATTAATTATAACAAATAAAAATTTAATTCATGCAAATATAAATTGAATTCTTACAAAAGAAATTAATTCTTCCAAAAAAAATTTAAATTTCACAAAAAAATGAATTCTAAGAAAAAAATTAAATTCTTACACGAAAAATTTAATTCTTACTAAAGAAATTTAATTCTTACAAAAAAAAATTAATTCTAACCAAAAAAATTTAATTCTTACCAAAAAAATTTAATTCTTACAAAAAATTTTAATTCTAACAAATAAAAATATAATTCTTTCAAAAAAATGTAATACTTTCAAAAAAAATTTAATTCTAACAAATAAAAATTTAATTCTTACAAAAAAAAATTATTTCTTAGGAATAAAATTTTAATTCTCACAAATAAAAATTTAAATCTAACAAAAAAATTTAATTCTAACAAAAAAAAAATAAATTCTTACGAAAAAAATTTTAATTCTTGCAAAAAATTTTAATTCTATCGAGAAAAAAAATTAATTCTAAATTTTTCTGAAAAAAATTAAAGCTTACAACTAAAAAATTAATTCTTACAAAAAAAAATTAATTCTTACAAGTAAATTTAATTCTTACAGAAAAAATTTAATTCTTACAAGAAAATTTAATTCTTGCAAAAAAAATTTAATTCTCACAAAAAAAATTAATTCTTATAAAAAAAATTTAATTCATACAAAAAAAATTTAATTCATATAAAAAAAATTTAATTCTTACAAAAAAAATTAATTCTTAGAAAAAAATTAAATTCTTAACCGAAAAAATTTAATTATTCAAAAAAAAATTTAAATTTTACAAAAAAAAAATTAATTCTAACAAAAAAATTAATTCTTACAAAAAAAAATTTAATTCTTACAAATAAAATTTAATTCTAACAAAAATTTAAATTCTTAAAAATAAAATTTAATTCTTACAAAAACATTTATTTGTTACTAAAAAAAAATTAATTCTTACAAGAAAATTTAATTCTTGCAAAAAAAATTTAATTCTCACAAAAAAAATTAATTCTTACAAAAAAAATTTAATTCATACAAAAAAAATTTAATTCATATAAAAAAAATTTAATTCTTACAAAAAAAATTAATTCTTACAAAAAAATTTAATTCGAACAAAAACAATTTAATTCTTACAAAAAAAATTTAATTCTTACAAATAAAATTTAATTCTTACCAAAAAAAATTTAATTCTTACAAATAAAACAGAATTCTAACAAAAATTTAAATTCTTACAAATAAAATTTAATTCTTACAAAAAAAATTTAATTCTTACAAAAATATTTAATTCTAACAAAAAAAATTGAATTCTTACAAAAAAAATTTAATTCTTACAAATAAAATTTAATTCTAACAAAAATTTAAATTCTTAAAAATAAAATTTAATTCTTACAAAAACATTTATTTGTTACTAAAAAAAAATTAATTCTTACAAATAAAAATTTAATTCTAACCAAAAAAATTTAATTCTTACCAAAAAAATTTAATTCTTACAAAAATAAATTTATTTCTAACAAATGAAAATTTAATTCTTACCAAAAAATGTAATACTTTCAATAAAAATTATATTTCTAACAAATAAAAATTTAATTCTCACAAATAAAAATTTAATTCTAACAAAAAAATTTAATTCTTACAAATAAAATTAATTCTTACAAAAAAAATTGAATTCTTACAAAAAAAATTTAATTCTTACAAAAAAAATGTAATTCTTACAAAAAATTTAATTCTTACAAAAATATTTAATTCTAACAAAAAAAATTGAATTCTTACAAAAAAAATTTAATTCTTACAAATAAAATTTAATTCTAACAAAAATTTAAATTCTTAAAAATAAAATTTAATTCTTACAAAAACATTTATTTGTTACTAAAAAAAAATTAATTCTTACAAAAAAATTTAATTCGAACAAAAAAAATTTAATTCTTACAAAAAAAATTTAATTCTTACAAATAAAATTTAATTCTTACCAAAAAAAATTTAATTCTTACAAATAAAACAGAATTCTAACAAAAATTTAAATTCTTACAAATAAAATTTAATTCTTACAAAAAAAATTTAATTCTTACAAAAATATTTAATTCTAACAAAAAAAATTGAATTCTTACAAAAAAAATTTAATTCTTACAAATAAAATTTAATTCTAACAAAAATTTAAATTCTTAAAAATAAAATTTAATTCTTGCAAAAACATTTATTTGTTACTAAAAAAAAATTAATTCTTACAAATAAAAATTTAATTCTAACCAAAAAAATTTAATTCTTACCAAAAAAATTTAATTCTTACAAAAATAAATTTATTTCTAACAAATGAAAATTTAATTCTTACCAAAAAATGTAATACTTTCAATAAAAATTATATTTCTAACAAATAAAAATTTAATTCTCACAAATAAAAATTTAATTCTAACAAAAAAATTTAATTCTTACAAATAAAATTAATTCTTACAAAAAAAATTGAATTCTTACAAAAAAAATTTAATTCTTACAAAAAAAATTTAATTCTTACAAAAAATTTAATTCTTACAAAAAAAAAATAATTCTTACAAAAAAATTTAATTTTTACAAAAAAAATTTAATTCTTACAGATAAAATTTAATTCTAACAAAAATTTAAATTCTTACAAATAAAATTTAATTCTTACCAAAAAAAATTATTTTTACAAAAAAATTAATTCTTACAAAAAAAATTTAATTCTTGCAAAAAAAATTTAATTCTTACAAAAAAAATTTAATTCTTACAAAAAAAATTTAATTCTTACAAAAAAAAATTAATTCGAACAAAAAATTAATTTCTTACCCGAAAAAATTTAATTGTTACAAAAAAAAATTAATTCTAACAAATAAAAATTTAATTCATGCAAATATAAATTGAATTCTTACAAAAGAAATTAATCCTTCCAAAAAAAATTTAAATTTCACAAAAAAAATTAATTCAAAGAAAAAAATTAAATTCTTACACGAAAAAATTTAATTCTTACAAAATAATTATATTCTTAGAAAAAAAAATTATTTCTCAAAAAACAAAATTAATTCTTACAGAAAAAAAATTAATTCTAACAAAACCAATTTAATACTTCCAATAAAAATTGATTTCTAAAAAAAAATTAATTCTTACAAAAAAATTTAAATCTAACAAAAAAAATTAAATTCAAACGAAAAAAAAATTAATTCTTGCAAAAAAAATTAATTCTATCGAAAAAAAATTTAATTTTGGAGAAAATTTTTTTTCTCAAAATAAATTAATTCTTACAAATAAAAATTTAATTCTTACCAAAAAATTTAATTCTTACAAAAAAAATTTAATTCTTACAAAAAAATTTAATTCTTACAAAAAAATTTAATTCTTACAAAAAAAAATAATTCTTACAAAAAAAATTTAATTTTTACAAAAAAAATTTAATTCTTACAGATAAAATTTAATTCTAACAAAAATTTAAGTTCTTACAAATAAAATTTAATTCTTACCAAAAAAAATTATTTTTACAAAAAAATTAATTCTTACAAAAAAAATTTAATTCTTACAAAAAAAATTTAATTCTTACAAAAAAAATTTAATTCTTACAAAAAAAATTTAATTCTTACAAAAAAAATTAATTCGAACAAAAAAATTAATTTCTTAACCGAAAAAATTTATTTGTTACAAAAAAAAATTAATTATAACAAATAAAAATTTAATTCATGCAAATATAAATTGAATTCTTACAAAAGAAATTAATTCTTCCAAAAAAAATTTAAATTTCACAAAAAAATTAATTCTAAGAAAAAAATTAAATTCTTACACGAAAAAATTTAATTCTTACTAAAGAAATTTAATTCTTACAAAAAAAAATTAATTCTAACCAAAAAAATTTAATTCTTACCAAAAAAATTTAATTCTTACAAAAAATTTTAATTCTAACAAATAAAAATATAATTCTTTCAAAAAAAATGTAATACTTTCAAAAAAAATTTAATTCTAACAAATAAAAATTTAATTCTTACAAAAAAAAATTATTTCTTAGGAATAAAATTTTAATTCTCACAAATAAAAATTTAAATCTAACAAAAAAATTTAATTCTAACAAAAAAAAAATAAATTCTTACGAAAAAAATTTTAATTCTTGCAAAAAATTTTAATTCTATCGAGAAAAAAAATTAATTCTAAATTTTTCTGAAAAAAATTAATGCTTACAACTAAAAAATTAATTCTTACAAAAAAAAATTAATTCTTACAAGTAAATTTAATTCTTACAGAAAAAATTTAATTCTTACAAGAAAATTTAATTCTTGCAAAAAAAATTTAATTCTCACAAAAAAAATTAATTCTTACAAAAAAAATTTAATTCATACAAAAAAAATTTAATTCATATAAAAAAAATTTAATTCTTACAAAAAAAATTAATTCTTAGAAAAAAATTAAATTCTTAACCGAAAAAATTTAATTATTCAAAAAAAAATTTAAATTTTACAAAAAAAAATTAATTCTAACAAAAAAATTAATTCTTACAAAAAAAAATTTAATTCTTACAAATAAAATTTAATTCTAACAAAAATTTAAATTCTTAAAAATAAAATTTAATTCTTACAAAAACATTTATTTGTTACTAAAAAAAAATTAATTCTTACAAGAAAATTTAATTCTTGCAAAAAAAATTTAATTCTCACAAAAAAAATTAATTCTTACAAAAAAAATTTAATTCATACAAAAAAAATTTAATTCATATAAAAAAAATTTAATTCTTACAAAAAAAATTAATTCTTACAAAAAAATTTAATTCGAACAAAAACAATTTAATACTTACAAAAAAAATTTAATTCTTACAAATAAAATTTAATTCTTACCAAAAAAAATTTAATTCTTACAAATAAAACAGAATTCTAACAAAAATTTAAATTCTTACAAATAAAATTTAATTCTTACAAAAAAAATTTAATTCTTACAAAAATATTTAATTCTAACAAAAAAAATTGAATTCTTACAAAAAAAATTTAATTCTTACAAATAAAATTTAATTCTAACAAAAATTTAAATTCTTAAAAATAAAATTTAATTCTTACAAAAACATTTATTTGTTACTAAAAAAAAATTAATTCTTACAAATAAAAATTTAATTCTAACCAAAAAAATTTAATTCTTACCAAAAAAATTTAATTCTTACAAAAATAAATTTATTTCTAACAAATGAAAATTTAATTCTTACCAAAAAATGTAATACTTTCAATAAAAATTATATTTCTAACAAATAAAAATTTAATTCTCACAAATAAAAATTTAATTCTAACAAAAAAATTTAATTCTTACAAATAAAATTAATTCTTACAAAAAAAATTGAATTCTTACAAAAAAAATTTAATTCTTACAAAAAAAATGTAATTCTTACAAAAAATTTAATTCTTACAAAAATATTTAATTCTAACAAAAAAAATTGAATTCTTACAAAAAAAATTTAATTCTTACAAATAAAATTTAATTCTAACAAAAATTTAAATTCTTAAAAATAAAATTTAATTCTTACAAAAACATTTATTTGTTACTAAAAAAAAATTAATTCTTACAAAAAAATTTAATTCGAACAAAAAAAATTTAATTCTTACAAAAAAAATTTAATTCTTACAAATAAAATTTAATTCTTACCAAAAAAAATTTAATTCTTACAAATAAAACAGAATTCTAACAAAAATTTAAATTCTTACAAATAAAATTTAATTCTTACAAAAAAAATTTAATTCTTACAAAAATATTTAATTCTAACAAAAAAAATTGAATTCTTACAAAAAAAATTTAATTCTTACAAATAAAATTTAATTCTAACAAAAATTTAAATTCTTAAAAATAAAATTTAATTCTTACAAAAACATTTATTTGTTACTAAAAAAAAATTAATTCTTACAAATAAAAATTTAATTCTAACCAAAAAAATTTAATTCTTACCAAAAAAATTTAATTCTTACAAAAATAAATTTATTTCTAACAAATGAAAATTTAATTCTTACCAAAAAATGTAATACTTTCAATAAAAATTATATTTCTAACAAATAAAAATTTAATTCTCACAAATAAAAATTTAATTCTAACAAAAAAATTTAATTCTTACAAATAAAATTAATTCTTACAAAAAAAATTGAATTCTTACAAAAAAAATTTAATTCTTACAAAAAAAATGTAATTCTTACAAAAAATTTAATTCTTACAAAAATATTTAATTCTAACAAAAAAAATTGAATTCTTACAAAAAAAATTTAATTCTTACAAATAAAATTTAATTCTAACAAAAATTTAAATTCTTAAAAATAAAATTTAATTCTTACAAAAACATTTATTTGTTACTAAAAAAAAATTAATTCTTACAAAAAAATTTAATTCGAACAAAAAAAATTTAATTCTTACAAAAAAAATTTAATTCTTACAAATAAAATTTAATTCTTACCAAAAAAAATTTAATTCTTACAAATAAAACAGAATTCTAACAAAAATTTAAATTCTTACAAATAAAATTTAATTCTTACAAAAAAAATTTAATTCTTACAAAAATATTTAATTCTAACAAAAAAAATTGAATTCTTACAAAAAAAATTTAATTCTTACAAATAAAATTTAATTCTAACAAAAATTTAAATTCTTAAAAATAAAATTTAATTCTTACAAAAACATTTATTTGTTACTAAAAAAAAATTAATTCTTACAAATAAAAATTTAATTCTAACCAAAAAAATTTAATTCTTACCAAAAAAATTTAATTCTTACAAAAATAAATTTATTTCTAACAAATGAAAATTTAATTCTTACCAAAAAATGTAATACTTTCAATAAAAATTATATTTCTAACAAATAAAAATTTAATTCTCACAAATAAAAATTTAATTCTAACAAAAAAATTTAATTCTTACAAATAAAATTAATTCTTACAAAAAAAATTGAATTCTTACAAAAAAAATTTAATTCTTACAAAAAAAATTTAATTCTTACAAAAAATTTAATTCTTACAAAAAAAAATAATACTTACAAAAAAATTTAATTTTTACAAAAAAAATTTAATTCTTACAGATAATATTTAATTCTAACAAAAATTTAAATTCTTACAAATAAAATTTAATTCTTACCAAAAAAAATTATTTTTACAAAAAAATTAATTCTTACAAAAAAAATTTAATTCTTACAAAAAAAATTTAATTCTTACAAAAAAAATTTAATTCTTACAAAAAAAATTTAATTCTTACAAAAAAAAATTAATTCGAACAAAAAATTAATTTCTTACCCGAAAAAATTTAATTGTTACAAAAAAAAATTAATTCTAACAAATAAAAATTTAATTCATGCAAATATAAATTGAATTCTTACAAAAGAAATTAATCCTTCCAAAAAAAATTTAAATTTTACAAAAAAAAATTAATTCTTACAAAAAAATTTAATTCTTACAAAAAAATTAAATTCTTACAAAAAAAATTATTTCTCAAAAAACAAAATTAATTTTTACAGAAAAAAATTAATTCTTCCAAAAAAAAATTATTTCTCAAAAAAAAAATTAATTCTTACAAAAAAATTTAATTCTTACAAAAAAAAATTAATTCTTACCAAAAAAATTAATTCTTACAAAAAAATTTAATTCTAACATAAAAAAATTTAATTCTCACAAATAAAAATTTAATTCTAACAAAAAAAATTTAATTCTTACAAAAACATTTACTTCTTACAAAAAAATTTTCTCAAAAAAAAATTAATCCTTACAAAAAAAAAATTAATTCCTACCAAAAAATAATTTAATTATTACAAAAAAAATTTAATTCTTACAAAAAAATTAAATTCTTACAAAAAAAATTTTAATTCTTGCAAAAAAATTTTAATTCTTGCAAAATAATTTTAATTCTATCGAGAAAAAAATTAATTCTAACGAAAAAAAAATTTTCTCATAAAAAATTAATACTTACAGCTAAAAAATTAATTCTTATAAATAAAAATTAATTTCTTACAAAAAAATTTAATTCTAACAAAAAAATTTAATTCTTACAAAAAATAATTTAATTCTAACAAATAAAAATTTAATTCTTACAAATAAAAATTTAATTCTTACCAAAAAAATTTAATTCTTACTAAAAAAATTTAATTCTTACAAATAAAATTAATTCTTACAAAAAAAATTTAATTCTTACAAAAAAAATTTAATTCTTACAAAAAAAATTTAATTCTTACAAAAAATTTTAATTCTTACAGATAAAATTTAATTCTAACAAAAATTTAAATTCTTACAAATAAAATTTAATTCTTACCAAAAAAAATTATTTTCACAAAAAAAATTAATTCTAACAAAAAAAATTGAATTCTTACAAAAAAAATTTAATTCTTACAAATAAAATTTAATTCTAACAAAAATTTAAATTCTTACAAATAAAATTTAATTCTTACCAAAACATTTATTTGTTACTAAAAAAAATTAATTCTTACAAATAAAAATTTAATTCTAACCAAAAAAATTTAATTCTTACCAAAAAAATTTAATTCTTACAAAAATAAATTTATTTCTAACAAATGAAACTTTAATTCTTACCAAAAAATGGAATACTTTCAATAAAAAATATAATTTTAACAAATAAAAATTTAATTCTCACAAATAAAATTAATTCTTACAAAAAATTATTAATTCTTACAAAAAAAATTTAATTCTTACAAAAAAAATTTAATTCTTACAAAAAAATTTAATTCTTACAAAAAAAAATAATTCTTACAAAAAAAAAATAATTCTTACAAAAAAAATTTAATTCTTACAGATAAAATTTAATTCTTACAAAAAAATTAAATTCTTACACGAAAAAATTTAATTCTTACAAAAAAAATTTAATTCTTACAAAAAAAATTTAATTCTTACAAAAAAAATTTAATTCTTACAAAAAAAATTAATTCGAACAAAAAAATTAATTTCTTAACCGAAAAAATTTTATTGTTACAAAAAAAAATTAATTATAACAAATAAAAATTTAATTCATGCAAATATAAATTGAATTCTTACAAAAGAAATTAATTCTTCCAAAAAAAATTTAAATTTCACAAAAAAAATTAATTCTAAGAAAAAAATTAAATTCTTACACGAAAAAATTTAATTCTTACAGAAGAAATTTAATTCTTACAAAAAAAAATTAATTCGAACCAAAAAAATTTAATTCTTACCAAAAAAATTTAATTCTTACAAAAAATTTTAATTCTAACAAATAAAAATATAATTCTTTCAAAAAAAATGTAATACTTTCAAAAAAAATTTAATTCTAACAAATAAAAATTTAATTCTTACAAAAAAATTTTAATTCTCACAAATAAAAATTTAATTCTATCAAAAAAATTTTAATTCTTACAAAAAAAAATATTTCTTAGGAATAAAATTTTAATTCTCACAAATAAAAATTTAATCCTAACAAAAAAATTTAATTCTTACAAAAAAAAATTAATTCTTACAAAAGAAATTTAATTCTAACAAAAAAAATTTAATTCTTACAAAAAAAATTTAATTCTTATAGAAAAAAATTAATTCTAACAAAACCAATTTAATTCTTCCAATAAAAATTGATTTCTAAATAAAAATTAATTCTTACAAATAAAATTTAATTCTTACAAATAAAATTTTATTTCTCAAAAAAAAAATTAATTCTTGCAAAAAAATTTAAATTTTACAAAAAAAAATTTAATTCCTACAAAAAAAATTAATTCTTACAAAAAAAAATTAATTCTTACAAAAAAAATTATTTCTCAAAAAACAAAATTAATTCTTACAGAAAAAAATTAATTCTAACAAAACCAATTTAATTCTTCCAATAAAAATTGATTTCTAAAAAAAAATTAATTTTTTGGAAAAAAATTTAATTCTAACAAAAAAAATTAAATTCTAACGAAAAAAAGTTTAATTCTCGCAAAAAAAATTAATTCTGAAGAAAAATTTTTTTTCTCAAAATAAATTAATTCTTACAAATAAAAATGTAATTCTTACAAAAAAAATTAATTGTTTAAAAAAAATTGAATTCTAACAAATAAAAATTTAATTCTTGCAAATAGAATTTGAATTCTTTCAAAAGAAATTAATTCTTCCAAAAAAAAATTAAATTGTACAAAAAAAAATTAATTCTAAAAAAAAAATTAAATTCTTACACGAAAAAATTTAATTCATACAAAATAATTAAATTCTTACAATAAAAAATTATTTCTCAAAAAACAAAATTAATTCTTACAGAAAAAAAATTAATTCTTACAAACAAATTTAATTCGTACAAAAAAAATTAATTCTTACCAAAAAAATTTAATTTTTACCAAAAATATTTAATTCTTACAAAAAAATTAAATTCTTACAACGAAAACATTTAATTGTTACAAAAAAAAATTAATTCTTACAAATAAAAATTTAATTCTAATAAAAAAAATTTAATTCTTACAAAAAAATTTAATTCTAACAAAACCAATTTAATTCTTACAATAAAAATTTAATTCTTACAAGAAAAAATTAATTCTAACAAATAAAAATTTAATTCTTACGAAAATAATTTAATTCTAACAAATAAAAATTTAATTCGTATAAAAAAGATTTAATTCTTACAAAAAACATTTAATTCTAACAAAAAAAATTAATCTTAAAGAAAAAAAATTGAATTCTATCGAAAAAAAATTAATTCTAACGAAAAAAAAATTTTCTCAAAAAAAATTTATTCTTACAAATAAAAATTTAATTCTTGCACAAAAAATTAATTCATACAAAAAAAAATTAATTCATACAAAAAAATTTAATTCATACAAAAAAAATTTAATTCATACCAAAAATAATTTAATTCTAACAAATAAAAATTAATTCTTACAAAAAAAATTAATTCTTCCAAAAAAAATTTAAATTTTACAAAAAAAAATAATTCTTACAAAAAAATTTAATTGTTACAAAAAAAAATTTAAATCTTATAAACAAAAATTTAATTCTTACAAAAAAATTTTAATTCTAACAAAAAAATTAAATTCGAACGAAAAAATTTTTAATTCTTGCGAAAAAAATTTAATTCTATCGAAAAATAAATTCATACTAACGAAAAAAATAATTTTTCTCAAAAAAATTAATTCTTACAAATAAAAATTTAATTCTTAAAATAAAAATTTATTTCTAACTAATAAATTTTAATTCTTACAAATAAAAATTTGATTCTTATAAAAAAAATTTAATTCTTACAAAAAAAATTTAATTCTTATAAAAAAAAAAAATTCTTACAAAAAAAAATTATTTCTTACAAAATGTTGTGCCCAGGCAACGCCCAAGCACACGTATTATACACACTATTATACATTATACATATTATATTACTCTAGAACGTTTCGAGACGTTTCTAAGATAAATCAGTTGCGAGGCGAACACGAATCTACGAAATCAGCAAAAATGCGAGCGCTTCGCTATGACCATATACGGCAACGCGAAGCGACGGCACCACGCCCAATAAGCGAAATAAAAACCGATTTTCCGCCGCAAATCGGCAGACTCGAGATCCGACCCTCGACCGGGCAACACGGCTAAAACCTACTTGTACACCTCAGTCTAGTTTAAGTTGTTTCTGAATAAAGACTTAGTCTTTGAGTTTAAACACATTTGGTGCAGTTCACCCGGTGGATTCTCATCCTTTAATCGCTCCCGAACTCACGATTACTCCAGATCCCGTACCAGCCTTGCGAGCCATCACGCAGGGCACCACAAAAATAATTAAATTCTTTCAAAAACAATTTAATTCTTACAATAAAAATTTATTTCTCAAAAAAAAATTAATTCTGACAAAATAAATATGATTCTAACAAATAAATTAAATACTAACGAAAAAATTTTAATTCTTGCAAACAAATTTTAATTCTTACAAAATAATTAAATTCTTACAAAAAACATAATTAATTCTTACAGAAAAAAATTTAATTCTAACAAAACCAATTTAATTCTTACTGTTTGGGAATGAGTAGTTCTTTGCGCCGCCGCACTCTCGATCACCGCAGCACCTCCTGGGCAGCGGAAGTCGCGGTCGATCCGCGATCGATCAACCAATCAGCGTCCGTCTTGTCGATCGACGCTCGAGAATGTTCGAGAAGACGCCGCGGCGGAAATGCGCATCCATCTTGTAATTCACTCTGTTCACAACCGTGCGCAACGTAACACGCTTTAGCTCATTGTCTTAAGGCTTTGCTCATCAAGCAAATTCAGTGTGCAAATCACGTTTTCACAACTTTAGACTCAACGCGGTGTTCGCGACACAGTTCGAAAGTATAGATCATCTGATTGTGCATTCGCGATTGTGCGTGTTCTCGCGTCCACGCGGTCAACCGGTGGTATTGTACGATAAAGTGTACGGGGGCTCATCCTCCATCTTCATCGTGTGCACAACGGCTTGTCCGTTGGTAGACGTTTTTATTAAATAAAGACCTCACATTCTTTTGTGCAACTCAGTGTCTGTGTGGCTCAACACCGATCCTAACCCTACCAGCCTCCTCGTGCTCATCCTAACCTAAGAATTTTACAGTTTGGTCCTTCGAGCCGGATCGGTGATTGTGCACCACAGTGCTGTGTAGTTCAGTTAGAAGGCTCACAACCGCGACTCCTGTACGTGATGGCGGATCAAGACGAACAAAAGGTCGTCAAGTCGGCGGGCTCATCAAGGGCGCCCTCCCCAACACCGATTGTGCTCACCATCCCCACCGAGGCTCTGGGGTCGAGTGGGGATAAAAAACCACCGAGGGCGACATCACCAGCAACGTTGCCCTCACCGCTGGTGATCAAGGCGAAAACCCAAGTAGGCCGCTTTGAGTCTCTCCAGGCCTTGCAAATGCACATGCCATCCCAAGCTCACGCTACGTCCATCGACGAGGTGGAGCTAATTGCCGCCCACGCAGAGGAGCTGCATCTCGCGTTCTGTCGCGAGCACGCGCACTTCGAAGAGACGTGGCCAATCAAATTTCTCAACCATCCATACTTCGAATCCAACTATACAGTACAGGAGTCTCAACTGTACTTGAACACCAAACTCAAGCTCAACCGACTTCGAGGAGATGTGTTGGCGTTGCAGCAGCGTGCACCAGCTGCATCGAGCACCACGTCAAGGGCCTCGAAGCTGCCAGAGATCGCCCTACCCGCATTCTCTGGTGCATATACTGATTGGCCAGCTTACAGTGAGTTGTTCACCTCACTGATCATCCAGGACCAGCAGCTGATGGCGATTGATCGGCTCCATTACCTGCGGTCCAGCCTCCAAGGTGAGCCATCAGAGCTGGTGAACGCTTACCCGCTCACAGGCTCATCGTTTCAATCTTGCTGGGAGGAGCTCAGCAAGAAGTACTCAAATAAGCGTGTGCTCATCGAAGAGCAGCTGGACAAGCTGCTCAATGTCTCACCGATCACAACGCGCAGTGCAAAGTCGCTCAATGAAATCGTCTCCACGATCAACAAGGTGCACAAAACGCTCACCACTTTAGGCGCCGTCGAGGACATGTGTAACATCTTGCTAGTGCACCAGGCGACCAGCTGGATGGACAAGTCCACCAGAGAAGCCTGGGAGACTTCGGTGGGCGCATCCAAGGAGTACCCTCGATTGACGCAGCTGGAGTCCTTCATTGCTGCCAAGGTGGTGGCTTTGGAACGGCTGGAGGCAGCAGCGCTACAGAAAGGAAAGAAGGCTCAACCGCCTGTAGCTCAACCGAGCAGATCATACCCCAGCAGGGGCACTGCTCACACGGCATCGAAGCCGAAGCCGAAGGCACAACCATCTACGTCACCCTACAGCTACCCTTGTGACTATTGCAAGGAGGACCATTACGTTGTAATGTGTCCCAGATTTAGGGAGCTGTCGGTGGAAGACAGGCGAAAGGTGATCACCGTCAATAAACTGTGCAGGAATTGTTGTGGTAGGCACCGCACCGAGGACTGTAACTCCACACGTCGGTGCAAAACGTGCTCAGCCAACCATCATACGATGCTGCACCTCACAAAGCCGTCTGCTCACACCACTGCCTTTGCAAAACCTCGAACAGCAGAGGAACCTTCAACAAGTGGCGCAACCCATTGAAGTCTCGGTGCAGTCGTCAATCCACCATCAATCACACAACAGCGCACAACGCAGACTCACACAGCATGCTCAACCGAATGAAGGAGGCTCAACCAATCATCGCCAGTGCTCACACCCTACTGTTCAGTCACCTTGTTGGCAACAGCCAACGCCCAGCTGATCACTTCAGTGTCATCTACACCAGTCAGATTATTGATTGATTCGGGCTCGGAACTGACATTTGTCACCGAAGAGCTCATCAACCGACTTAGGATACAACGCATCCATGCAACCATCATGATCACTGGCATTGGGGGTAACACATCAATTCAAACCAGAGGAGTCGCATTACTAACTCTGCGCTCCAACTACGATATGTCAACAGTGCACGTTCAAGCACACGTTCTGCGAGCACTGACGTCAAGTTTACCATCGGTGGAACCGCCACGTCAAGAATGGCCACATTTGAATGGCCTTCCGCTGGCCGATCCAGACTTTCTTAAATCAAGACCGATAGACATAGTGATTGGTGCAGACGTGTATGGACAAGTGATCAAGCCCACCCTCAAGAAGGGTGATCCTTCAATGCCAATTGGACAACTGTCCATTTTTGGGTGGCTCATTCTTGGACCAGTTACAGTGGACCGGCGCACGGTCACAGCACACCATACTGCAGTCGTGCAGCATGTCGACAACTCCTTACAAGACATGCTGACAAGATTTTGGATTCAAGAGGAGCTCCCAACAGATACACCCATGAAGCTCACACCTGAAGAACAAGAATGTGAGGATCACTTTCGAGCGACACACACTCGTGATTCTACAGGACGATACACAGTGCGCATCCCTCTGAAGGAGACTCCGAAGCTGCTGGGTAATTCTTATCAAGCAGCTCACGCTTGCTTGAAGCGTATGCTCGTCAAACTCAATAGGAACGACGAGTATCGCACCCTCTATCAAGGCTTCATGCAAGAGTACGAGGAGCTCTGTCACATGGTAAGAGCACCATCCCTTTCACCTAATACTCACTCTGTGTTTTATCTTCCACATCATGGAGTATTGAAGCCTGACAGCCAGACGACAAAGTTGAGAGTCGTCTTCAATGGATCAAGCCCTACTTCAACTGGGTATTCTGTCAACGATTTGATGCATACGGGTGCAAATCTACTCCTTAACATCACCGACGTGCTGCTATGGATACGCCAGCACAAGTACATTTTTGCCACAGACGTGACAAAAATGTACCGTCAAGTCAAGATTCACGAGGAGGATCAAGATCTTCAACGAATACTGTGGATCGATGACAATTCAAAGGAGGTGCCCTACAAGCTCACAACGGTCACCTATGGGACCAAGGCTGCTCCATTTTTGGCGGTCAGAGCTTTACTCCAATTGGTGGAAGACGAAGGTCATCGCTTTCCTCTGGCGGTGCCATCAATCACGCATGCCAGATACGTTGATGACATCTTTGGAGGTGCAGACACAGGTGAGATGCTCATTACAATTGCTCACCAATTACAAGATCTGTGCAACGCGGGAGGGTTTCCACTAGCCAAATGGCATTCAACCTTTCCTCCGTTGCTTGATGCAATTTCTCAAACCCAACGAGCCCAAGGCTCAATTATATCACTCGACGACTGCAATACCAAAATTCTCGGACTTCAATGGAATGTGATCAACGATGAATTTTCTTTCACTTCAAAACCAAGCTCAAATTCACGGCTCACCAAACGCCTCATTTTATCAGAAGTAGCACAAATATTTGATCCATTAGGTTTTCTAGCACCAGTCATAATTCGAGCAAAAACACTATTGCAAGAGTTGTGGCTACACAAGCTCAACTGGGATGATCCACTGCCTTCCCAAGTAACGTCACAATGGCTCATCATCAGAGAAGATTTAACAAGCTTGCGCAAGCTATCATGTCCGAGGTGGTTCAACACCTTCAGCAACTCTACAGTGGAACTACACGGCTTTTCTGATGCCTCACAACTCGCCATGGCAGCGGTAATTTACATTACCGTATCATCACCGTCCACAACTCACAAGGTCGCGACATTGGTGTGCTCCAAAACTAAGGTAGCACCACTAAAGAAGCTCACAATCCCGAGACTCGAGCTTACTGCAGCATTGATGCTGGCGAAGCTCACCAAATATGTTCAAGCAACGCTCAAGCTCAACATTGCTACAACATATCTGGGGACGGACTCACAAGTGACACTAACCTGGATCAAAACACACGCATCACGCTGGAAGGACTACGTAAGGAATCGTGTGGCTCAAATTCAAGAGATCACCCAAGGCGCACATTGGAGACACGTTCCAGGGACTTCAAATCCAGCTGATTGCGCATCACGAGGCTTATCAACATTGCAGCTTGAACATCATAAGCTTTGGTGGACGGGACCACCATGGCTTGCGCAACCCAGTGAAACATGGCCATCACAACCAATGCTGGACGAAGACTTGAGCGCGCTAGAGGCTCGTCCAGGCATTTCAAAGTTGCTCAATATTCAAAAGATTGAATATCACTGGGACCTCATCTATAAATATTCATCCCTCAACAAACTCATTCGAATCACATCAGTTTGTTTCAGATTTGTTTCAAGGTTGAAGAAGGCTCCAGTCACGCTGCCACTCTTCACCTTATCGCCCATTGACATAGAATGGGCCAGGATCTTCTGGATCAAAGCAACGCAGGCGCTTTATTTCTCCAGCGAGATGAAGATGCTCAGCTCAGGCTCAACCCTATCAGCTGCTCATGTCTTCAATCGACTCACCGCATTCATCGATGAGAATGGAGTCATTAGAGTTGGAGGCAGACTCAACAATGTTTGCACGAGCTACGAAAGTAAGCATCCTGCAATCTTACCTCGTCACTCACATTTGTCTAAATTGATTATAGACCATGCGCATCGACAAACTCTTCATGGAGGGACCCAGCTCACCCTTGCCCAGATTCGACAAAACTATTGGATCATTGGAGGGCGAGCGCCAGTGAAATCTCACATCCTGCGGTGTGTTGTGTGTGCTCGACAAAGGGAGATCCGTGCCCATCAACTGATGGGCCAACTACCTCTTTCGAGAGTTACACCCTCACGACCGTTCAACAATACTGGCACCGATTATGCGGGTCCAATCACACTGAAGACGTGGAGAGGAAGAGGTGCCAAGACACAAAAGGGCTGGATCTGTGTCTTTGTGTGCCTCACGACATCAGCTGTTCACCTAGAACTGGTGACAGACTACACAACCGAAGGGTTCATCGCCACCTACAGGAGATTCATCTCCAGGAGAGGGATTCCCCTCACTCTTCACTCCGATTGCGGAACCAACTACGTTGGAGCTGACACCGTCCTCAAGAAAATGTTCACCCAGGGGACTGAGGCGCATCAACGCCTGAATCAGCTGTTCGTCAATGACAAGACAGAATGGCATTTCAACCCACCAGCCGCACCACACATGGGAGGCAAGTGGGAAGCGGTCGTGAAGTCAGTCAAACACCATCTCCGGCGCACAGTCAGTGAGACGGTGCTCACATACGAGGAGTTCAGCACACTTCTCACACAAATAGAAGCAATGCTCAACTCACGACCGCTCGAGCCCCTCAGTGATGACCCAGATGACATCACAGCACTCACACCAGCACACTTTCTTGTTGGACAACCACTCTCAGCTCTTCCGGAACCGTCTGTGGAGAATTCATCAGTCTTGCCATCAGCTAGATGGCAATTCATTCAAAAGAAGATGCAACAATTCTGGACTCAGTGGTCATCCCACTATCTGCAGAGACAACTATCCATCACCAAATGGCATCATCCAATCAACGACTTGAAGGTCGGATCCCTGGTGCTCATCACAGATGAGCGATTTCCACCAAGCAAGTGGCCACTTGCGAGGGTTATCACCTTGCATCCAGGGAAGGATGGACTCACCCGAGTCGTGACGCTCAAGACCGCCACTACAACATTAATCAGGCCAATTGCAAAATTGGCAATTTTGCCTGTTTCAGATTCAACATCAACATCTTCAATCAGCTGTTGATGGCGGGAGCATGTTTGGGAATGAGTAGTTCTTTGCGCCGCCGCACTCTCGATCACCGCAGCACCTCCTGGGCAGCGGAAGTCGCGGTCGATCCGCGATCGATCAACCAATCAGCGTCCGTCTTGTCGATCGACGCTCGAGAATGTTCGAGAAGACGCCGCGGCGGAAATGCGCATCCATCTTGTAATTCACTCTGTTCACAACCGTGCGCAACGTAACACGCTTTAGCTCATTGTCTTAAGGCTTTGCTCATCAAGCAAATTCAGTGTGCAAATCACGTTTTCACAACTTTAGACTCAACGCGGTGTTCGCGACACAGTTCGAAAGTATAGATCATCTGATTGTGCATTCGCGATTGTGCGTGTTCTCGCGTCCACGCGGTCAACCGGTGGTATTGTACGATAAAGTGTACGGGGGCTCATCCTCCATCTTCATCGTGTGCACAACGGCTTGTCCGTTGGCAGACGTTTTTATTAAATAAAGACCTCACATTCTTTTGTGCAACTCAGTGTCTGTGTGGCTCAACACCGATCCTAACCCTACCAGCCTCCTCGTGCTCATCCTAACCTAAGAATTTTACACTTACAAAAAAAAATTATTTCTCAAAAAAAAAAATTAATTTTTACAAAAAAATTAAATTCTTAACCGAAAAAATTTAATTGTTACAAAAGAAATTTTAATTCTCAAAAAAAAATTAATTCTTGCAAAAAAATTTAAATTTTACAAAAAAAATTTAATTCTTACAGATAAAAATCTAATTCTTACAAAATAATTAGATTCTTACAAAAAAAATTGTTTCTCAAAAAACAACATTAATTCTTACAGGAAAAAATTTAATTCTAACAAAACCAATTTAATTCTTACAATAAAAATTTATTTCTCAAAAAAAATTAATTCTGACAAAAAAAATTTAATTCTAACAAAAAAATTAAAATTCTAACGAAAAAAATTTTAATTCTTGCAAAAAAAATTTAATTCTATCGAAAAAAAAATTAACTCTGAAGAAAAAATTTTTTTCTCAAAATAAATTAATTCTGACAAATAAAAAATTAATTCTTACAAAAAAATTTAATTCTTACAAAAAATTTTAATTCTTACAAAAAAAATTTAATTCTTACAAAAAAAATTTAATTCTTACAAAAAAAATTTTATTTCTCAAAAAAAAATTAATTCTTGCAAAAAATTTAAATTTTACAAAAGAAATTTAATTCCTACAAATAAAAATTTAATTCTTACAAATAACAATTTATTCTTACCAAAAAAATTTATTTTTACAAAAAAATTAATTAGTACAAAAAAAATGATTAAAAAAAAATTAATTCTTACAAAAAAAATTAATTGTTACAAAAAAATTAAATTCTTAACCGAAAAAAATTAATTGTTACAAAAAAATTTAATTCTTACAAAAAAAAGTAATTCTTACCAAAAAAATTAAATTCTTACAAGGAAAATTTAATTCTAACAAATAAAAATTTAATTCTTACAAAAAAATTAATTCATCCAAAATAAATTTAAATTTTACAACAAAAAATAATTCTTACAAAGAAATTAAATTCTTACACGAAAAAATTTAATTCTTACAAAATAATTATATTCTTAGAAAAAAAAATTATTTCTCAAAAATCAAAATTAATTCTTATAGAAAAAAATTAATTCTAACAAAATCAATTTAATTCTTCCAATAAAAATTGATTTCTAAAAACAAATTAAATCTTACAAAAAAAATTTTAATTCTTGCAAAAAAATTTAATTCTATCGAGAAAAAAAATTAATTCTAACGAAAAAAATTTTTTTCTGAAAAAAATGAATTCTTACAACTAAAAAATTAATTCTTACCAAAAAATGTACTTCTTGCAAAAAAAATTTAATTCTTACAAAAAAAAATTATTTCTCAAAACAATAATTAATTCTTGCGAAAAATTTTAAATTTTACAAAAAAATTTAATTCTTACAAATAAAATTTTAATTCTTACAAAATAATTAGATTCTTACAAAAAAAAAAGGTTTCTCAAAAAACAAAATTAATTCTTACAGGAAAAAATTTAATTCTTACAAAAAAATTTAATTCTTACAAAAAAAATTTAATTCTTACAAATAAAGTAAAATTCTAACAAAAATTTTAATTCTTACAAATAAAATTTTATTTCTCAAAAACAAATTAATTCTTTCAAAAAATTTAGTTCTTACAAAAAAAATTTAATTGTAAAGAAAAATATTTTAATTCTTGCAAAAAATATTTAATTGTATCGAAAAAAAAATTAATTCTAACGAAAAAAAATTTAAATATTACAAAAAAAAGAATTCTTACAAAAAAATTAAATTCTTACACAAAAAAATTTAATTGTTACAAAAAAAATTTAATTCTTACAAATAAAAATTTAATTCTAACAAATAAAAATTTAATTCTTACCAAAAAAATGTAATACTTTCAAAAAAAAATTTAATTCTAACAAATAAAAATTTAATTCTTACTAACAAAAATTATTTCTTAGGAACAAAATTTTAAATCTCACAAATAAAAATTTAATTCTAACAAAAAAATTTAATTCTTACAAAAAAAATTTAATTCTAAAGAAAAAAAATTTAATTCTTGCAAAAATATTAAATTCTATCGAAAAAAAAAATTAATTCTTACAAAAAAAATTTAAATTTGACAAAAAAAAAGAATTCTTACAAAAAAATTAAATTCTTACACAAAAAAATTTAATTGTTACAAAAAAAAAGTTAAATCTTACAAATAAAAATTTAATTCTTACAAAAATATTTTAAATCTTACAAAAAAATTTTAACTCTTGCAAAATTTAATTCTATCGAAAAATAAATTCATTCTAACGAAAAAAAATTATTTCTCAAAACAATAATTAATTCTTGCGAAAAAATTTAAATTTTACAAATATAAATTTAATTCTTACCAAAAAAATTTAATTCTTACAAAAAAAATTTAATTCTTACAGAAAAAAAATTAATTCTAACAAAGCCAATTTAATACTTCCAATAAAAATTGATTTCTAAAAAAAAAATAATTCTTACAAAAAAATTTAATTCTTACAAAAAACATTTAATTCTAACAAAAAATATTTAATTCCAACGAAAAAAATTTTAATTCTTGCAAAAAAATTTAATTCTTACAAAAAACATTTAATTCTAACAAAAAAAATTTAATTCTAACGAAAAAAATTTTAATTCTTGCAAAAAAAATTAATTCTCTCGAAAAAAAATTAATTCTATCGAAAAAAAATTAATTCTGAAGAAAATTTTTTTTTCCCAAAATAAATTAGTTCTTACAAATAAAAATTTAATTCTAACCAAAAAAATTTAATTCTTACCAAAAAAATTTAATTCTTACCAAAAAAATTTAATTCTTACAAAAAAAAATTTTCTTACGAATAAAAATTTGATTCTTAAAACTAAAAAATTAATTCTTACAAAAAAATATTTTCTCAAATAAAAATTTTCTCAAAAAAATTAATTCTTACAAAAAAAATTTAATTCTTACAAATAAAAATTTAATTCTAACAAAAAAATTTAATTCTAACAAAAAAAAATTTAATTTGTCACGTCCCGGGTGAGGTTTTTGGGAACGGTGACTATGGGGAAGGAGAAAGCCAGGCGCGAATCTATCATCCAGCACACTGTGGGTTTTGAGGGAAAGTCAGGCGTGAATCTGTCATCCAGCACACTGTGGGTTTTAAGGGGAAGCCAGGCGTGAATCTGTCATCCAGCACACTGTGGGTTTTAAGGGAAAGCCAGGCGTGAATCTGTCATCCAGCACACTGAGGGTTTTGCGGGAAAGTCAGGCGTGAATCTGT
The DNA here is from genome assembly GCA_946251845.1 of Andrena fulva. Taxonomy (NCBI): domain Eukaryota; kingdom Metazoa; phylum Arthropoda; class Insecta; order Hymenoptera; family Andrenidae; genus Andrena; species Andrena fulva. The sequence goes on along the minus strand of OX276331.1, from coordinate 17,511,598 downwards.
CATCCAGCACACTGTGGGTTTTAAGGGAAAGCCAGGCGTGAATCTGTCATCCAGCACACTGTGGGTTTTAAGGGAAAGCCAGGCGTGAATCTGTCATCCAGCACACTGTGGGTTTTGAGGGAAAGCCAGGCGTGAATCTGTCATCCAGCACACTGTGGGTTTTGAGGGAAAGCCAGGCGTGAATCTGTCATCCAGCACACTGTGGGTTTTGAGGGAAAGTCAGGCGCGAATCTATCATCCGTCACACTAATCGACCAGGGAAGGTTTTAAAGCAAATTGGTACTGAAGGAACACCCGTTAGCACTCTCGTTTTGTTTTGGTTTGATAATAAGATTTACCGTTGCATTCGTACAAAAGAAACCATACTTAGTTTTCCTAAGAATAGCACGGCTCATGCAGCAGTGTGTTTGTAAATACTGGGAGAGCTCTCGCGAATCAGCTGTTGCGGCAGCTTGGTTTCGTTGGAAAGCCTTATGACTCGAGGATACACACAATAATTCGAGACACGATTGATAACAAAGCGGTTTATTAGCCTTGTTAGAGTGGTTTTAACAATGCGTGGGAAGATTTTGTATTCACACGCGCAACATTTATAATATGAGTTATGAATATGAATGGCGATATATATATACTAAGCATAAATGAAAGAATATAATAGTAAGTAAGCAATAAGCATAAATGAAAGAATATAATGGTAAGTAAGCAATAAGCATAAATGAAAGAATATAATAATAAGCTATAAGCGTTGATAAATAATAATATGGTATGGGGTGATATGCACTTATAATAATGATATATATATGAGGACTTACAGTGATTGTCGTAAAGCACTGATTTGAATGATTAACACTTGGTTTAATGATACTCCTATCTGTAATGACTGTCTGTTGACAAAAGAGCTCAATGAAAGAGAGTCCTGGCCTCTCGATCCTTCGTATTTATAAGACCTTCCAGGAGTACTGCGGGGGTACGCGCGGTAAAGACCTTGACAGATTTCGGAAACAAGACGCAGTAGATTTTGGGGGTTTTTGTAACGGTATGGTTATTAATAGATGTGTTTATGTCACGTACGCCAAATGCGTCGTAATTACAATCACGTGTTGATCACGTTTGTACATTTGCGTCGCAGTAACATTTCTAGGGTTTTTGCATGGGGCTTTGAAGCGAAATACTCAACCCATTTGGTGGAGTTTAGGAGGTCGTATAGGAATGGGGTAAACGGTGTATTGACTTCTGTGGTCATAGTAAGGGCGTGAGACGTAGTCTCGATTTGGAAGAGGGTTTTAAGGATGAGGGATTTGTTTAAACGTAGATTTGGAAGGAAGTGGTCATGCCTCATATGGCGAAAAGGCGAAGGAGTTGTGTAACGATCATCTCGCGATGGGGATCTCTAAGATACATCATCGAGGTGGCGTTTTGTATAGGTCATCTTGTGTTGGGGACCGCTAAGGTACAACATCAAGGTGATCGGCGATTAGGAATCTGGATTGACCGTTTAGAGATAGGGACCACTAAGGTATATCGTCTAAATGATCGGTTGGGTGAGAGAGTAGGGTATGACTCGAGATTGAGGGTTTTTGGTGGATTGTGGATGGATTTGTGAGGAAGTGGTGTTAAAATACCGCGCGAAAAATAGTGGGACGTCACACCTCCCCCCTTATATGAAGAAATGTGTAATTTCTTAAAACAAGGTAGGTGTGGTTTGAAGTGAGAGAAAAATTTTAACGAAAATAGCGGGGCATCACACCTCCCCCTTTATATGAAGAAATGCGTAATTTCTTAACATAAGGTTCGGGTGACTTGGAATGAGGAGAAAAAAAACAAAAGATAAAGCCTATTTGGCGTAAAAAAAGAAAAAAAAAAGATACAACTGATTCCGAAGAAAAAAGAAAACAAAATTATAGCTTATTCGGCAAAAAAAATGATATAGGAATAAAGGATGTATTTACAAGGGACTTATATACAAGGGATGGTGAAGGAAGGAGGGACTAGGAGGAATTTTAGGATCTAAACAGGGTATTTGTTTGAATTTAGTGGTCTATACGGGACGAAGTGGTATGGTCTCCTGGAGTTGCTCTCTGTTGATTGATGTTGGAAAGGACGGAGTCATCTATGGAGATGTCCGTCTGTGGAGGCGTCTCGGGTGACGACTCGAAGAGATCACTTTAGGGAGGAGGGATGTTATTTTCCTTCCTTCTGGACGGCATAGCCGCATAAGTGATGATGTAGCAATAAATGTTGCAGTAGAAATTATCTATGATGGAAAATTTATTAGAGTATCTTTTGTTTGTGGTGGCGTGGGGTCAACCGGGACTCTCGCGCACGTAGGTATAGCGATCATAATGTCGTTTCCTCCGCAGTCTCCTACTTAGTTTTGAAAGGCAACTAAGATATGTTTCGTTTTCAAAATTTTCGGTTACCGGTTTCCGAGTGGGTACCCGAGCTAATTTTCCGAATATTAATTCACGCGAAGTGCAGCCAGTGCCCTTTTGGACGCTGGCGTTATTTGAGAACGCGGCTAAGTTCCATTCGTCCCAGTCGCTGTATCTACCTATAATTAATTGTGAAGATTTGGTCAAAGCGAGATGCAATCTTTTTATAGAGCCATTCGTCGGTGGGTGAAAGGCTGTGGTTCGGAATTGTTGGGTTTTACATTCCCGTACTGCTGTTTTCGCGAAAGTGCTTTTAGAGTTTGCCGCTTGGTCGGTGAGGGTGGCTCTAGGAGCTCCGAAATGACAGTTAAATCTTTTAACGAATTCATCAGCTCCTTTAATTGATGTGAGTAGGCTGAGAAGCACGCACACAGGATATTTTGTCAACAGAACCTGCATGGGTAATTTGTAAATTTGATCTGTTCTCGTGGTAGGCAGTCGTTCATGTATGTTTTCCGGGGAAGAACTTGGTTGAATTTCTGCTGGCGACAATTTCCGGCGCTTCTTTCGGTGCAGTTGAATCCCGTTTGATTCTCTTCTAAGGTGAGCGTTGGATGTGGGCATTGTAGGATCGATGGAGTTGCTTCCACTGGTTGCCACATGGATCGGTGAACTGGAGAACCTTGGCCTCTTGGAGCTGCTTGGCTTATGTTTGGACCTGTCTTCCAAGTCGTCGTCCGATTCTTCGCGTGGTCGTATGGGGCATGCCTCCACTGCAATGGGTTTACGGGATAAGGCGTCTGTAGTGACGTGGAATTCCAGTTTAAAAGTCGAGTATTGCAGGATCGGTTCCTCCTGCAATGCTGATTTTGAGTGGTTAAAAGCGGTTTGTTGGGACGACCTCCAGCCCAATGGAGTGTCTTTCTTCCGTAGTGAGGTCAAAGGCCGAGTCGTTTTAGGGAAATCTGGGATAAACTTAATGTAATATCCGGTCAGTCCGAGGTAGTTGTTAATTCCTTCGGGTGCGCAAGGTGCTGCGTAGTTCAGAACGGCGTGGATTTTCTGTTTGTCCGGTTTTAGCGTAACCGCGAGAGACTCTTGGGAGGTTAGGGGAAGGGTTGATTTGGCATAATGCGTAGGGGGTGAGAGTGAGTGCACCGTCGTGGGTGCCTCGAGGTAGCAGATCGACGGATCCGGGGCTAAGAGGGATTTGTTTTTTATTAGGTTGGGGATGGGAGTGATACCTATCGGCATCGTAGTCTCTTTAGGCAGTACCTTTATTGTTCCAAGGGTGGAAACAGGATCCGGAGAAGTGCTTCTTAATAGCACTCGCTGCGTCGGATTGACGTCCTGAAATCGCTTTGCGTCCTGAAGTTTTGGCAAATTTACCTCAGTACTGGTATTGATTATTACATCGGCTGTTTTCTGAAAGTCTGGTGAGTGAATTCTCACAGACGGGGCCTGACCAACTGTGTTTATTCGAACGATACTGGCTTCTACGGTATCGCTGGTGTCTTTGGTTGGATCGTAAGTGGGTGGACTCCTGCTTGGCCCACTCCATGGTTCGCGTCCATCAGTGCTCGGAGGAGTAGTTTCCGACTCCGTTTCCCACAAGGTTCTTGGGTCCCTGTAGGTAGTGAATTTTCGTTCTCGGCATTTCGAGGTCGCGTGTCCGGGCTTCACGCAGTAACTGCAATTACGTATCTCCGTAGGTTTCGGAGGTGGAGGACGGTTCTTGTTCCAGTATGGGAGCAGGGGATTGGGTGCTTGATACCTATATTCCGCGGCGTGGTTTGGAGGGTACCTCTCGGAATTTTGGTTGATTGCAGATCGTTGATTATTTCGACAGGACCGTGCGTCGTGACCTGTCTTGCTGCAGATTTGACAGATTAGTTTGGGATCGGAGAATCGGAGACGGTCCCTATCAATTTGCTTGTCTACGAGGACAGCCAGGTCGAACGCTTCTTCGAGAGTTTTAAAATTATGCTGTAATAGCATTGTCCTTATGTGAGGTGGAAGACCATCAATGAACGAGTCCAAGGTTAGGCGATCTACGTCCTGAGTTCGTGCGAAGTCTCGGTAATGTTCCCTATACTCTTCCAGGATGGCGAATCGGAGGTCCTTAACGCGTGAAATGTACTCCAACATGTGCTCGTTGGTTCCTTTTATAACGTCTGCGAGTTCCCCACGATAGTGGTCAGACGTTTTACCAGGAGAAAATGTACGTTTAAGTTGTTTGATTAGATCATTTACGGTTTCAAAGACCCTGTCCTCAACGGCCAAGTATGCATGATCTTGCAGCTTGTTCATCAACAACCTCGCTAGCTGGGGTTCGGTTTGCGAGGGAACCAGAGCCTTAGCCCTATTGCAAGCTCTCGCGAATTGCAAAACGGACATGTTATGGCCGTTAAATTTTGGGACGGTTTCTATCGCGTCCTTTAATCTGATCTGGGGCAATGGATCTTGGTCCGGTACATTGTTATAATTTATTTTTGGTTTCCTATCGAAACGTGAGGAACCAGGACTGGCAAAATTGTTCGCCAATGGCGGAGGTGCAAGAAGTTTATCCATCATTCCTACCAATTTTTGCACCTTTTCGGCAAGAACTTCAAACGCGGGGCCGTCCGAATCGGAGACTACGCCTGAACGCGCATTGGATTCCCGGTTTGCGACCAATTCCGCGCACAAGCTTTCAATTTCGGCTTGCTTTTCCCGTACTAATTGCACCTGCTCCATTCTTTCGGCGATCGCGGCGTTTACAGTGTTAGCGGAAGGGCCCGCGTCTGGGTTCATTATGTGAGAGTCCTCGGTATCGCCGTATATGGACATGACTAGGCCGTTTATTTTTTTTCTAAGTGGCGTTTCGATGGTTTTTAATGTTTTCGGCGTCAGTTTGCCGTTATTTAAAATTAGGGTCAACTATACTCATTGTTGATAATTATCAAACCGTCTGTAGCTCTTATTTGAGAGAAGGTAGCTTTCCGAGCATTCTTCGCAGTTACTTATGGGGCGCCCCTGTATTAGCGGGTTTCTGCACCGAGGGCAATATACGGGTACGTTATATGTGTAATAATAATGGGTCCAGTATACTTCTACCGTATCCATGGGTACCAGGCTAGAGCAATTTAAGCAAATCTCGTTGCCGTCCGTGGTTGTCGCTATGCCTCCAGAGACGCAGGTCAGCGCATTCAAATATGCTGAAATGCTTTGTAATCTGCGGCTCCGGTAGTTTAGTATACCACGATGTGGGTATTTAATGCACATTTTTAATATATTTATTAGGCTATTGTGGGCACCGTATGTTTGAGAATTTACTTCTTTAAACAGTTAACGCATCCCACCGCTGTCACCAAAAATTATGTCACGTCCCGGGTGAGGTTTTTGGGAACGGTGACTATGGGGAAGGAGAAAGCCAGGCGCGAATCTATCATCCAGCACACTGTGGGTTTTGAGGGAAAGTCAGGCGTGAATCTGTCATCCAGCACACTGTGGGTTTTAAGGGGAAGCCAGGCGTGAATCTGTCATCCAGCACACTGTGGGTTTTAAGGGAAAGCCAGGCGTGAATCTGTCATCCAGCACACTGAGGGTTTTGCGGGAAAGTCAGGCGTGAATCTGTCATCCAGCACACTGTGGGTTTTAAGGGAAAGCCAGGCGTGAATCTGTCATCCAGCACACTGTGGGTTTTAAGGGAAAGCCAGGCGTGAATCTGTCATCCAGCACACTGTGGGTTTTGAGGGAAAGCCAGGCGTGAATCTGTCATCCAGCACACTGTGGGTTTTGAGGGAAAGCCAGGCGTGAATCTGTCATCCAGCACACTGTGGGTTTTGAGGGAAAGTCAGGCGCGAATCTATCATCCGTCACACTAATCGACCAGGGAAGGTTTTAAAGCAAATTGGTACTGAAGGAACACCCGTTAGCACTCTCGTTTTGTTTTGGTTTGATAATAAGATTTACCGTTGCATTCGTACAAAAGAAACCATACTTAGTTTTCCTAAGAATAGCACGGCTCATGCAGCAGTGTGTTTGTAAATACTGGGAGAGCTCTCGCGAATCAGCTGTTGCGGCAGCTTGGTTTCGTTGGAAAGCCTTATGACTCGAGGATACACACAATAATTCGAGACACGATTGATAACAAAGCGGTTTATTAGCCTTGTTAGAGTGGTTTTAACAATGCGTGGGAAGATTTTGTATTCACACGCGCAACATTTATAATATGAGTTATGAATATGAATGGCGATATATATATACTAAGCATAAATGAAAGAATATAATAGTAAGTAAGCAATAAGCATAAATGAAAGAATATAATGGTAAGTAAGCAATAAGCATAAATGAAAGAATATAATAATAAGCTATAAGCGTTGATAAATAATAATATGGTATGGGGTGATATGCACTTATAATAATGATATATATATGAGGACTTACAGTGATTGTCGTAAAGCACTGATTTGAATGATTAACACTTGGTTTAATGATACTCCTATCTGTAATGACTGTCTGTTGACAAAAGAGCTCAATGAAAGAGAGTCCTGGCCTCTCGATCCTTCGTATTTATAAGACCTTCCAGGAGTACTGCGGGGGTACGCGCGGTAAAGACCTTGACAGATTTCGGAAACAAGACGCAGTAGATTTTGGGGGTTTTTGTAACGGTATGGTTATTAATAGATGTGTTTATGTCACGTACGCCAAATGCGTCGTAATTACAATCACGTGTTGATCACGTTTGTACATTTGCGTCGCAGTAACATTTCTAGGGTTTTTGCATGGGGCTTTGAAGCGAAATACTCAACCCATTTGGTGGAGTTTAGGAGGTCGTATAGGAATGGGGTAAACGGTGTATTGACTTCTGTGGTCATAGTAAGGGCGTGAGACGTAGTCTCGATTTGGAAGAGGGTTTTAAGGATGAGGGATTTGTTTAAACGTAGATTTGGAAGGAAGTGGTCATGCCTCATATGGCGAAAAGGCGAAGGAGTTGTGTAACGATCATCTCGCGATGGGGATCTCTAAGATACATCATCGAGGTGGCGTTTTGTATAGGTCATCTTGTGTTGGGGACCGCTAAGGTACAACATCAAGGTGATCGGCGATTAGGAATCTGGATTGACCGTTTAGAGATAGGGACCACTAAGGTATATCGTCTAAATGATCGGTTGGGTGAGAGAGTAGGGTATGACTCGAGATTGAGGGTTTTTGGTGGATTGTGGATGGATTTGTGAGGAAGTGGTGTTAAAATACCGCGCGAAAAATAGTGGGACGTCACAAATTCTTGCAAAAAAAAATTAATTCTATGGAAAAAAAATTAAATCTGACGAAAAAAATTTTTTCTAAAAAAAAATTAATTCTTACAAATAAAAATTTAATTCTTACAAAAAAAATTTAATTCTTACAAAAAAAATTTAATTCATACCAAAAATAATTTAATTCTAACAAATAAAAATTTAATTCTTATAAAATAATTAAATTCTTACTAAAAAAATTTATTTCTCAAAAAAAAAATTAAATCTTACAAAAAACATTTACTTCTAACAAAAAAAATGTTTCTAACGAAAAAAATTTTTCTCAAAAAAATGTATTCTTCCCAAAAAAATTTAATTCTTACAATAAAAAATTTAATTCTTACAAAAAAATTTAATTCATACCAAAAATAATTTAATTCTAACAAATAAAAATTTAATTCTTATAAAATAATTAAATTCTTACAAAAAAAATTTATTTCTCAAAAAAAAAATTAAATCTTTCAAAAAACATTTACTTCTATCAAAAAAAATTATTTCTTACGAAAAAAATTTTTCTCAAAAAAATTTATTCTTCCCAAAAAAATTTAATTCTTACAATAAAAAATTTAATTCTAACAAATAAAAATTTAATTCTTGCAACTAAAAATTTTAATTCTTACAAAATAAGTAAATTCTTACAAAAAACAAAATTAATTCTTAAAGAAAAATTTTTAATTCTAACGAAACCAATTTGATTCTTACAAAAAAATTTATTTCTCAAAAAAAAATTAATTTTTACAAAAAAAATTTAATTCTTGCCAGAAAAATTTTATTCTTACAAAAAAAATTTAATTCAAACAAATAAAAACTTAATTCTTACAAATAAAAAATTAATTCTTACAGAAAAATGAAATTCTTACAAAATAATTAAATGCTTACAAAAAAAAATTATTTCTCAAAAAACAAAATTAATTCTTACAGAAAAAAAATTAATTCTAACAAAACCAATTTAATTCTTACAATAAAAATTTATTTCTAAAAAAAATTTATTCTTACAAAAAAAAATTTTTTCTAACAAAAAATTACATTCTAACGAAAAAATTTTTAATTCTTGCAAAAAAAATTTAATTCTATCGAAAAATAAATAAATCTGACGAAAAAAAATTTTTCTCAAAAAAAATTAAATCTTACAAATAAAAATTTAATTCTTTCAAAAAAAAATTTAATTCTTATAAAAAAAATTTAATTCTTACAAATAAAAATTTAATTCTTACAAAAAAAATTTAATTCTTACAAAAAAAATTTAATTCTTACAGAAAAAAAATTAATTCTAACAAAGCCAATTTAATACTTCCAATAAAAATTGATTTCTAAAAAAAAAATAATTCTTACAAAAAAATTTAATTCTTACAAAAAACATTTAATTCTAACAAAAAAATTTTAATTCCAACGAAAAAAATTTTAATTCTTGCAAAAAAATTTAATTCTTACAAAAAACATTTAATTCTAACAAAAAAATTTAATTCTAACGAAAAAAATTTTAATTCTTGCAAAAAAAATTAATTCTATCGAAAAAAAATTAATTCTGAAGAAAAATTTTTTTTCCCAAAATAAATTAGTTCTTACAAATAAAAATTTAATTCTTACCAAAAAAATTTAATTCTTACCAAAAAAATTTAATTCTTACAAAAAAAAATTATTTCTTAGAAATAAAATTTTAATTCTCACAAATAAAAATTTAATTCTAACATAAAAATTTAATTCTTACAAAAAAAATTTAATTCTTATCAAAAAAATTTAATTCTTACAAAAAAAAAATTTCTTACGAATAAAAATTTGATTCTTAAAACGAAAAAATTAATTCTTACAAAAAAATACTTTCTCAAATAAAAATTTTCTCAAAAAAATTAATTCTTACAAAAAAAAATTAATTCTTACAAATAAAAATTTAATTCTAACAAAAAAATTTAATTCTAACAAAAAAAATTTTAATTCTTGCAAAAAAAAATTAATTCTTTGGAAAAAAAATTAAATCTGACGAAAAAAATTTTTTCTAAAAAAAATTAATTCTTACAAATAAAAATTTAATTCTTACAAAAAAAATTTAATTCTTACAAAAAAAATTTAATTCATAGCAAAAATAATTTAATTCTAACAAATAAAAATTTAATTCTTATAAAATAATTAAATTCTTACTAAAAAAATTTATTTCTCAAAAAAAAAAATTAAATCTTACAAAAAACATTTACTTCTAACAAAAAAAATGTTTCTAACGAAAAAAATTTTTCTCAAAAAAATGTATTCTTCCCAAAAAAATTTAATTCTTACAATAAAAAATTTAATTCTTACAAAAAAATTTAATTCATACCAAAAATAATTTAATTCTAACAAATAAAAATTTAATTCTAATAAAATAATTAAATTCTTACAAAAAAAATTTATTTCTCAAAAAAAAAATTAAATCTTTCAAAAAACATTTACTTCTAACAAAAAAAATTATTTCTAACGAAAAAAATTTTTCTCAAAAAAATTTATTCTTCCTAAAAAAATTTAATTCTTACAATAAAAAATTTAATTCTAACAAATAAAAATTTAATTCTTGCAACTAAAAATTTTAATTCTTACAAAATAAGTAAATTCTTACAAAAAACAAAATTAATTCATTAAGAAAAATTTTTAATTCTAACAAAACCAATTTGATTCTTACAAAAAAATTTATTTCTCAAAAAAAAATTAATTTTTACAAAAAAAATTTAATTCTTGCCAGAAAAATTTACTTCTTACAAAAAAAATTTAATTCAAACAAATAAAAATTTAATTCTTACAAATAAAAAATTAATTCTTACAGAAAAATGAAATTCTTACAAAATAATTAAATGCTTACAAAAAAAAATTATTTCTCAAAAAACAAAATTAATTCTTACAGAAAAAAAATTAATTCTAACAAAACCAATTTAATTCTTACAATAAAAATTTATTTCTAAAAAAAATTTGTTCTTACAAAAAAAAATTTTTTCTAACAAAAAATTACATTCTAACGAAAAAATTTTTAATTCTTGCAAAAAAAATTTAATTCTATCGAAAAATAAATAAATCTGACGAAAAAAAATTTTTCTCAAAAAAAATTAAATCTTACAAATAAAAATTTAATTCTTTCAAAAAAAAATTTAATTCTTATAAAAAAAATTTAATTCTTACAAATAAAAATTTAATTCTTACAAAAAAAATTTAATTCTTGCCAGAAAAATTTAATTCTTACAAAAAAAATTTAATTCAAACAAATAAAAATTTAATTCTTACAAATAAAAAATTAATTCTTACAGAAAAATGAAATTCTTACAAAATAATTAAATGCTTACAAAAAAAAATTATTTCTCAAAAAACAAAATTAATTCTTACAGAAAAAAAATTAATTCTAACAAAACCAATTTAATTCTTACAATAAAAATTTGTTCTTACAAAAAAAAATTTTTTCTAACAAAAAATTACATTCTAACGAAAAAATTTTTAATTCTTGCAAAAAAAATTTAATTCTATCGAAAAATAAATAAATCTGACGAAAAAAATTTTTCCTCAAAAAAAATTAAATCTTACAAATAAAAATTTAATTCTTTCAAAAAAAAATTTAATTCTTATAAAAAAAATTTAATTCTTACAAATAAAAATTTAATTCTTACAAAAAAAATTTAATTCTTACAAAAAAAATTTAATTCTTACAGAAAAAAAATTAATTCTAACAAAGCCAATTTAATACTTCCAATAAAAAATGATTTCTAAAAAAAAAATAATTCTTACAAAAAAATTTAATTCTTACAAAAAACATTTAATTGTAACAAAAAAAATTTAATTCCAACGAAAAAAATTTTAATTCTTGCAAAAAAATTTAATTCTTACAAAAAACATTTAATTCTAACAAAAAAATTTAATTCTAACGAAAAAAATTTTAATTCTTGCAAAAAAAATTAATTCTATCGAAAAAAAATTAATTCTGAAGAAAAATTTTTTTTCCCAAAATAAATTAGTTCTTACAAATAAAAATTTAATTCTTACCAAAAAAATTTAATTCTTACCAAAAAAATTTAATTCTTACAAAAAAAAATTATTTCTTAGAAATAAAATTTTAATTCTCACAAATAAAAATTTAATTCTAACATAAAAATTTAATTCTTACAAAAAAAATTTAATTCTTATCAAAAAAATTTAATTCTTACAAAAAAAAAATTTCTTACGAATAAAAATTTGATTCTTAAAACGAAAAAATTAATTCTTACAAAAAAATATTTTCTCAAATAAAAATTTTCTCAAAAAAATTAATTCTTACAAAAAAAAATTAATTCTTACAAATAAAAATTTAATTCTAACAAAAAAATTTAATTCTAACAAAAAAATTTTAATTCTTGCAAAAAAAAATTAATTCTATGGAAAAAAAATTAAATCTGACGAAAAAAATTTTTTCTAAAAAAAAATTAATTCTTACAAATAAAAATTTAATTCTTACAAAAAAAATTTAATTCTTACAAAAAAAATTTAATTCATACCAAAAATAATTTAATTCTAACAAATAAAAATTTAATTCTTATAAAATAATTAAATTCTTACTAAAAAAATTTATTTCTCAAGAAAAAAAATTAAATCTTACAAAAAACATTTACTTCTAACAAAAAAATTGTTTCTAACGAAAAAAAATTTTCTCAAAAAAATTTATTCTTCCCAAAAAAATTTAATTCTTACCATAAAAAATTTAATTCTTACAAAAAAATTTAATTCATACCAAAAATAATTTAATTCTAACAAATAAAAATTTAATTCTTATAAAATAATTAAATTCTTACAAAAAAAAATTATTTCTCAAAAAAAAAATTAAATCTTTCAAAAAACATTTACTTCTAACAAAAAAAATTATTTCTAACGAAAAAAATTTTTCTCAAAAAAATTTATTCTTCCCAAAAAAATTTAATTCTTACAATAAAAAATTTAATTCTAACAAATAAAAATTTAATTCTTGCAACAAAAAATTTTAATTCTTACAAAATAATTAAATTCTTACAAAAACAAAATTAATTCTTAAAGAAAAATTTTTAATTCTAACAAAACCAATTTGATTCTTACAAAAAAATTTATTTCTCAAAAAAAAATTAATTTTTACAAAAAAAATTTAATTCTTGCCAGAAAAATTTAATTCTTACAAAAAAAATTTAATTCAAACAAATAAAAATTTAATTCGTACAAATAAAAAATTAATTCTTACAGAAAAATGAAATTCTTACAAAATAATTAAACGCTTACAAAAAAAATTATTTCTCAAAAAACAAAATTAATTCTTACAGAAAAAAAATTAATTCTAACAAAACCAATTTAATTCTTACATTAAAAATTTATTTCTAAAAAAAATTAATTCTTACAAAAAAAATTTTTTTCTAACAAAAAAAATTACATTCTAACGAAAAAATTTTTAATTCTTGCAAAAAAATTTAATTCTATCGAAAAATAAATAAATCTGACGAAAAAAAATTTTTCTCAAAAAAAATTAAATCTTACAAATAAAAATTTAATTTGTACAAAAAAAATTTAATTCTTGTTGGAGATAGAGCAACATGCAGTGCGGACGCGCCAAAGGCAGTCGTGGAAACGCTGCCTTGACGCCCTGCGATTCCCTCCAGCAGCGACCTCTGGATCGCTTCACACATATTACTATATAGCAGCACGCGCGGTGTGTGCTCATCGACGTTTTCTGATTGTACTTGCTTTGTATTATTATATCACTTTAACTCATATACGCATTATTCTTCTTGACCCACCTGCAAACTCTAATAGGTTATGGGCCCAGGTCTCGCGAGAGAGGAATACATGTTAAACATTCGTCGCGAGGTTAACCGCTAGCGAAACACGTGGTGACGCGTTCGCGAGCGAACGACGCCGTCGAGTTCAGTTTCGTTGTGCCGTTCAGTGCCGAACACGCGCCAGTGTATGCGGAGAAATCGGCGAACGCCAGCAGTGCAGAAGTGAACAATAAATAATACGAGAAACGCGTTCCGTAGTTTGGTGCGTTGTGTATTCGACACGAGACGACGCCATCGTTTTAAGTGAAGACGATCGCGATACGCGCGAACGATTTACAAATGACGACTACGACCGTCAATTCGACACGCATCGAGCTTTTGACAAAGCACAACTACGACACATGGCGAATCCAAGTCGAAACAATTTTGATCAAAAACGATGCATGGCAATATGTCGCTGGTGACGTTCCGAAACCTGTCGTGACCGGCAGCGGCGATGAACTTGCCACAACGCGGGCCGCGCTCGGAAAATGGACGACAGAGGACCGCAAGGCGAAATCTGATCTAATTCTGTCTATGAGCCCTTCACAGCTCAGACATCTTCGCAATTGTGAAACGTCCAAAGAGGTGTGGGACAAACTGAAGTCGGTTTACGCATCCCAAGGACCGATGAGGAAAGCCACGCTTCTGGAACAATTACTGTCCAAGAAGATGCTCGAGGGCGATGACGTCAGAGATCATCTGTCGAAATTCATGGACGTCGTCGACAAACTGGGGGCCATGGAAATCGAAATCAACGGCGACTTGCTCTCTGTAATGTTACTGCACAGCCTGCCTAGCAGTTTCGACAATTTTTGTTGTGCGATCAAATCTCGCGACATTTTGCCGGATATCGAGGCGCTGATGATTAAAATCATCGAGGAGCACGACGGCAAAGTGCATAGAGCGGCTGAAACAAGTTCGAGCGCCATGTTCGTCAAGCGGAATCGTGTCAAACCAAAATTTGATGGCGCTACCAGCGTCAGTCGACGAGACGACGACAGTGCTGCCTCGAGCGGACCAAAATTCAAGTGTAATTACTGCAAGAAAAGGGGGCATAAGGCCGCGGACTGTTTTAAACGAAAAAAGGACACTCAAAGTGCAAACGTCGCAAATGACTCATATTTCGCGAGTGAACTGTCTTGTGCAAATCAAAACGCGGATGTCTCCGCGAACCACGTATGCAATTCCGCGATCGACCAAAAGTGGTGCATCGACAGCGGATGCACGTCGCATTTGTGCAAGGATCCGCGACTTTTTACGCAATCACACAAAACCGAAAAGGGTGTAAGATTGGCTAACGACGCGACCGCGAAAGTGACAGCCAAGGGTGATGTGCGTATAATTGCTTCAAACGGTATACATGACAGGCCAATCACGCTATGTAACGCGTTGTGTGTTCCGGATCTGCGAACAAATCTTATGTCTGTCGCGAAAATGGTCGACAAAGAATACAATGTCTTATTTACTAAAAAGCACGCCTACGTGTATGACACTGGTGGGGACCTCAGACTGATTGCCGACCGCGAGGGCGATTTGTTCTGCCTGCGCGAAGGACGCGAGGAGGCTTGTGCGGTTTGAAACGATGCGCGGGGCAGCTCCAGGGAATGGCATCAGCGGCTCGGCCACCTGAATTGGAACGACATGTCACTGATGCGACGAAAGGGATCCGCGTCCGGATTGAACTTCAGGACTGACGATGTCCTGCCCGCCTGTGATGTCTGCGCGCTCGGTAAGATGTCTCGCGTTCCTTTCTCCAAGCGCGAAAAAACCTCACTGGCTCTGCTCGAAATAGTCCATGCGGACGTGTGTGGACCCATGCGAACAGTTTCGTCAGGGGGAGCTCGCTATTTTTTGACACTGACTGACGACCACAGTCGTTGGACGGTGGTCTACTTTCTCAAAAACAAATCGGAAGTAACCTCCAAGTTCTTAGAGTACAAGAACAACGTAGAAACACAAACCGGTAGGAAGATAAAGGCTCTCCAGTCGGACAACGGACGAGAGTTCTGCAATTCGGAGATGGACAACATCCTGAAGAAGGCTGGGATTCAACGCAGACTAACCGCGCCGTACACGCCGCAGCAGAACGGCGTCGCAGAGCGCAAAAACAGAACGCTGGTCGAGGCTGCCCGCTGCATGCTCGAAGAATCGGGACTGCCAAAGTCGTTTTGGGCCGAAGCAGTTGCCTCAGCGAATCATGTGAGAAATCGCTGCGTGACGAAAATCCTGGGAACCAGGACCCCTTACGAGATGTGGAAAGGGAAGCGTCCGGATTTGAGCCACTTGCAGAAGTTTGGTGTCAAGACGTTTGTCCTGGACAAGACTCCCGGCAAAAATAAACTCTTGTCAAAGGGGATCACGGGGGCTCTCGTCGGATACTCTGACACTTCAAAAGCCTACCGAGTTTGGGCACCATCACAGCGGAGGGTCCTCGTGACGCGGGACGTCAGATTCACCACCGAATTCCTTTTAGAGGGGGGAACTCAGGAATCAGCTCTCAAGGAGTGTGGCGAGCCACTTTCTGTTTTAGATGGTTCGGACGACTCCGAGATACGCGAGACGGAGATCGGTCCCAGCAATAAGCAGAATCCTGTGGACCGGCAAGAAATTGGAGTGGTGCTTGGTCCTCCGATCGGCCAAGGTGAAGCTCTACCAGTCAACGCCGAAATGCGTGGCGAGGCTGCGCCGCAACCTGCGCAAACCACAGAACCCGAGGCCGTCGAACATCCGATGCGACGGGGCCCTGGGAGGCCGCGCAAGGTCATGACCGGCCGACCAGGCCGACCGAAGAAGGAGTACAACATGGTACCCGTTGCCGACGCTGCATCGCACGAGTCAGAAGACCTGGATAACTCCAGTGATGAGGACTCTTCGACGTGGGAGGACGCCGAGTTGGTGATGTCCGCTACCGAGATCCCGTATCACCAGGCCATCACGGGGCCTGAGAAGTCCGAGTGGCATGACGCGATCTACGCAGAAATCAGGAGCCTCATCCTCAACGACACTTTCGATGTTGTGCCGAGACCCAAGGATGGTAAGGTCATCAAGTGTCGCACGGTATTGAGAAACAAATACAATGCCAGCGGAAATTTGGACAGAAGAAAGGCGCGAGTTGTCGCGAAGGGTTACACTCAGCGTTATGGTGTCGACTTCCTCGAAACTTTTGCGCCAGTTGCCCGACTTGATTCTTTTCGTCTACTAATGGCTTTGGCCGCTAAGTTCAACCTTAGGGTGTCGCAGCTGGACGTCGAGACGGCGTACTTAAACGGAAAAATAGACGCTGAAATCCACATGGAGGCGCCCGACCTGTTGGAGAGGATGCTCCGGACCATGATCGAGAGGGAGACTGACGACTCGATCCTGAAGCGAGCACGATCCATGCTCCAGAAGGTCGAGGGAGCCGACATCGCATGCAAACTCAACAAGGCGCTATACGGCCTGCGCCAGGCGGGTCGACAATGGCACGCTGAGTTGGATGGCGTGCTACAAGGCGTAGGGCTGACTCCTACAAACGCTGACCCTTGCGTTTATGTAGACCAAGGGAAGCTGACCTTCGTTCTCGTCTATGTCGATGACATTTTGGTCATCACAAACGATCTGGAGAGAGAGGGCCAAATTAAGAAGAAGCTCGCCGAGTCTTTCAAACTGGTCCGGCGGAGCTCTGCCTGGGCTTCGAGATTCGACGCGATGGAGCCAACATCCACCTCTCTCAGCGGGGCTACATCCGTGGCATCTTGGAGCGATTCGGGATGCAGGACTGCAAGTTCATCGACACCCCACTCGCTGTCGGCGCCAAGTTGTCGGGACATCCGGACGACGGGGAGGACGCCGAGGGACGCTATCCTTTCAGGGAGCTGGTTGGTGCCCTGATGTACGCTGCCACGGGAACGCGACCTGACATCGCGCACGCAGTTAGTGCGCTCAGTCAGTTCAATTCCTGCTACAAGAAGGAGCACTGGGGGGCCGCCAAGCGTGTTCTCCGATACCTCCGGAGAACATTGGACCATGAACTGGTCTTCGGAAGGGACGATCGGCCGCTGCAGGGTTTCGTCGACGCTGACTGGGGAAATTGCCCCATCGACAGGCGTTCCTACACCGGATCGGCGTTCGTCCTCGGTGGCGCTGCCGTGGCGTGGAGGTCACGCAAGCAGCCAACGGTCGCCCTCTCGTCCACGGAGGCGGAGTATATGGCGATCAGCGATGCTGCCAGGGACGCCGTTCACCTGGTCATTTTTCTACGAGAGCTCGGGTGCCCAGACCTCGCTGAGGTGATCCTCTACAACGACAACCGTGGCGCTGGGCTGCTCGCGAAGAACCCGGTTTTTCATTCGAAAACGAAGCACATTGACATTCGTCACTACTATATCCGCATTGCTCTAAAGAAATATCCAGTCACGCTCGAGTACCTGCCTACGGAAAGGATGGTCGCTGACGTCCTCACCAAGGGATTACCGAGGATGAAGCACGCTCATTGTACTTCAAAGCTTGGACTCCGTTCGCGGAATCTTCCCCCGACGCATGTTGAGGGGGAGTGTTGGAGATAGAGCAACATGCAGTGCGGACGCGCCAAAGGCAGTCGTGGAAACGCTGCCTTGACGCCCTGCGATTCCCTCCAGCAGCGACCTCTGGATCGCTTCACACATATTACTATATAGCAGCACGCGCGGTGTGTGCTCATCGACGTTTTCTGATTGTACTTGCTTTGTATTATTATATCACTTTAACTCATATACGCATTATTCTTCTTGACCCACCTGCAAACTCTAATAATTCTTACAAAAAAATTTAATTCTAACAAATAAAAATTTAATTCTTACAAACAAAAATTTAATTCTTACAAAAAAATTAAATTCTTACACGAAAAAATTTAATTCTTACAAAATAATTATATTCTTCGAAAAAAAAATTATTTCTCAAAAAACAAAATTAATTCTTACAGAAAAAAAATTAATTCTAACAAAACCAATTTAATTCTTACAAAAAAAAAATAATTCTTACAAATAAAAATTTAATTCTTACAAATAGAAATTTAATGCTTAAAAAAAATTTAATTCTTACAAAAAAAAATTAATTCTTACAAGAAAAATTTAATTCTAACAAATAAAAATTTAATTCTTACAAAAAAAATTAATTCTTCCAAAAAAATTTAAATTTTACAAAAAAAGTTAATTCTCACAAAGAAATTAAATTCTTACACGAAAAAATTTCATCCTTACAAAATAATTATATTCTTAGAAAAAAAAATTATTCCTCAAAACACAAAATTAATTCTTACAGAAGAAAAATTAATTCTAACAAAACCAATTTAATTCTTCCAATAAAAATGATTTCTAAAAAAAAATTAATTCTTACAAAAAAAAATTAATTCTTACCAAAAAACATTAATTCTTACCAAAAAAAATTTAATTCTTACAAAAAAAATTTTATTCTAACAAATAAAAATTTAATTCTTACCGAAAAAATTAGATACTTCCAAAAAAAAATTCAATTCTAACAAATAAAAATTTAATTCTTACAAAAAAAAATTAATTCTTACAAAAAAAATGTAATTCTTACCAAAAATAATTTAATTCTAACAAATAAAAATTTAATTCTTATAAAAAAAAATTAATTCTTACAAAAAAAATTTAATTCTTACAAAATAATTAAATTCTTACAAAAAAATTATTTCTCAAAAAACAAAATTAATTCTTACAGAAAAAATTTAATTCTAACAAAACCAATTTAATTCTTACAAAAAAAATTTAATTCTTACAAAAAAAATTTAATTCTTACAAAAAAAATTAATTCTTACAAAAAAAGTTTAATTCTTACAAAAAAAATTAATTCTTACAAAAAAAATTTAATTCATACAAAAACAATTTAATTCTTACAAAAAAAATTTAATTCTTACAAATAAAATTTTATTTCTCAAAAAAAAAAATTAATTCTTACAAAAAAATTTAAATTTTACAAAAAAAAATTATTTCTTAGGAATAAAATTTTAATTCTCACAAATAAAAATTTAATTTTAACAAAAAAATTTAATTCTAACAAAAAAAATTAAATTCTTACGAAAAAAATTTTAATTCTTGCAAAAAATTTTAATTCTATCGAGAAAAAAAATTAATTCTAACGAAAAAAAATTTTTTCTGAAAAAAAATTAATGCTTACAACTAAAAAATTAATTCTTACAAGAAAAATTAATTCTTACAAAAAAAATTTAATTCTTAAAAAAAATTTAATTCTAACAAATAAAAATTATATCTCAAAAAACAAAATTAATTCTTACAGAAAAAATGTAATTCTAACAAAACCAATTTAATTCTTACAATAAAAATTTATTTCGCAAACAAAAATTAATTCTTACAAAAAAATTTAATTCCAACAAAAAAAATTACACTCTAACGAAAAAAATTTTAATTCTTGCAAAAAAGATTTAATACTTACAAAAAAAATTTAATCCTAAAAAATAAAAATTTAATTCTTACAAAAAAAATTATTTCTTAGGAATAAAATTTTAATACTCACAAATAAAAATTTAATTCTAACAAAAAAATTTAATTCTAACAAAAAAATTTAATTCTTACAAAAAAAATTAATTCTTACCAAAAAACATTAATTCTTACCAAAAAAATTTAATTCTTACAAAAAAAATTTAATTCTAACAAATAAAAATTTAATTCTTACCGAAAAAATTTGATACTTCCAAAAAAAAATTCAATTCTAACAAATAAAAATTTAATTCTTACAAAAAAAAATTATTTCTTAGGAATAAAATTTTAATACTCACAAATAAAAATTTAATTCTAACAAAAAAATTTAATTCATACAAAAATAATTAATTCTTACAAAAAAAATTTAATTCTTACAAAAAAAATTTAAATTTTACACAATAAAATGAATTCTTACAATAAAATTAAATTCTTACACGAAAAAATGTAATTCTTACAAATAAAAATATAATTCTTACAAAAAAAAATTGTTTCTCGAAAAAAAATTAAATCTTACAAAAACATTTAATTCTAAAAAAAAATTATTTTTAATGAAAAAAAATTTTTCTCAAAAAAATTTATTCTTACAAATAAAAATTTAATTTTTACAAAAAAAATTTAATACTTACAAAAAAAATATAATTCTAACAAAAAAAAATTAATTCTTACAAAACCAAATTAATTCTTACAGAAAAAATTTATTTCTCAAAAAAAAATTAATTCATACAAAAACATTTAATTCTAACAAAAAAAATTTAATTCTAACGAAAAAAATATTTAATTCTTGCAAAAAAAATTTAATTCTACCGAAAAAAAACTTATTCTAACGAAAAAAAAATTTCTCAAAAAAATTTATTCTTACAAATAAAAATTTAATTTTTACAAATAAAATTTAATACTTACAAAAAAAATATAATTCTAACAAAAAAAATTAATTCTTACAAAACCAAATTAATTCTTACAAAAAAAATTTATTTCTCAAAAAAAAATTAATTCTTACAAAAAACATTTAATTCTAACAAAAAAAATTTAATTCTAAATAAAAAAAAATTTAATTCTTGCAAAAAAAATTTAATTCTACCGAAAAAAAATTAATTCAAACGAAAAAAAATTTTTCTCAAAAAAAATTAATTCTTACAAATAAAACTTTAATTCTTACAAAAAAATGTATTTCTTACAAAAAAAAATGTAATTCTTACAAAAAAAATTTAATTCTTACCAGAAATAATTTAAGTCTAACAAATAAAATTTTAATTCTTATAAAAAAAATTTAATTCTTACAAATAAAAATTTAATTCTTACAAAAAATGTAATTCTTACAAAAAAATGTAATTCTTACAAAAAAAATTTAATTCTAATAAATAAAAATTTAATTTTTACAAAAAAAATTTACTACTTACAAAAAAAATATAATTCTACCAAAAAAAATTTAATTCTCACAAAACCAAATTAATTCTTACAAAAAAAAATTAATTCTTACAAAAAACATTTAATTCTAACAAAAAAAATTTAATTCTAACGAAACAAAATTTATTTCTCCAAAAAAAAATTAAATCTTGCAAAAAACATTTAATTCTAAACAAAAAAATTAATTCTAACGAAAAAAATTTTTTCTCAAAAAAATTTATTCTTACAAATACAAATTTTTTTTTTACAAAAAAATTTAATACTTACAAAAAAAATTTAATTCTTGCTCAAAAAATAAATTCTATTGAGAAAAAAAAATAATTCTAACGAAAAAAAAATTTTTCTCAACAAAAATTAATTCTTACAAAAAAAAATTAATTCTTACCAAAAAATTTAATTCTTACCAAAAAAATTTAATTCTGACGAAAAAAAATTTAATTCTAACAATAAAAATTTAATTCTAACGAAAAAAATTTAATTCTATCAAAAAAAATTAATTCTAACGAAAAAAAATTTTTCTCAAAAAAAAAATTAATTCTTACAAATAAAAATTTAATTCTTACAAAAAAAATTAATTCTTACAAAAAAAATGTAATTCTTACCAAAAATAATATAATTCTAACAAATAAAAATTTAATTCTTATAAAAAAAAATTAATTCTTACAAAAAAAATTTAATTCTTACAAAATAATTAAATTCTTACAAAAAATTATTTCTCAAAAAACAAAATTAATTCTTACAGAAAAAATTTAATTCTAACAAAACCAATTTAATTCTTACAAAAAAAATTTAATTCTTACAAAAAAAATTTAATTCTTACAAAAAAAATTAATTCTTACAAAAAAAATGTAATTCTTACAAAAAAATTAATTCTAACAAAAAAATTTTATTCATACAAAAAAAATGTAAATCTTACAAAAAAAATTTAATTCTTACAGAAAAAATTTAATTCTTACAAAAAAAATTATTTCTCAGAAAACAAAATTAATTCTTACAGAAAAATTTAATTCTAACAAAACCAATTTAATTCTTACAAAAAAAGTTTAATTCTTACAAAAAAAATTTAATTCTTGCAAAAAAATTTAATTCTATCGAGAAAAAAAATTAATTCTAACGAAAAAATTTTTTTTTCTGAAAAAAATTAATGCTTACAACTAAAAAATTAATTCTTACAAAAAAAATGTAATTCTTACAAAAAAAATTTAATTCTTACAAAAAAAATTTAATTCTAACAAATAAAAATTTAATTGTTACAAATAAAAATTTAAGTCTTACAAAAAAATTAAATTCTTACACGAAAAAAATTAATTCTTACAAAAAAAAATTTAATTCTTACAAAATAATTATATTCTTAGAAAAAAGAATTATTTCTCAAAAATCAAAATTAATTCTTATAGAAAAAAATTAATTCTAACAAAACCAATTTAATTCTTCCAATAAAAATTGATTTCTAAAAAAAACGAATTCTTACAAAAAAAAATTAATTCTAACAATAAAAATTAAATTCTAACGAAAAAAATTTTAATTCTTGAAAAAAAATTTAATTCTATCGAAAAAAAAATTAATTCTGAAGAAAATTTTTTTTTCTCAAAATAAATTAATTCTGACAAATAAAAATTTAATTGTTACCAAAGAAATTTAATTCTTACCAAAAAATTTTAATTCTTACAAAAAAAAATTCAATTCTAACAAAACCAATTTAATTCTCCCAATAAAAATTGATTTCTAAAAAAAATGAATTCTTACAAAAAAAATTTGATTCTAACAATAAAAATTAAATTCTAACAATAAAGTTAGAATTAAGATTTTCTTGAACGAATTAAATTTTTTTTTTGTGAAATACATTTTTATTGTAAGAATTAAATTTTTTTTGTAAGAATTAATTTTTTTTGTAAGAATTAATTTTTTTTGTAAGAATTAAATTTTTTTGTTAGAATTAAATTTTTATTTGTAAGAATTAATTTTTTTTTAGAAAACAATTTTTATTGGAAGAATTAAATTGGTTTTGTTAGAATTAATTTTTTTTCTGTAAGAATTAATTTTATTTTTTAAAAATAATTTTTTTTTCTATGAATATAATTATTATGTAAGAATTAAATTTTTGCGTGTAAGAATTTAATTTTTTTGTAAGAATTAAATTTTTATTTGTAAGAATTAAATTTTTATTTGATAGAATTAAATTTTTTTTTGTAAGAATTAAAATTTTTTTGTAAGAATTAAATTTTTTTTTTTAGAATTAAATTTTTATTTGTGAGAATTAAAATTTTATTCCTAAGAAATAATTTTTTTTGTAAGAATTAAATTTTTTTTGTAAGAATTAAATTTTTTTGGTAGGAATTAAATTTTGTTGGTAAGAATTAAATTTTTTTGGTAAGAATTAAATTTTTATTTGTAAGAATAAATTTATTTTGAGAAAAAAATTTTTTTCCGAATTAATTTTTTTTTCGATAGAATTAATTTTTTTTGCAAGAATTAAAATTTTGTTCGTAAGAATTTAATTTCTTTTGTTTGAATTAAATTTTTTTGTTAGAATTAAATATTTTTTGTAAGAATTAAATTTTTTTTGTAAGAATTAAATGTTTTTTGTAAGAATTAATTTTTTTGTGAAATAAATTTATTTTGTATGAATTAATTTGGTTTTGTAAGAATTAAACTTTTTTGTAAGAATTAATTTTTTAGTGGTAAGAATTAATTTTTTTTTGTAAAATTTAAATTTTTTTTGTAATAATTTTTTTTGTAATAATTAATTTTTTTGTAAAAATAAATTTTATTGGTAAGAATAATATTTTATTTGTAAGAATTAAAATTTTTGTTAGAATTCAATTTTATTTGTAAGAATTAAATTTTTTTTGTAAGAATTAAATTTTTTTTGTAAGAATTAAATTTTTTTTGTAAGAATTAAATTTATTTTGTAAGAATTAAATTTTTTTTGTAAGAATTAATTTTTTTTGTAAGAATTAAATTTTTTTGTTAGAATTAAATTTTTCTTTGTGAGAATTAATTTTTTTGTAAGAATTAAATTTTTTTGTTAGAATTAAATTTTTATTTCTGAGAATTAAAATTTTTTTTCGTTAGAATTAAATTTTTTTGTTAGAATTAAATGTTTTTTGTAAGAATTAATTTTTTTTTGTGAAATAAATTTATTTTGTATGATTTAATTTGGTTTTGTAAGAATTAAATTCTTATTTGTTAGAATTAAATTTTTTTTTGTAAGAATTTAATTATTATTTGATAGAATTAATTTTTTTTTTGTAAGAATTAAATTTTTATTTGATAGAATTAATTTTTTTTTGCAAGAATTAAATTTTTTTTGTAAGAATTAATTTTTTTTTTGCGAAATAAATTTGTATTGTAAGAATTAAATTGGTTTTGTTAGAATTAAATTTTTTTCTGTAAGAATTAATTTTGTATTTTGACAAATAATTTTTTTTGTAAGAATTTAATTATTTTGTAAGAATTAAATATTTTTGTAAGAATTAAATTTTTTTATAATAATTAAATTTTTAGTTGTTAGAATTATATTTTTTTGTAAGAATTACATTTTTTTTTGGAAGAATTAATTTCTTTTGTAAGAATTCAATTTATATTTGCGAGAATTATATTTTTATTTGTTAGAATTAAATTTTTTTTGTAAGAATTAAATTTTTTTTGTAAAAATTCAATTTATTTTGTAAAAATTAATTTTTTTTTTAGAAATAAATTTTTTTGTAAGAATTAAATTGGTTTTGTTAGAATTAATTTTTTTTTGTAACAATTAAATTTTTCCGGGTACGAATTAAATTTTTTTTAAGAATTAATTTTTTTTGTAAGAATTAATTTTTTTTTGTAAAATTTAAATTTTTATTGTAATAATTTTTTTTGTAATAATTAATTTTTTTGTAAAAATAAATTTTTTTGGTAAGAATAAATTTTTATTTGTAAGAATTAAAATTTTTGTTGGAATTAAATTTTATTTGTAAGAATTAAATTTTTTTTGTAAGAATTAAATTTTTCTTGCAAGAATTAAATTTTTTTTGTAAAAATTAATATTTTTTTTTGAGAAATAAATTTTTTTGTAAGAATTAAATTTTTTTCTGTAAGAATTAATTTTGTTTTTTGAGAAATAATTTTTTTTGTAAGAATTAAATTTTTTTTGTAAGAATTAAATTTTTTTTGTAAGAATTAAAATTTTTCGTGTAAGAATTTAATTTTTTTGTTAGAATTAATTTTTTTTGTAAGAATTAAATTTTTTTTGTAAGAATTAAATTTTTTTTGTAAGAATTAATTTTTTAGTTGTAAGAATTAAATTTTTTCGTGTAAGAATTTAATTTTTTTGTAAGAATTAAATTTTATTTTGTAAAAATTTAATTATTTTGTATGAATTAAATTTATTCGTGTAAGAATTTAATTTTTTTGTAAGAATTAAAATTTTATTTGTAAGAATTAAATTTTTATTTGTTAGAATTAAATTTTTTTTGTAAGAATTAAATTTTTTTTGTAAGAATTAAATTTTTTTTGTAAGAATTAATTTTTTAGTTGTAAGAATTAATTTTTTTTCAGAAAAAAATTTTTTTCGTTAGAATTAATTTTTTTTCTCGACAGAATTGAATTTTTTTTGCAAGAATTAAATTTTTTTCGTAAGAATTTAATTTCTTTTGTTTGAATTAAATTTCTTTTGTCAGAATTAATTTTTTTGTGAAATAAATTTTTATTGTAAGAATTAAATTTTTTTTGTTAGAATTAATTATTTTTTAGTAAGAAATATGTTGAGTTTTTATAGTTCAAGATACCCTTTTACTGTGGATATATATATATATTTGTTATGATATAAACTGTACAGGTAGTTTGGTTGGACTTCACTCTACAACGGTCGTAGGCTCACTGCCTGTCGCATGTATCGCGCGGTTCGCTCAGGTGTGTGTACCGACGGGCGGTTACCGACGCGACGTTGTGGTATTACGATATTTCCACACTCCCTTTATCGGAATACATTTGTATATATAAAACTTAGCTAACAAATAAGGTTGAGTGCGCGAATGCATTTTAAGTGTCTATGATTCATCAAGGGTTTTGTTAAGATATCAGCTACATTTTGGTCTGTGGAAACAAATTTGACGTAAATCAAACCTTTACTTTGGACATCTCTGGTAAAGTGACATTTGATATCAATATGCTTGCTCCTTTGGTGAAGCATATTTTCTTTGCTCAGTACAATAGCGCTTTGGTTTCGCATAATACATCCGTCGGATCGTGTACATATGGATCGCCATACATTTCCCTAACCAATCTACGCAAATGTATGGTTTCCTTTGCCGCCTCAGAGAGAGCCACATACTCGGCCTCCATTGTTGATAATGCAACAGATGTCTGTTTTTTTGAAAACCAACTTATCGGGCCTCCGGCCAACACATGTACATTTCCCGAACACGATTTTCGATCATCTAGATCGCCCGCCCAATCTGCATCGGTATACACATATTACGGGTTTCCCGTTTTTCGGTACAATATTTTGTAATCTGCAGTCTGTTTTAAATACCGGATAACATATTTTGCGCAGTTCCAATGTTGTTGGCCAGGATTCAGATTATACGTACTTAACGCCCCTATCGTAAACGAAATGTCAGGTCTTGTCGTATTGGCCAAGTAAAGGAGGCTACCTATTAACTCTTTATACGGCTTGTCTTCCATCTCCCTTTTTTCGTCAGGAGTCTTTGCCTCCATTTCCCTTGATAATTTTACACCTGAAGCGAAAGGAGTGGACACAGGTTTGCATAAGTTCATTTCAAAACGTTCGATCATTTTATTTGTATATTCTGTTTGCGATATTTTTATTGAACCTGTGTCCCCATCTCTTTCGATTTTTATGCCTAACATTTCCCTTACGGGTCCCAAATCTTTCATCTTAAAAAATTCACTTAATTGTAGCTTAACCTTAGATAACGCTTGCAAGGAACTTGACGCTAAAAGTAAGTCGTCCACATATACGACTATTACTACATTACAAGCATTGATAGTGCCCGTATAAACGCAAGGTTCTACTTTAGACGGATCGAGCCCGATTTCTTTTAATTTTTCACTCAACTTATACTGCCAAGCCCGACCAGATTGTTTCAGGCCGTATATAGGACGGCGTAGACGACATACTTTATTTTTATTACCTCCAAACATCGGAGGTTGTTCCATATATACTGTCTCTAATAAGTCGCCTTGTATGTATGCTGTAGTCACATCCATTTGATGAATGTGGTAGCCCAATTCTACACTAATTGCTAGAAGTGTTCTTATTGTTTGGATTCGCGCAACCGGAGCATACACCTCCTCATAATCAACGCCATACTTTTGCTCACATCCGCGTGCAACTAACCTTGCTTTGTATCTATCTATTTCCCCGTTTTGGAACCTTTTTATATGGAAGACCCATTTAGAAGAAATCACTTTCATGTTAGGAGTTCGATTAACTAATTCCCATGTATTGCACTCTAGTAATGATTTGTATTCGCTGTTCATGGCTTCTAGCCATCTTTCTTTGTCCGGTTTCTTCTAAATGGAACCTTTTTATATGGAAGACCCATTTAGAAGAAATCACTTTCATGTTAGGAGTTCGATTAACTAATTCCCATGTATTGCACTCTAGTAATGATTTGTATTCGCTGTTCATGGCTTCTAGCCATCTTTCTTTGTCCGGTCTTTCTATCGCTTCCTTTACTGTTTTTGGGTCGCTATCTATTGCAACGCTTGCTGTTTGATATTGTTTTTTAGGGCGTCCTGGAGTACCCGTCCTAATAATTTTAGGTCTTCCTCTAGCCCTTTTAACGTTCTCGGGGGTTAACTTTTCTATGCCTAATGTATCACTAGCATTTTCGTGCATACTAGGGTCTAATTTTTCCTCCAAATTTTCTAAATCGTCTTTAGTACCTGTGTTGAGTAATAAATCTACGTCTATAGACTCTATACTATTATCATTTACTTCTTCAATAAAACGAACATCTCGACTTTTAACTATTTTTGTGGTACCAGGGATCCATAGTCTGTAAGCCTTTGCTTCGCTAGAGTAACCAACCAGGATTCCCTTTTCCCCTTTTGGGTCGAATTTTGAGATACCTGGCCCTTTCTTTAAAAATGTAGCGTTGCAGCCGAATACTCTCAGGAATTTAACATTTGGTTTGCGATATGACCATAATTCGTACGGGGTCATACCATCGTTTGCCTTTGAGGGGCACCTGTTTCTTAAGAATACAGCTGTATTGACGGCCTCGGCCCACAAGCCCTTGGGTATATTCGCTTTAATCAACATTGCGCGTGATATTTCAACGATTGTTCTATTCGCGCGCTCCGCGACACCGTTTTGTTGCGGTGTATATTCGACCGAAAACTGTCTCCTAATACCTTGGTTTTCTAAATAGTCATTGAACTCTTTGCTAACATATTCTTTGGCATTGTCGCTACGTAATTTAATTATCCTGCAACCCGTTTCTTTTTCGACGCGTAACTGGTATTTTTTGAATTCGGTTAAAATATCGCTGCGTGATTTTAAAAATACGACCTCTATATATCGAGTTCTATCATCGATGAATGTTGCAAAATACCGCGCGTTTCCGTATGAGTGTACATTTATTGGTCCGCAAATATCTGTATGTACAAGTTATAATACGTTTTTCGCTCGAGTGCCTTCTCCAAACGGTATCACATGAATTTTGGCTTGATCGCACGTTTCACACGGTATTTTTTGAATTTTCGACGGTAAATCTAGTCCGTATACGCTTTTCTTATCAACTAATTCTCTTAAATCATTATAGTTTAAGTGGCCATACCTTTCATGCCATAATTTTACTTTTGGATTAGGGTCATTACCGACATTGAACGCCTTTTGATCTTCCGTGGTGACTACATACATTCGATTTCTCCTAATTGCGGTGAACACTACCGAACTGTCCGGCCTGATAATGTGCGCGTTACTGTCTGAAAATTCTACTCTATATTTCTTTTCAGTCATTGCCGGAACTGATAACAAGTTACTTCTTAATTCGGGCACATACAATACATTCGTTAATTTTACCGACTTTGTCTCACCGTGCAATTTGGTGCTCAGCCGTACAATCCCTACTCCGTGGGACGTAATAATTTCTTTCCCTGCTGTACTTATATTTCCAACCGGCCCGTCCGCTAAAGTCTCGAACGCACTTCGGTTATTACACATATGTGACGTAGCCCCGCTATCTAAGTACCATTCGTTCTTTCCAGTCGAACAAGCTAACGCTGAGATCGCGATTAACGAGTCCTCCGCCTCGTCTATTTCTGTTTCTTCAGCTCGATTAGCCTTACCTCCATTTTTTTTTCTTAAGCGGCATTGATTTGCTGAATGTCCATATTTGCCGCAATTGAAGCAATCTCCGTTAAATCTTCTCCTGTCCTGAGCGCTCCTGGTTGAATATTTGTTTGTATCTGCGTCCTTGTTTGTATACGCCTTGCGAGAAACCAAAGCCGAGGTCGCGCCGTCTTCTCTGTTGTTACTCGCTTGCCGCCTCGCCTCTTCTTCCATTAGTTTACCTTTAATAAAATCAACTGTAGGAATTTGATCCCTCGACTCAATTGCCACGCAAAAATTTTCATAATTTTCAGGCAGACTGCTCAATAACATAATTGATTGTAATTCGGGTGGAATTTCAATTCCCGCGTCTTCCAGCGAGTTGACCTTTTCTTGGAAGTTATTTATATATTGCGCCATTGGTTCCGAAGGATTTTTCCTCAGATTGTATAATTGTCTATACAGAACCGCCTTCCTTACTGGACCTTTAGAGCAATGAATCCTGGCGAGTTCATCCCATGCTTGCTTGGATGTTTTAGCTTTCCGTATGTGTCCTAGTTCTGCCTTTGACACGCACAATACAATGAGAGCGAGCGCCTTTTCATCCTTGACTGTCCAACTCAGTGCGTCTGCCTCCGTCTCAAGTTTTACGATCTTTCCACTCGTATATCCCCACAGCTCGTTGTACACGAGCACGCTCCTCATTTGCAACTTCCAGGCCTCATAGTTTCCATCGATTAATTTTTCGATGTGTTGTATACTACTATTCATTTTTTTTTTTTTTTGGTAAAACTTATTACTTTACTTTCACACTTATATCTCCTTCCGTACCTGGGCCCATAACCTGTTGAGTTTTTATAGTTCAAGATACCCTTTTACTGTGGATATATATATATATTTGTTATGATATAAACTGTACAGGTAGTTTGGTTGGACTTCACTCTACAACGGTCGTAGGCTCACTGCCTGTCGCATGTATCGCGCGGTTCGCTCAGGTGTGTGTACCGACGGGCGGTTACCGACGCGACGTTGTGGTATTACGATATTTCCACAAAATAATTTTTTATTTGTTAGAATTAAATTTTTTTTTGAAAGTATTACATTTATTTTGGTAAGAATGATATTTTTATTTGTTAGAATTAAATTTTTTTTTGTAAGAATTAAATTTTTTTGGTAAGAATTAAAATTTTTTGGTAAGAATTAAAATTTTATTTGTAAGAATTAATATTTTTTTAGAAAAATTTCTTTCGTCAGAATTAATTTTTTTTCGATGGAATTAAATTTTTTTGTGAGAATTAAATTTTTTTTCGTTAGAATTAAATTTTTTTCGTTAGAAACAATTTTTTTGGTTAGAATTAAATGTTTTTTGTAAGATTTAATTTTTTTTTTTGAGAAATAAATTTTTTTGTTAGAATTAAATTGGTTTTGTAAGCATTAAAATTTTTTCTGTCAGAATTAATTTTGTTTTTTGAGAAATAAATTTTTTTTGTAATAATATATTTATTTTGTAAGAATTAAATTTTTTGGTAAAAATTATATTTTTATTTGTATGAATTAAATTTTTTCGTGTATGAATTTAATTTTATTGTAAGAATTAATTTTTTTGTATAAAATTTAAATTTTTTTGGTAAGAATTAAATTTTTTTGGTAAGAATTAAATTTTCATTTGTAAGAATTAATTTTTTTTTAGAAAAATTTTTTTTCGTCAGAATTAATTTTTTTTTAGATAAATTTTTTTTCGTCAGAATTAATTTTTTTTCGATAGAATTAAATTTGTAATAATTAATTTTTTTGTAAAAATAAATTTTTTTGGTAAGAATAAATTTTTATTTGTAAGAATTAAAATTTTTGTTGGAATTAAATTTTATTTGTAAGAATTAAATTTTTTTTGTAAGAATTAAATTTTTCTTGCAAGAATTAAATTTTTTTTGTAAAAATTAATATTTTTTTTGAGAAATAAATTTTTTTGTAAGAATTAAATTTTTTTCTGTTAGAATTAATTTTGTTTTTTGAGAAATAATTTTTTTTTCTAAGAATATAATTATTTTGTAAGAATTAATTTTTTTTTGTAAGAATTAAATTTTATTTGTAAGAATTAATTATTTTTTTAAGAATTAAATTTTTAGTTGTAAGAATTAATTTTTTTTCAGAAAAATATTTTTTCGTTAGAATTAATTTTTTTTCTCGATAGAATTAATTTTTTTTTGCAACAATTAAAATTTTTATTTGTTAGAATTAAATTTTTTTTGTAAGAATTAAATTTTTATTTGAGAGAATTAATTTTTTTTTGTAAGAATTAAATTTTTTTTGTAAGAATTAATTTTTTTTGTTAGAATTAAATTTTTTTTGTAAGAATTAAATTTTTTTGTAAGAATTAAATTTTTTTGTAAGAAATAATTTTTTTTTGAGTAATAAATTTTTATTGGAAGAATTAAATTGGTTTTGTTAGAATTAAATTTTTCAGTAAGAATTAATTTTGTTTTTTGAGAAATAATTTTTTTTGTTAGAATTTAATTAGTGTGTAAGATTTAATTTTTTTTGAGAAATAAATTTTTTTTTATAAGAATTAAATTGGTTTTGTAAGCATTAAATTTTTTCTGTAAGAATTAATTTTGTTTCTTGAGAAATAAATTTTTTTTGTAAGAATTTAATTATTTTGTAAGAATTAAATTTTTTTGTAAGAATTACATTTTTATTTGTAAGAATTAAATTTTATCGTGTAAGAATTTAATTTTATTGTAAGAATTAATTTTTTTGTGTAAAATTTAAATTTGTTTTGGAATAATTAATTTTTATTGTATGAAATAAATTTTTATTTGTAAGAATTAAATTTTTATTTGTTAGAATTATATTTTTTTTGCGAGAATTAATTTTTCTTCGTTAGAATTAATTTTTTTTGTTAGAATTAAATGTTTTTGTAAGAATTAATTTTTTTCAGAAATAAATTTTTTTTGTCAGAATTAAAATTTTTTGGTAAGAATTAAATTTTGATTTGTAAGAATAAATTTTTTTGAGAAAAAATTTTTTTCACTCGAATTAAATTTTTTTGTTAGAATTGAATGTTTTTTTTAGATTTAAAACTTTTTGCGTTAAAATGTAATTTTTTTGGTTAGAATTAAATTTTTTTTGTAAGAAATAATTTTTTTTTGAGAAATAAATTTTTATTGTAAGAATTAAATTGGTTTTGTTAGAATTAAATTTTTTTCTGTAAGAATTAATTTTGTTTTTTGAGAAATAATTTTTTGTAAGAATTTAATTAGTTTGTAAGATTTTTTTTTTTTGAGAAATAAATTTTTTTTGTAAGAATTAAATTGGTTTTGTAAGCATTAAAATTTTTTCTGTAACAATTAATTTTGTTTCTTGAGAAAAAAATTTTTTTTGTAAGAATTTAATTATTTTGTAAGAATTAAATTTTTTTGTAAGAATTATATTTTTATTTGTAAGAATTAAATTTTATCGTGTAAGAATTTAATTTTATTGTAAGAATTAATTTTTTTGTGTAAAATTTAAATTTGTTTTGGAAGAATTAATTTTTTTGTATGAAATAAATTTTTATTTGTAAGAATTAAATTTTTATTTGTTAGAATTAAATTTTTTTTGCGAGAATTAAATTTTTTTCGTTAGAATTAATTTTTTTTTTGTTAGAATTAAATGTTTTTGTAAGAATTAATTTTTTTTCAGAAATAAATTTTTTTTGTAAGAATTAATTTGGTTTTGTAAAAATTAAATTTTCTTTGTTAGAATTATATTTTTTTTGTAAGTATTAAAATTTTTTGTAAAAATTAAATTTTTATTTGTAAGAATAAATTTTTTTGAGAAAAATATTTTTTCGTTAGAATTAATTTTTTTGGTTAGAATTAAAGGTTTTTTGTAAGATTTATTTTTTTTTTTGAGAATTAATTTTTTTTTGTTAGAATTAAATGTTTTTGTAAGAATTAATTTTGTTTTTTGAGAAATAATTTTTTTTTGTAAGAATTTAATTATTTTGTAAGAATTACATTTTTTTGTAAGAATTATATTTTTATTTGTAAGAATTAAATTTTTTCGTGTAAGAATATAATTTTATTGTAAGAATTAATTTTTTTTGTAAAATTTAAAAATTTTTTGAAGAATTAATTTTTTTTGTAAAAATTAAATTTTTATTTGTTAGAATTAAATTTTTCTTGTAAGAATTAAATTTTTTTTGTAAGATGTTGGAGATAAGTGTTTGAAGTTCGCGCGCATGTGCGAGAAGCGGTTGCGTTTTGTCGGTCGCTGGCGGCGCGTCGGTCGCTTGTCACGTTACGATCTTATGTGTAGTAATCGTTAGTCGATCGTTGTAGAGAAGGATTGTAGCTGTAAAGCATATTTTATATATATACTATTACTATTAAAACCTCAATAACTCTAACAGGTTATGGGCCCAGAGCGTAAATAATTAGTTAAAGAATAGAAAGGAAAAGTGGTTAAAAAGTAAAAAAGAAGGGTAAAAATTTGAGGTTTCTACTGACACGTGCATGATGGCGGCAAGTATCGGAAAATCGAATCGGATCGAGTTATTAACAAAGGATAACTATGATACGTGGTGCATACAGGCAGAAGCCCTGCTAATAAAAAATGACGGCTGGGAATATGCGAATGGACAAAAACGTAGGCCTGCAGAAGATGAGGCGGAGTCGCAAGTAGCGGCCCGTGCATGGGATGTCGCCGATCAGAAGGCAAAATCTGATATTATACTCGCTGTAAGCGTTAACGAATTAAAACAAATTAAAGGATGCAAAACTGCGCATGAGGTATGGGAAAAGCTGCAATCCATATATGCGTCCAAAGGTCCGGCGAAAAAGGCCGCCTTACTGATAAAGCTGACCAGTCACCGCATGGCACATGGTGCGGATGTGCGTGAACATATAAATAACTTCATCGAAGTGGTAGATAAGCTTGGTGATATGGGTATAGAAATTCACAAGGACCTGCAGAGTGCAATGCTGTTAAATAGTCTACCAGATACGTACGAAAACTTTAGATGTGCAATGGAATCCCGTGACGAGCTCCCAGATCTTGAGATGTTGAAGATAAAGATTTTAGAAGAATTTGAGACCAGAAAACAAAAGCACAGTGATGAACCTGGTGCAATGGCAGCGAAGCAGAACGAGCAAGGAAAGGGAACAAAGGGGAAGTATAATATGTACGACAATAACAGGTATGACAAAAATTCAAGTAATAGTAGATTGCCCATAAAATGTTTCCATTGTGGCAAGTTGGGGCACAAAGCGATTAATTGTTACGCAAGAAAAGGTGCTACAAATAAACCAAGCGCAGGTTCGGTGCAAGAAATGTTTTATGCAAACCACGTAGACAGGGAAAAAGCATGTGCAGTTGTAACGGATTCAGAACACAATAATTGGTTCTTGGATAGTGGTTGTACTAAACATTTATGTAAAGATAAAGAAAAATTTGTTGAGTTGCACCCATCGGAACATAAGAAATTGAGTTTAGCTAGTCACATGTCAGCAAATGTTGAAGCGAAAGGAAATGTACAAATTCAAACATGTCTAGACAATAATGTTAAAGGGATAGAATTTCAGGATACCCTATATGTTCCTGATTTAAGAGTAAATTTAGCATCGGTAGCGATGATTACAGAAAGGGACAATGTAGTAATCTTCACCAAGCATGGAGCTGTTATAAAGGGAAAAGACGGAAGAATAAGAGCCAAAGCAAATAGAGTTGGCAATTTATATTACATACAAGAATGTACAGAGCATGCTAGAAGGGTGGAGTGTCGAGACGGAAATTCTAATCTAAAATTATGGCATGAACGTCTCGGACATTTGAATGTAAGGGATTTAACGTATATGGTAAGGATGGAGAAGGCAATAGGAATTAAAATTCAAGGAAACAATACCATTCCATCGTGTGAGAAATGCATACAGGGTAAGCTGACGTCGACACCGTTTCCAAGAGAATCAAAAAGAAGTACAAGATTGTTAGAAATAGTACATTCTGATTTATGTGGACCTATGAAAACGGAATCGATAGGTGGATCAAAATACATATTGACATTCATTGATGATTATTCAAGATGGTGCCAAGTGTATTTTTTAAAAACAAAAGATGAAGTGTTACAGCGATTCAAAGAATTTAAGAAATATGCCGAGACGTTGACTGAAAAGAAAGTAAAGTACTTGCAGACAGATAATGGTCGGGAGTATTGCAATACAAGATTTGACGAATTCCTAAAAGAAAATGGAATTCAAAGGCGGTTAACAGTACCGCACACGCCGCAACAAAATGGTTTGGCTGAACGAAAGAATCGCACGCTAATAGAGACGGCGAGATGTATGTTGTTGCAAGCAGGACTATCACACGGGTATTGGGCGGAAGCAGTTTCAACTGTTAATTATATCAGAAATAGATGCCCGGCCAGGGCATTGAATGGAAAAACGCCATTCGAACTATGGATAGGAAGACTACCGGTTTTGTCACATTTGCGAATATTCGGAATGAAGGCATACATTCTAAATAAAGATCCAAGAAAGAAAAAATTTGAAGATAGGACGAAAGCAGGGGTTTTTATAGGTTACTGCGAACGATCAAAAGCACACAGAGTGTGGCTACCAGCAGAAAGGAAAGTGATAGTATCGAGGGATATCAGAGTTATCGAACATAAAGACGAGGAACATGAGAAGCGAGCCCCTGATGAGAAGAGGAAGCAAGACGAAGTTAAAAATGTAATACAAGTCCAGGATGAAATTAGTCATACTGATGTCGATCCTGACATGGCAAGTAATGTCCAAGCTACAGGTGAGAGCGTAGAGGAAGGAAATGTAAACAGTGCATTGAAAAGGGCACCTGGGAGGCCGAAAATTGTGAGGACAGGTATGAGGGGTCGTCCTAGGAAACTATTTCATTACAAGGAGACACAAAATGAAGATTACCCACGAAATCCAATGCAAAATGATTAAGTGGCTGAAGAGAATGGTAGTAACCAGATTGCAGAGGCCAACTTGGTTATGTTAGCTGCTAACATGGCTGACATATCGGTAAAAGATGCACTGCAAGGAGATGACCAAGAAGAGTGGAAAAGAGCCATAAGAACAGAGGTAAAATGTTTAGTTAAAAATGATACTTTTGACATTACAGAGAAGCCAGAGAATGGAAGGGTAATAGGGTGTCGCACAGTTCTCGCGAATAAATACCGGGCGGATGGATCGTTAGAGAAACGAAAGGCGAGGATAGTGGCCAAGGGGTTTACACAACGCCCTGGAATTGATTTCGGAGATACGTTCGCACCGGTTGCGAGGTTGGATTCCATCAGATTACTGTTAGCCTTGGCGGTTAAATTGAACATGACGGTGGAACAGCTAGATGTAACAAGTGCATATCTTAACGGGTTTTTAAAAGAAGATATTTATATGGACGTGCCTGAAGGATTTGAAGAAAGTCTAGCTGAAATAATAGCGGATACGAGAGAAGAGAAGAAAATACAGGAAAAAGCGGAAGGCATATTAGAACAAATAAGGTCCCAGAATCGTCCTATATGTTATTTGAATAAAGCTTTATATGGCCTGAAACAAGCCGGGAAACAGTGGAATGAAAAGTTGGACGAAAAACTGAAGAATTTAGGATTAAGTCCTACGGTTTCCGATCCATGGGTATACAGTGGTCAAAGAGGAAATACCAGGTTGTATACAGGGTGTCCCAAAAATGCTGCGGTTCCTTAAAGGGGGTGATTCGGGGGGTGATTGCAAACAACTTTTTCCTTTGCGAAAATGTCCTCCGCGGTTTCGTTAACGAGATATTAATAAAAAGCACCGACCAATCAGAGCGCGAGCCTTCCGCTGGAGGTCCCGCGCTAGCGTGGCCGCGCGCCGGGCCGCGCTGCGACTACGAACAAGCAAGGCGGCATGCATCGAAGGAAATTGCGTAGAATGGCAAATGAAAAAGACGTAACAAAAAAATCGAACCTTTTGCCATGCTTTGTTTGCCATTTAAAGTGAATAATGAATAAAGGATAAATGGATGAAAATCACGTGTAACGTAAAAAGACGAATACACATTTTTTTTAGAAGATTCGAAAATAATAATTATTTGAAGTGGGAGGATAAGGAATACGTAAAATTCCTTGTGTTAATAACATATCCACGAAAAGGTAATGTAACAGGAAATTAACGAAAAGTGATCGTAGTTCGTTATTGTGATAAAAATCCGTAACTCAATAACGGCCAGCACTGTTGCTGATAACGAATAAGTCTGTTTAAAAAGGCCGAATAAATATTTTCGTACGAGAATTTTGAGAATTACCGCCGGAAATAAGCCATAGCTTGCGTTAAATTTAAAAATGAATGAACACCATTAAAGTAACTAAAACTCACCCTTGTAGAAAATTCACCTGCAACTTGAAAACTTGTGTCACTGGGTCACTGAACCGATCCTGGTCATCGATGGACGAGCCCAGTGCACAGCTGATCCCAGGTATACGACACTACCCAAAGTTAAGGGTCGCAATGTCAGGTGCGTCCAGGTCAACGTACCGAATATTCACTTCACTGCACGGCTACTAACACTGATCACTTAATTTACTTTTCATGGAACGTGTTGTTCCTACGTTATAAAAATTGGTGGAAATGAATTTTTACTTCGCGTTCAGAGCCGTGGGTAATCCCCGCGCAAATTCTCACGCTGCAGCACTTGCGTCCTCGTTGTTCGGGGGGTACACACAGAACATCGCGTAATACTCTTGAGCAGAGATCATTTGTCTGCGACGCGATTGCTGACTGCTGACTGACAAGATTTTTTCCAAGCGACTTCTTCTACCCCCAAATAGTTTCTCTCGTTCCATTATGAGTTGACCCCCACCAGGCCAAGAGGCTTCAGGTAAAAAGAAGCCAGCACATTTTCGGAACACACGTGTTTTGCAGAAGTGCAACGAAAACTTTCACAAAAGTCCGCGCTCCGTCCTTCTACTGCCAATGTACCCATTGCTTCGAGATAGAAAACAGACACCACGTGTATCGGTTCGAAAGGGTCCGAAGAGAAGAGAAACAGAAAGTCTTCGAGTTGCTATAAAGAAAAAAATCCTGCTTCCTGTTTCCCTTTTCCGATACCCTGAGTTCACGTCTGCTACGAGGCGGAACCAAGTAAGTCATAAATTATCCGAAACTGTAGGAAACCGTTCTCTACCGCCGACTTGCGGGACAATACGGGCATACACCGCGACCCTGGCGAAATGCTCTGGTTGATCAGCCTGATTAATTTTGGAAAACTAGAAATTACAGAGAATTATCCAGCATCAATACGTCTCGCGGAGAGACACAGGAAAAGAAGGGATAGTGCGCTGACTGCGCGTAGTCCCGCCTGCTTCGTCCTACCCTCAAATTAAAGACGGATCCCTTATCTCTCGAGTATAAACAAGTGCTCGAATTTCAAAACACAAGCACGCGTCGACGTATTCGGTGCGAGAGACTGTGGGCTTGAGGTCCGATTGGCCCCAAACTAACCAATCTGCCCTGCATCCCTCCCAAATGGCCGCTGTCCTGAAGAGGCCCTCTTCACAGCAATATCTCCTCCCAAAGGTAACCAATCGGGCCTGCTTATCTCTCGTGTCTAAACACGCGCTCGAATTTCAAAACAGAAGCATGCGTCGACGTATTCGGTGCGAGAGAAGGTGGGCCTTGGGGAGGAGATATTGCTGTGAAGAGGGCCTCTTCAGGACAGCGGCCATTTGGGAGGGATGCAGGGCAGATTGGTTAGTTTGGGGCCAATCGGACCTCAAGCCCACAGTCTCTCGCACCGAATACGTCGACGCGTGCTTGTGTTTTGAAATTCGAGCACTTGTTTATACTCGAGAGATAAGGGATCCGTCTTTAATTTGAGGGTAGGACGAAGCAGGCGGGACTACGCGCAGTCAGCGCACTATCCCTTCTTTTCCTGTGTCTCTCCGCGAGACGTATTGATGCTGGATAATTCTCTGTAATTTCTAGTTTTCCAAAATTAATCAGGCTGATCAACCAGAGCATTTCGCCAGGGTCGCGGTGTATGCCCGTATTGTCCCGCAAGTCGGCGGTAGAGAACGGTTTCCTACAGTTTCGGATAATTTATGACTTACTTGGTTCCGCCTCGTAGCAGACGTGAACTCAGGGTATCGGAAAAGGGAAACAGGAAGCAGGATTTTTTTCTTTATAGCAACTCGAAGACTTTCTGTTTCTCTTCTCTTCGGACCCTTTCGAACCGATACACGTGGTGTCTGTTTTCTATCTCGAAGCAATGGGTACATTGGCAGTAGAAGGACGGAGCGCGGACTTTTGTGAAAGTTTTCGTTGCACTTCTGCAAAACACGTGTGTTCCGAAAATGTGCTGGCTTCTTTTTACCTGAAGCCTCTTGGCCTGGTGGGGGTCAACTCATAATGGAACGAGAGAAACTATTTGGGGGTAGAAGAAGTCGCTTGGAAAAAATCTTGTCAGTCAGCAGTCAGCAATCGCGTCGCAGACAAATGATCTCTGCTCAAGAGTATTACGCGATGTTCTGTGTGTACCCCCCGAACAACGAGGACGCAAGTGCTGCAGCGTGAGAATTTGCGCGGGGATTACCCACGGCTCTGAACGCGAAGTAAAAATTCATTTCCACCAATTTTTATAACGT
This sequence comes from Andrena fulva, assembly GCA_946251845.1. Taxonomy (NCBI): domain Eukaryota; kingdom Metazoa; phylum Arthropoda; class Insecta; order Hymenoptera; family Andrenidae; genus Andrena; species Andrena fulva. The sequence goes on along the minus strand of OX276331.1, from coordinate 17,471,400 downwards.
AGGAACAACACGTTCCATGAAAAGTAAATTAAGTGATCAGTGTTAGTAGCCGTGCAGTGAAGTGAATATTCGGTACGTTGACCTGGACGCACCTGACATTGCGACCCTTAACTTTGGGTAGTGTCGTATACCTGGGATCAGCTGTGCACTGGGCTCGTCCATCGATGACCAGGATCGGTTCAGTGACCCAGTGACACAAGTTTTCAAGTTGCAGGTGAATTTTCTACAAGGGTGAGTTTTAGTTACTTTAATGGTGTTCATTCATTTTTAAATTTAACGCAAGCTATGGCTTATTTCCGGCGGTAATTCTCAAAATTCTCGTACGAAAATATTTATTCGGCCTTTTTAAACAGACTTATTCGTTATCAGCAACAGTGCTGGCCGTTATTGAGTTACGGATTTTTATCACAATAACGAACTACGATCACTTTTCGTTAATTTCCTGTTACATTACCTTTTCGTGGATATGTTATTAACACAAGGAATTTTACGTATTCCTTATCCTCCCACTTCAAATAATTATTATTTTCGAATCTTCTAAAAAAAATGTGTATTCGTCTTTTTACGTTACACGTGATTTTCATCCATTTATCCTTTATTCATTATTCACTTTAAATGGCAAACAAAGCATGGCAAAAGGTTCGATTTTTTTGTTACGTCTTTTTCATTTGCCATTCTACGCAATTTCCTTCGATGCATGCCGCCTTGCTTGTTCGTAGTCGCAGCGCGGCCCGGCGCGCGGCCACGCTAGCGCGGGACCTCCAGCGGAAGGCTCGCGCTCTGATTGGTCGGTGCTTTTTATTAATATCTCGTTAACGAAACCTCGGGGGGCATTTTCGCAAAGGAAACAGTTGTTTGCAATCACCCCCCGAATCACCCCCTTTAAGGAACCGCAGCATTTTTGGGACACCCTGTATAGCCGTGTATGTAGATGACATCATAATTGTATCTGATGATCATAAGTGGATCAGGAACGTAAAAACTGAATTGGCCAAGGATTTTGATATAAAAGATCTAGGAAAAATCGGGTATTGCTTAGGTATTAATATAAAACAAGATGCCGAAGGGGTAAGCATGACGCAAGAAAAATATGTTACCGATTTATTACAAAGATTTGGAATGGATGGCTGTAATCCAGTATGTACGCCAATGGATAAAGATGCCACATTAGAAAACAATAAGGGCGTGAAAAACCAGAGGAGGCCTTATCGTGAATTGGTTGGTTCGTTGATGTATTTGGCTGTGGCAACAAGGCCTGATATTGCTCACGCAGTGAGCGTCCTAGCCCAGTTCAACGATTGTGATACGGAGGCTCATAGGCAAGCAGCTAAGAGGGTATTGCGATACCTTAAGGGGGTAGTGGACTATTAGATACGTAAAATCGATAGTTTCTTTAACGCTAAATTACGTTCATACCAAATAATCGTTATAGTCCTGCTTTTCACAATCTATTGTGGGCACGTTTGCGAGTAATTACCAAAAAAAAAAATCGTTGGAATGTATAAAATTGTCGAAGTTATTAATCGTTGAAGATAGCCTTGTACGGCGCACCGCTGCAGGTGGTGTACATCGATTCAGGTGAGCCAATCATTTGAAAGCAAAATGCTTTGGGGTGAGTACTTTATACAACAAAATGTACAGAGTGGAACTTTGGCGATGAATTTGAACAAAAATTGTGGAAGTTACGCACGAATCAATTTTTCCTCGACATTTTTACGGAAAAAAATCGTCTTTAATCAGTTATAAAATGTTTTATAAACATCCAATGTTGATGCGGGAATTCCACTCTGTAGAAGAAGGAATTCTACACGTCCAGTAAAAATTTCAAGTGAAAATATTCATTGGTTCAAGAGTTATGATGTACACCGTGTCTGAAAATGGTGTTTCGAGAAAAACGGCTTCAAAGTTAAGTCCCCTATGCCAATACCGCTCTGCGCGGCCGCGCACTCAGTTACGTTCGCTGCTATAACTTCTACAATTATTTGAATTTCTTCATGACATTTTGTTTAAAATGTTCATAAAGGATAAGACTTTCAGAATCAGTAAAAAAAAAATCGATTTTTTGAAGCTGAAATAGTTCACTACCCCCTTAAGAGAACATGTAATTACGGTATTGTTTTCAGGAAATCAGACGCCGAGATAGCGGCTTATGTGGATGCCGATTGGGGAAGGTGTAAGCTCGACAGGAGGTCGTACACCGGAAATGTATTTAATATGTCGATGGGTCCAATCAGTTGGAAATCACAAAAACAACGAACAGTTGCCATGTCCTCAACCGAAGCAGAATATGTGGCAATCGCGGGAAGCTGTTAAACATGCGTTATATATATCCAAGTTTATCAAAGAGTTAAATGTAAATAATTTAGATAATATTGTAATTTACAACGATAATAAGGGAGCGCAATTATTGTCAAAGAGTGCGATTGTACATCCGAGGACAAAGCATATAGATATTAAGTTTCATTTTATAAGAGATGCCTTGCGGGACGGAAGTCTGAGTTTACAGTATATGTCAACGAATAGTATGCCTGCAGATGTACTCACCAAACCGTTGTCAAGGGACAAGCATTATTTTTGTATGAGTGAGATGAATGTAAAAGAGATTGGTTAGCGCGAGTCTTGAGAGGAGGTGTTGGAGATAAGTGTTTGCAGTTCGCGCGCATGTGCGAGAAGCGGTTGGGTTTTGTCGGTCGCTGGCGGCGCGTCGGTCGCTTGTCACGTTACGATCTTATGTGTAGTAATCGTTAGTCGATCGTTGTAGAGAAGGATTGTAGCTGTAACGCATATTTTATATATATACTATTACTATTAAAACCTCAATAACTCTAACATAAGAATTAAATTTGTATTTGTAAGAATTAAAATTTTATTAGTTAGAATTAAATTTTTTTTGCAAGAATTAAATTTTTTTGGTAAGAATTAAAAAGTTTTATTTGTTTGAAATAAATTTTTCTTGTAAGAATTAAATTTTTATTTGTAAGAATTAATTTTTGTTGAGAAAAAAAAAATATCTTCAGAATTAATTTTTTTTCGATAGAATTAAATTTTTTAGCAAGAATTAAAAATTTTTTCGTTAGAATTTAATTTTTTTGTTAGAATTAAATTTTTTTTGTTAGAATTAATATTTTTTTAGAAATCAATTTTTATTGGAAGAATTAAATTGGTTTTGTTAGAATTCATTTTTTTCTGTAAGAATTAATTTTGTTTTTTGAGAAATAATTTTTTTTTCTAAGAATATAATTATTTTGTAAGAATTAAAATTTTTCGTGTAAGAATTAATTTTTTTTGTAAAATTTAAATTTTTTTGGAAGAATTAATTTTTTTGTGTAAAATTTAAATTATGTTTGGAAGAATTACTTTTTTTGTATGAATTAAATTTTTTTTGTAAGAATTAAATTTTTTTGTAAGAATTAAATTTTTTGTAAGAATTAATTTTTTTTTGTAAGAATTAAATTTTTTTTGTAAGAATTAAAATTTTTTGGTAAGAATTAACTTTTTATTTGTAAGAATTAAATTTTTTTTTGTAACAATTAAATTTTTTCGGGTAAGAATTTACTTTTTTTGTTCGAATTAATTTTTTTTTTGTTAAATTTAAATTTTATTGTAAGAATTAATTTTTTTGTGTAAAATTTAAATTTTTTTTGGAAGAATTAATTTTTTTGTATGAAATAAATTTTTATTTGTAAGAATTAAATTTTTTTCGTTAGAATTAATTTTTTTTCGATAGAATTAATTTTTTGTGCAAGAATTAAATTTTTATTTGATAGAATTAAATTTTTTTTTGTAAGAATTAAATTTTTTTGGTAAGAATTAAATTTTTTTGGTAAGAATTCAATTTTTATTTGCAAGAATTAAATTTTTATTTGTTAGAATTAAATTTTTTTTTGAAAGAATTAAATTTTTATTTGATAGAATTAATTTTTTTTTGTAAGAATTAATTTTTATTTGTTAGAATTAAATTTTTTTTTGTAAGGATTAAATTTTTTTGGTAAGAATTAAATTTTTATTTGTTAGAATTAAATTTTTTTTTGTAAGAATTAAATTGTTTTGGTATGAATTAAATTTTTATTTGTTAGAATTAAATTTTTTTTGTAAGAATTAAATTTTTTTGGTTAGAATTAAATTTTTTTGGTAAGAATTAAATTTTTATTTGTTAGAATTAAATTTTTTTTTGTAAGAATTCAATTTTTTTGGTAAGAATTCAATTTTTTGGTAACAATTAAATTTTTATTTGTAAGATTTAAGTTTTTTTGAGAAAATTTTTTTTTCATCAGAATTAGTTTTTTTTTCGATAGAATTAAATTTTTTTTGCAAGAATTAAATTTTTTTCGTTTAAAGTCAATTTTTTTTGTTAGAATAAAATTTTTTTTGTAAGAATTAAATTGGTTTTGTAAGCATTAAATTTTTTTCTGTATGAATTAATTTTGTTTTTTGAGCAATAAATTTTTTTTGTAAGAATTAAATTGGTTTTGTTCGAATTAAATTTTTTTCTGTAAGAATCAATTTTGTTTTTTGAGAAATAATTTTCATTTGTTAGAATTAAAATTTTTGTTAGAATTATATTTTATTTGTAAGAATTAAATTTTTTTTGTAAGAATTAAATTTTTTTTGTTAGAATTAAATTTTTTTTGTAAGAATTAAATTTTTTTTGTTAGAATTAATTTTTTTTGTAACATTTAAATTTTTTCGGGTGAGAAATTAATTTTTTTGTTCGAATTAATTTTTTTTTGTAAAATTTAATTTTTTTTTTTGAGAAATAGAATTTTATTTGTGAGAATTAAAATTTGTTTTGTAACAATTAAATTTTTCCGGTTAAGAATTTAATTTTTTTGTAAGAATTAATTTTTTTTTGTTCGAAATAATTTTTTTTTTGTAAAATTTAATTTTTTTTGTAAGATTTAATTTTTTTTTTGAGAAATAATTTTTTTTTGTAAGAATTAAATTGGTTTTGTAAGCATTAAATTTTTTTCTGTATGAATTAATTTTGTTTTTTGAGCAATAAATTTTTTTTGTAAGAATTAATTTTTTTTTAGAAATCAATTTTTATTTGTTAGAATTAAATTTTTCTTGTAAGAATTAATTTTTTTTGTAAGAATGAAAATTTTTTTAAGCATTAAAGTTTTATTTGTAAGAATTAAATTTTTATTTGTAAGAATTAATTTTTTCTGTAAGAATTAAATTTTTATTTGCAAGAATTAAATTTTTATTTGTTAGAATTAAATTTTTTTTTGTAAGAATTAAATTTTTATTTGATAGAATTAATTTTTTTTGTAAGAATTAAATTTTTTTGAAAGAATTAATTTCTTAGTTGTAAGAAATAATTTTATTTCAGAAATTTCTTTTTTTCGTTAGAATTAATTTTTTTTCTCGATAGAATTAAAATTTTTTTGCAAGAATTAAAATTTTTTTCCTTAGAATGTAATTTTTTTTGTAAGAATTAAATTTTTTTGTAAGAATTAATTTTTTTTTGAGAAATAATTTTTTTTTGAGAAATAATTTTTTTTTGAGAAATAATTTTTTTTTGAGAAATAATTTTCTTTTGTAAGAATTAATTTAGTTTTGTAAGAATTAAATTTTTTTCTGAAAAAATTAATTTTTTTTTTTGAGAAATAAATTTTTTTTGTAAGAATTTAATTATTTAGTAAGAATTAAAATTTTTGTAAGAATTATATTTTTATTTGTAAGAATTAAATTTTTTCGTGTAAGAATTTAATTTTTTTGTAAGAATTAAATTTTATTTTGTAAAAATTTAATTATTTTGTGTGAATTAAATTTTTTCGTGTAAGAATTATATTTTTATTTGTAAGAATTAAATTTTTTTCGTGTACGAATTTTATTTTATTGTAAGAATTAATTTTTTTGTGTAAAACTAAATTTTTTTTTGTAAGAATTAATTTTTTTGAGAAAAATTTTTTTTCGTTAGAATTAATTTTTTTTCGATAGAATTAAATTTTTTTTGCAAGAATTAAATTTTTTTTCTTTAGAATTAAATTTTTTTTGTTAGAATTAATTTTTTTTCCAAGAATTACATTTTTTCGTGTAAGAATTTAATTTTTTTGTAAGAATTAAATTTTATTTTGTAAAAATTTAATTATTTTGTATGAATTAATTTTTTTCGTGTAAGAATTTAATTTTTTTGTAAGAATTAAATTTTTATTTGTAAGAATTAAATTTTTATTTGTAAGAATTAAAATTTTTGTTAGAATTAAATTTTATTTGTAAGAATTTAATTATTTTGTATGAATTAAATTTTTTCGTGTAAGAATTTAATTTTTTTGTTAGAAATAATTTTTTTTGTAAAATTTAAATTTTTTTTGGAAGAATTAATTTCTTTTCTAGGAATTCAATTTTTATTTGCAAGAATTAAATTTTTATTTGTTTGAATTAAATTTTTTTTGTAAGAATTAAATTTTTATTTGATAGAATTAATTTTTTTCGTCAGAATTAAATTTTTTGTAAGAATTAAATTGGTTTTGTTAGAACTATTTTTTTTTCTGTAAGAATTAATTTTGTTTTTGAGAAATAAATTTTTTTTGGAAGAATTAAATTTTTTTGCAAGAATTAAATTTGTTTTCGTTAGAATTAATTTTTTTTGTTAGAATTAAATGTTTTTTGTTAGAATTAATTTTTTTTTGAGAAATAAATTTTTTTGTAAGAATTAATTTGGTTTTGTAAGAATTAAATTTTTTTTGTAAGAATTAAATTTTTTTTATTAGAATTAAATTTTTTTTGTAAGAATTAAATTTTTTTTGTAAGAATTAAATTTTTTTCTAAGAATTAAATTTTTTTTGTAAGAATTAATTTTTTTTGTAAGAATTAAATTTGTTTTGTAAGAATTAAATTTTGTTTGTAAGAATTAAATTTTTTTGTAAGAATTAATTTTTTTTTATAAGAATTAAATTTTTATTTGTTAGAATTAAATTATTTTTGGTAAGAATTAAATTTTATTTGTAAGAATTAATTTTTTTTTGTTAGAATTAAATGTTTATTTGTAAGAATTAATTTTTTTTGAGAAAAATTTTTTTTCGTTAGACTTAATTTTTTTTCGATAGAATTAATTTTTTTTACGTTAGAATTAAATTTTATTTGTTAGAATTAAATGTTTTTTGAAAGAATTATTTTTTTTTGAGAAATAAATTTTTTTTGTAAGAATTAAATTATATTTTTGAGAATTAAATTTTGATGGTAAGATTTAAATTTATATTTGTAAGAATTAATTTTTTTTCGTTAGAATGAATTTATTTTTCGATAGAATTAAATTGTGCAAGAATTAATTTGTTTTGTAAGGATTAAAATTTTTTGTAAGAAATAAGTTTTTATTTGTAAGATTTAACTTTTTTTTGTAACAATTAAATATTTTTTTGTAAGAATGAAATTTTTTTGTAAGAATTAAATTTTTTTTGTAAGAATTAAATTTTTTTTATTAGAATTAAATTTTTATTTGTTAGAATTAAATTATTTTTGGTAAGAATTAAATTTTATTTGTAAGAATTAAATTTTTATTGTTTGAATTAAATTTTTTTTGTAAGAATTAATTTTTTTTTAGAAATCAATTTTTATCGGAAGAATGAAATTGGTTTTGTTAGAATTACTTTTTTTTCTATAAGAATTAATTTTGATTTTTGAGAAATAATTTTTTTTTCTAAGAGTATAATTATTTTGTAAGAATTAAATTTTTTCGTGTAAGAATTTAATTTATTTGTAAGAATTAATTATTTTTGTAAAATTTAAACTTTTTTTTGAAGAATTAATTTTTTTTGTAAGAATTAAATTTTTTTTGTAAGAATTCAATTTTTGTGTAAGAATTCTTTTTTTTGTACAATTTAAATTTTTTTTGGAAGAATTAATTTTTTTTGTAAGAATTAAATTTTTTCTGTAAGAATTAATTTTGTTTTTCGAGAAATGAATTTTTATTTGCAAGAATTAAATTTTTATTTGTTAGAATTAAATTTTTTTTGAAAGAATTAAATTTTTATTTGATAGAATTAATTTTTTTTTTGTAAGAATTAAATGTTTATTTGTTAGAATAAAATTTTTTTTGTAAGAATTAAATTTTTTTGGTAAGAATTAAATTTTTATTTGTTAGAATTAAATTTTTTTTTGTAAGAATTAAATTTTTTTGGTAAGAATTAAATTTTTTTGGTAAGAATTAAATTTTTATTTGTTAGAATTAAATTTTTTTTTGATAGAATTAATTTTTTTTTGTAAGAATTAAATTTTTATTTGGTAGAATTAAAATTTTTTTTGTAAGTATTAAATTATTTTAAATAAAATGATTCCGAATTTCGACCGAAGTAATGTATAATTTTAAAAATAAATGTTATCGGCGCGTAGGCTCGGTCAATTACATAAAAGTTATTTTACAATTTTAAGTTCAAATTTCCAACGTTTCGGTCATAATTGAGACCATTATCAAGGAAATAATAATTTAAAACAAAAACTGCGTTCACTTGATAATGGTCTCAATTATGACCGAAACGTCCCCTATGCCAATACCGCTCTGCGCGGCCGCGCACTCAGTTACGTTCGCTGCTATAACTTCTACAATTATTTGAATTTCTTCATGACATTTTGTTTAAAATGTTCATAAAGGATAAGACTTTCAGAATCAGTAAAAAAAAAATCGATTTTTTGAAGCTGAAATAGTTCACTACCCCCTTAAGAGAACATGTAATTACGGTATTGTTTTCAGGAAATCAGACGCCGAGATAGCGGCTTATGTGGATGCCGATTGGGGAAGGTGTAAGCTCGACAGGAGGTCGTACACCGGATATGTATTTAATATGTCGATGGGTCCAATCAGTTGGAAATCACAAAAACAACGAACAGTTGCCATGTCCTCAACCGAAGCAGAATATGTGGCAATCGCGGGAAGCTGTTAAACATGCGTTATATATATCCAAGTTTATCAAAGAGTTAAATGTAAATAATTTAGATAATATTGTAATTTACAACGATAATAAGGGAGCGCAATTATTGTCAAAGAGTGCGATTGTACATCCGTGGACAAAGCATATAGATATTAAGTTTCATTTTATAAGAGATGCCTTGCGGGACGGAAGTCTGAGTTTACAGTATATGTCAACGAATAGTATGCCTGCAGATGTACTCACCAAACCGTTGTCAAGGGACAAGCATTATTTTTGTATGAGTGAGATGAATGTAAAAGAGATTGGTTAGCGCGAGTCTTGAGAGGAGGTGTTGGAGATAAGTGTTTGCAGTTCGCGCGCATGTGCGAGAAGCGGTTGGGTTTTGTCGGTCGCTGGCGGCGCGTCGGTCGCTTGTCACGTTACGATCTTATGTGTAGTAATCGTTAGTCGATCGTTGTAGAGAAGGATTGTAGCTGTAACGCATATTTTATATATATACTATTACTATTAAAACCTCAATAACTCTAACATAAGAATTAAATTTGTATTTGTAAGAATTAAAATTTTATTAGTTAGAATTAAATTTTTTTTGCAAGAATTAAATTTTTTTGGTAAGAATTAAAAAGTTTTATTTGTTTGAAATAAATTTTTCTTGTAAGAATTAAATTTTTATTTGTAAGAATTAATTTTTGTTGAGAAAAAAAAAATATCTTCAGAATTAATTTTTTTTCGATAGAATTAAATTTTTTAGCAAGAATTAAAAATTTTTTCGTTAGAATTTAATTTTTTTGTTAGAATTAAATTTTTTTTGTTAGAATTAATATTTTTTTAGAAATCAATTTTTATTGGAAGAATTAAATTGGTTTTGTTAGAATTCATTTTTTTCTGTAAGAATTAATTTTGTTTTTTGAGAAATAATTTTTTTTTCTAAGAATATAATTATTTTGTAAGAATTAAAATTTTTCGTGTAAGAATTAATTTTTTTTGTAAAATTTAAATTTTTTTGGAAGAATTAATTTTTTTGTGTAAAATTTAAATTATGTTTGGAAGAATTACTTTTTTTGTATGAATTAAATTTTTTTTGTAAGAATTAAATTTTTTTGTAAGAATTACATTTTTTGGAAGAATTAATTTTTTTGTATGAAATAAATTTTTATTTGTAAGAATTAATTTTTTTTCGTTAGAATTAATTTTTTTTCGATAGAATTAATTTTTTGTGCAAGAATTAAATTTTTATTTGATAGAATTAAATTTTTTTTTGTAAGAATTAAATTTTTTTGGTAAGAATTAAATTTTTTTGGTAAGAATTCAATTTTTATTTGCAAGAATTAAATTTTTATTTGTTAGAATTAAATTTTTTTTTGAAAGAATTAAATTTTTATTTGATAGAATTAATTTTTTTTTGTAAGAATTAATTTTTATTTGTTAGAATTAAATTTTTTTTTGTAAGGATTAAATTTTTTTGGTAAGAATTAAATTTTTATTTGTTAGAATTAAATTTTTTTTTGTAAGAATTAAATTGTTTTGGTATGAATTAAATTTTTATTTGTTAGAATTAATTTTTTTTTGTAAGTATTAAATTTTTTTGGTAAGAATTAAATTTTTATTTGTTAGAATTAAATTTTTTTTGTAAGAATTAAATTTTTTTGGTTAGAATTAAATTTTTTTGGTAAGAATTAAATTTTTATTTGTTAGAATTAAATTTTTTTTTGTAAGAATTCAATTTTTTGGTAAGAATTCAATTTTTTGGTAACAATTAAATTTTTATTTGTAAGATTTAAGTTTTTTTGAGAAAATTTTTTTTTCATCAGAATTAGTTTTTTTTCGATAGAATTAAATTTTTTTTGCAAGAATTAAATTTTTTTCGTTTAAAGTCAATTTTTTTTGTTAGAATAAAATTTTTTTTGTAAGAATTAAATTGGTTTTGTAAGCATTAAATTTTTTTCTGTATGAATTAATTTTGTTTTTTGAGCAATAAATTTTTTTTGTAAGAATTAAATTGGTTTTGTTCGAATTAAATTTTTTTCTGTAAGAATCAATTTTGTTTTTTGAGAAATAATTTTCATTTGTAAGAATTAAAATTTTTGTTAGAATTATATTTTATTTGTAAGAATTAAATTTTTTTTGTAAGAATTAAATTTTTTTTGTTAGAATTAAATTTTTTTTGTAAGAATTAAATTTTTTTTGTTAGAATTAATTTTTTTTGTAACATTTAAATTTTTTCGGGTGAGAAATTAATTTTTTTGTTCGAATTAATTTTTTTTGTAAAATTTAATTTTTTTTTTTGAGAAATAGAATTTTATTTGTGAGAATTAAAATTTGTTTTGTAACAATTAAATTTTTTCGGTTAAGAATTTAATTTTTTTGTAAGAATTAATTTTTTTTTGTTCGAATTAATTTTTTTTTTGTAAAATTTAAATTTTTTTGTAAGATTTAATTTTTTTTTTGAGAAATAAATTTTTTTTGTAAGAATTAAATTGGTTTTGTAAGCATTAAATTTTTTTCTGTATGAATTAATATTGTTTTTTGAGCAATAAATTTTTTTTGTAAGAATTAATTTTTTTTTAGAAATCAATTTTTATTTGTTAGAATTAAATTTTTCTTGTAAGAATTAATTTTTTTTGTAAGAATGAAATTTTTTTTAAGCATTAAAGTTTTATTTGTAAGAATTAAATTTTTATTTGTAAGAATTAATTTTTTCTGTAAGAATTAAATTTTTATTTGCAAGAATTAAATTTTTATTTGTTAGAATTAAATTTTTTTTTGTAAGAATTAAATTTTTATTTGATAGAATTAATTTTTTTTGTAAGAATTAAATTTTTTTGAAAGAATTAATTTTTTAGTTGTAAGAAATAATTTTATTTCAGAAATTTCTTTTTTTCGTTAGAATTAATTTTTTTTCTCGATAGAATTAAAATTTTTTTGCAAGAATTAAAATTTTTTTCCTTAGAATGTAATTTTTTTTGTAAGAATTAAATTTTTTTGTAAGAATTAATTTTTTTTTGAGAAATAATTTTTTTTTGAGAAATAATTTTTTTTTGAGAAATAATTCTCTTTTGTAAGAATTAATTTAGTTTTGTAAGAATTAAATTTTTTTCTGAAAAAATTAATTTTTTTTTTTGAGAAATAATTTTTTTTTGTAAGAATTTAATTATTTTGTATGAATTAAATTTTTTCGTGTAAGAATTTTTTTTTTGTTAGAATTAATTTTTTTTTGTAAAATTTAAATTTTTTTTCGATGAATTAATTTATTTGGAAGAATTCAATTTTTATTTGCAAGAATTAAATTTTTATTTGTAAGAATTAATTTTTTTTGCAAGTATTACATTTTTTTTGTTAGAATTAAATTTTTTTTTAAGAATTAAATTTTTATTTGTAAGAATTAAATTTTTATTGTAAGAATTATATTTTTTTGTAAGTATTAAATTTTTGTGTAAAAATTAAATTTTTATTTGTAAGAATAAATTTTTGTGAGAAAAATTTTTTTTCGTTAGAAATAATTTTTTTGGTTAGACTTAAATGTTTTTTGTAAGATTTAATTTTTTTTGAGAAATAAATTTTTTTTATAAAAATTAAATTGGTTTTGTAAGCATTAAATTTTTTTCTGTAAGAATTAATTTTGTTTTTTTGAGAAATAAATTTTTTTTGTAAGAATTTAATTATTTAGTAAGAATTAAAATTTTTGTAAGAATTATATTTTTATTTGTAAGAATTAAATTTTTTCGTGTAAGAATTTAATTTTTTTGTAAGAATTAAATTTTATTTTGTAAAAATTTAATTATTTTGTGTGAATTAAAATTTTTCGTGTAAGAATTATATTTTTATTTGTAAGAATTAAATTTTTTTCGTGTACGAATTTTATTTTATTGTAAGAATTAATTTTTTTGTGTAAAACTAAATTTTTTTTTGTAAGAATTAATTTTTTTGAGAAAATTTTTTTTTCGTTAGAATTAATTTTTTTTCGATAGAATTAAATTTTTTTTGCAAGAATTAAATTTTTTTTGTTAGAATTAATTTTTTTTCCAAGAATTACATTTTTTCGTGTAAGAATTTAATTTTTTTGTAAGAATTAAATTTTATTTTGTAAAAATTTAATTATTTTGTATGAATTAATTTTTTTCGTGTAAGAATTTAATTTTTTTGTAAGAATTAAATTTTTATTTGTAAGAATTAAATTTTTATTTGTAAGAATTAAAATTTTTGTTAGAATTAAATTTTATTTGTAAGAATTTAATTATTTTGTATGAATTAAATTTTTTCGTGTAAGAATTTAATTTTTTTGTTAGAAATAATTTTTTTTGTAAAATTTAAATTTTTTTTGGAAGAATTAATTTCTTTTCTAGGAATTCAATTTTTATTTGCAAGAATTAAATTTTTATTTGTTTGAATTAAATTTTTTTTGTAAGAATTAAATTTTTATTTGATAGAATTAATTTTTTTCGTCAGAATTAAATTTTTTGTAAGAATTAAATTGGTTTTGTTAGAACTATTTTTTTTTCTGTAAGAATTAATTTTGTTTTTGAGAAATAAATTTTTTTTGGAAGAATTAAATTTTTTTGCAAGAATTAAATTTGTTTTCGTTAGAATTAATTTTTTTTGTTAGAATTAAATGTTTTTTGTTAGAATTAATTTTTTTTTGAGAAATAAATTTTTTTGTAAGAATTAATTTGGTTTTGTAAGAATTAAATTTTTTTTGTAAGAATTAAATTTTTTTTATTAGAATTAAATTTTTATTTGTTAGAATTACATTATTTTTGGTAAGAATTAAATTTTATTTGTAAGAATTAAATTTTTTTTGTTAGAATTAAATTTTTATTTGTAAGAATTAATTTTTCTTGTGAAAAATTTTTTTTCGTTAAAATTAATTTTTTTTCAATAGAATTAATTTTTTTTTACGGTAGAATTACATTTTTTTTGTAAGAATTGAATTTTTTTGGTAAGAATTAAATTTTTTGGGTAAGAATTAAATTATTAATTGTAAAAATAATTTTTTTTATAGAAAAATTTTTTTTCGATAGCATTAATTTTTATTTGATAGAATTAAATTTTTTTTGTAAGAATTAAATTTTTTTTGTAAGAATTAAATTTTTTTCTAAGAATTAAATTTTTTTTGTAAGAATTAATTTTTTTTGTAAGAATTAAATTTGTTTTGTAAGAATTAAATTTTGTTTGTAAGAATTAAATTTTTTTGTAAGAATTAATTTTTTTTTGTAAGAATTAATTTTTTTTGTAAGAATTAATTTTTTTCTGTAAGAATTAAATTTTTTTTGTATGAATTAAAATTTTTTTGTAAGAATTAAATTTTTTTTATAAGAATTAAATTTTTATTTGTTAGAATTAAATTATTTTTGGTAAGAATTAAATTTTATTTGTAAGAATTAATTTTTTTTTGTTAGAATTAAATGTTTATTTGTAAGAATTAATTTTTTTTGAGAAAATTTTTTTTTCGTTAGACTTAATTTTTTTTCGATAGAATTAAATTTTTTTACGTTAGAATTAAATTTTATTTGTTAGAATTAAATGTTTTTTGAAAGAATTATTTTTTTTTGAGAAATAAATTTTTTTTGTAAGAATTAAATTATATTTTTGAGAATTAAATTTTGATGGTAAGATTTAAATTTATATTTGTAAGAATTAATTTTTTTTCGTTAGAATGAATTTATTTTTCGATAGAATTAAATTGTGCAAGAATTAATTTGTTTTGTAAGGATTAAAATTTTTTGTAAGAAATAAGTTTTTATTTGTAAGATTTAACTTTTTTTTGTAACAATTAAATATTTTTTGTAAGAATTAAATTTTTTTGTAAGAATTAAATTTTTTTTGTAAGAATTAAATTTTTTTTATTAGAATTAAATTTTTATTTGTTAGAATTAAATTATTTTTGGTAAGAATTAAATTTTATTTGTAAGAATTAAATTTTTATTGTTTGAATTAAATTTTTTTTGTAAGAATTAATTTTTTTTTAGAAATCAATTTTTATCGGAAGAATGAAATTGGTTTTGTTAGAATTACTTTTTTTTCTATAAGAATTAATTTTGATTTTTGAGAAATAATTTTTTTTTCTAAGAGTATAATTATTTTGTAAGAATTAAATTTTTTCGTGTAAGAATTTAATTTATTTGTAAGAATTAATTATTTTTGTAAAATTTAAATTTTTTTTTGAAGAATTAATTTTTTTTGTAAGAATTAAATTTTTTTTTGTAAGAATTCAATTTTTGTGTAAGAATTCTTTTTTTTGTACAATTTAAATTTTTTTTGGAAGAATTAATTTTTTTTGTAAGAATTAAATTTTTTCTGTAAGAATTAATTTTGTTTTTCGAGAAATGAATTTTTATTTGCAAGAATTAAATTTTTATTTGTTAGAATTAAATTTTTTTTGAAAGAATTAAATTTTTATTTGATAGAATTAATTTTTTTTTTGTAAGAATTAAATGTTTATTTGTTAGAATTAAATTTTTTTTGTAAGAATTAAATTTTTTTGGTAAGAATTAAATTTTTATTTGTTAGAATTAAATTTTTTTTTGTAAGAATTAAATTTTTTTGGTAAGAATTAAATTTTTTTGGTAAGAATTAAATTTTTATTTGTTAGAATTAAATTTTTTTTGATAGAATTATTTTTTTTTTGTAAGAATTAAATTTTTATTTGGTAGAATTAAAATTTTTTTTGTAAGTATTAAATTATTTTAAATAAAATGATTCCGAATTTCGACCGAAGTAATGTATAATTTTAAAAATAAATGTTATCGGCGCGTAGGCTCGGTCAATTACATAAAAGTTATTTTACAATTTTAAGTTCAAATTTCCAACGTTTCGGTCATAATTGAGACCATTATCAAGGAAATAATAATTTAAAACAAAAACTGCGTTCACTTGATAATGGTCTCAATTATGACCGAAACGTTGGAAATTTGAACTTAAAATTGTAAAATAACTTTTATGTAATTGACCGAGCCTACGCGCCGATAACATTTATTTTTAAAATTAAATTATTTTGGTAAGAATTAAATTTTTATTTTTAAGAATTAAATTTTTATTTGTTAGAATTAAATTTGTTTTGTGAGAATTAATTTTTTTTTGTAAGAATTAAATTTTTTTGTAAGAATTAATTTTTTACTTGTAAGAATTAATTTATTTTGAGAAAAAAAAATTTTCTTCAGAATTAATTTTTTTCTCGATAGAAGTAATTTTTTTTGCCAGAATTAAAATTTTTTTCGTTAGAATTTAATTTTTTTTTGTTAGAATTAAATTTTTTTTGTAAGAATTAATTTTTTTTTAGAAATTCATTTTTATTGGAAGAATTAAATTGGTTTTGTTAGAATTAATTTTTTTTCTGTAAGAATTAATTTTGTTTTTTGAGAAATAATTTTTTTTTCTAAGAATACAATTATTTTGTAAGAAGTAAATTTTTTCGTGTAAGAATTTAATTTTTTTGTAAGAATTAAATTTTATTTTGTAAAAATTTAATTATTTTGTAAGAATTAAATTTTTTTTGTAAGAATTTGTCACGTCCCGGGTGAGGTCTTTTGGAACGATGACTGTGAGGAAGGAAAAAAGGACAGGCGCGAATCTGAAATCCAGCACTCTGAGGTTTTGAGGGAGATTCAGGCGCGAATATTAAATCCGTCACTCTGGGGATTTTGAGGGAGATTCAGGCGCGAATATTAAATCCGTCACTCTGGGGATTTTGAGGGAGATTCAGGCGCGAATATTAAATCCGTCACTCTGGGGATTTTGAGGGAGATTCAGGCGCGAATATTAAATCCGTCACTCTGGGGATTTTGAGGGAGATTCAGGCGCGAATATTAAATCCGTCACTCTGGGGATTTTGAGGGAGATTCAGGCGCGAATATTAAATCCGTCACTCTGGGGATTTTGAGGGAGATTCAGGCGCGAATATTAAATCCGTCACTCTGGGGATTTTGAGGGAGATTCAGGCGCGAATATTAAATCCGTCACTCTGGGGATTTTGAGGGAGATTCAGGCGCGAATATTAAATCCGTCACTCTGGGGATTTTGAGGGAGATTCAGGCGCGAATATTAAATCCGTCACACTTAGAATTTCTGGAGGTGATTAGGCGCGAATCTTGCATCCAGCACTCTAATCGACCAGGGAAGGTTTTAAAAAGGCGAATATATATATATATATATATACCCGGAGAACACCCGTTAGAGTACCTTGTATTTGTTTTGATTTTGGTGATAGGATTTACTGTTGCGTTCGTATATAAGAAACTACGCTTAGTATTTCCGGGAATTTGCACGGTTCATGCAACCGTATGTTTATAAATACTGGAAGCGCTCTCGCGTTCACGAACAGAAATCAGCTGTTGCGGCAGCTTGTTTATTTGGGATCTTTGTAACCAAAGGATGCACACAATAATTCGAAGCGTGATTCAAAACTAAGCGGTTTATTAGTAATGCTTAGTATTTGGAACATTGGCACATGACAAGTAATTACAATATGAAAATATGGATATGATGTAAATAGATATAAGCAAATTAAATTATTATAAAAGCAATAAGCGTTGCTAATACAAAACATAAATGATCGTAATAAGCTCTAGAAAGTAATATAATATGAAATATAATAAGAATAGTAATGCAAAATATATACAAAGAAAGAATTAATGAGATTATATATAAGTTAGTAATAAACGTTAGTAATAATGAATATTCGCAATAAGCTTTGATAAACAAAATAATAATAAATGGTATGGTAGTGATATGCACAGTAATAATGTTAGATAAAAGACTTACAGTAATCGTCGTATTTCACAGATTTGAATCTTTTAACACTGTTTTAAATATACTTTGGTCAAAGAGGATTGTCTATTGACAAAAGATCAGCAATGAAAGAGGCCTGGCCTCTCGATCCTTCGTATTTATAAGACCTTACAGGAGTACTGCGGGGGTACGCGCGGTAAAGACCTTGACAGTTTTCGGGAACAAGACGCAGTAGATTTTGGGGTTTTTGTAAACGGTATGGCTATTAATAGATGTGTTTATGTCACGTACGCCAAATGCGTCGTAATTACAATCACGTGTTGATCACGTTTGCACATTTGCGTCGCAGTAACATTTCTGGGGTTCTTATGGCTGCGGAAGGAGATACTCAACTCGCCGAATGGGTTTTTGGGTGTTTTATAGGAAAAGGGTTAGAGTGACTTGGACTCTGTGAGTGGTAAAGAGGGGATTGAGACGTGGTCTCGATTTAAGAGGGTTTTTGTAACGAGGGACTTGTTTGAACTCGTTTTAAAGGGATTCGTGCCTCATATGGCGAATAGGCGAAGGAGTTTGTAACGATCATCTCGTGATGGGGATCTCTAAGATACATCATCGAGGTGGCGTTTTGTATAGGTCATCTTGTGTTGGGGACCGCTAGGGTACAACATCAAGGTGATCGGCGATTGGGGAGATGGGGTAAGAGTTGAGTTTGACGGACTTTGGTGGAGTGATTGTGAGGTTTATTAATGGATTATTGGAATAGAACCGCGCGAAAATTAGTGGGACGTCACAAATTAAATTTTTTTTGTAAGAATTAAAATTTCTTTTGTAACAATTAAATTTTTTCGGTAAAGTATTTAATTTTTTTGTAAGAATTAATTTTTTTTTATTAGAATTAAATTTTATTTGTAAGAATTAATTTTTTTTGTAAGAATTAATTTTTTTTGTAAGAATTAAATTTTGTTTGTAAGAATTAAATTTTTTTGTAAGAATTAATTTTTTTTTGTAAGAATTAAATTTTTTTGTAAGAATTAATTTTTTTTTGTAAGAATTAATTTTTTTTTGTAAGAATTAAATTATTTTTGGTAAGAATTAAATTTTATTTGTAAGAATTAAATTTTTTTTGTTAGAATTAAATTTTTATTTGTAAGAATTAATTTTTTTTGAGAATAATTTTTTTTCGTAAGACTTAATTTTTTTTCGATAGAATTAAATTTTTTTACGTTAGAATTAAATTTTATTCGTTAGAATTAAATGTTTTTTGAAAGAATTAATTTTTTTTGAGAAATAAATTTTTTTTGTAAGAATTAAATTATATTTTTGAGAATTAAATTTTGATGGTAAGATTTAAATTTATATTTGTAAGAATTAATTTTTTTTCAGAAAAAAATTTTTTTCGTTAGAATGAATTTATTTTTCGATAGAATTAAATTGTGCAAGAATTAATTTGTTTTGTAAGGATTAAAATTTTTTTGTAAGAAATAAGTTTTTATTTGTAAGATTTAACTTTTTTTTTGTAACAATTAAATATTTTTTTGTAAGAATTAAATTTTTTTGTAAGAATTAAATTTTTTTGTAAGAATTAAATTTTTTTTATTAGAATTAAATTTTATTTGTAGAATTAAAATTTTATTCAATTTAGTTGGAATTAACTTGATTTTATCTGATTGTGCCAACAAAAAAATTATACTTGGAACAGTCAAATTTTGAGAAATTTGGAAGGTAGGGTACTAACCGATTTTAGTCGAATTCTCAAAAAATTTTATTTGTAGAATTAAAATTTTATTCAATTTAGTTGGAATTAACTTGATTTTATCTGATTGTGCCAACAAAAAAATTATACTTGGAACAGTCAAATTTTGAGAAATTTGGAAGGTAGGGTACTAACCGATTTTAGTCGAATTCTCAAAAAATTTTATTTGTAGAATTAAAATTTTTTTCAATTTAGTTGGAATTAACTTGATTTTATCTGATTATGCCACCAAAAAAATTATACTTGGAACAGTCAAATTTTGAGGAAATTTGGAAGGTAGGGTACTTACCGATTTTAGTCGAATTCTCAAAAAATTTTATTTGTAGAATTAAAATTTTATTCAATTTAGTTGGAATTAACTTGATTTTATCTGATTATGCGGACAAAAAAATTATACTTGGACGAGACAAATTTTGAGAAATTTGGAAGGTAGGGTACTTACCGATTTTAGTCGAATTCTCAAAAAATTTTATTTGTAGAATTAAAATTTTTTTCAATTTAGTTGGAATTAACTTGATTTTATCTGATTATGCCACCAAAAAAATTATACCTGGAACAGTCAAATTTTGAGAAATTTGGATGGTGGGGTACTAACCGATTTTAGCCGAATTCTCAAAAAATTTTATTTGTAGAATTAAAATTTTATTCAATTTAGTTGGAATTAACTTGATTTTATCTGATTATGCCAACAAAAAAATTATACTTGGAACAGTCAAATTTTGAGAAATTTGGAAGGTAGGGTACTTACCGATTTTAGTCGAATTCTCAAAAAATTTTATTTGTAGAGTTAAAATTTTATTCAATTTAGTTGGAGTTAACTTGATTTTATCTGATTATGCAAACAAAAAAATTATACTTGGAACAGTCAAATTTTGAGAAATTTGGAACAGTCAAATTTTGAGGAAATTTGGAAGGTAGGGTACTTACCGATTTTAGTCGAATTCTCAAAAAATTTTATTTGTAGAATTAAAATTTTTTTCAATTTAGTTGAAATTAACTTGATTTTATCTGATTATGCAAACAAAAAAAATATACTTGGAACAGTCAAATTTTGAGAAATTTGGAAGGTAGAGTGCTTACCGATGTTACATGGGCCCTTTTGGCCCATCTCGTGCTCACTGTCCTCGCGTCGCTTTCCTCCGAATCGGCGATTCAGCGGAATCACCTCGCGCGTGTCAGGCAGGTCGACGAACCGCGGAGATTCGCCGTAAGCGCAACGTGACCGTTGACGGCCCGGGCCCCGATGTTTCGAAATAGAAGGCAGCGACCGCCAGGTGCCGACGGGGCGATTTCTCCCCCCGATCGATTTCGAAAAGGCGAGGCGCGGTCCTCAAATGCGGACTCGATAGCAGATATTCGGATTCGAGAGCTCGAGCTAGGGAGTCGCGACGGATCAGAGGACCGTCCAGATACCGTAACCACGTCTCCGCGTAGATTCCGCGAAGCGCGATCGGCCGATAGTAATTCGCGAAAAGGGTAACTCCATCCGACATACAGGAAACGGCCTAGCCGGGAGTGCCCTCGAGTGTAAATCGTGACCGACGTAGGACCGCGACGAGATACGACGGATAGAGTCAGTGCGGTACGACGGGCATCAGGCCGCCGACACCCGAGCGACGAACGAGCGACCACGACCTACCCTTGGGTCAGCGACACGGCGAGCGTCCGAAACGCGAGACGGCAAGCGTGCCGCGCGACACAGCGAGCGACTGCCGAGACGAAGCGCTGTCTCGAGGTATGATAAGCTAATCTTGTAACAATATATTTATTTCTCGTTTCCCCTTATATCCTTTCTACTTTATTATTTCAACCCCTTTCTTCCTTCTACCCCCGGTAAGTATAGTCAAGGTGGGCCTTAGCCCTTAGACAGAGCAAGAACCCGGTAAGTCACTCCAGCCGCTCGGGGTGATTTACAGGCTGTCCCTTCAGGACGTAACAAACTGGTGTCAGAAGTGGGATCTGATTCTTTTAATCATTTCCTTTTAAGAGATCGCGCCGTCGCGTATAATCGCGACCTGCCGCAATCTTATCTGCTCGTAACTTGACTACGCTTCCTACCACTCAAAGTCCCTTGCTGAGCATTGCATAACAATGCCAGGTGGTGTATCGAGGTCCCCGACCGCGGGACTGTCTTCTACCGCACGATCCTCTGCTGCACCTCTTCCGGCTATTCCTCCTCCTCCACCTCCGCCTCAGGGCGGTGGTCTACCCTCCGGCTCACGAACGATCGACCCAATGACACATATAATGGACGTATGGCAATACCGAGAAGATGGGGAGAGAATGTATCAGGAGCTCGACAGCGTTCCCCGTTTTGACCCTGACTTAGTAACTTTGAAGGACTTCGAAGACGCGATACAGCGCGCCGCGAAACGTATACCGCCAGGTCTAGAGGACAGGTTCCGGGATGGCCTTATATTCAAATTGATTGATCCCGTTAGATTCTATGTCGAAGGGAAAGGTTGTGGGAGCGTGGCTGAGCTGCTCTCCCTCTTAAGGACCCGCTACTCTCCATGTCGTAGTTATGAGGAGCTTCGGCCACGAGAACGTATAATAGACTCTCCCCACTTTACTCGCTTACTAGACTTTATTCGCGTGGTCAGAACAGAGAATGAAAAGACCGTGAGGAACGTTGAGCGATTGGCTCTTTCCTTGTTAATCCCGGGATCACCTCAAAGGATTTCGTGTAAGGTATCGCTACAAACTCCAGATACGTTAGACGACGCGTTCCATTTAGCGTTGCACGCCCAAAGGCGGGAATTAGAAAAATCCGGCTTGCCTCGCGACGATGTGTACGGGCACGCTCGGAGCGCGCGCACCCCGGCCCCATACGACCCCCAGCGAAAATGGACCGAATGGAGGCAGCCGAGAGCCCCATCTGTAGGGCCCCATACCTCGTTTTCCGCTTATAGCTCCCCTCGCTATCGAGACGAAGATTTTAGCAAAGATTATCCTCGCGAGCCGAATTATCGCGACCCAACACCGCCGCGCCGGCCAACGACCTTGCTGACGAGGCAAGGCGAACGATCGCTGGACGTCGGAAGTAGCCAGCTCGGTCCCCAGCAAAGACCTCAAGACGATAGACAACCGCGACCTCGCGAGCTTAGAGCGTATGAACCCCGGACCTTAGGTATCGAGCCTAGGACATACGAACCTCGCGAACCGAGAAGATATGAAACCCGCGAAGCGCGAAGGTCAACAGATCGTGACACCTACCTCGAAAATGGCGACCATTTAAACTACCTGCGCGCCCGCTCGCCCAACCGGAACGAGGCGGGCGCGTCCTTTCCGCAGGTCCTTACAAGATAAAAGCAATCACCGAACTAAACAATGCCATATTAATTTCGGATGAGGGCCAACAGACCCTAGAACATTTCGATAAACTAAAACATGATTATATTAAAGAAGAACCACCTTGACGCCAATGCAGCGTATGTGCACAATGCACAATGTGGTTTAAGCTTACAACGGACCGGCGGGAGAGCTCAAATAGCCGATCCCCATAATCCAGGTCCCACACTCCGTAAATCGGGCTTGTCCCCTTCTTTTCTCCTTCATCTCACTTGTTTTTCGTAAACAATTACTTAAAACAATAGAATTCCTCCTCCCTAGAACCCCTCCCCCTCCCTTTATCTCACTTGTTTTTGTAATTGCAGTTAACATTTACATAGAACGATAGAATTCCCCCGCGAAAGACATTTCCGGGAAATGCTTGTACTGCGGCCACCATGGACAGACATGGGTTGCTTTGTTTGCGTCCCTGTGGACGATCGTTAATAGTAACATCATCGACGGAGACTACCGGATATCGCAGTTGACCCACAACCCGGGCTTGTACTACGAAAGAATCCGACCCCTCCGAGTCTTCCATACCCAATGGAGGCTGGTCACGGGCATATGAGTCGCTGAAGTACTAGCTTCGAGACCACAGACTCAACCCCGGATTGACCGGATGAAAACAATATGTAAAACACATAGCTGGATGCCTTGCCCAGCCGACGCCCTTAACGCGGCCTTACAACGAAAACTCCGCGACGAAAAACGTTACGACGAACTGCTACTCAGCATACTCGGAAAACCACCGCTACGCCGTACCAAGCGATCGGTACCATTGGGATTCATCGGATCGCTGAGTAAGGCCCTTTTCGGAACCTTGGACAGCGACGACGCCCAGTACTGCAATAAGGAAATAGCGGCGGGTACACTACAATTAGACGAACGCGAAACGAAAGTAGAATTAGAATTAGCTTTTTCGACGTAAACGTATACAGGGTGTCCCAAAAATGTCGCGTTTCCTTGAATGGGGTGACTCAGGGGGTGATTTGAAACAACTTTTTCCTTAGCGAAAATATTGTCCGAAGCTTCGTTAAGGAGATATTAAGCAAAAACCCCGACCAATCAGAGCGCGCGCCTTCCGCCTGAGTTCCCGCGGTAGCGTTGGCTACGAGGTAGGCGACCGCGCTTGTGCTACGAACGTACGAACAAGCAAGTCGGCATGCATCGAAGGAAACCGCGTTACACATTTTTTTTTTAAAGCAGAATCTTAAATAAGAATAATTTGAAGTGAGAGGACAAGAAGTACGTAATTTCGTTTTTAAATAAGGCATAAACGAAAAGCTAACGTAACAGAAAATGTACGACAAGTGATCGTAATTTGTTATTGAGGTAAAAATCCGTAGTTTAAGAACGGCCAACACAACTAAATTTAAAAAATAATATTAGGTGTATGAATAAATTCTTTCCGACTGGAATTTCTATCGCGGTGGTATTCAGAAGCTGCCAGAAAAATGGCAAAAGGTAATAAACAATAATGGAAATTATTGCGATGATCGAGTTGTTTTCATATTTTTTAAATCGAACTGTTATTGTACCCTAAAATCGGAAAGAATTTATTTTCACACCTAATAATCACCAATAAATTAAAGAAAACTCACCCTTTCGGACATTCCTTTCCTTGCTTCCCTTCCCTTTCCGGAAACCTGTGTCACTGGGTCACTGTACCGATCCTGGTTATCGGTGGACGAAAAGATTTATGGTTGGGTAGCGCCCAGTGCTCAGCTGATCACACTGCGTCCGGGTTAATGTACCGAATATTCACTTCACTGCACGGCTACTAACACTGATCACTGAATTTATTTTTCACGGAACGTGTTGTTCCTACGTTATAAAAATTGGTGGCTGCGAAAGGGGCCGATTACTGTTAATTACTGGGACGAGATTACTACTATTACCCGGCGAAAAGAAAACTCGTGGCAGACTGTCTCGGGCTGTGCAGTCCGCTGCTGTGCAGCGATCAGATACGGATCCGACCGACGATCGTCAAAACAAAAGCGTAGGCTACGCTTGGTCAAATCGCTCTATCCCACTCGACCTCGTGTTTCGTTCGATCTCTTCGTCGCGCGGTGTGACAATGTATGTGGCAACTTCTGCCAATAACCAAAATACGTGTGCCCCGTCTTTAAAAGTGTGCCCAAATAGGTGACTCGACCAATCGTCACAGCAGCGGACTGCACAGCCCGAGACAGTCTGCCACGAGTTTTCTTTTCGCCGGGTAATAGTAGTAATCTCGTCCCAGTAATTAACAGTAATCGGCCCCTTTCGCAGCCACCAATTTTTATAACGTAGGAACGACACGTTCCGTGAAAAATAAATTCAGTGATCAGTGTTAGTAGCCGTGCAGTGAAGTGAATATTCGGTACATTAACCCGGACGCAGTGTGATCAGCTGAGCACCGGGCGCTACCCAACCATAAATCTTTTCGTCCACCGATAACCAGGATCGGTACAGTGACCCAGTGACACAGGTTTCCGGAAAGGGAAGGGAAGCAAGGAAAGGAATGTCCGAAAGGGTGAGTTTTCTTTAATTTATTGGTGATTATTAGGTGTGAAAATAAATTCTTTCCGATTTTAGGGTACAATAACAGTTCGATTTAAAAAATATGAAAACAACTCGATCATCGCAATAATTTCCATTATTGTTTATTACCTTTTGCCATTTTTCTGGCAGCTTCTGAATACCACCGCGATAGAAATTCCAGTCGGAAAGAATTTATTCATACACCTAATATTATTTTTTAAATTTAGTTGTGTTGGCCGTTCTTAAACTACGGATTTTTACCTCAATAACAAATTACGATCACTTGTCGTACATTTTCTGTTACGTTAGCTTTTCGTTTATGCCTTATTTAAAAACGAAATTACGTACTTCTTGTCCTCTCACTTCAAATTATTCTTATTTAAGATTCTGCTTTAAAAAAAAAAATGTGTAACGCGGTTTCCTTCGATGCATGCCGACTTGCTTGTTCGTACGTTCGTAGCACAAGCGCGGTCGCCTACCTCGTAGCCAACGCTACCGCGGGAACTCAGGCGGAAGGCGCGCGCTCTGATTGGTCGGGGTTTTTGCTTAATATCTCCTTAACGAAGCTTCGGACAATATTTTCGCTAAGGAAAAAGTTGTTTCAAATCACCCCCTGAG
Organism: Andrena fulva; assembly: GCA_946251845.1. Taxonomy (NCBI): domain Eukaryota; kingdom Metazoa; phylum Arthropoda; class Insecta; order Hymenoptera; family Andrenidae; genus Andrena; species Andrena fulva. The sequence continues at coordinate 17,445,579 of OX276331.1, read as the reverse complement.
TCACCCCTTTCAAGGAAACGCGACATTTTTGGGACACCCTGTATGATGACCAGGCACGTGGACGAATATGTAACCGCGCTCATTGTAATTACGGACGCGCTCACGTTCGCGAAACTCGGTATTGTACATCCGGCCGTATTGTCCCCCAGTCAGCTTGCGCAGACTTGCGAACGAATTCGCGAAACCACGCCGTACGAATTCCCGCTGACCCCGGAAGAACTGAATTCCGAACAGCTACCAGGGGTGACCAAATTGAACGCAGCTTACATACAGGGTCGAATCATCTTGTCACTCGACATCCCTTTACTAGACCAAATTCCCTTCGACCTTTATTACCTAGAAGCGTGCCCTTCGTTCCTCACGACGTTCGACCTCCTAGAGGATTCAATGCTAGAAGGACACGAACTCGAACAAGTGCTACAACCGCCAGATAACACGGCCGGCCTAGAGAGCAGGGCGAACTCTACCGTTCTGGATACAACAGAAGGGCAGACAGGAATGCCCTTCCCGGAAGCCGAACTTTCCTAAAGAAAATTGGTTGCACCCAACACCCGGTTATATTCCATTAAAGACACCCAGGCCCTGCAGATCCAATGCAACAAGCACGCGGCCGGATATGAAATGCTACAGGGTGCAGGAATATTACAACTGAAGAGAGATTGTCAGGCTAAAATCGGGACCGACCAGCTCTGGGCATCCGGAGTCGACACCGAGGCATTGACAACCATCTACAAGCCGTCTATCGACATAAACATCTCGGAGTTCCTGCCAACACTCACGGAACATCACGTGAAAATCTTGGCCGACCATCAAGAAAAGGAACCCCAGGGGACCCTTCACGATGCCCAAGCGAAAGCAAACGCAATCGCCCTGGAGGACATCGAAAGACAGGCAAGGGAGCTGGCCACCCATCATCGAACGAAAAACCTATCAACCTATGTTACCTATGGATTGCCCGGACTGGGAGGAATCTTTATCATCCTCCTTATGGTCTGGATTGGCTACCGTTGTTTGAAGGCACGCTGTATCCAACATCGCCAGCCCCCAAGGAAAGAGGCAAAAGTGGAAATAGAAATGGTACCACACCGTCCCCCCCCGCAAATAATTTCAAGACCCCGTCCCCTTGCCATTACATCCTTTCCTCCCGACCTACCCGTTATACCGTCCACGAGGACAAGTGATAGAACTCATGTAGACAAAGCGAGAGGTTTCACGGGTACCGAGCCATGCTTCGAAATATTGTAAGGCGTGGTTCCGCGGATGGCAGCTAAACACCACGACGAGTCGCACCGTCTCGACCGCGTCTTCGCTTCAGTGTCCGGTATCGCGAATCGCGCTCGGTCACTCAGGTTAGGCGGAGTGTATCTCCATCCGATACACAGGAAACGGCCTCGCCGGGAGAGCATTTACGCGCCGATAGGAACCACCGCGATCGCGAAGACGAAGGACGGAGCGAGCGATACGACGGACGCCAGGTACAGCGACTTCCGAGCATCATCTCGGATACCGCCAGGAGTCGCTCCCCCCTCATCGCTCATTTTACTACACGACCGCTTTCAATTTTTTTTGCGATATCATTATTATTCTTGTTTTCAATTTTTGCTATATTACTATATTCCTCTTTCATTTTTTGCTACATTACTACTACTATCATATTCTTCCTTAAATTTTAGGGTTATATTATTATTACTATAATTCTCTTTGCTTTGCGTTACAATGTAACAATATTTTATTCAACTGCTTCGCCCAACTCCGATTCATTTATTGTAATTCCCCTTTCGGGTCCCCTTAGATTTAGTTGCGACATTCGTAATTTTAAGTCGTCGGACGAAAGTGTACGCGCGGACAGCATCACACGGGTAACGACGAAACGGACTCACGAGGCCGTTTCGTGTCTAAGTGGGGAGGTGTTACATGGGCCCTTTTGGCCCATCTCGTGCTCACTGTCCTCGCGTCGCTTTCCTCCGAATCGGCGATTCAGCGGAATCACCTCGCGCGTGTCAGGCAGGTCGACGAACCGCGGAGATTCGCCGTAAGCGCAACGTGACCGTTGACGGCCCGGGCCCCGATGTTTCGAAATAGAAGGCAGCGACCGCCAGGTGCCGACGGGGCGATTTCTCCCCCCGATCGATTTCGAAAAGGCGAGGCGCGGTCCTCAAATGCGGACTCGATAGCAGACATTCGGATTCGAGAGCTCGAGCTAGGGAGTCGCGACGGATCAGAGGACCGTCCAGATACAGTAACCACGTCTCCGCGTAGATTCCGCGAAGCGCGATCGGCCGATAGTAATTCGCGAAAAGGGTAACTCCATCCGACATACAGGAAACGGCCTAGCCGGGAGTGCCCTCGAGTGTAAATCGTGACCGACGTAGGACCGCGACGAGATACGACGGATAGAGTCAGTGCGGTACGACGGGCATCAGGCCGCCGACACCCGAGCGACGAACGAGCGACCACGACCTACCCTTGGGTCAGCGACACGGCGAGCGTCCGAAACGCGAGACGGCAAGCGTGCCGCGAGACACAGCGAGCGACTGCCGAGACGAAGCGCTGTCTCGAGGTATGATAAGCTAATCTTGTAACAATATATTTATTTCTCGTTTCCCCTTATATCCTTTCTACTTTATTATTTCAACCCCTTTCTTCCTTCTACCCCCGGTAAGTATAGTCAAGGTGGGCCTTAGCCCTTAGACAGAGCAAGAACCCGGTAAGTCACTCCAGCCGCTCGGGGTGATTTACAGGCTGTCCCTTCAGGACGTAACACCGATTTTAGTCGAATTCTCAAAAAATTTTATTTGTAGAATTAAAATTTTATTCAATTTAGTTGGAATTAACTTGATTATATCTGATTATGCAGACAAAAAAATTATACTTGGAAGAGACAAATTTTGAGAAATTTGGAAGGTAGGGTACTTACCGATTTTAGTCGAATTCTCAAAAAATTTTATTTGTAGAATTAAAATTGTATTCAATTTAGATGGAATAAACTTGATTTTATCTGATTATGCAAACAAAATAATTATACTTGGAACAGTCAAATTTTGAGAAATTTGGAAGAGTCAAATTTTGAGAAATTTGGAAGGTGGGGTACTAACCGATTTTAGTCGAATTCTCAAAAAATTTTATTTGTAGAATTAAAATTTTATTCAATTTAGTTGGAATTAACTTGATTTTATCTGATTATGCCAACAAAAAAATTATACTTGGAACAGTCAAATTTTGAGAAATTTGGAAGGTAGGGTACTTACCGATTTTAGTCGAATTCTCAAAAAATTTTATTTGTAGAATTAAAATTGTATTCAATTTAGTTGGAATAAACTTGATTTTATCTGATTATGCAAACAAAATAATTATACTTGGAACAGTCAAATTTTGAGAAATTTGGAAGAGTCAAATTTTGAGAAATTTGGAAGGTGGGGTACTAACCGATTTTAGCCGAATTCTCAAAAAATTTTATTTGTAGAATTAAAATTTTATTCAATTTAGTTGGAATTAACTTGATTTTATCTGATTATGCCAACACAAAAATTATACTTGGAACAGTCAAATTTGGAGAAATTTGGAATTAGGGTACTTACCGATTTTAGTCGAATTCTCAAAAAATTTTATTTGTAGAATTAAAATTTTATTCAATTTAGTTGAAATTAACTTGATTTTATCTGATTATGCCAACACAAAAATTATACTTGGAACAGTCAAATTTTGAGAAATTTGGAAGGTGGGGTACTTACCGATTTTAGTCGAATTCTCAAAAAATTTTATTTGTAGAATTAAAATTTTATTCAATTTAGTTGGAATTAACTTGATTTTATCTGATTATGCAAACAAAAAAATTATACTTGGAACAGTCAAATTTTGAGAAATTTGGAAGTTAGGGTACTTACCGATTTTAGTCGAATTCTCAAAAAATTTTATTTTTAGAATTAAAATTTTATTCAATTTAGTTGGAGTTAACTTGATTTTATCTGATTTTGCCAACAAAAAAATTATACTTGGAACAGTCAAATTTTGAGAAATTTGGAAGAGTCAAATTTTGAGAAATTTGGAAGGTGGGGTACTTACCGATTTTAGTCGAATCCTCAAAAAATTTTATTTGTAGAATTAAAATTTTATTCAATTTAGTTGGAATTAACGTGATTTTATCTGATTATGCCAACAAAAAAATTATACTTGGAACAGTCAAATTTTGAGAAATTTGGAAGAGTCAAATTTTGAGAAATTTGGAAGAGTCAAATTTTGAGAAATTTGGAAGGTGGGGTACTTACCGATTTTAGTCGAATTCTAAAAAAATTTTATTTGTAGAATTAAAATTTTATTCAATTTAGTTGGAATTAACTTGATTTTATCTGATTATGCCACCAAAAAATTATACTTGGAACAGTCAAATTTTGAGAAAATTTGGAAGGTAGGGTACTTACCGATTTTAGTCGAATTCTTAAAAAATTTTATTTGAAGAATTAAAATTTTATTCAATTTAGTTGGAAATAACTTGATTTTTTCTGATTATGCAAACAAAAAATTTATACTTGGAACAGTTAAATTTTGAGAAATTTGGAAGAGTCAAATTTTGAGAAATTTGGAAGGTGGGGTACTTACCGATTTTAGTCGAATTCTAAAAAAAATTAATTTGTAGAATTAAAATTTTATTCAATTTAGTTGGAATTAACTTGATTTTATCTGATTATGCCACCAAAAAAATTATACTTGGAACAGTCAAATTTTGAGGAAATTTGGAAGGTAGGGTACTTACCGATTTTAGTCGAATTCTCAAAAAATTTTATTTGTTGAATTAAAATTTTATTCAATTTAGTTGAAATTAACTTGATTTTATCTGATTATGCAAACAAAAAAATATACTTGGAACAGTCAAATTTTGAGAAATTTGGAAGGTAGGGTGCTTACCGATTTTAGTCGAATTCTCAAAAAATTTTATTTGTAGAATTAAAATTTTATTCAATTTAGTTGGAATTAACTTGATTTTATCTGATTATGCAGACAAAAAAATTATACTTGGAAGAGTCAAATTTTGAGAAATTTGGAAGGTGGGGTACTAACCGATTTTAGTCGAATTCTCAAAAAATTTTATTTGTAGAATTAAAATTTTATTCAATTTAGTTGGAATTAACTTGATTTTATCTGATTATGCCAACAAAAAAATTATACTTGGAACAGTCAAATTTGGAGAAATTTGGAATTAGGGTACTTACCGATTTTAGTCGAATTCTCAAAAAATTTTATTTGTAGAATTAAAATTTTATTCAATTTAGTTGAAATTAACTTGATTTTATCTGATTATGCAAACAAAAAAAATATACTTGGGACAGTCAAATTTTGAGAACTTTGGAAGGTAGGGTACTTACCGATTTTAGTCGAATTCTCAAAAAATTTTATTTGTAGAATTATAATTTTATTCAATTTAGTTGGAATTTACTTGATTTTATCTGATTATGCAAACAAAAAAGTATACTTGGAACAGTCAAATTTTGAGAGATTTGGTAGGTAGGGTACTTACCGATTTTAATCGAATTCTCAAAAAATTTTATTTGAAGAATTAAAATTTTATTCAATTTAGTTGGAAATAACTTGATTTTATCTGATTATGCAAACAAAAAATTTATACTTGGAACAGTCAAATTTTGAGAAATTTGGAAGTGTCAAATTTTGAGAAATTTGGAAGGTGGGGTACTTACCGATTTTAGTCGAATTCTAAAAAAATTTTATTTGTAGAATTAAAATTTTATTCAATTTAGTTGGAATTAACTTGATTTTATCTGATTATGCCACCAAAAAAATTATACTTGGAACAGTCAAATTTTGAGGAAATTTGGAAGGTAGGGTACTTACCGATTTTAGTCGAATTCTCAAAAAATTTTATTAGTAGAATTAAAATTTTATTCAATTTAGTTGAAATTAACTTGATTTTATCTGATTATGCAAACAAAAAAATTATACTTGGAACAGTCAAATTTTGAGAAATTTGGAAGTGTCAAATTTTGAGAAATTTGGAAGGTGGGGTACTTACCGATTTTAGTCGAGTTCTCAAAAAATTTTATTTGTAGAATTAAAATTTTATTCAATTTAGTTGAAATTAACTTGATTTTATCTGATTATGCAAACAAAAAAATTATACTTGGAACAGTCAAATTTTGAGAAATTTGGAAGGTAGGGTACTTACCGATTTTAGTCGAATTCTCAAAAAATTTTATTTTTAGAATTAAAATTTTATTCAATTTAGTTGGAGTTAACTTGATTTTATCTGATTTTGCCAACAAAAAAATTATACTTGGAACAGTCAAATTTTGAGAAATTTGGAAGAGTCAAATTTTGAGAAATTTGGAAGAGTCAAATTTTGAAAAATTTGGAAGTCAAATTTTGAGAAATTTGGAAGGGTCAAATTTTGAGAAATTTGGAAGGTGGGGTACTTACCGATTTTAGTCGAATTCTCAAAAAATTTTATTTTTAGGATTAAAATTTTATTCAATTTAGTTGAAATTAACTTGATTTTATCTGATTATGCAAACAAAAAAATTATACTTGGAACAGTCAAATTTTGAGAAATTTGGAAGGTAGGGTACTTACCGATTTTAGTCGAATTCTCAAAAAATTTTATTTGTAGAATTAAAATTTTATTCAATTTAGTTGGAATTAACTTGATTTTATCTGATTATGCCAACACAAAAATTATACTTGGAACAGTCAAATTTGGAGAAATTTGGAATTAGGGTACTTACCGATTTTAGTCGAATTCTCAAAAAATTTTATTTGTAGAATTAAAATTTTATTCAATTTAGTTGAAATTAACTTGATTTTATCTGATTATGCCAACACAAAAATTATACTAGGAACAGTCAAATTTGGAGAAATTTGGAATTAGGGTACTTACCGATTTTAGTCGAATTCTCAAAAAATTTTATTTGTAGAATTAAAATTTTATTCAATTTAGTTGGAGTTAACTTGATTTTATCTGATTATGCAAACAAAAAAATTATACTTGGAACAGTCAAATTTTGAGAAATTTGGAAGAGTCAAATTTTGAGAAATTTGGAAGAGTCAAATTTTGAGAAATTTGGAAGAGTCAAATTTTGAGAAATTTGGAAGAGTCAAATTTTGAGAAATTTGGAAGGTAGGGTACTTACCGATTTTAGTCGAATTCTCAAAAAATTTTATTTGTAGAATTAAAATTTTATTCAATTTAGTTGAAATTAACATGATTTTATCTGATTATGCAAACAAAAAAATTATACTTGGAACAGTCAAATTTTGAGAAATTTGGAAGGTAGGGTACTTACCGATTTTAGTCGAATTCTCAAAAAATTTTATTTTTAGAATTAAAATTTTATTCAATTTAGTTGGAATTAACTTGATTTTATCTGATTATGCAAACAAAAAAAGTATGCTTGGAACAGTCAAATTTTGAGAAATTTGGAAGGGTCAAATTTTGAGAAATTTGGAAGGTGGGGTACTTACCGATTTTAGTCGAATTCTCAAAAAATTTTATTTTTAGAATTAAAATTTTATTCAATTTAGTTGGAGTTAACTTGATTTTATCTGATATTGCCAACAAAAAAATTATACTTGGAACAGTCAAATTTTGAGAAATTTGGAAGAGTCAAATTTTGAGAAATTTGGAAGAGTCAAATTTTGAAAAATTTGGAAGTCAAATTTTGAGAAATTTGGAAGGGTCAAATTTTGAGAAATTTGGAAGGTGGGGTACTTACCGATTTTAGTCGAATTCTCAAAAAATTTTATTTTTAGAATTAAAATTTTATTCAATTTAGTTGGAGTTAACTTGATTTTATCTGATTTTGCCAACAAAAAAATTATACTTGGAACAGTCAAATTTTGAGAAATTTGGAAGGTAGGGTACTTACCGATTTTAGTCGAATTCTCAAAAAATTTTATTTTTAGAATTAAAATTTTATTCAATTTAGTTGGAGTTAACTTGATTTTATCTGATTTTGCCAACAAAAAAATTATACTTGGAACAGTAAAATTTTGAGAAATTTGGAAGAGTCAAATTTTGAGAAATTTGGAAGAGTCAAATTTTGAGAAATTTGGAAGAGTCAAATTTTGAAAAATTTGGAAGTCAAATTTTGAGAAATTTGGAAGGGTCAAATTTTGAGAAATTTGGAAGGTGGGGTACTTACCGATTTTAGTCGAATTCTCAAAAAATTTTATTTTTAGAATTAAAATTTTATTCAATTCAGTTGAAATTAACTTGATTTTATCTGATTATGCAAACAAAAAAATTATACTTGGAACAGTCAAATTTTGAGAAATTTGGAAGGTAGGGTACTTACCGATTTTAGTCGAATTCTCAAAAAATTTTATTTGTAGAATTAAAATTTTATTCAATTTAGTTGGAATTAACTTGATTTTATCTGATTTTGCCAACAAAAAAATTATACTTGGAACAGTCAAATTTTGAGAAATTTGGAAGAGTCAAATTTTGAGAAATTTGGAAGAGTCAAATTTTGAGAAATTTGGAAGAGTCAAATTTTGAAAAATTTGGAAGTCAAATTTTGAGAAATTTGGAAGGGTCAAATTTTGAGAAATTTGGAAGGTGGGGTACTTACCGATTTTAGTCGAATTCTCAAAAAATTTTATTTTTAGAATTAAAATTTTATTCAATTTAGTTGAAATTAACTTGATTTTATCTGATTATGCAAACAAAAAAATTATACTTGGAACAGTCAAATTTTGAGAAATTTGGAAGAGTCAAATTTTGAGAAATTTGGAAGAGTCAAATTTTGAGAAATTTGGAAGGTGGGGTACTTACCGATTTTAGTCGAATCCTCAAAAAATTTTATTTGTAGAATTAAAATTTTATTCAATTTAGTTGGAGTTAACTTGATTTTATCTGATTATGCAAACAAAAAAATTATACTTGGAACAGTCAAATTTTGAGAAATTTGGGAGAGTCAAATTTTGAGAAATTTGGAAGGTGGGGTACTTACCGATTTTAGCCGAATTCTCAAAAAATTTTATTTGTAGAATTTAAATTTTATTCAATTTAGTTGGAATTAACTTGATTTTATCTGATTTTGCCAACAAAAAAATTATACTTGGAACAGTCAAATTTTGAGAAATTTGGAAGGTAGGGTACTTACCGATTTTAGTCGAATTCTCAAAAAATTTTATTTGTAGAATTAAAATTTTATTCAATTTAGTTGAAATTAACTTGATTTTATCTGATTATGCAAACAAAAAAATTATACTTGGAACAGTCAAATTTTGAGAAATTTGGAAGAGTCAAATTTTGAGAAATTTGGAACGTGGGATACTTACCGATTTTAGTCGAATTCTCAAAAAATTTTATTTTTAGAATTAAAATTTTATTCAATTTAGTTGGAATTAACTTGATTTTATCTGATTTTGCCAACAAAAAAATTATACTTGGAACAGTCAAATTTTGAGAAATTTGGGAGAGTCAAATTTTGAGAAATTTGGAACGTGGGGTACTTACCGATTTTAGCCGAATTCTCAAAAAATTTTATTTGTAGAATTAAAATTTTATTCAATTTAGTTGGAATTAACTTGAATTTATCTGATTATGCCAACAAAAAAATTATACTTGGAACAGTCAAATTTTGAGAAATTTGGAAGAGTCAAATTTTGAGAAATTTGGAAGGTGGGGTACTTACCGATTTTAGTCGAATCCTCAAAAAATTTTATTTGTAGAATTAAAATTTTATTCAATTTAGTTGGAGTTAACTTGATTTTATCTGATTATGCAAACAAAAAAATTATACTTGGAACAGTCAAATTTTGAGAAATTTGGGAGAGTCAAATTTTGAGAAATTTGGAAGGTGGGGTACATACCGATTTTAGCCGAATTCTCAAAAAATTTTATGTGTTGAATTAAAATTTTATTCAATTTAGTTGGAATTAACTTGATTTTATCTGATTATGCCAACAAAAAAATTATACTTGGAACAGTCAAATTTTGAGAAATTTGGAAGAGTCAAATTTTGAGAAATTTGGAAGGTGGGGTACTTACCGATTTTAGTCGAATCCTCAAAAAATTTTATTTGTAGAATTAAAATTTTATTCAATTTAGTTGGAATTAACGTGATTTTATCTGATTATGCCAACAAAAAAATTATACTTGGAACAGTCAAATTTTGAGAAATTTGGAAGGTAGGGTACTTACCGATTTTAGTCGAATTCTCAAAAAAAATTTTTTGTAGAATTAAAATTTTATTCTATTTAGTTGAAATTAACTTGATTTTATCTGATTATGCAAACAAAAAAATTATACTTGGAACAGTCAAAATATGAGAAATTTGGAAGGTAGGGTACTTACCGATTTTAGTCGAATTCTCAAAAAATTTTATTTGTAGAATTAAAATTTTATTCAATTTAGTTGGAATTAACTTGATTTTATCTGATTTTGCCAACAAAAAAATTATACTTGGAACAGTCAAATTTTGAGAAATTTGGAAGGTAGGGTACTTACCGATTTTAGTCGAATTCTAAAAAAATTTTATTTGTAGAATTAAAATTTTATTCAATTTAGTTGGAATTAACTTGATTTTATCTGATTATGCAAACAAAAAAATTATACTAGGAAGAGTCAAATTTTGAGAAATTTGGATGGTGGGGTACTTACCGATTTTAGTCGAATTCTCAAAAAATTTTATTTGTAGAATTAAAATTTTATTCAATTTAGTTGAAATTAACTTGATTTTATCTGATTATGCAAACAAAAAAATTATACTTGGAACAGTCAAATTTTGAGAAATTTGGAAGAGTCAAATTTTGAGAAATTTGGAACGTGGGATACTTACCGATTTTAGTCGAATTCTCAAAAAATTTTATTTTTAGAATTAAAATTTTATTCAATTTAGTTGGAATTAACTTGATTTTATCTGATTTTGCCAACAAAAAAATTATACTTGGAACAGTCAAATTTTGAGAAATTTGGAAGAGTCAAATTTTGAGAAATTTGGAAGGTGGGGTACTTACCGATTTTAGTCGAATTCTCAAAAAATTTTATTTGTAGAATTAAAATTTTATTCAATTTAGTTGAAATTAACTTGATTTTATCGGATTATGCAAACAAAAAAATATACTTGGAACAGTCAAATTTTGAGAAATTTGGAAGTGTCAAATTTTGAGAAATTTGGAAGTGTCAAATTTTGAGAATTTTGGAAGTGTCAAATTTTGAGAAATTTGGAAGGTGGGGTACTTCCCGATTTTAGTCGAATTTTCAAAAAATTTTATTTGTAGAATTAAAATTTTATTCAATTTAGTTGAAATTAACTTGATTTTATCGGATTATGCAAACAAAAAAATATACTTGGAACAGTCAAATTTTGAGAAATTTGGAAGTGTCAAATTTTGAGAAATTTGGAAGGTGGGGTACTTACCGATTTTAGTCGAATCCTCAAAAAATTTTATTTGTAGAATTAAAATTTTATTCAATTTAGTTGGAGTTAACTTGATTTTATCTGATTATGCAAACAAAAAAATTATACTTGGAACAGTCAAATTTTGAGAAATTTGGGAGAGTCAAATTTTGAGAAATTTGGAACGTGGGGTACTTACCGATTTTAGCCGAATTCTCAAAAAATTTTATTTGTAGAATTAAAATTTTATTCAATTTAGTTGGAATTAACTTGAATTTATCTGATTATGCCAACAAAAAAATTATACTTGGAACAGTCAAATTTTGAGAAATTTGGAAGAGTCAAATTTTGAGAAATTTGGAAGAGTCAAATTTTGAGAAATTTGGAAGGTGGGGTACTTACCGATTTTAGTCGAATCCTCAAAAAATTTTATTTGTAGAATTAAAATTTTATTCAATTTAGTTGGAGTTAACTTGATTTTATCTGATTATGCAAACAAAAAAATTATACTTGGAACAGTCAAATTTTGAGAAATTTGGGAGAGTCAAATTTTGAGAAATTTGGAACGTGGGGTACTTACCGATTTTAGCCGAATTCTCAAAAAATTTTATTTGTAGAATTAAAATTTTATTCAATTTAGTTGGAATTAACTTGAATTTATCTGATTATGCCAACAAAAAAATTATACTTGGAACAGTCAAATTTTGAGAAATTTGGAAGAGTCAAATTTTGAGAAATTTGGAAGAGTCAAATTTTGAGAAATTTGGAAGGTGGGGTACTTACCGATTTTAGTCGAATTCTCAAAAAATTTTATTTGTAGAATTAAAATTTTATTTAATTTAGTTGAAATTAACTTGATTTTATCGGATTATGCAAACAAAAAAATATACTTGGAACAGTCAAATTTTGAGAAATTTGGAAGTGTCAAATTTTGAGAAATTTGGAAGGTGGGGTACTTACCGATTTTAGTCGAATTCTCAAAAAATTTTATTTGTAGAATTAAAATTTTATTCAATTTAGTTGAAATTAACTTGATTTTATCGGATTATGCAAACAAAAAAATATACTTGGAACAGTCAAATTTTGAGAAATTTGGAAGTGTCAAATTTTGAGAAATTTGGAAGGTGGGGTACTTACCGATTTTAGTCGAATCCTCAAAAAATTTTATTTGTAGAATGAAAATTTTATTCAATTTAGTTGGAGTTAACTTGATTTTATCTGATTATGCAAACAAAAAAATTATACTTGGAACAGTCAAATTTTGAGAAATTTGGGAGAGTCAAATTTTGAGAAATTTGGCACGTGGGGTACTTACCGATTTTAGCCGAATTCTCAAAAAATTTTATTTGTAGAATTAAAATTTTATTCAATTTAGTTGGAATTAACTTGAATTTATCTGATTATGCCAACAAAAAAATTATACTTGGAACAGTCAAATTTTGAGAAATTTGGAAGAGTCAAATTTTGAGAAATTTGGAAGGTGGGGTACTTACCGATTTTAGCCGAATTCTCAAAAAAATTTATTTGTAGAATTAAAATTTTATTCAATTTAGTTGGAATTAACTTGATTTTATCTGATTATGCCAACAAAAAAATTATACTTGGAACAGTCAAATTTTGAGAAATTTGGAAGAGTCAAATTTTGAGAAATTTGGAAGGTGGGGTACTTACCGATTTTAGTCGAATCCTCAAAAAATTTTATTTGTAGAATTAAAATTTTATTCAATTTAGTTGGAATTAACGTGATTTTATCTGATTATGCCAACAAAAAAATTATACTTGGAACAGTCAAATTTTGAGAAATTTGGAAGGTAGGGTACTTACAGATTTTAGTCGAATTCTAAAAAAAATTTATTTGTAGAATTAAAATTTTATTCATTTTAGTTGGAATTAACTTGATTTTATCTGATTATGCAAACAAAAAAATTATACTTGGAAGAGTCAAATTTTGAGAAATTTGGATGGTGGGGTACTTACCGATTTTAGACGAATTCTCAAAAAATTTTATTTGTAGAATTAAAATTTTATTCAATTTAGTTGGAATTAACTTGATTTTATCTGATTATGCAGACAAAAAAATTATACTTGGAAGAGTCAAATTTTGAGAAATTTGGAAGGTAGGGTACTTACCGATTTTAGTCGAATTCTCAAAAAATTTTATTTGTAGAATTAAAATTTTATTCAATTTAGTTGGAATAAACTTGATTTTATCTGATTATGCAAACAAAAAAATTATACTTGGAACAGTCAAATTTTGAGAAATTTGGAAGAGTCAAATTTTGAGAAATTTGGAAGAGTCAAATTTTGAGAAATTTGGAAGGTGGGGTACTTACCGATTTTAGTCGAATTCTCAAAAAATTTTATTTGTAGAATTAAAATTTTATTTAATTTAGTTGAAATTAACTTGATTTTATCGGATTATGCAAACAAAAAAATATACTTGGAACAGTCAAATTTTGAGAAATTTGGAAGTGTCAAATTTTGAGAAATTTGGAAGGTGGGGTACTTACCGATTTTAGTCGAATTCTCAAAAAATTTTATTTGTAGAATTAAAATTTTATTCAATTTAGTTGAAATTAACTTGATTTTATCGGATTATGCAAACAAAAAAATATACTTGGAACAGTCAAATTTTGAGAAATTTGGAAGTGTCAAATTTTGAGAAATTTGGAAGGTGGGGTACTTACCGATTTTAGTCGAATCCTCAAAAAATTTTATTTGTAGAATGAAAATTTTATTCAATTTAGTTGGAGTTAACTTGATTTTATCTGATTATGCAGACAAAAAAATTATACTTGGAAGAGTCAAATTTTGAGAAATTTGGAAGGTAGGGTACTTACCGATTTTAGTCGAATTCTCAAAAAATTTTATTTGTAGAATTAAAATTTTATTCAATTTAGTTGGAATAAACTTGATTTTATCTGATTATGCAAACAAAATAATTATACTTGGAACAGTCAAATTTTGAGAAATTTGGAAGAGTCAAATTTTGAGAAATTTGGGAGGTGGGGTACTAACCGATTTTAGTCGAATTCTCAAAAAATTTTATTTGTAGAATTAAAATTTTATTCAATTTAGTTGGAATTAACTTGATTTTATCTGATTATGCCAACAAAAAAATTATACTTGGAACAGTCAAATTTTGAGAAATTTGGAAGAGTCAAATTTTGAGAAATTTGGAAGAGTCAAATTTTGAGAAATTTGGAAGGTGGGGTACTTACCGATTTTAGACGAATCCTCAAAAAATTTTATTTGTAGAATTAAAATTTTATTCAATTTAGTTGGAGTTAACTTGATTTTATCTGATTATGCAATCAAAAAAATTATACTTGGAACAGTCAAATTTTGAGAAATTTGGGAGAGTCAAATTTTGAGAAATTTGGAACGTGGGGTACTTACCGATTTTAGCCGAATTCTCAAAAAATTTTATTTGTAGAATTAAAATTTTATTCAATTTATCTGGAATTAACTTGATTTTATCTGATTATGCCAACAAAAAAATTATACTTGGAACAGTCAAATTTTGAGAAATTTGGAAGAGTCAAATTTTGAGAAATTTGGAAGGTGGGGTACTTACCGATTTTAGTCGAATTCTGAAAAAATTTTATTTGTTGAATTAAAATTTTATTCAATTTAGTTGGAGTTAACTTGATTTTATCTGATTATGCAAACGAAAAAATTATACTTGGAACAGTCAAATTTTGAGAAATTTGGGAGAGTCAAATTTTGAGAAATTTGGAAGGTGGGGTACTTACCGATTTTAGTCGAATCCTCAAAAAATTTTATTTGTAGAATTAAAATTTTATTCAATTTAGTTGAAATTAACGTGATTTTATCTGATTATGCCAACAAAAAAATTATACTTGGAACAGTCAAATTTTGAGAAATTTGGAAGGTAGGGTACTTACCGATTTTAGTCGAATTCTCAAAAAAAATTTTTTGTAGAATTAAAATTTTATTCTATTTAGTTGAAATTAACTTGATTTTATCTGATTATGCAAACAAAAAAATTATACTTGGAACAGTCAAATTATGAGAAATTTGGAAGGTAGGGTACTTACCGATTTTAGTCGAATTCTCAAAAAATTTTATTTGTAGAATTAAAATTTTATTCAATTTAGTTGGAATTAACTTGATTTTATCTGATTTTGCCAACAAAAAAATTATACTTGGAACAGTCAAATTTTGAGAAATTTGGAAGGTAGGGTACTTACCGATTTTAGGAATTCTAAAAAAATTTTATTTGTAGAATTAAAATTTTATTCAATTTAGTTGGAATTAACTTGATTTTATCTGATTATGCAAACAAAAAAATTATACTTGGAAGAGTCAAATTTTGAGAAATTTGGATGGTGGGGTACTTACCGATTTTAGACGAATTCTCAAAAAATTTTATTTGTAGAATTAAAATTTTATTCAATTTAGTTGGAAATAACTTGATTTTATCTGATTATGCAAACAAAAAATTTATACTTGGAACAGTCAAATTTTGAGAAATTTGGAAGAGTCAAATTTTGAGAAATTTGGAAGAGTCAAATTTTGAGAAATTTGGAAGTGGGGTACTTACCGATTTTAGTCGAATTCTAAAAAAATTTTATTTGTAGAATTAAAATTTTATTCAATTTAGTTGGAATTAACTTGATTTTATCTGATTATGCCACCAAAAAATTATACTTGGAACAGTCAAATTTTGAGAAAATTTGGAAGGTAGGGTACTTACCGATTTTAGTCGAATTCTCTAAAAAATTTTATTTGTAGAATTAAAATTTTATTCAATTTAGTTGAAATTAACTTGATTTTATCTGATTATGCAAACAAAAAAATTTACTTGGAACAGTCAAATTTTGAGAAATTTGGAAGGTAGGGTGCTTACCGATTTTAGTCGAATTCTCAAAAAATGTTATTTGTAGAATTAAAATTTTATTCAATTTAGTTGGAATTAACTTGATTTTATCTGATTATGCCAACAAAAAAATTATACTTGGAACAGTCAAATTTGGAGAAATTTGGAATTAGGGTACTTACCGATCTTAGTCGAATTCTCAAAAAAAATTTATTTGTAGAATTAAAATTTTATTCAATTTAGTTGAAATTAACTTGATTTTATCTGATTATGCAAACAAAAAAAAATATACTTGGGACAGTCAAATTTTGAGAAATTTGGAAGGTAGGGTACTTACCGATTTTAGTCGAATTCTCAAAAAATTTTATTTGTAGAATTATAATTTTATTCAATTTAGTTGGAATTTACTTGATTTTATCTTATTATGCCAACAAAAAAATTATACTTGGAACAGTCAAATTTTGAGAAATTTGGAAGAGTCAAATTTTGAGAAATTTGGAAGAGTCAAATTTTGAGAAATTTGGCTGGTGGGGTACTTACCGATTTTAGTCGAATCCTCAAAAAATTTTATTTGTAGAATTAAAATTTTATTCAATTTAGTTGGAATTAACGTGATTTTATCTGATTATGCCAACAAAAAAATTATACTTGGAACAGTCAAATTTTGAGAATTTTGGAAGGTAGGGTACTTACCGATTTTAGTCGAATTCTCAAAAAAAAATTTTTGTAGAATTAAAATTTTACTCAATTTAGTTGAAATTAACTTGATTTTATCTGATTATGCAAACAAAAAAATTATACTTGGAACAGTCAAATTTTGAGAAATTTGGAAGGTAGGGTACTTACCGATTTTAGTCGAATTCTCAAAAAAATTTATTTGAAGAATTATAATTTTATTCAATTTAGTTGGAAATAACTTGATTTTATCTGATTATGCAAACAAAAAAAATATACTTGGAACAGTCAAATTTTGAGAAATTTGGAATAGTAGGGTGCTTACCGATTTTAGTCGAATTCTCAAAAAATTTTATTTGTAGAATTAAAATTTTATTCAATTTAGTTGGAATTAACTTGATTTTATCTGATTATGCAGACAAAAAAATTATACTTGGAAGAGTCAAATTTTGAGAAATTTGGAAGTTAGGGTACTTACCGATTTTAGTCGAATTCTCAAAAAATTTTATTTTTAGAATTAAAATTTTATTCAATTTAGTTGAAATTAACTTGGTTTTATCTGATTATGCAAACAAAAAAATTATACTTGGAAGAGTCAAATTTTGAGAAATTTGGGAGGTAGGGTACTTACCGATTTTAGTCGAATTCTCAAAAAAAAAATTTTGTAGAATTAAAATTTTATTCAATTTAGTTGAAATTAACTTGATTTTATCTGATTATGCAAACAAAAAAATTATACTTGGAACAGTCAAATTTTGAGAAATTTGGAAGGTAGGGTACTTACCGATTTTAGTCGAATTCTGAAAAAATTTTATTTGTTGAATTAAAATTTTATTCAATTTAGTTGGAGTTAACTTGATTTTATCTGATTATGCAAACGAAAAAATTATACTTGGAACAGTCAAATTTTGAGAAATTTGGGAGAGTCAAATTTTGAGAAATTTGGAAGGTGGGGTACTTACCGATTTTAGTCGAATCCTCAAAAAATTTTATTTGTAGAATTAAAATTTTATTCAATTTAGTTGAAATTAACGTGATTTTATCTGATTATGCCAACAAAAAAATTATACTTGGAACAGTCAAATTTTGAGAAATTTGGAAGGTCGGGTACTTACCGATTTTAGTCGAATTCTCAAAAAAAAATTTTTGTAGAATTAAAATTTTATTCTATTTAGTTGAAATTAACTTGATTTTATCTGATTATGCAAACAAAAAAAATTATACTTGGAACAGTCAAATTTTGAGAAATTTGGAAGAGTCAAATTTTGAGAAATTTGGAACGTGGGATACTTACCGATTTTAGTCGAATTCTCAAAAAATTTTATTTTTAGAATTAAAATTTTATTCAATTTAGTTGGAATTAACTTGATTTTATCTGATTTTGCCAACAAAAAAATTATACTTGGAACAGTCAAATTTTGAGAAATTTGGAAGAGTCAAATTTTGAGAAATTTGGAAGGTGGGGTACTTACCGATTTTAGTCGAATTCTCAAAAAATTTTATTTGTAGAATTAAAATTTTATTCAATTTAGTTGAAATTAACTTGATTTTATCGGATTATGCAAACAAAAAAATATACTTGGAACAGTCAAATTTTGAGAAATTTGGAAGTGTCAAATTTTGAGAAATTTGGAAGTGTCAAATTTTGAGAATTTTGGAAGTGTCAAATTTTGAGAAATTTGGAAGGTGGGGTACTTCCCGATTTTAGTCGAATTTTCAAAAAATTTTATTTGTAGAATTAAAATTTTATTCAATTTAGTTGAAATTAACTTGATTTTATCGGATTATGCAAACAAAAAAATATACTTGGAACAGTCAAATTTTGAGAAATTTGGAAGTGTCAAATTTTGAGAAATTTGGAAGGTGGGGTACTTACCGATTTTAGTCGAATCCTCAAAAAATTTTATTTGTAGAATTAAAATTTTATTCAATTTAGTTGGAGTTAACTTGATTTTATCTGATTATGCAAACAAAAAAATTATACTTGGAACAGTCAAATTTTGAGAAATTTGGGAGAGTCAAATTTTGAGAAATTTGGAACGTGGGGTACTTACCGATTTTAGCCGAATTCTCAAAAAATTTTATTTGTAGAATTAAAATTTTATTCAATTTAGTTGGAATTAACTTGAATTTATCTGATTATGCCAACAAAAAAATTATACTTGGAACAGTCAAATTTTGAGAAATTTGGAAGAGTCAAATTTTGAGAAATTTGGAAGAGTCAAATTTTGAGAAATTTGGAAGGTGGGGTACTTACCGATTTTAGTCGAATCCTCAAAAAATTTTATTTGTAGAATTAAAATTTTATTCAATTTAGTTGGAGTTAACTTGATTTTATCTGATTATGCAAACAAAAAAATTATACTTGGAACAGTCAAATTTTGAGAAATTTGGGAGAGTCAAATTTTGAGAAATTTGGAACGTGGGGTACTTACCGATTTTAGCCGAATTCTCAAAAAATTTTATTTGTAGAATTAAAATTTTATTCAATTTAGTTGGAATTAACTTGAATTTATCTGATTATGCCAACAAAAAAATTATACTTGGAACAGTCAAATTTTGAGAAATTTGGAAGAGTCAAATTTTGAGAAATTTGGAAGAGTCAAATTTTGAGAAATTTGGAAGGTGGGGTACTTACCGATTTTAGTCGAATTCTCAAAAAATTTTATTTGTAGAATTAAAATTTTATTTAATTTAGTTGAAATTAACTTGATTTTATCGGATTATGCAAACAAAAAAATATACTTGGAACAGTCAAATTTTGAGAAATTTGGAAGTGTCAAATTTTGAGAAATTTGGAAGGTGGGGTACTTACCGATTTTAGTCGAATTCTCAAAAAATTTTATTTGTAGAATTAAAATTTTATTCAATTTAGTTGAAATTAACTTGATTTTATCGGATTATGCAAACAAAAAAATATACTTGGAACAGTCAAATTTTGAGAAATTTGGAAGTGTCAAATTTTGAGAAATTTGGAAGGTGGGGTACTTACCGATTTTAGTCGAATCCTCAAAAAATTTTATTTGTAGAATGAAAATTTTATTCAATTTAGTTGGAGTTAACTTGATTTTATCTGATTATGCAAACAAAAAAATTATACTTGGAACAGTCAAATTTTGAGAAATTTGGGAGAGTCAAATTTTGAGAAATTTGGCACGTGGGGTACTTACCGATTTTAGCCGAATTCTCAAAAAATTTTATTTGTAGAATTAAAATTTTATTCAATTTAGTTGGAATTAACTTGAATTTATCTGATTATGCCAACAAAAAAATTATACTTGGAACAGTCAAATTTTGAGAAATTTGGAAGAGTCAAATTTTGAGAAATTTGGAAGGTGGGGTACTTACCGATTTTAGCCGAATTCTCAAAAAAATTTATTTGTAGAATTAAAATTTTATTCAATTTAGTTGGAATTAACTTGATTTTATCTGATTATGCCAACAAAAAAATTATACTTGGAACAGTCAAATTTTGAGAAATTTGGAAGAGTCAAATTTTGAGAAATTTGGAAGGTGGGGTACTTACCGATTTTAGTCGAATCCTCAAAAAATTTTATTTGTAGAATTAAAATTTTATTCAATTTAGTTGGAATTAACGTGATTTTATCTGATTATGCCAACAAAAAAATTATACTTGGAACAGTCAAATTTTGAGAAATTTGGAAGGTAGGGTACTTACCGATTTTAGTCGAATTCTCAAAAAAAAATTTTTGTAGAATTAAAATTTTATTCTATTTAGTTGAAATTAACTTGATTTTATCTGATTATGCAAACAAAAAAATTATACTTGGAACAGTCAAATTATGAGAAATTTGGAAGGTAGGGTACTTACCGATTTTAGTCGAATTCTCAAAAAATTTTATTTGTAGAATTAAAATTTTATTCAATTTAGTTGGAATTAACTTGATTTTATCTGATTTTGCCAACAAAAAAATTATACTTGGAACAGTCAAATTTTGAGAAATTTGGAAGGTAGGGTACTTACAGATTTTAGTCGAATTCTAAAAAAAATTTATTTGTAGAATTAAAATTTTATTCATTTTAGTTGGAATTAACTTGATTTTATCTGATTATGCAAACAAAAAAATTATACTTGGAAGAGTCAAATTTTGAGAAATTTGGATGGTGGGGTACTTACCGATTTTAGACGAATTCTCAAAAAATTTTATTTGTAGAATTAAAATTTTATTCAATTTAGTTGGAATTAACTTGATTTTATCTGATTATGCAGACAAAAAAATTATACTTGGAAGAGTCAAATTTTGAGAAATTTGGAAGGTAGGGTACTTACCGATTTTAGTCGAATTCTCAAAAAATTTTATTTGTAGAATTAAAATTTTATTCAATTTAGTTGGAATAAACTTGATTTTATCTGATTATGCAAACAAAAAAATTATACTTGGAACAGTCAAATTTTGAGAAATTTGGAAGAGTCAAATTTTGAGAAATTTGGAAGAGTCAAATTTTGAGAAATTTGGAAGGTGGGGTACTTACCGATTTTAGTCGAATTCTCAAAAAATTTTATTTGTAGAATTAAAATTTTATTTAATTTAGTTGAAATTAACTTGATTTTATCGGATTATGCAAACAAAAAAATATACTTGGAACAGTCAAATTTTGAGAAATTTGGAAGTGTCAAATTTTGAGAAATTTGGAAGGTGGGGTACTTACCGATTTTAGTCGAATTCTCAAAAAATTTTATTTGTAGAATTAAAATTTTATTCAATTTAGTTGAAATTAACTTGATTTTATCGGATTATGCAAACAAAAAAATATACTTGGAACAGTCAAATTTTGAGAAATTTGGAAGTGTCAAATTTTGAGAAATTTGGAAGGTGGGGTACTTACCGATTTTAGTCGAATCCTCAAAAAATTTTATTTGTAGAATGAAAATTTTATTCAATTTAGTTGGAGTTAACTTGATTTTATCTGATTATGCAGACAAAAAAATTATACTTGGAAGAGTCAAATTTTGAGAAATTTGGAAGGTAGGGTACTTACCGATTTTAGTCGAATTCTCAAAAAATTTTATTTGTAGAATTAAAATTTTATTCAATTTAGTTGGAATAAACTTGATTTTATCTGATTATGCAAACAAAATAATTATACTTGGAACAGTCAAATTTTGAGAAATTTGGAAGAGTCAAATTTTGAGAAATTTGGGAGGTGGGGTACTAACCGATTTTAGTCGAATTCTCAAAAAATTTTATTTGTAGAATTAAAATTTTATTCAATTTAGTTGGAATTAACTTGATTTTATCTGATTATGCCAACAAAAAAATTATACTTGGAACAGTCAAATTTGGAGAAATTTGGAATTAGGGTACTTACCGATCTTAGTCGAATTCTCAAAAAATTTTATTTGTAGAATTAAAATTTTATTCAATTTAGTTGGAATTAACTTGATTTTATCTGATTATGCAAACAAAAAAATTATACTTGGAACAGTCAAATTTTGAGAAATTTGGAAGAGTCAAATTTTGAGAAATTTGGAAGAGTCAAATTTTGAGAAATTTGGAAGGTGGGGTACTTACCGATTTTAGACGAATCCTCAAAAAATTTTATTTGTAGAATTAAAATTTTATTCAATTTAGTTGGAGTTAACTTGATTTTATCTGATTATGCAATCAAAAAAATTATACTTGGAACAGTCAAATTTTGAGAAATTTGGGAGAGTCAAATTTTGAGAAATTTGGAACGTGGGGTACTTACCGATTTTAGCCGAATTCTCAAAAAATTTTATTTGTAGAATTAAAATTTTATTCAATTTATCTGGAATTAACTTGATTTTATCTGATTATGCCAACAAAAAAATTATACTTGGAACAGTCAAATTTTGAGAAATTTGGAAGAGTCAAATTTTGAGAAATTTGGAAGGTGGGGTACTTACCGATTTTAGTCGAATTCTGAAAAAATTTTATTTGTTGAATTAAAATTTTATTCAATTTAGTTGGAGTTAACTTGATTTTATCTGATTATGCAAACGAAAAAATTATACTTGGAACAGTCAAATTTTGAGAAATTTGGGAGAGTCAAATTTTGAGAAATTTGGAAGGTGGGGTACTTACCGATTTTAGTCGAATCCTCAAAAAATTTTATTTGTAGAATTAAAATTTTATTCAATTTAGTTGAAATTAACGTGATTTTATCTGATTATGCCAACAAAAAAATTATACTTGGAACAGTCAAATTTTGAGAAATTTGGAAGGTAGGGTACTTACCGATTTTAGTCGAATTCTCAAAAAAAATTTTTTGTAGAATTAAAATTTTATTCTATTTAGTTGAAATTAACTTGATTTTATCTGATTATGCAAACAAAAAAATTATACTTGGAACAGTCAAATTATGAGAAATTTGGAAGGTAGGGTACTTACCGATTTTAGTCGAATTCTCAAAAAATTTTATTTGTAGAATTAAAATTTTATTCAATTTAGTTGGAATTAACTTGATTTTATCTGATTTTGCCAACAAAAAAATTATACTTGGAACAGTCAAATTTTGAGAAATTTGGAAGGTAGGGTACTTACCGATTTTAGTCGAATTCTAAAAAAATTTTATTTGTAGAATTAAAATTTTATTCAATTTAGTTGGAATTAACTTGATTTTATCTGATTATGCAAACAAAAAAATTATACTTGGAAGAGTCAAATTTTGAGAAATTTGGATGGTGGGGTACTTACCGATTTTAGACGAATTCTCAAAAAATTTTATTTGTAGAATTAAAATTTTATTCAATTTAGTTGGAAATAACTTGATTTTATCTGATTATGCAAACAAAAAATTTATACTTGGAACAGTCAAATTTTGAGAAATTTGGAAGAGTCAAATTTTGAGAAATTTGGAAGAGTCAAATTTTGAGAAATTTGGAAGGTGGGGTACTTACCGATTTTAGTCGAATTCTAAAAAAATTTTATTTGTAGAATTAAAATTTTATTCAATTTAGTTGGAATTAACTTGATTTTATCTGATTATGCCACCAAAAAATTATACTTGGAACAGTCAAATTTTGAGAAAATTTGGAAGGTAGGGTACTTACCGATTTTAGTCGAATTCTCAAAAAATTTTATTTGTAGAATTAAAATTTTATTCAATTTAGTTGAAATTAACTTGATTTTATCTGATTATGCAAACAAAAAAATTTACTTGGAACAGTCAAATTTTGAGAAATTTGGAAGGTAGGGTGCTTACCGATTTTAGTCGAATTCTCAAAAAATGTTATTTGTAGAATTAAAATTTTATTCAATTTAGTTGGAATTAACTTGATTTTATCTGATTATGCCAACAAAAAAATTATACTTGGAACAGTCAAATTTGGAGAAATTTGGAATTAGGGTACTTACCGATCTTAGTCGAATTCTCAAAAAAATTTATTTGTAGAATTAAAATTTTATTCAATTTAGTTGAAATTAACTTGATTTTATCTGATTATGCAAACAAAAAAAATATACTTGGGACAGTCAAATTTTGAGAAATTTGGAAGGTAGGGTACTTACCGATTTTAGTCGAATTCTCAAAAAATTTTATTTGTAGAATTATAATTTTATTCAATTTAGTTGGAATTTACTTGATTTTATCTTATTATGCCAACAAAAAAATTATACTTGGAACAGTCAAATTTTGAGAAATTTGGAAGAGTCAAATTTTGAGAAATTTGGAAGAGTCAAATTTTGAGAAATTTGGCTGGTGGGGTACTTACCGATTTTAGTCGAATCCTCAAAAAATTTTATTTGTAGAATTAAAATTTTATTCAATTTAGTTGGAATTAACGTGATTTTATCTGATTATGCCAACAAAAAAATTATACTTGGAACAGTCAAATTTTGAGAATTTTGGAAGGTAGGGTACTTACCGATTTTAGTCGAATTCTCAAAAAAAAATTTTTGTAGAATTAAAATTTTACTCAATTTAGTTGAAATTAACTTGATTTTATCTGATTATGCAAACAAAAAAATTATACTTGGAACAGTCAAATTTTGAGAAATTTGGAAGGTAGGGTACTTACCGATTTTAGTCGAATTCTCAAAAAAATTTATTTGAAGAATTATAATTTTATTCAATTTAGTTGGAAATAACTTGATTTTATCTGATTATGCAAACAAAAAAAATATACTTGGAACAGTCAAATTTTGAGAAATTTGGAATAGTAGGGTGCTTACCGATTTTAGTCGAATTCTCAAAAAATTTTATTTGTAGAATTAAAATTTTATTCAATTTAGTTGGAATTAACTTGATTTTATCTGATTATGCAGACAAAAAAATTATACTTGGAAGAGTCAAATTTTGAGAAATTTGGAAGGTAGGGTACTTACCGATTTTAGTCGAATTCTCAAAAAATTTTATTTTTAGAATTAAAATTTTATTCAATTTAGTTGAAATTAACTTGGTTTTATCTGATTATGCAAACAAAAAAATTATACTTGGAAGAGTCAAATTTTGAGAAATTTGGGAGGTAGGGTACTTACCGATTTTAGTCGAATTCTCAAAAAAAAAATTTTGTAGAATTAAAATTTTATTCAATTTAGTTGAAATTAACTTGATTTTATCTGATTATGCAAACAAAAAAATTATACTTGGAACAGTCAAATTTTGAGAAATTTGGAAGGTAGGGTACTTACCGATTTTAGTCGAATTCTGAAAAAATTTTATTTGTTGAATTAAAATTTTATTCAATTTAGTTGGAGTTAACTTGATTTTATCTGATTATGCAAACGAAAAAATTATACTTGGAACAGTCAAATTTTGAGAAATTTGGGAGAGTCAAATTTTGAGAAATTTGGAAGGTGGGGGTACTTACCGATTTTAGTCGAATTCTAAAAAAATTTTATTTGTAGAATTAAAATTTTATTCAATTTAGTTGGAATTAACTTGATTTTATCTGATTATGCAAACAAAAAAATTATACTTGGAAGAGTCAAATTTTGAGAA
The DNA here is from genome assembly GCA_946251845.1 of Andrena fulva. Lineage (NCBI taxonomy): Eukaryota > Metazoa > Arthropoda > Insecta > Hymenoptera > Andrenidae > Andrena > Andrena fulva. Next base: position 17,419,785 of record OX276331.1, on the reverse strand, counting down.
ATTTGGATGGTGGGGTACTTACCGATTTTAGACGAATTCTAAAAAAATTTTATTTGTAGAATTAAAATTTTATTCAATTTAGTTGGAAATAACTTGATTTTATCTGATTATGCAAACAAAAAATTTATACTTGGAACAGTCAAATTTTGAGAAATTTGGAAGAGTCAAATTTTGAGAAATTTGGAAGAGTCAAATTTTGAGAAATTTGGAAGGTGGGGTACTTACCGATTTTAGTCGAATTCTAAAAAAATTTTATTTGTAGAATTAAAATTTTATTCAATTTAGTTGGAATTAACTTGATTTTATCTGATTATGCCACCAAAAAATTATACTTGGAACAGTCAAATTTTGAGAAAATTTGGAAGGTAGGGTACTTACCGATTTTAGTCGAATTCTCAAAAAATTTTATTTGTAGAATTAAAATTTTATTCAATTTAGTTGAAATTAACTTGATTTTATCTGATTATGCAAACAAAAAAATTTACTTGGAACAGTCAAATTTTGAGAAATTTGGAAGGTAGGGTGCTTACCGATTTTAGTCGAATTCTCAAAAAATGTTATTTGTAGAATTAAAATTTTATTCAATTTAGTTGGAATTAACTTGATTTTATCTGATTATGCCAACAAAAAAATTATACTTGGAACAGTCAAATTTGGAGAAATTTGGAATTAGGGTACTTACCGATCTTAGTCGAATTCTCAAAAAATTTTATTTGTAGAATTAAAATTTTATTCAATTTAGTTGAAATTAACTTGATTTTATCTGATTATGCAAACAAAAAAAATATACTTGGGACAGTCAAATTTTGAGAAATTTGGAAGGTAGGGTACTTACCGATTTTAGTCGAATTCTCAAAAAATTTTATTTGTAGAATTATAATTTTATTCAATTTAGTTGGAATTTACTTGATTTTATCTTATTATGCCAACAAAAAAATTATACTTGGAACAGTCAAATTTTGAGAAATTTGGAAGAATCAAATTTTGAGAAATTTGGAAGAGTCAAATTTTGAGAAATTTGGAAGGTGGGGTACTTACCGATTTTAGTCGAATCCTCAAAAAATTTTGTTTGTAGAATTAAAATTTTATTCAATTTAGTTGGAATTAACGTGATTTTATCTGATTATGCCAACAAAAAAATTATACTTGGAACAGTCAAATTTGGAGAAATTTGGAATTAGGGTACTTACCGATTTTAGTCGAATTCTCAAAAAATTTTATTTGTAGAATTAAAATTTTATTCAATTTAGTTGGAATTAACTTGATTTTATCTGATTATGCAAACAAAAAAAATATACTTGGAACAGTCAAATTTTGAGAAATTTGGAAGGTACGGTACTTACCGATTTTAGTCGAATTCGCAAAAAATTTTATTTGTAGAATTAAAATTTTATCCAATTTAGTTGAAATTAACTTGATTTTATCTGATTATGCAAACAAAAAAATTATACTTGGAACAGTCAAATTTTGAGAAATTTGGAAGAGTCAAATTTTGAGAAATTTGGAAGACTCAAATTTTGAGAAATTTGGCTGGTGGGGTACTTACCGATTTTAGTCGAATCCTCAAAAAATTTTATTTGTAGAATTAAAATTTTATTCAATTTAGTTGGAATTAACGTGATTTTATCTGATTATGCCAACAAAAAAATTATACTTGGAACAGTCAAATTTTGAGAATTTTGGAAGGTAGGGTACTTACCGATTTTAGTCGAATTCTCAAAAAAAAATTTTTGTAGAATTAAAATTTTACTCAATTTAGTTGAAATTAACTTGATTTTATCTGATTATGCAAACAAAAAAATTATACTTGGAACAGTCAAATTTTGAGAAATTTGGAAGGTAGGGTACTTACCGATTTTAGTCGAATTCTCAAAAAAATTTATTTGAAGAATTATAATTTTATTCAATTTAGTTGGAAATAACTTGATTTTATCTGATTATGCAAACAAAAAAAATATACTTGGAACAGTCAAATTTTGAGAAATTTGGAATAGTAGGGTGCTTACCGATTTTAGTCGAATTCTCAAAAAATTTTATTTGTAGAATTAAAATTTTATTCAATTTAGTTGGAATTAACTTGATTTTATCTGATTATGCAGACAAAAAAATTATACTTGGAAGAGTCAAATTTTGAGAAATTTGGAAGGTAGGGTACTTACCGATTTTAGTCGAATTCTCAAAAAATTTTATTTTTAGAATTAAAATTTTATTCAATTTAGTTGAAATTAACTTGGTTTTATCTGATTATGCAAACAAAAAAATTATACTTGGAAGAGTCAAATTTTGAGAAATTTGGGAGGTAGGGTACTTACCGATTTTAGTCGAATTCTCAAAAAAAAATTTTTGTAGAATTAAAATTTTATTCAATTTAGTTGAAATTAACTTGATTTTATCTGATTATGCAAACAAAAAAATTATACTTGGAACAGTCAAATTTTGAGAAATTTGGAAGGTAGGGTACTTACCGATTTTAGTCGAATTCTCAAAAAAATTTATTTGAAGAATTATAATTTTATTCAATTTAGTTGGAAATAACTTGATTTTATCTGATTATGCAAACAAAAAATTTATACTTGGAACAGTCAAATTTTGAGAAATTTGGAAGAGTCAAATTTTGAGAAATTTGGAAGGTGGGGTACTTACCGATTTTAGTCGAATTCTAAAAAAATTTTATTTGTAGAATTAAAATTTTATTCAATTTAGTTGGAATTAACTTGATTTTATCTGATTATGCCACCAAAAAAATTATACTTGGAACAGTCAAATTTTGAGGAAATTTGGAAGGTAGGGTACTTACCGATTTTAGTCGAATTCTCAAAAAATTTTATTTGTAGAATTAAAATTTTATTTAATTTAGTTGAAATTAACTTGATTTTATCTGATTATGCAAACAAAAAAATATACTTGGAACAGTCAAATTTTGAGAAATTTGGAAGGTAGGGTGCTTACCGATTTTAGTCGAATTCTCAAAAAATTTTATTTGTAGAATTAAAATTTTATTCAATTTAGTTGGAATAATCTTGATTTTATCTGATTATGCAAACAAAATAATTATACTTGGAACAGTCAAATTTTGAGAAATTTGGAAGAGTCAAATTTTGAGAAATTTGGGAGGTGGGGTACTAACCGATTTTAGTCGAATTCTCAAAAAATTTTATTTGTAGAATTAAAATTTTATTCAATTTAGTTGGAATTAACTTGATTTTATCTGATTATGCCAACAAAAAAATTATACTTGGAACAGTCAAATTTGGAGAAATTTGGAATTAGGGTACTTACCGATCTTAGTCGAATTCTCAAAAAATTTTATTTGTAGAATTAAAATTTTATTCAATTTAGTTGAAATTAACTTGATTTTATCTGATTATGCAAACAAAAAAAATATACTTGGGACAGTCAAATTTTGAGAACTTTGGAAGGTAAGGTACTTACCGATTTTAGTCGAATTCTCAAAAAATTTTATTTGTAGAATTATAATTTTATTCAATTTAGTTGGAATTTACTTGATTTTATCTGATTATGCAAACAAAAAAGTATACTTGGAACAGTCAAATTTTGAGAGATTTGGTAGGTAGGGTACTTACCGATTTTAGTCGAATTCTCAAAAAATGTTATTTGAAGAATTAAAATTTTATTCAATTTAGTTGGAAATAACTTGATTTTATCTGATTATGCAAACAAAAAATTTATACTTGGAACAGTCAAATTTTGAGAAATTTGGAAGGTAGGGTACTTACCGATTTTAGTCGAATTCTCAAAAAAAAATTTTTGTAGAATTAAAATTTTACTCAATTTAGTTGAAATTAACTTGATTTTATCTGATTATGCAAACAAAAAAATTATACTTGGAACAGTCAAATTTTGAGAAATTTGGAAGGTAGGGTACTTGCCGATTTTAGTCGAATTCTCAAAAAATTTTATTTGTAGAATTAAAATTTTATCCAATTTAGTTGAAATTAACTTGATTTTATCTGATTATGCATACAAAAAAATTATACTTGGAACAGTCAAATTTTGAGAAATTTGGAAGAGTCAAATTTTGAGAAATTTGGAAGAGTCAAATTTTGAGAAATTTGGCAGGTGGGGTACTTACCGATTTTAGTCGAATCCTCAAAAAATTTTATTTGTAGAATTAAAATTTTATTCAATTTAGTTGGAATAAACGTGATTTTATCTGATTATGCCAACAAAAAAATTATACTTGGAACAGTCAAATTTTGAGAAATTTGGAAGGTAGGGTACTTACCGATTTTAGTCGAATTCTCAAAAAAAAAATTTTGTAGAATTAAAATTTTACTCAATTTAGTTGAAATTAACTTGATTTTATCTGATTATGCAAACAAAAAAATTATACTTGGAACAGTCCAATTTTGAGAAATTTGGAAGGGACGGTACTTACCGATTTTAGTCGAATTCTCAAAAAAATTTATTTGAAGAATTATAATTTTATTCAATTTAGTTGGAAATAACTTGATTTTATCTGATTATGCAAACAAAAAATTTATACTTGGAACAGTCAAATTTTGAGAAATTTGGAAGAGTCAAATTTTGAGAAATTTGGAAGGTGGGGTACTTACCGGTTTTAGTCGAATTCTAAAAAAATTTTATTTGTAGAATTAAAATTTTATTCAATTTAGTTGGAATTAACTTGATTTTATCTGATTATGCCACCAAAAAAATTATACTTGGAACAGTCAAATTTTGTGGAAATTTGGAAGGTAGGGTACTTACCGATTTTAGTCGAATTCTCAAAAAATTTTATTTGTAGAATTAAAATTTTATTCAATTTAGTTGAAATTAACTTGATTTTATCTGATTATGCAAACAAAAAAAATATACTTGGAACAGTCAAATTTTGAGAAATTTGGAAGGTAGGGTACTTACCGATTTTAGTCGAATTCTCAAAAAATTTTATTTGTAGAATTAAAATTTTATTCAATTTAGTTGAAATTAACTTGATTTTATCTGATTATGCAAACAAAAAAAATATACTTGGAACAGTCAAATTTTGAGAAATTTGGAAGGTAGGGTGCTTACCGATTTTAGTCGAATTCTCAAAAAATTTTATTTGTAGAATTAAAATTTTATTCAATTTAGTTGGAATTAACTTGATTTTATCTGATTATGCAGACAAAAAAATTATACTTGGAAGAGTCAAATTTTGAGAAATTTGGAAGGTAGGGTACTTACCGATTTTAGTCGAATTCTCAAAAAATTTTATTTTTAGAATTAAAATTTTATTCAATTTAGTTGAAATTAACTTGGTTTTATCTGATTATGCAAACAAAAAAATTATACTTGGAAGAGTCAAATTTTGAGAAATTTGGGAGGTAGGGTACTTACCGATTTTAGTCGAATTCTCAAAAAATTTTATTTGTAGAATTAAAATTTTATTCAATTTAGTTGGAATTAACTTGATTTTATCTGATTATGCAAACAAAAAAATTATACTTGGAACAGTCAAATTTTGAGAAATTTGGAAGAGTCAAATTTTGAGAAATTTGGAAAAGTCAAATTTTGAGAAATTTGGAAGAGTCAAATTTTGAGAAATTTGGAAGGTGGGGTACTTACCGATTTTAGTCGAATTCTCAAAAAATTTTATTTTTAGAATTAAAATTGTATTCAATTTAGTTGGAATTAACTTGATTTTATCTGATTATGCCAACAAAAAAATTATACTTGGAACAGTCAAATTTTGAGAAATTTGGAAGAATCAAATTTTGAGAAATTTGGAAGAGTCAAATTTTGAGAAATTTGGAAGGTAGGGTACTTACCGATTTTAGTCGAATTCTCAAAAAAAAATTTTTGTAGAATTTAAATTTTACTCAATTTAGTTGAAATTAACTTGATTTTATCTGATTATGCAAACAAAAAAATTATACTTGGAACAGTCAAATTTTGAGAAATTTGGAAGGTAGGGTACTTACCGATTTTAGTCGAATTCTCAAAAAAATTTATTTGAAGAATTATAATTTTATTCAATTTAGTTGGAAATAACTTGATTTTATCTGATTATGCAAACAAAAAAAATATACTTGGAACAGTCAAATTTTGAGAAATTTGGAAGGTAGGGTGCTTACCGATTTTAGTCGAATTCTCAAAAAATTTTATTTGTAGAATTAAAATTTTATTCAATTTAGTTGGAATTAACTTGATTTTATCTGATTATGCAGACAAAAAAATTATACTTGGAAGAGTCCAATTTTGAGAAATTTGGAAGGTAGGGTACTTACCGATTTTAGTCGAATTCTCAAAAAATTTTATTTTTAGAATTAAAATTTTATTCAATTTAGTTGAAATTAACTTGGTTTTATCTGATTATGCAAACAAAAAAATTATACTTGGAAGAGTCAAATTTTGAGAAATTTGGGAGGTAGGGTACTTACCGATTTTAGTCGAATTCTCAAAAAATTTTATTTGTAGAATTAAAATTTTATTCAATTTAGTTGGAATTAACTTGATTTTATCTGATTATGCAAACAAAAAAATTATACTTGGAACAGTCAAATTTTGAGAAATTTGGAAGAGTCAAATTTTGAGAAATTTGGAAGAGTCAAATTTTGAGAAATTTGGAAGAGTCAAATTTTGAGAAATTTGGAAGGTGGGGTACTTACCGATTTTAGTCGAATTCTCAAAAAATTTTATTTTTAGAATTAAAATTGTATTCAATTTAGTTGGAATTAACTTGATTTTATCTGATTATGCCAACATAAAAATTATACTTGGAACAGTCAAATTTTGAGAAATTTGGAAGAATCAAATTTTGAGAAATTTGGAAGAGTCAAATTTTGAGAAATTTGGGAGGTAGGGTACTTACCGATTTTAGTCGAATTCTCAAAAAATTTTATTTGTAGAATTAAAATTTTATTCAATTTAGTTGGAATTAACTTGATTTTATCTGATTATGCAAACAAAAAAATTATACTTGGAACAGTCAAATTTTGAGAAATTTGGAAGAGTCAAATTTTGAGAAATTTGGAAAAGTCAAATTTTGAGAAATTTGGAAGAGTCAAATTTTGAGAAATTTGGAAGGTGGGGTACTTACCGATTTTAGTCGAATTCTCAAAAAATTTTATTTTTAGAATTAAAATTGTATTCAATTTAGTTGGAATTAACTTGATTTTATCTGATTATGCCAACAAAAAAATTATACTTGGAACAGTCAAATTTTGAGAAATTTGGAAGAATCAAATTTTGAGAAATTTGGAAGAGTCAAATTTTGAGAAATTTGGAAGGTAGGGTACTTACCGATTTTAGTCGAATTCTCAAAAAAAAATTTTTGTAGAATTAAAATTTTACTCAATTTAGTTGAAATTAACTTGATTTTATCTGATTATGCAAACAAAAAAATTATACTTGGAACAGTCAAATTTTGAGAAATTTGGAAGGTAGGGTACTTACCGATTTTAGTCGAATTCTCAAAAAAATTTATTTGAAGAATTATAATTTTATTCAATTTAGTTGGAAATAACTTGATTTTATCTGATTATGCAAACAAAAAAAATATACTTGGAACAGTCAAATTTTGAGAAATTTGGAAGGTAGGGTGCTTACCGATTTTAGTCGAATTCTCAAAAAATTTTATTTGTAGAATTAAAATTTTATTCAATTTAGTTGGAATTAACTTGATTTTATCTGATTATGCAGACAAAAAAATTATACTTGGAAGAGTCCAATTTTGAGAAATTTGGAAGGTAGGGTACTTACCGATTTTAGTCGAATTCTCAAAAAATTTTATTTTTAGAATTAAAATTTTATTCAATTTAGTTGAAATTAACTTTGTTTTATCTGATTATGCAAACAAAAAAATTATACTTGGAAGAGTCAAATTTTGAGAAATTTGGGAGGTAGGGTACTGACCGATTTTAGTCGAATTCTCAAAAAATTTTATTTGTAGAATTAAAATTTTATTCAATTTAGTTGGAATTAACTTGATTTTATCTGATTATGCAAACAAAAAAATTATACTTGGAACAGTCAAATTTTGAGAAATTTGGAAGAGTCAAATTTTGAGAAATTTGGAAGAGTCAAATTTTGAGAAATTTGGAAGAGTCAAATTTTGAGAAATTTGGAAGGTGGGGTACTTACCGATTTTAGTCGAATTCTCAAAAAATTTTATTTTTAGAATTAAAATTGTATTCAATTTAGTTGGAATTAACTTGATTTTATCTGATTATGCCAACATAAAAATTATACTTGGAACAGTCAAATTTTGAGAAATTTGGAAGAATCAAATTTTGAGAAATTTGGAAGAGTCAAATTTTGAGAAATTTGGAAGGTGGGGTACTTACCGATTTTAGTCGAATCCTCAAAAAATTTTATTTGTAGAATTAAAATTTTATTCAATTTAGTTGGAATTAACGTGATTTTATCTGATTATGCCAACAAAAAAATTATACTTGGAACAGTCAAATTTTGAGAAATTTGGAAGAGTCAAATTTTGAGAAATTTGGAAGAGTCAAATTTTGAGAAATTTGGAAGAGTCAAATTTTGAGAAATTTGGCAGGTGGGGTACTTACCGATTTTAGTCGAATCCTCAAAAAAATTTATTTGTAGAATTAAAATTTTATTCAATTTAGTTGGAATTAACGTGATTTTATCTGATTATGCCAACAAAAAAATTATACTTGGAACAGTCAAATTTTGAGAAATTTGGAAGGTAGGGTACTTACCGATTTTAGTCGAATTCTCAAAAAAAAATTTTTGTAGAATTAAAATTTTACTCAATTTAGTTGAAATTAACTTGATTTTATCTGATTATGCAAACAAAAAAATTATACTTGGAACAGTCAAATTTTGAGAAATTTGGAAGGTAGGGTACTTACCGATTTTAGTCGAATCCTCAAAAAAATTTATTTGAAGAATTATAATTTTATTCAATTTAGTTGGAAATAACTTGATTTTATCTGATTATGCAAACAAAAAATTTATACTTGGAACAGTCAAATTTTGAGAAATTTGGAAGAGTCAAATTTTGAGAAATTTGGAAGGTGTGGTACTTACCGATTTTAGTCGAATTCTAAAAAAATTTTATTTGTAGAATTAAAATTTTATTCAATTTAGTTGGAATTAACTTGATTTTATCTGATTATGCCACCAAAAAAATTATACTTGGAACAGTCAAATTTTGAGGAAATTTGGAAGGTAGGGTACTTACCGATTTTAGTCGAATTCTCAAAAAATTTTATTTGTAGAATTAAAATTTTATTCAATGTAGTTGAAATTAACTTGATTTTATCTGATTATGCAAACAAAAAAATATACTTGGAACAGTCAAATTTTGAGAAATTTGGAAGGTAGGGTGCTTACCGATTTTAGTCGAATTCTCAAAAAATTTTATTTGTAGAATTAAAATTTTATTCAATTTAGTTGGAATTAACTTGATTTTATCTGATTATGCAGACAAAAAAATTATACTTGGAAGAGTCAAATTTTGAGAAATTTGGGAGGTAGGGTACTTACCGATTTTAGTCGAATTCTCAAAAAATTTTATTTGTAGAATTAAAATTTTATTCAATTTAGTTGGAATTAACTTGATTTTATCTGATTATGCAAACAAAAAAATTATACTTGGAACAGTCAAATTTTGAGAAATTTGGAAGAATCAAATTTTGAGAAATTTGGAAGAGTCAAATTTTGAGAAATTTGGAAGAGTTAAATTTTGAGAAATTTGGAAGGTGGGGTACTTACCGATTTTAGTCGAATTCTCAAAAAATTTTATTTTTAGAATTAAAATTGTATTCAATTTAGTTGGAATTAACTTGATTTTATCTGATTATGCCAACAAAAAAATTATACTTGGAACAGTCAAATTTTGAGAAATTTGGAAGAATCAAATTTTGAGAAATTTGGAAGAGTCAAATTTTGAGAAATTTGGAAGAGTCAAATTTTGAGAAATTTGGCAGGTGGGGTACTTACCGATTTTAGTCGAATCCTCAAAAAATTTTATTTGTAGAATTAAAATTTTATTCAATTTAGGTGAAATTAACTTGATTTTATCTGATTATGCAAACAAAAAAATTATACTTGGAACAGTCAAATTTTCAGAAATTTGGAAGGTAGGGTACTTACCGATTTTAGTCGAATTCTCAAAAAAATTTATTTGAAGAATTATAATTTTATTCAATTTAGTTGGAAATAACTTGATTTTATCTGATTATGCAAACAAAAAATTTATACTTGGAACAGTCAAATTTTGAGAAATTTGGAAGGTAGGGTGCTTACCGATTTTAGTCGAATTCTTAAAAAATTTTATTTGTAGAATTAAAATTTTATTCAATTTAGTTGGAATTAACTTGATTTTATCTGATTATGCCACCAAAAAAATTATACTTGGAACAGTCAAATTTTGAGGAAATTTGGAAGGTAGGGTACTTACCGATTTTAGTCGAATTCTCAAAAAATTTTATTTGTAGAATTAAAATTTTATTCAATTTAGTTGAAATTAACTTGATTTTATCTGATTATGCAAACAAAAAAAATATACTTGGAACAGTCAAATTTTGAGAAATTTGGAAGGTAGGGTGCTTACCGATTTTAGTCGAATTCTTAAAAAATTTTATTTGTAGAATTAAAATTTTATTCAATTTAGTTGGAATTAACTTGATTTTATCTGATTATGCAGACAAAAAATTATACTTGGAAGAGTCAAATTTTGAGAAATTTGGAAGGTAGGGTACTTACCGATTTTAGTCGAATTCTCAAAAAATTTTATTTTTAGAATTAAAATTTTATTCAATTTAGTTGAAATTAACTTGGTTTTATCTGATTATGCAAACAAAAAAATTATACTTGGAAGAGTCAAATTTTGAGAAATTTGGGAGGTAGGGTACTTACCGATTTTAGTCGAATTCTCAAAAAAATTTATTTGTAGAATTAAAATTTTATTCAATTTAGTTGGAATTAACTTGATTTTATCTGATTATGCAAACAAAAAAATTATACTTGGAACAGTCAAATTTTCGGAAATTTGGAAGAGTCAAATTTTGAGAAATTTGGAAGGTGGGGTACTTACCGATTTTAGTCGAATTCTCAAAAAATTTTATTTTTAGAATTAAAATTGTATTCAATTTAGTTGGAATTAACTTGATTTTATCTGATTATGCCAACAAAAAAATTATACTTGGAACAGTCAAATTTTGAGAAATTTGGAAGAGTCAAATTTTGAGAAATTTGGAAGAGTCAAATTTTGAGAAATTTGGCAGGTGGGGTACTTACCGATTTTAGTCGAATCCTCAAAAAATTTTATTTGTAGAATTAAAATTTTATTCAATTTAGTTGGAATTAACGTGATTTTATCTGATTATGCCAACAAAAAAATTATACTTGGAACAGTCAAATTTTGAGAAATTTGGAAGGTAGGGTACTTACCGATTTTAGTCGAATTCTCAAAAAAAAATTTTTGTAGAATTAAAATTTTACTCAATTTAGTTGAAATTAACTTGATTTTATCTGATTATGCCACCAAAAAAATTATACTTGGAACAGTCAAATTTTGAGAAATTTGGGAGGTAGGGTACTTACCGATTTTAGTCGAATTCTCAAAAAAATTTATTTGAAGGATTATAAATTTATTCAATTTAGTTGGAAATAACTTGATTTTATCTGATTATGCAAACAAAAAATTTATACTTGGAACAGTCAAATTTTGAGAAATTTGGAAGAGTCAAATTTTGAGAAATTTGGAAGGTGGGGTACTTACCGATTTTAGTCGAATTCTAAAAAAATTTTATTTGTAGAATTAAAATTTTATTCAATTTAGTTGGAATTAACTTGATTTTATCTGATTATGCCACCAAAAAAATTATACTTGGAACAGTCAAATTTTGAGAAATTTGGAAGGTAGGGTACTTACCGATTTTAGTCGAATTCTCAAAAAAAAATTTTTGTAGAATTAAAATTTTACTCAATTTAGTTGAAATTAACTTGATTTTATCTGATTATGCAAACAAAAAAATTATACTTGGAACAGTCAAATTTTGAGGAAATTTGGAAGGTAGGGTACTTACCGATTTTAGTCGAATTCTCAAAAAAATTTATTTGAAGAATTATAATTTTATTCAATTTAGTTGGAAATAACTTGATTTTATCTGATTATGCAAACAAAAAATTTATACTTGGAACAGTCAAATTTTGAGAAATTTGGAAGAGTCAAATTTTGAGAAATTTGGAAGGTGGGGTACTTACCGATTTTAGTCGAATTCTAAAAAAATTTTATTTGTAGAATTAAAATTTTATTCAATTTAGTTGGAATTAACTTGATTTTATCTGATTATGCCACCAAAAAAATTATACTTGGAACAGTCAAATTTTGAGGAAATTTGGAAGGTAGGGTACTTACCGATTTTAGTCGAATTCTCAAAAAATTTTATTTGTAGAATTAAAATTTTATTCAATGTAGTTGAAATTAACTTGATTTTATCTGATTATGCAAACAAAAAAAATATACTTGGAACAGTCAAATTTTGAGAAATTTGGAAGGTAGGGTGCTTACCGATTTTAGTCGAATTCTCAAAAAATTTTATTTGTAGAATTAAAATTTTATTCAATTTAGTTGGAATTAACTTGATTTTATCTGATTATGCAGACAAAAAAATTATACTTGGAAGAGTCAAATTTTGAGAAATTTGGAAGGTAGGGTACTTACCGATTTTAGTCGAATTCTCAAAAAATTTTATTTTTAGAATTAAAATTTTATTCAATTTAGTTGAAATTAACTTGGTTTTATCTGATTATGCAAACAAAAAAATTATACTTGGAAGAGTCAAATTTTGAGAAATTTGGAAGTTAGGGTACTTACCGATTTTAGTCGAATCCTCAAAAAATTTTATTTGTAGAATTAAAATTTTATTCAATTTAGTTGGAATTAACGTGATTTTATCTGATTATGCCAACAAAAAAATTATACTTGGAACAGTCAAATTTTGAGAAATTTGGAAGGTAGGGTACTTACCGATTTTAGTCGAATTCTCAAAAAAAAATTTTTGTAGAATTAAAATTTTATTCAATTTAGTTGAAATTAACTTGATTTTATCTGATTATGTAAACAAAAAAATTATACTTGGAACAGTCAAATTTTGAGAAATTTGGAAGGTAGGGTACTTACCGATTTTAGTCGAATTCTCAAAAAAATTTATTTGAAGAATTATAATTTTATTCAATTTAGTTGGAAATAACTTGATTTTATCTGATTATGCAAACAAAAAATTTATACTTGGAACAGTCAAATTTTGAGAAATTTGGGAGGTAGGGTACTTACCGATTTTAGTCGAATTCTCAAAAAATTTTATTTTTAGAATTAAAATTTTATTCAATTTAGTTGAAATTAACTTGGTTTTATCTGATTATGCAAACAAAAAAATTATACTTGGAAGAGTCAAATTTTGAGAAATTTGGGAGGTAGGGTACTTACCGATTTTAGTCGAATTCTCAAAAAATTTTATTTTTAGAATTAAAATTTTATTCAATTTAGTTGAAATTAACTTGGTTTTATCTGATTATGCAAACAAAAAAATTATACTTGGAAGAGTCAAATTTTGAGAAATTTGGAAGAGTCAAATTTTGAGAAATTTGGAAGAGTCAAATTTTGAGAAATTTGGAAGGTGGGGTACTTACCGATTTTAGTCGAATTCTCAAAAAATTTTATTTTTAGAATTAAAATTGTATTCAATTTAGTTGGAATTAACTTGATTTTATCTGATTATGCCAACAAAAAAATTATACTTGGAACAGTCAAATTTTGAGAAATTTGGAAGAATCAAATTTTGAGAAATTTGGAAGAGTCAAATTTTGAGAAATTTGGAAGGTAGGGTACTTACCGATTTTAGTCGAATTCTCAAAAAATTTTATTTGTAGAATTAAAATTTTATTCAATGTAGTTGAAATTAACTTGATTTTATCGGATTATGCAAACAAAAAAAATATACTTGGAACAGTCAAATTTTGAGAAATTTGGAAGGTAGGGTGCTTACCGATTTTAGTCGAATTCTCAAAAAATTTTATTTGTAGAATTAAAATTTTATTCAATTTAGTTGGAATTAACTTGATTTTATCTGATTATGCAGACAAAAAAATTATACTTGGAAGAGTCAAATTTTGAGAAATTTGGAAGGTAGGGTACTTACCGATTTTAGTCGAATTCTCAAAAAATTTTATTTTTAGAATTAAAATTTTATTCAATTTAGTTGAAATTAACTTGGTTTTATCTGATTATGCAAACAAAAAAATTATACTTGGAAGAGTCAAATTTTGAGAAATTTGGAAGTTAGGGTACTTACCGATTTTAGTCGAATCCTCAAAAAATTTTATTTGTAGAATTAAAATTTTATTCAATTTAGTTGGAATTAACGTGATTTTATCTGATTATGCCAACAAAAAAATTATACTTGGAACAGTCAAATTTTGAGAAATTTGGAAGGTAGGGTACTTACCGATTTTAGTCGAATTCTCAAAAAAAAATTTTTGTAGAATTAAAATTTTATTCAATTTAGTTGAAATTAACTTGATTTTATCTGATTATGCAAACAAAAAAATTATACTTGGAACAGGCAAATTTTGAGAAATTTGGAAGGTAGGGTACTTACCGATTTTAGTCGAATTCTCAAAAAAAAATTTTTGTAGAATTAAAATTTTACTCAATTTAGTTGAAATTAACTTGATTTTATCTGATTATGCAAACAAAAAAATTATACTTGGAACAGTCAAATTTTGAGAAATTTGGAAGGTAGGGTACTTACCGATTTTAGTCGAATTCTCAAAAAAATTTATTTGAAGAATTATAATTTTATTCAATTTAGTTGGAAATAACTTGATTTTATCTGATTATGCAAACAAAAAATTTATACTTGGAACAGTCAAATTTTGAGAAATTTGGAAGAGTCAAATTTTGAGAAATTTGGAAGGTGGGGTACTTACCGATTTTAGTCGAATTCTAAAAAAATTTTATTTGTAGAATTAAAATTTTATTCAATTTAGTTGGAATTAACTTGATTTTATCTGATTATGCCACCAAAAAAATTATACTTGGAACAGTCAAATTTTGAGGAAATTTGGAAGGTAGGGTACTTACCGATTTTAGTCGAATTCTCAAAAAATTTTATTTGTAGAATTAAAATTTTATTCAATGTAGTTGAAATTAACTTGATTTTATCTGATTATGCAAACAAAAAAAATATACTTGGAAGAGTCAAATTTTGAGAAATTTGGAAGGTAGGGTACTTACCGATTTTAGTCGAATTCTCAAAAAATTTTATTTTTAGAATTAAAATTTTATTCAATTTAGTTGAAATTAACTTGGTTTTATCTGATTATGCAAACAAAAAAATTATACTTGGAAGAGTCAAATTTTGAGAAATTTGGGAGGTAGGGTACTTACCGATTTTAGTCGAATTCTCAAAAAATTTTATTTGTAGAATTAAAATTTTATTCAATTTAGTTGGAATTAACTTGATTTTATCTGATTATGCAAACAAAAAAATTATACTTGGAACAGTCAAATTTTGAGAAATTTGGAAGAGTCAAATTTTGAGAAATTTGGAAGAGTCAAATTTTGAGAAATTTGGAAGAGTCAAATTTTGAGAAATTTGGAAGGTGGGGTACTTACCGATTTTAGTCGAATTCTCAAAAAATTTTATTTTTAGAATTAAAATTGTATTCAATTTAGTTGGAATTAACTTGATTTTATCTGATTATGCCAACAAAAAAATTATACTTGGAACAGTCAAATTTTGAGAAATTTGGAAGAATCAAATTTTGAGAAATTTGGAAGAGTCAAATTTTGAGAAATTTGGAAGGTAGGGTACTTACCGATTTTAGTCGAATTCTCAAAAAATTTTATTTGTAGAATTAAAATTTTATTCAATGTAGTTGAAATTAACTTGATTTTATCGGATTATGCAAACAAAAAAAATATACTTGGAACAGCCAAATTTTGAGAAATTTGGAAGGTAGGGTGCTTACCGATTTTAGTCGAATTCTCAAAAAATTTTATTTGTAGAATTAAAATTTTATTCAATTTAGTTGGAATTAACTTGATTTTATCTGATTATGCAGACAAAAAAATTATACTTGGAAGAGTCAAATTTTGAGAAATTTGGAAGGTAGGGTACTTACCGATTTTAGTCGAATTCTCAAAAAATTTTATTTTTAGAATTAAAATTTTATTCAATTTAGTTGAAATTAACTTGGTTTTATCTGATTATGCAAACAAAAAAATTATACTTGGAAGAGTCAAATTTTGAGAAATTTGGAAGTTAGGGTACTTACCGATTTTAGTCGAATCCTCAAAAAATTTTATTTGTAGAATTAAAATTTTATTCAATGTAGTTGAAATTAACTTGATTTTATCTGATTATGCAAACAAAAAAAATATACTTGGAACAGTCAAATTTTGAGAAATTTGGAAGGTAGGGTGCTTACCGATTTTAGTCGAATTCTCAAAAAATTTTATTTGTAGAATTAAAATTTTATTCAATTTAGTTGGAATTAACTTGATTTTATCTGATTATGCAGACAAAAAAATTATACTTGGAAGAGTCAAATTTTGAGAAATTTGGAAGGTAGGGTACTTACCGATTTTAGTCGAATTCTCAAAAAATTTTATTTTTAGAATTAAAATTTTATTCAATTTAGTTGAAATTAACTTGGTTTTATCTGATTATGCAAACAAAAAAATTATACTTGGAAGAGTCAAATTTTGAGAAATTTGGAAGTTAGGGTACTTACCGATTTTAGTCGAATCCTCAAAAAATTTTATTTGTAAAATTAAAATTTTATTCAATTTAGTTGGAATTAACGTGATTTTATCTGATTATGCCAACAAAAAAATTATACTTGGAACAGTCAAATTTTGAGAAATTTGGAAGGTAGGGTACTTACCGATTTTAGTCGAATTCTCAAAAAAAAATTTTTGTAGAATTAAAATTTTATTCAATTTAGTTGAAATTAACTTGATTTTATCTGATTATGCAAACAAAAAAATTATACTTGGAACAGGCAAATTTTGAGAAATTTGGAAGGTAGGGTACTTACCGATTTTAGTCGAATTCTCAAAAAAATTTATTTGAAGAATTATAATTTTATTCAATTTAGTTGGAAATAACTTGATTTTATCTGATTATGCAAACAAAAAATTTATACTTGGAACGGTCAAATTTTGAGAAATTTGGAAGGTAGGGTACTTACCGATTTTAGTCGAATTCTCAAAAAAAAATTTTTGTAGAATTAAAATTTTACTCAATTTAGTTGAAATTAACTTGATTTTATCTGATTATGCAAACAAAAAAATTATACTTGGAACAGTCAAATTTTGAGAAATTTGGAAGGTAGGGTACTTACCGATTTTAGTCGAATTCTCAAAAAAATTTATTTGAAGAATTATAATTTTATTCAATTTAGTTGGAAATAACTTGATTTTATCTGATTATGCAAACAAAAAATTTATACTTGGAACAGTCAAATTTTGAGAAATTTGGAAGAGTCAAATTTTGAGAAATTTGGAAGGTGGGGTACTTACCGATTTTAGTCGAATTCTAAAAAAATTTTATTTGTAGAATTAAAATTTTATTCAATTTAGTTGGAATTAACTTGATTTTATCTGATTATGCCACCAAAAAAATTATACTTGGAACAGTCAAATTTTGAGGAAATTTGGAAGGTAGGGTACTTACCGATTTTAGTCGAATTCTCAAAAAATTTTATTTGTAGAATTAAAATTTTATTCAATGTAGTTGAAATTAACTTGATTTTATCTGATTATGCAAACAAAAAAAATATACTTGGAAGAGTCAAATTTTGAGAAATTTGGAAGGTAGGGTACTTACCGATTTTAGTCGAATTCTCAAAAAATTTTATTTTTAGAATTAAAATTTTATTCAATTTAGTTGAAATTAACTTGGTTTTATCTGATTATGCAAACAAAAAAATTATACTTGGAAGAGTCAAATTTTGAGAAATTTGGGAGGTAGGGTACTTACCGATTTTAGTCGAATTCTCAAAAAATTTTATTTGTAGAATTAAAATTTTATTCAATTTAGTTGGAATTAACTTGATTTTATCTGATTATGCAAACAAAAAAATTATACTTGGAACAGTCAAATTTTGAGAAATTTGGAAGAGTCAAATTTTGAGAAATTTGGAAGAGTCAAATTTTGAGAAATTTGGAAGAGTCAAATTTTGAGAAATTTGGAAGGTGGGGTACTTACCGATTTTAGTCGAATTCTCAAAAAATTTTATTTTTAGAATTAAAATTGTATTCAATTTAGTTGGAATTAACTTGATTTTATCTGATTATGCCAACAAAAAAATTATACTTGGAACAGTCAAATTTTGAGAAATTTGGAAGAATCAAATTTTGAGAAATTTGGAAGAGTCAAATTTTGAGAAATTTGGAAGGTAGGGTACTTACCGATTTTAGTCGAATTCTCAAAAAATTTTATTTGTAGAATTAAAATTTTATTCAATGTAGTTGAAATTAACTTGATTTTATCGGATTATGCAAACAAAAAAAATATACTTGGAACAGTCAAATTTTGAGAAATTTGGAAGGTAGGGTGCTTACCGATTTTAGTCGAATTCTCAAAAAATTTTATTTGTAGAATTAAAATTTTATTCAATTTAGTTGGAATTAACTTGATTTTATCTGATTATGCAGACAAAAAAATTATACTTGGAAGAGTCAAATTTTGAGAAATTTGGAAGGTAGGGTACTTACCGATTTTAGTCGAATTCTCAAAAAATTTTATTTTTAGAATTAAAATTTTATTCAATTTAGTTGAAATTAACTTGGTTTAATCTGATTATGCAAACAAAAAAATTATACTTGGAAGAGTCAAATTTTGAGAAATTTGGAAGTTAGGGTACTTACCGATTTTAGTCGAATCCTCAAAAAATTTTATTTGTAGAATTAAAATTTTATTCAATTTAGTTGGAATTAACGTGATTTTATCTGATTATGCAAACAAAAAAATTATACTTGGAAGAGTCAAATTTTGAGAAATTTGGAAGTTAGGGTACTTACCGATTTTTGTCGAATCCTCAAAAAATTTTATTTGTAGAATTAAAATTTTATTCAATTTAGTTGGAATAAACTTGATTTTATCTGATTATGCAAACAAAATAATTATACTTGGAACAGTCAAATTTTGAGAAATTTGGAAGTGTCAAATTTTGAGAAATTTGGAAGGTGGGGTACTAACCGATTTTAGTCGAATTCTCAAAAAAATTTATTTGAAGAATTATAATTTTATTCAATTTAGTTGGAAATAACTTGATTTTATCTGATTATGCAAACAAAAAATTTATACTTGGAACAGTCAAATTTTGAGAAATTTGGAAGGTAGGGTACTTACCGATTTTAGTCGAATTCTCAAAAAAAAATTTTTGTAGAATTAAAATTTTACTCAATTTAGTTGAAATTAACTTGATTTTATCTGATTATGCAAACAAAAAAATTATACTTGGAACAGTCAAATTTTGAGAAATTTGGAAGGTGGGGTACTTACCGATTTTAGTCGAATTCTCAAAAAATTTTATTTTTAGAATTAAAATGGTATTCAATTTAGTTGGAATTAACTTGATTTTATCTGATTATGCCAACAAAAAAATTATACTTGGAACAGTCAAATTTTGAGAAATTTGGAAGAATCAAATTTTGAGAAATTTGGAAGAGTCAAATTTTGAGAAATTTGGAAGGTAGGGTACTTACCGATTTTAGTCGAATTCTCAAAAAAAAATTTTTGTAGAATTAAAATTTTACTCAATTTAGGTGAAATTAACTTGATTTTATCTGATTATGCAAACAAAAAATTTATACTTGGAACAGTTAAATTTTGAGAAATTTGGAAGGTAGGGTACTTACCGATTTTAGTCGAATTCTCAAAAAAATTTATTTGAAGAATTATAATTTTATTCAATTTAGTTGGAAATAACTTGATTTTATCTGATTATGCAAACAAAAAATTTATACTTGGAACAGTCAAATTTTGAGAAATTTGGAAGAGTCAAATTTTGAGAAATTTGGAAGGTGGGGTACTTACCGATTTTAGTCGAATTCTAAAAAAATTTTATTTGTAGAATTAAAATTTTATTCAATTTAGTTGGAATTAACTTGATTTTATCTGATTATGCCACCAAAAAAATTATACTTGGAACAGTCAAATTTTGAGGAAATTTGGAAGGTAGGGTACTTACCGATTTTAGTCGAATTCTCAAAAAATTTTATTTGTAGAATTAAAATTTTATTCAATGTAGTTGAAATTAACTTGATTTTATCTGATTATGCAAACAAAAAAAATATACTTGGAACAGTCAAATTTTGAGAAATTTGGAAGGTAGGGTGCTTACCGATTTTAGTCGAATTCTCAAAAAATTTTATTTGTAGAATTAAAATTTTATTCAATTTAGTTGGAATTAACTTGATTTTATCTGATTATGCAGACAAAAAAATTATACTTGGAAGAGTCAAATTTTGAGAAATTTGGAAGGTAGGGTACTTACCGATTTTAGTCGAATTCTCAAAAAATTTTATTTTTAGAATTAAAATTTTATTCAATTTAGTTGAAATTAACTTGGTTTTATCTGATTATGCAAACAAAAAAATTATACTTGGAAGAGTCAAATTTTGAGAAATTTGGAAGTTAGGGTACTTACCGATTTTAGTCGAATCCTCAAAAAATTTTATTTGTAGAATTAAAATTTTATTCAATTTAGTTGGAATTAACGTGATTTTATCTGATTATGCCAACAAAAAAATTATACTTGGAACAGTCAAATTTTGAGAAATTTGGAAGGTAGGGTACTTACCGATTTTAGTCGAATTCTCAAAAAAAAATTTTTGTAGAATTAAAATTTTATTCAATTTAGTTGAAATTAACTTGATTTTATCTGATTATGCAAACAAAAAAATTATACTTGGAACAGGCAAATTTTGAGAAATTTGGAAGGTAGGGTACTTACCGATTTTAGTCGAATTCTCAAAAAAATTTATTTGAAGAATTATAATTTTATTCAATTTAGTTGGAAATAACTTGATATTATCTGATTATGCAAACAAAAAATTTATACTTGGAACAGTCAAATTTTGAGAAATTTGGAAGAGTCAAATTTTGAGAAATTTGGAAGGTGGGGTACTTACCGATTTTAGTCGAATTCTAAAAAAATTTTATTTGTAGAATTAAAATTTTATTCAATTTAGTTGGAATTAACTTGATTTTATCTGATTATGCAAACAAAAAAATTATACTTGGAACAGTCAAATTTTGAGAAATTTGGAAGAGTCAAATTTTGAGAAATTTGGAAGAGTCAAATTTTGAGAAATTTGGAAGGTGGGGTACTTACCGATTTTAGTCGAATTCTCAAAAAATTTTATTTTTAGAATTAAAATTGTATTCAATTTAGTTGGAATTAACTTGATTTTATCTGATTATGCCAACAAAAAAATTATACTTGGAACAGTCAAATTTTGAGAAATTTGGAAGAATCAAATTTTGAGAAATTTGGAAGAGTCAAATTTTGAGAAATTTGGAAGGTAGGGTACTTACCGATTTTAGTCGAATTCTCAAAAAATTTTATTTGTAGAATTAAAATTTTATTCAATGTAGTTGAAATTAACTTGATTTTATCGGATTATGCAAACAAAAAAAATATACTTGGAACAGTCAAATTTTGAGAAATTTGGAAGGTAGGGTGCTTACCGATTTTAGTCGAATTCTCAAAAAATTTTATTTTTAGAATTAAAATTTTATTCAATTTAGTTGAAATTAACTTGGTTTTATCTGATTATGCAAACAAAAAAATTATACTTGGAAGAGTCAAATTTTGAGAAATTTGGAAGTTAGGGTACTTACCGATTTTAGTCGAATCCTCAAAAAATTTTATTTGTAGAATTAAAATTTTATTCAATTTAGTTGGAATTAACGTGATTTTATCTGATTATGCCAACAAAAAAATTATACTTGGAACAGTCAAATTTTGAGAAATTTGGAAGGTAGGGTACTTACCGATTTTAGTCGAATTCTCAAAAAAAAATTTTTGTAGAATTAAAATTTTATTCAATTTAGTTGAAATTAACTTGATTTTATCTGATTATGCAAACAAAAAAATTATACTTGGAACAGGCAAATTTTGAGAAATTTGGAAGGTAGGGTACTTACCGATTTTAGTCGAATTCTCAAAAAAATTTATTTGAAGAATTATAATTTTATTCAATTTAGTTGGAAATAACTTGATTTTATCTGATTATGCAAACAAAAAATTTATACTTGGAACGGTCAAATTTTGAGAAATTTGGAAGGTAGGGTACTTACCGATTTTAGTCGAATTCTCAAAAAAAAATTTTTGTAGAATTAAAATTTTACTCAATTTAGTTGAAATTAACTTGATTTTATCTGATTATGCAAACAAAAAAATTATACTTGGAACAGTCAAATTTTGAGAAATTTGGAAGGTAGGGTACTTACCGATTTTAGTCGAATTCTCAAAAAATTTTATTTGTAGAATTAAAATTTTATTCAATGTAGTTGAAATTAACTTGATTTTATCTGATTATGCAAACAAAAAAAATATACTTGGAAGAGTCAAATTTTGAGAAATTTGGAAGGTAGGGTACTTACCGATTTTAGTCGAATTCTCAAAAAATTTTATTTTTAGAATTAAAATTTTATTCAATTTAGTTGAAATTAACTTGGTTTTATCTGATTATGCAAACAAAAAAATTATACTTGGAAGAGTCAAATTTTGAGAAATTTGGGAGGTAGGGTACTTACCGATTTTAGTCGAATTCTCAAAAAATTTTATTTGTAGAATTAAAATTTTATTCAATTTAGTTGGAATTAACTTGATTTTATCTGATTATGCAAACAAAAAAATTATACTTGGAACAGTCAAATTTTGAGAAATTTGGAAGAGTCAAATTTTGAGAAATTTGGAAGAGTCAAATTTTGAGAAATTTGGAAGAGTCAAATTTTGAGAAATTTGGAAGGTGGGGTACTTACCGATTTTAGTCGAATTCTCAAAAAATTTTATTTTTAGAATTAAAATTGTATTCAATTTAGTTGGAATTAACTTGATTTTATCTGATTATGCCAACAAAAAAATTATACTTGGAACAGTCAAATTTTGAGAAATTTGGAAGAATCAAATTTTGAGAAATTTGGAAGAGTCAAATTTTGAGAAATTTGGAAGGTAGGGTACTTACCGATTTTAGTCGAATTCTCAAAAAATTTTATTTGTAGAATTAAAATTTTATTCAATGTAGTTGAAATTAACTTGATTTTATCGGATTATGCAAACAAAAAAAATATACTTGGAACAGTCAAATTTTGAGAAATTTGGAAGGTAGGGTGCTTACCGATTTTAGTCGAATTCTCAAAAAATTTTATTTGTAGAATTAAAATTTTATTCAATTTAGTTGGAATTAACTTGATTTTATCTGATTATGCAGACAAAAAAATTATACTTGGAAGAGTCAAATTTTGAGAAATTTGGAAGGTAGGGTACTTACCGATTTTAGTCGAATTCTCAAAAAATTTTATTTTTAGAATTAAAATTTTATTCAATTTAGTTGAAATTAACTTGGTTTAATCTGATTATGCAAACAAAAAAATTATACTTGGAAGAGTCAAATTTTGAGAAATTTGGAAGTTAGGGTACTTACCGATTTTAGTCGAATCCTCAAAAAATTTTATTTGTAGAATTAAAATTTTATTCAATTTAGTTGGAATTAACGTGATTTTATCTGATTATGCAAACAAAAAAATTATACTTGGAAGAGTCAAATTTTGAGAAATTTGGAAGTTAGGGTACTTACCGATTTTAGTCGAATCCTCAAAAAATTTTATTTGTAGAATTAAAATTTTATTCAATTTAGTTGGAATAAACTTGATTTTATCTGATTATGCAAACAAAATAATTATACTTGGAACAGTCAAATTTTGAGAAATTTGGAAGTGTCAAATTTTGAGAAATTTGGAAGGTGGGGTACTAACCGATTTTAGTCGAATTCTCAAAAAAATTTATTTGAAGAATTAAAATTTTATTCAATTTAGTTGGAATTAACTTGATTTTATCTGATTATGCAAACAAAAAAATTATACTTGGAACAGTCAAATTTTGAGAAATTTGGAAGGTGGGGTACTTACCGATTTTAGTCGAATTCTCAAAAAATTTTATTTTTAGAATTAAAATGGTATTCAATTTAGTTGGAATTAACTTGATTTTATCTGATTATGCCAACAAAAAAATTATACTTGGAACAGTCAAATTTTGAGAAATTTGGAAGAATCAAATTTTGAGAAATTTGGAAGAGTCAAATTTTGAGAAATTTGGAAGGTAGGGTACTTACCGATTTTAGTCGAATTCTCAAAAAAAAATTTTTGTAGAATTAAAATTTTACTCAATTTAGGTGAAATTAACTTGATTTTATCTGATTATGCAAACAAAAAATTTATACTTGGAACAGTTAAATTTTGAGAAATTTGGAAGGTAGGGTACTTACCGATTTTAGTCGAATTCTCAAAAAAATTTATTTGAAGAATTATAATTTTATTCAATTTAGTTGGAAATAACTTGATTTTATCTGATTATGCAAACAAAAAATTTATACTTGGAACAGTCAAATTTTGAGAAATTTGGAAGAGTCAAATTTTGAGAAATTTGGAAGGTGGGGTACTTACCGATTTTAGTCGAATTCTAAAAAAATTTTATTTGTAGAATTAAAATTTTATTCAATTTAGTTGGAATTAACTTGATTTTATCTGATTATGCCACCAAAAAAATTATACTTGGAACAGTCAAATTTTGAGGAAATTTGGAAGGTAGGGTACTTACCGATTTTAGTCGAATTCTCAAAAAATTTTATTTGTAGAATTAAAATTTTATTCAATGTAGTTGAAATTAACTTGATTTTATCTGATTATGCAAACAAAAAAAATATACTTGGAACAGTCAAATTTTGAGAAATTTGGAAGGTAGGGTGCTTACCGATTTTAGTCGAATTCTCAAAAAATTTTATTTGTAGAATTAAAATTTTATTCAATTTAGTTGGAATTAACTTGATTTTATCTGATTATGCAGACAAAAAAATTATACTTGGAAGAGTCAAATTTTGAGAAATTTGGAAGGTAGGGTGTGACGTCCCACTATTTTTCGCGCGGTATTTTAACACCATTTCCTCACAAATCCATTCACAATCCACCAAAAACCTTCAATCTCGAGTCATACCCTACTCCCTCACCCAACCGATCGTTTGGACGATACACCTTAGTGGTCCCTATCTCTAAACGATCAATCCAGATTCCCAATCGCCGATCACCTTGATGTTGTACCTTAGCGGTCCCCAACACAAGATGACCTATACAAAACGCCACCTCGATGATGTATCTTAGAGATCCCCATCGTGAGATGATCGTTACACAACTCCTTCGCCTATTCGCCATATGAGGCATGACCACTTCCTTCCAAATCTACGTTTAAACAAATCCCTCATCCTTAAAACCCTCTTCCAAATCGAGACTACGTCTCACGCCCTTACTATGACCACAGAAGTCAATACACCGTTTACCCCATTCCTATACGACCTCCTAAACTCCACCAAATGGGTTGAGTATTTCGCTTCAAAGCCCCATGCAAAAACCCTAGAAATGTTACTGCGACGCAAATGTACAAACGTGATCAACACGTGATTGTAATTACGACGCATTTGGCGTACGTGACATAAACACATCTATTAATAACCACACCGTTACAAAAACCCCCAAAATCTACTGCGTCTTGTTTCCGAAATCTGTCAAGGTCTTTACCGCGCGTACCCCCGCAGTACTCCTGGAAGGTCTTATAAATACGAAGGATCGAGAGGCCAGGACTCTCTTTCATTGTGCTCTTTTGTCAACAGACAGTCATTACAGATAGGAGTATCATTAAACCAAGTGTTAATCATTCAAATCAGTGCTTTACGACAATCACTGTAAGTCCTCATATATATATCATTATTATAAGTGCATATCACCCCATACCATATTATTATTTATCAGCGCTTATAGCTTATTATTATATTCTTTCATTTATGCTTATTGCTTACTTACCATTATATTCTTTCATTTATGCTTATTGCTTACTTACTATTATATTCTTTCATTTATGCTTAGTATATATATATCGCCATTCATATTCATAACTCATATTATAAATGTTGCGCGTGTGAATACAAAATCTTCCCACGCATTGTTAAAACCACTCTAACAAGGCTAATAAACCGCTTTGTTATCAATCGTGTCTCGAATTATTGTGTGTATCCTCGAGTCATAAGGCTTTCCAACGAAACCAAGCTGCCGCAACAGCTGATTCGCGAGAGCTCTCCCAGTATTTACAAACACACTGCTGCATGAGCCGTGCTATTCTTAGGAAAACTAAGTATGGTTTCTTTTGTACGAATGCAACGGTAAATCTTATTATCAAACCAAAACAAAACGAGAGTGCTAACGGGTGTTCCTTCAGTACCAATTTGCTTTAAAACCTTCCCTGGTCGATTAGTGTGACGGATGATAGATTCGCGCCTGACTTTCCCTCAAAACCCACAGTGTGCTGGATGACAGATTCACGCCTGGCTTTCCCTCAAAACCCACAGTGTGCTGGATGACAGATTCACGCCTGGCTTTCCCTCAAAACCCACAGTGTGCTGGATGACAGATTCACGCCTGGCTTTCCCTTAAAACCCACAGTGTGCTGGATGACAGATTCACGCCTGGCTTTCCCTCAAAACCCACAGTGTGCTGGATGACAGATTCACGCCTGGCTTTCCCTTAAAACCCACAGTGTGCTGGATGACAGATTCACGCCTGGCTTTCCCTTAAAACCCACAGTGTGCTGGATGACAGATTCACGCCTGGCTTTCCCTCAAAACCCACAGTGTGCTGGATGACAGATTCACGCCTGGCTTTCCCTCAAAACCCACAGTGTGCTGGATGACAGATTCACGCCTGGCTTTCCCTTAAAACCCACAGTGTGCTGGATGACAGATTCACGCCTGGCTTTCCCTTAAAACCCACAGTGTGCTGGATGACAGATTCACGCCTGGCTTTCCCTCAAAACCCACAGTGTGCTGGATGATAGATTCGCGCCTGGCTTTCTCCTTCCCCATAGTCACCGTTCCCAAAAACCTCACCCGGGACGTGACATAATTTTTGGTGACAGCGGTGGGATTCGATCGTTGATAATAGAAATAGATCCTCTATTATACGGCACCCACAAAGGCCTATTAAAAATGTGCATTAAAAACCCGCTTCGTGGCACATTAAATTACCGCAGCCGCAGATTACAAAGCATTTCAGCATATTTGAATGCGCTGACCTGCGTCTCTGGAGGCATAGCTACTACCGCTGACGGCAGCGAAATTTGTCTAAAGTGCTCTAAACTAGCGCCCGCAGACACCGTAGAAGTGTATTGGACGCACTATTATTATACATATAAACCAACTGCCTATTGTCCTCGGTGCAGAAAGTCGTTAATTCCGGAACGCCCCATAAGAAACTGCACCGAGTGTTTTGAAAGCTACCTCCTCTCTAATAAGAGTTACACACGGTTCGATAATTATTAATAATGAGGATAGAAAGTCCCAACATATAAAAATGTACATTACACGCCCACAACAGATAGCAGTAGCTCACCGCGGGCTAGAAAGCACAATTGCACATATGCAAACATTAATGTGTATAAAAGGGAGTTTAGCGACAACGCACGAAGACGACGAAATTTGTTTGTCCTGCTCCCGGTTGGACCCAGTAAATACGGTGGCAGTATATCTTATTCATTATTACCAAACGCCTTTTTCATTCCCCCCTTGCCTTCGGTGCAATAACGTATATACCAAACTCGTCCCATAAATAGATGCTCCGTGTGCACGGAATATTACCTCCTTTCTAACGGAAACCTAGACCAATTCAATAACCTAGAAGATGTCAATTTCTAAGTAACAGCTACCGAACGCCAAAAATATTAAAATACTTCCAACGGCCTAACCATGTCCATATACGGCGATACCGAGGACTCTCACATAATGAACCAAAACGCGGGTCCTTCCCCTAACGCTGTAAACGCCGCGATCGCCGAAAGAATGGAGCTGGTGCAATTATTACAGCAAGAGCTAGCCGAAATTAAAAGCTTGTACGCGGAAATTGTCGCAAATCGGGAATCCAATACGCGTTCAGGCATAGTCTCCGATTCAGACGGGCCCGCGTTGAAAAGTCTCTCCAATAGAATTCAAATCATCCACGGAATGATGGAAAAACTTCTTGCACCCCCGCCATTGGCGAACAATTTTGCCACTCCTGGTTCCTCACGTTTCGATAGGAAACCAATGATAAATTATAACAATGTACCGGACCAGGATCCATTGCCCCAGATCGAATTGAAAGATGCAATAGAAACCGTCCCAAAGTTTAACGGTCACAATATGTCCGTTTTGCAATTCGCGAGAGCCTGCAATAGGGCTAAGGCTCTGGTTCCCTCGCAAGTCGAACCCCAGCTAACGAGGTTGTTGCTAAATAAGCTGCAAGACCATGCATACTTGGCCGTAGAGGATAGGGTCTTTGACTCCGTAAATGAATTAGTCAAACGACGTAAACGCACCTTCACTATCAAGGAAGAGCCTAGATCCTTGTGGGAAACGGAGTCGGGAATTACTCCTCCAAGCGCCGATGGATGCGAACTGTGGAGCGAGCCAAACAAAAAAGCACCCATTTACGATATACCCCAAAGCACTAGCGGTATTATAAGAATCGCTACAGTGCAACGAAACCCGGTCGTGCTACGGCCGAGGACACAATCCTCCTTTTCCGTACATAACCCGGACCTAAAGGAATATTCGCAATATGTAAACTCAAGCGAGATTGACACTCCAAGCATCATGCCCACCATCGAAGTAGAGAAATCCGTCAGAAAAACTCAAAAGTCCAATACAAAAAGACCAACAGAGACTACAATGCCTACAGGCATCACTCCCATCCACCCCCTAATAAAAAACAAGTCCCTCTTAGTCCTGGATCTGTCGATCCACCATATCGAGACACCTACGACGGTGTACTCACTCTTACCGCCCGCGTTATACGCCAAACCAACCCCTCCCCTAAACTCCCAAAAGTCTCTTGCGGCTACACTGGAACTGGTAGTATTCAAAATTTCTGCGGAAGCTCCTTCAAGGGCAGGAAATTTATTTAAATCAATCTCCAAAGAGCACCCGATCCATGGGGAATGCGATAAGTTCTCTGAAGCTACACCTCGCATGCCAAAACAAATTAAAAATTTCCTTGGCTTAACCGTATTTCATAGAAAGTTTATCCTGGAGTTGTCTAAAAATGCTCGCCTGTTAACCCAACTTTTGAAGAAAGACACAGCATTTAACTGGAAACCGTCCCAGCAAACGGCTTTCAACCACTTAAGTTCAGCATTGCAGAAGAAACCTATCCTGCAATACCCGAACTTTGACCTGGGATTCCACGTCACTACAGACGACTTATCCTATACTTCCCCTGCAGTGGAGGCACGCTTTAAGCGACCGCGCGACAAATGTGACGACAACTTGGAGGACTGGCCCAAACGTGGACCAAGCGGTTCCAAGAGACCTCGGTTCTTCGATTCACCAATCCATGTGCCAACGAATGGAAGCAACCCCGTCGACCCTGCAATTCCCACATCCAGCACTCGTCTAGGAAGAGAACCCAAAGAAATTCAATTGCACCAAAAGATGTGCCGGGAATTATCACCAGCAGAAATTCCGCCAAGTTCTCCCTCAAAAAACAAACGTGAACGACTAACTATAACAAAAGCAGACAACACTTATAAATTACCCATGCAGGGTTTATTCATAAAATATTTAGTGTGCGTGCTTCTCAGCCTATTAATATTAATTAAGACCGCTGACGCATTTATTAAAAGACTAAGCTATCACTTCGGAACTCTCAGAGCCATTCTCACTGACCAAGCAGCAAATTTTACTCGAAATTTCACGAAAGCAGTACCACGGGAATGTAAAATGCAACAATTCCGAACCAAAGACTTTCACCCACAGACGAATGGCTCTATAGAAAAATTGCATCTCGTTTTGACCAAATCTTTAAAATTAATTATCAGTAGAAACAGCGACTGGGACGAATGGAACTTGGCCGCGTTCCCGTATAATGCCAGTGTCCACAAGGGTACTGGATACACTCGACATGAGTTATTTTCCGCAAAATTTACTGTAACCGAAAATTTTGAAAACAAAACATACATTGGTTGTCTATCACCTCTGAGAAGGAGTCTATGGTGCAAAGGATATTACGATCGCCCTTTTCATATACGCGAGAGTCCCGGTTGACCCCAAGTCACCACAAAAGATACCTTAATCAATTTTCCATCCTAGATAATTTCTACTGCAACATTTATTCCTACACTTACGCGGCTATGCCGTCCAGAGGGAAGGAAGGAACACCGCATCCCTCCTCCCTAAAGTGATCTCTTCGAGTCGTCACCCGAGACGCCTCCGCAGACGGACTTCTCCATAGATGACTCCGTCCTTTCCAACATCAGTCAACAGAGAGCAACTCCAGGAGCAGCTGCAGGAAGCGACCACCCCGCGGACCCTGCGCAGCCCTACCCCCCCCCCTAAAGCGGTAAAAGACCCACAAACCCTTACCTATTCCTATCCTCCATAATTCATACCTCTCGTTCCACATCCCTGTAAATACTTCCTGTACCCCCTTCTTCCCTTGTAATTAGTCCCCTGTAGATACACCTTTTCCACCATATTTATATAAATTTTGCTTCTTTTTCGCCAGATAGGCTATAATTTTGTTTTGTTCCTAAATCGATTACATCTTTTATTTTTGTTTCTCTTTTTCGCCAAATAGGCAATATTTTTTGTTTTTTTTTCTTTTCGCCAAAATAGGCTACACGTTTTGTTTTATTTTCCAAATAGGCTATGTATATTTTATTTTCTTCATCTCTTCATTTCAAGACACCCGAACCTTATGTTAAGAAATTACGCATTTCTTCATATAAAGGGGGAGGTGTGTTGCCCCGCTATTTTCGTTAAAATTTTTTTTCTCTCACTTCAAACCACACCTACCTTGTTTTAAGAAATTACACATTTCTTCATATAAGGGGGGAGGTGTGACGTCCCACTATTTTTCGCGCGGTATTTTAACACCATTTCCTCACAAATCCATTCACAATCCACCAAAAACCTTCAATCTCGAGTCATACCCTACTCCCTCACCCAACCGATCGTTTGGACGATACACCTTAGTGGTCCCTATCTCTAAACGATCAATCCAGATTCCCAATCGCCGATCACCTTGATGTTGTACCTTAGCGGTCCCCAACACAAGATGACCTATACAAAACGCCACCTCGATGATGTATCTTAGAGATCCCCATCGCGAGATGATCGTTACACAACTCCTTCGCCTATTCGCCATATGAGGCATGACCACTTCCTTCCAAATCTACGTTTAAACAAATCCCTCATCCTTAAAACCCTCTTCCAAATCGAGACTACGTCTCACGCCCTTACTATGACCACAGAAGTCAATACACCGTTTACCCCATTCCTATACGACCTCCTAAACTCCACCAAATGGGTTGAGTATTTCGCTTCAAAGCCCCATGCAAAAACCCTAGAAATGTTACTGCGACGCAAATGTACAAACGTGATCAACACGTGATTGTAATTACGACGCATTTGGCGTACGTGACATAAACACATCTATTAATAACCACACCGTTACAAAAACCCCCAAAATCTACTGCGTCTTGTTTCCGAAATCTGTCAAGGTCTTTACCGCGCGTACCCCCGCAGTACTCCTGGAAGGTCTTATAAATACGAAGGATCGAGAGGCCAGGACTCTCTTTCATTGTGCTCTTTTGTCAACAGACAGTCATTACAGATAGGAGTATCATTAAACCAAGTGTTAATCATTCAAATCAGTGCTTTACGACAATCACTGTAAGTCCTCATATATATATCATTATTATAAGTGCATATCACCCCATACCATATTATTATTTATCAGCGCTTATAGCTTATTATTATATTCTTTCATTTATGCTTATTGCTTACTTACCATTATATTCTTTCATTTATGCTTATTGCTTACTTACTATTATATTCTTTCATTTATGCTTAGTATATATATATCGCCATTCATATTCATAACTCATATTATAAATGTTGCGCGTGTGAATACAAAATCTTCCCACGCATTGTTAAAACCACTCTAACAAGGCTAATAAACCGCTTTGTTATCAATCGTGTCTCGAATTATTGTGTGTATCCTCGAGTCATAAGGCTTTCCAACGAAACCAAGCTGCCGCAACAGCTGATTCGCGAGAGCTCTCCCAGTATTTACAAACACACTGCTGCATGAGCCGTGCTATTCTTAGGAAAACTAAGTATGGTTTCTTTTGTACGAATGCAACGGTAAATCTTATTATCAAACCAAAACAAAACGAGAGTGCTAACGGGTGTTCCTTCAGTACCAATTTGCTTTAAAACCTTCCCTGGTCGATTAGTGTGACGGATGATAGATTCGCGCCTGACTTTCCCTCAAAACCCACAGTGTGCTGGATGACAGATTCACGCCTGGCTTTCCCTCAAAACCCACAGTGTGCTGGATGACAGATTCACGCCTGGCTTTCCCTCAAAACCCACAGTGTGCTGGATGACAGATTCACGCCTGGCTTTCCCTTAAAACCCACAGTGTGCTGGATGACAGATTCACGCCTGGCTTTCCCTCAAAACCCACAGTGTGCTGGATGACAGATTCACGCCTGGCTTTCCCTTAAAACCCACAGTGTGCTGGATGACAGATTCACGCCTGGCTTTCCCTTAAAACCCACAGTGTGCTGGATGACAGATTCACGCCTGGCTTTCCCTCAAAACCCACAGTGTGCTGGATGACAGATTCACGCCTGGCTTTCCCTCAAAACCCACAGTGTGCTGGATGACAGATTCACGCCTGGCTTTCCCTTAAAACCCACAGTGTGCTGGATGACAGATTCACGCCTGGCTTTCCCTTAAAACCCACAGTGTGCTGGATGACAGATTCACGCCTGGCTTTCCCTCAAAACCCACAGTGTGCTGGATGATAGATTCGCGCCTGGCTTTCTCCTTCCCCATAGTCACCGTTCCCAAAAACCTCACCCGGGACGTGACAAGGGTACTTACCGATTTTAGTCGAATTCTCAAAAAATTTTATTTTTAGAATTAAAATTTTATTCAATTTAGTTGAAATTAACTTGGTTTTATCTGATTATGCAAACAAAAAAATTATACTTGGAAGAGTCAAATTTTGAGAAATTTGGAAGTTAGGGTACTTACCGATTTTAGTCGAATCCTCAAAAAATTTTATTTGTAGAATTAAAATTTTATTCAATTTAGTTGGAATTAACGTGATTTTATCTGATTATGCCAACAAAAAAATTATACTTGGAACAGTCAAATTTTGAGAAATTTGGAAGGTAGGGTACTTACCGATTTTAGTCGAATTCTCAAAAAAAAATTTTTGTAGAATTAAAATTTTATTCAATTTAGTTGAAATTAACTTGATTTTATCTGATTATGCAAACAAAAAAATTATACTTGGAACAGGCAAATTTTGAGAAATTTGGAAGGTAGGGTACTTACCGATTTTAGTCGAATTCTCAAAAAAATTTATTTGAAGAATTATAATTTTATTCAATTTAGTTGGAAATAACTTGATATTATCTGATTATGCAAACAAAAAATTTATACTTGGAACAGTCAAATTTTGAGAAATTTGGAAGAGTCAAATTTTGAGAAATTTGGAAGAGTCAAATTTTGAGAAATTTGGAAGGTGGGGTACTTACCGATTTTAGTCGAATTCTCAAAAAATTTTATTTTTAGAATTAAAATTGTATTCAATTTAGTTGGAATTAACTTGATTTTATCTGATTATGCCAACAAAAAAATTATACTTGGAACAGTCAAATTTTGAGAAATTTGGAAGAATCAAATTTTGAGAAATTTGGAAGAGTCAAATTTTGAGAAATTTGGAAGGTAGGGTACTTACCGATTTTAGTCGAATTCTCAAAAAATTTTATTTGTAGAATTAAAATTTTATTCAATGTAGTTGAAATTAACTTGATTTTATCGGATTATGCAAACAAAAAAAATATACTTGGAACAGTCAAATTTTGAGAAATTTGGAAGGTAGGGTGCTTACCGATTTTAGTCGAATTCTCAAAAAATTTTATTTTTAGAATTAAAATTTTATTCAATTTAGTTGAAATTAACTTGGTTTTATCTGATTATGCAAACAAAAAAATTATACTTGGAAGAGTCAAATTTTGAGAAATTTGGAAGTTAGGGTACTTACCGATTTTAGTCGAATCCTCAAAAAATTTTATTTGTAGAATTAAAATTTTATTCAATTTAGTTGGAATTAACGTGATTTTATCTGATTATGCCAACAAAAAAATTATACTTGGAACAGTCAAATTTTGAGAAATTTGGAAGGTAGGGTACTTACCGATTTTAGTCGAATTCTCAAAAAAAAATTTTTGTAGAATTAAAATTTTATTCAATTTAGTTGAAATTAACTTGATTTTATCTGATTATGCAAACAAAAAAATTATACTTGGAACAGTCAAATTTTGAGAAATTTGGAAGGTAGGGTACTTACCGATTTTAGTCGTATTCTCAAAAAAATTTATTTGAAGAATTATAATTTTATTCAATTTAGTTGGAAATAACTTGATTTTATCTGATTATGCAAACAAAAAATTTATACTTGGAACAGTCAAATTTTGAGAAATTTGGAAGAGTCAAATTTTGAGAAATTTGGAAGAGTCAAATTTTGAGAAATTTGGAAGAGTCAAATTTTGAGAAATTTGGAAGGTGGGGTACTTACCGATTTTAGTCGAATTCTCAAAAAATTTTATTTTTAGAATTAAAATTGTATTTAATTTAGTTGGAATTAACTTGATTTTATCTGATTATGCCAACAAAAAAATTATACTTGGAACAGTCAAATTTTGAGAAATTTGGAAGAGTCAAATTTTGAGAAATTTGGAAGAGTCAAATTTTGAGAAATTTGGAAGGTAGTGTACTTACCGATTTTAGTCGAATTCTCAAAAAATTTTATTTTTAGAATTAAAATTTTATTCAATTTAGTTGAAATTAACTTGGTTTTATCTGATTATGCAAACAAAAAAATTATACTTGGAAGAGTCAAATTTTGAGAAATTTGGAAGTTAGGGTACTTACCGATTTTAGTCGAATCCTCAAAAAATTTTATTTGTAGAATTAAAATTTTATTCAATTTAGTTGGAATTAACGTGATTTTATCTGATTATGCCAACAAAAAAATTATACTTGGAACAGTCAAATTTTGAGAAATTTGGAAGGTAGGGTACTTACCGATTTTAGTCGAATTCTCAAAAAAAAATTTTTGTAGAATTAAAATTTTATTCAATTTAGTTGAAATTAACTTGATTTTATCTGATTATGCAAACAAAAAAATTATACTTGGAACAGTCAAATTTTGAGAAATTTGGAAGGTAGGGTACTTACCGATTTTAGTCGAATTCTCAAAAAAATTTATTTGAAGAATTATAATTTTATTCAATTTAGTTGGAAATAACTTGATTTTATCTGATTATGCAAACAAAAAATTTATACTTGGAACAGTCAAATTTTGAGAAATTTGGAAGGTAGGGTACTTACCGATTTTAGTCGAATTCTCAAAAAATTTTATTTTTAGAATTAAAATTTTATTCAATGTAGTTGAAATTAACTTGATTTTATCTGATTATGCAAACAAAAAAAATATACTTGGAACAGTCAAATTTTGAGAAATTTGGAAGGTAGGGTGCTTACCGATTTTAGTCGAATTCTCAAAAAATTTTATTTGTAGAATTAAAATTTTATTCAATTTAGTTGGAATTAACTTGATTTTATCTGATTATGCAGACAAAAAAATTATACTTGGAAGAGTCAAATTTTGAGAAATTTGGAAGGTAGGGTACTTACCGATTTTAGTCGAATTCTCAAAAAATTTTATTTTTAGAATTAAAATTTTATTCAATTTAGTTGAAATTAACTTGGTTTTATCTGATTATGCAAACAAAAAAATTATACTTGGAAGAGTCAAATTTTGAGAAATTTGGAAGTTAGGGTACTTACCGATTTTAGTCGAATCCTCAAAAAATTTTATTTGTAGAATTAAAATTTTATTCAATTTAGTTGGAATTAACGTGATTTTATCTGATTATGCCAACAAAAAAATTATACTTGGAACAGTCAAATTTTGAGAAATTTGGAAGGTAGGGTACTTACCGATTTTAGTCGAATTCTCAAAAAAAAATTTTTGTAGAATTAAAATTTTATTCAATTTAGTTGAAATTAACTTGATTTTATCTGATTATGCAAACAAAAAAATTATACTTGGAACAGTCAAATTTTGAGAAATTTGGAAGGTAGGGTACTTACCGATTTTAGTCGAATTCTCAAAAAAATTTATTTGAAGAATTATAATTTTATTCAATTTAGTTGGAAATAACTTGATTTTATCTGATTATGCAAACAAAAAATTTATACTTGGAACAGTCAAATTTTGAGAAATTTGGAAGAGTCAAATTTTGAGAAATTTGGAAGAGTCAAATTTTGAGAAATTTGGAAGAGTCAAATTTTGAGAAATTTGGAAGAATCAAATTTTGAGAAATTTGGAAGAGTCAAATTTTGAGAAATTTGGAAGGTGGGGTACTTACCGATTTTAGTCGAATCCTCAAAAAATTTTATTTGTAGAATTAAAATTTTATTCAATTTAGTTGGAATTAACGTGATTTTATCTGATTATGCCAACAAAAAAATTATACTTGGAACAGTCAAATTTTGAGAAATTTGGAAGAGTCAAATTTTGAGAAATTTGGAAGAGTCAAATTTTGAGAAATTTGGCAGGTGGGGTACTTACCGATTTTAGTCGAATCCTCAAAAAATTTTATTTGTAGAATTAAAATTTTATTCAATTTAGTTGGAATTAACGTGATTTTATCTGATTATGCCAACAAAAAAATTATACTTGGAACAGTCAAATTTTGAGAAATTTGGAAGGTAGGGTACTTACCGATTTTAGTCGAATTCTCAAAAAAAAATTTTTGTAGAATTAAAATTTTACTCAATTTAGTTGAAATTAACTTGATTTTATCTGATTATGCAAACAAAAAAATTATACTTGGAACGTTCAAATTTTGAGAAATTTGGAAGGTAGGGTACTTACCGATTTTAGTCGAATTCTCAAAAAAATTTATTTGAAGAATTATAATTTTATTCAATTTAGTTGGAAATAACTTGATTTTATCTGATTATGCAAACAAAAAATTTATACTTGGAACAGTCAAATTTTGAGAAATTTGGAAGAGTCAAATTTTGAGAAATTTGGAAGGTGGGGTACTTACCGATTTTAGTCGAATTCTAAAAAAATTTTATTTGTAGAATTAAAATTTTATTCAATTTAGTTGGAATTAACTTGATTTTATCTGATTATGCCACCAAAAAAATTATACTTGGATCAGTCAAATTTTGAGGAAATTTGGAAGGTAGGGTACTTACCGATTTTAGTCGAATTCTCAAAAAATTTTATTTGTAGAATTAAAATTTTATTCAATTTAGTTGAAATTAACTTGATTTTATCTGATTATGCAAACAAAAAAAATATACTTGGAACAGTCAAATTTTGAGAAATTTGGAAGGTAGGGTGCTTACCGATTTTAGTCGAATTCTCAAAAAATTTTATTTGTAGAATTAAAATTTTATTCAATTTAGTTGGAATTAACTTGATTTTATCTGATTATGCAGACAAAAAAATTATACTTGGAAGAGTCAAATTTTGAGAAATTTGGAAGGTAGGGTATTCGACTAAAATCGGTAAGTCCAATTTTAGTCGAATTCTCAAAAAATTTTATTTTTAGAATTAAAATTTTATTCAATTTAGTTGAAATTAACTTGGTTTTATCTGATTATGCAAACAAAAAAATTATACTTGGAAGAGTCAAATTTTGAGAAATTTGGGAGGTAGGGTACTTACCGATTTTAGTCGAATTCTCAAAAAATTTTATTTTTATAATTAAAATTGTATTCAATTTAGTTGGAATTAACTTGATGTTATCTGATTATGCCAACAAAAAAATTATACTTGGAACAGTCAAATTTTGAGAAATTTGGAAGGTAGGGTACTTACCGATTTTAGTCGAATTCTCAAAAAAAAATTTTTGTAGAATTAAAATTTTACTCAATTTAGTTGAAATTAACTTGATTTTATCTGATTATGCAAACAAAAAAATTATACTTGGAACGTTCAAATTTTGAGAAATTTGGAAGAGTCAAATTTTGAGAAATTTGGAAGGTGGGGTACTTACCGATTTTAGTCGAATTCTAAAAAAATTTTATTTGTAGAATTAAAATTTTATTCAATTTAGTTGGAATTAACTTGATGTTATCTGATTATGCAAACAAAAAAAATATACTTGGAACAGTCAAATTTTGAGAAATTTGGAAGGTAGGGTGCTTACCGATTTTAGTCGAATTCTCAAAAAATTTTATTTGTAGAATTAAAATTTTATTCAATTTAGTTGGAATTAACTTGATTTTATCTGATTATGCAGACAAAAAAATTATACTTGGAAGAGTCAAATTTTGAGAAATTTGGAAGGTAGGGTATTCGACTAAAATCGGTAAGTCCAATTTTAGTCGAATTCTCAAAAAATTTTATTTTTAGAATTAAAATTTTATTCAATTTAGTTGAAATTAACTTGGTTTTATCTGATTATGCAAACAAAAAAATTATACTTGGAAGAGTCAAATTTTGAGAAATTTGGGAGGTAGGGTACTTACCGATTTTAGTCGAATTCTCAAAAAATTTTATTTTTATAATTAAAATTGTATTCAATTTAGTTGGAATTAACTTGATGTTATCTGATTATGCAAACAAAAAAATTATACTTGGAACAGTCAAATTTTGAGAAATTTGGAAGGTAGGGTACTTACCGATTTTAGTCGAATTCTCAAAAAATTTTATTTGTGGAATTAAAATTTTATCCAATTTAGTTGAAATTAACTTGATTTTATCTGATTATGCAAACAAAAAAATTATACTTGGAAGAGTCAAATTTTGAGAAATTTGGGAATTAGGGTACTTACCGATTTTAGTCGAATTCTCAAAAAATTTTATTTGTAGAATTAAAATTTTATTCAATTTAGTTGGAATTAACTTGATTTTATCTGATTATGCAAACAAAAAAATTATACTAGGAACAGTCAAATTTTGAGAAATTTGGAATTAGGGTACTTACCGATTTTAGTCGAATTCTCAAAAAATTTTATTTGTAGAATTAAAATTTTATTCAATTTAGTTGGAATTAACTTGATTTTATCTGATTATGCAAACAAAAAAATTATACTTGGAACAGTCAAATTTTGAGAAATTTGGAAGGTAGGGTACTTACCGATTTTAGTCGAATTCTCAAAAAATTTTATTTGTTGAATTAAAATTTTATTCAATTTAGTTGGAAATAACTTGATTTTATCTGATTATGCAAACAAAAAAAAGTATACTTGGAATAGTCAAATTTTGAGAAATTTGGAAGAATCAAATTTTGAGAAATTCGGAAGGTGGGGTACTTACCGATTTTAGTCGAATTCTCAAAAAATTTTATTTGTAGAATTAAAATTTTATTCAATTTAGTTGGAGTTAACTTGATTTTATCTGATTATGCAAACAAAAAAATTATACTTGGAACAGTCAAATTTTGAGAAATTTGGAAGAGTCAAATTTTGAGAAATTTGGAAGAGTCAAATTTTGAGAAATTTGGAAGGTGGGGTACTTACCGATTTTAGTCGAATTCTCAAAATATTTTATTTTTAGAATTAAAATTGTATTCAATTTAGTTGGAATTAACGTGATTTTATCTGATTATGCCAACAAAAAAATTATACTTGGAACAGTCAAATTTTGAGAAATTTGGAAGGTAGGGTACTTACCGATTTTAGTCGAATTCTCAAAAAAAAATTTTTGTAGAATTAAAATTTTATTCAATTTAGTTGAAATTAACTTGATTTTATCTGATTATGCAAACAAAAAAATTATACTTGGAACAGTCAAATTTTGAGAAATTTGGAAGGTAGGGTACTTACCGATTTTAGTCGAATTCTCAAAAAATTTTATTTGTAGAATTAAAATTTTATTCAATTTAGTTGGAGTTAACTTGATTTTATCTGATTATGCAAACAAAAAAATTATACTTGGAACAGTCAAATTTTGAGAAATTTGGAAGAGTCAAATTTTGAGAAATTTGGAAGAGTCAAATTTTGAGAAATTTGGATGGTGGGGTACTTACCGATTTTAGTCGAATTCTCAAAAAATTTTATTTTTAGAATTAAAATTGTATTCAATTTAGTTGGAATTAACGTGATTTTATCTGATTATGCCAACAAAAAAATTATACTTGGAACAGTCAAATTTTGAGAAATTTGGAAGAATCAAATTTTGAGAAATTTGGAAGAGTCAAATTTTGAGAAATTTGGAAGGTGGGGTACTTACCGATTTTAGTCGAATCCTCAAAAAATTTTATTTGTAGAATTAAAATTTTATTCAATTTAGTTGGAATTAACGTGATTTTATCTGATTATGCCAACAAAAAAATTATACTTGGAACAGTCAAATTTTGAGAAATTTGGAAGAATCAAATTTTGAGAAATTTGGAAGAGTCAAATTTTGAGAAATTTGGAAGGTGGGGTACTTACCGATTTTAGTCGAATCCTCAAAAAATTTTATTTGTAGAATTAAAATTTTATTCAATTTAGTTGGAATTAACGTGATTTTATCTGATTATGCAAACCAAAAAATTATACTTGGAACAGTCAAATTTTGAGAAATTTGGAAGGTAGGGTACTTAACGATTTTAGTCGAATTCTCAAAAAATTTTATTTGTTGAATTAAAATTTTATTCAATTTAGTTGGAAATAACTTGATTTTATCTGATTATGCAAACAAACAAATTATACTTGGAACAGTCAAATTTTGAGAAATTTGGAAGAGTCAAATTTTGAGAAATTTGGAAGAGTCAAATTTTGAGAAATTTGGATGGTGGGGTACTTACCGATTTTAGTCGAATTCTCAAAAAATTTTATTTTTAGAATTAAAATTGTATTCAATTTAGTTGGAATTAACGTGATTTTATCTGATTATGCCAACAAAAAAATTATACTTGGAACAGTCAAATTTTGAGAAATTTGGAAGAATCAAATTTTGAGAAATTTGGAAGGTGGGGTACTTACCGATTTTAGTCGAATTCTCAAAAAATTTTATTTGTAGAATTAAAATTTTATTCAATTTAGTTGGAGTTAACTTGATTTTATCTGATTATGCAAACAAAAAAATTATACTTGGAACAGTCAAATTTTGAGAAATTTGGAAGAGTCAAATTTTGAGAAATTTGGAAGAGTCAAATTTTGAGAAATTTGGATGGTGGGGTACTTACCGATTTTAGTCGAATTCTCAAAAAATTTTATTTTCAGAATTAAAATTGTATTCAATTTAGTTGGAATTAACGTGATTTTATCTGATTATGCCAACAAAAAAATTATACTTGGAACAGTCAAATTTTGAGAAATTTGGAAGAATCAAATTTTGAGAAATTTGGAAGAGTCAAATTTTGAGAAATTTGGAAGGTGGGGTACTTACCGATTTTAGTCGAATCCTCAAAAAATTTTATTTGTAGAATTAAAATTTTATTCAATTTAGTTGGAATTAACGTGATTTTATCTGATTATGCAAACAAAAAAATTATACTTGGAACAGTCAAAAATTTTGAGAAATTTGGAAGGTAGGGTACTTACCGATTTTAGTCGAATTCTCAAAAAATTTTATTTGTTGAATTAAAATTTTATTCAATTTAGTTGGAAATAACTTGATTTTATCTGATTATGCAAACAAAAAAAGTATACCTGGAACAGTCAAATTTTGAGAAATTTGGAAGAATCAAATTTTGAGAAATTTGGAAGGTGGGGTACTTACCGATTTTAGTCGAATTCTCAAAAAATTTTATTTGTAGAATTAAAATTTTATTCAATTTAGTTGGAGTTAACTTGATTTTATCTGATTATGCAAACAAAAAAATTATACTTGGAACAGTCAAATTTTGAGAAATTTGGAAGAGTCAAATTTTGAGAAATTTGGAACAGTCAAATTTTGAGAAATTTGGAAGGTAGGGTACTTACCGATTTTAGTCGAATTCTCAAAAAATTTTATTTGTAGAATTAAAATTTTATCCAATTTAGTTGAAATTAACTTGATTTTATCTGATTATGCAAACAAAAAATTTATACTTGGAACAGTCATATTTTGAGAAATTTGGAAGGTAGGGTACTTACCGATTTTAGTCGAATTCTCAAAAAATTTTATTTGTAGAATTAAAATTTTATCCAATTTAGTTGAAATTCACTTGATTTTATCTGATTATGCTAACAAAAAAATTATACTTGGAAGAGTCAAATTTTGAGAAATTTGGAAGGTAGGGTGCTTACCGATTTTAGTCGAATTCTCAAAAAATTTTATTTGTAGAATTAAAATTTTATTCAATTTAGTTGGAAATAACTTGATTTTATCTGATTATGCAAACAAAAAAAGTATACTTGGAACAGTCAAATTTTGAGAAATTTGGAAGGTGGGGTACTTACCGATTTTAGTCGAATCCTCAAAAAATTTTATTTGTAGAATTAAAATTTTATTCAATTTAGTTGGTATTAACTTGATTTTATCTGATTTTGCCAACAAAAAAATTATACTTGGAACAGTCAAATTGTGAGAAATTTGGAAGGTAGGGTACTTACCGATTTTAGTCGAATTCTAAAAAAATTTTATTTGTAGAATTAAAATTTTATTCAATTTAGATGGAATTAACTTGATTTTATCTGATTATGCAAACAAAAAAATTATACTTGGAACAGTCAAATTTTGAGAAATTTGGAAGAGTCAAATTTTGAGAAATTTGGAACAGTCAAATTTTGAGAAATTTGGAAGGTAGGGTACTTACCGATTTTAGTCGAATTCTCAAAAAATTTTATTTGTAGAATTAAAATTTTATCCAATTTAGTTGAAATTAACTTGATTTTATCTGATTATGCAAACAAAAAATTTATACTTGGAACAGTCAAATTTTGAGAAATTTGGAAGGTAGGGTACTTACCGATTTTAGTCGAATTCTCAAAAAATTTTATTTGTAGAATTAAAATTTTATTCAATTTAGATGGAATTAACTTGATTTTATCTGATTATGCCAACAAAAAAATTATACTTGGATCAGTCCAATATTGAGAAATTTGGAAGGTAGGGTACTTACCGATTTTAGTCGAATTCTCAAAAAATTTTATTTGAAGAATTAAAATTTTATCCAATTTAGTTGAAATTAACTTGATTTTATCGGATTATGCAAACAAAAAAATTATACTTGGAACAGTCAAATTTTGAGAATTTTGGAAGGTAGGGTACTTACCGATTTTAGTCGAATTCTCAAAAAATTTTATTTGTAGAATTAAAATTTTATCCAATTTAGTTGAAATTAACTTGATTTTATCTGATTATGCAAACAAAAAAATTATACTTGGAAGAGTCAAATTTTGAGAAATTTGGGAGGTAGGGTACTTACCGATTTTAGTCGAATTCTCAAAAAATTTTATTTGTAGAATTAAAATTTTATTCAATTTAGTTGGAGTTAACTTGATTTTATCTGATTATGCAAACAAAAAAATTATACTTGGAACAGTCAAATTTTGAGAAATTTGGAAGAGTCATATTTTGAGAAATTTGGAAGGTGGGGTACTTACCGATTTTAGTCGAATTCTCAAAAAATTTTATTTGTAGAATTAAAATTTTATTCAATTTAGTTGGAATTAACTTGATTTTATCTGATTTTGCCAACAAAAAAATTATACTTGGAACAGTCAAATTTTGAGAAATTTGGAAGGTAGGGTACTTACCGATTTTAGTCGAATTCTCAAAAAATTTTATTTGTAGAATTAAAATTTTATTCAATTTAGCTGGAATTAACTTGATTTTATCTGATTATGCAAACAAAAAAATTATACTTGGAATAGTCAAATTTTGAGAAATTTGGAAGGTAGGGTACTTACCGATTTTAGTCGAATTCTCAAAAAATTTTATTTGTAGAATTAAAATTTTATTCAATTTAGTTGGAGTTAACTTGATTTTATCTGATTATGCAAACAAAAAAATTATACTTGGAACAGTCAAATTTTGAGAAATTTGGAAGAGTCAAATTTTGAGAAATTTGGAAGGGGGGGTACTTACCGATTTTAGTCGAATCCTCAAAAAATTTTATTTGTAGAATTATAATTTTATTCAATTTAGTTGGAATTAACTTGATTTTATCTGATTTTGCCAACAAAAAAATTATACTTGGAACAGTCAAATTTTGAGAAATTTGGAAGGTAGGGTATTTACCGATTTTAGTCCAATTCTAAAAAAATTTTATTTGTAGAATTAAAATTTTAGTCAATTTAGATGGAATTAACTTGATTTTATCTGATTATGCCAACAAAAAAATTATACTTGGAACAGTCCAATATTGAGAAATTTGGAAGGTAGGGTACTTACCGATTTTAGTCGAATTCTCAAAAAATTTTATTTGTAGAATTAAAATTTTATTCAATTTAGTTGGAATTAACTTGATTTTATCTGATTATGCAAACAAAAAAATTATACTTGGAACAGTCAAATTTTGAG
Organism: Andrena fulva; assembly: GCA_946251845.1. NCBI lineage: Eukaryota > Metazoa > Arthropoda > Insecta > Hymenoptera > Andrenidae > Andrena > Andrena fulva. The sequence continues at coordinate 17,374,999 of OX276331.1, read as the reverse complement.
AAATTTGGAAGGTAGGGTACTTACCGATTTTAGTCGAATTCTAAAAAAATTTTATTTGTAGAATTAAAATTTTATTCAATTTAGATGGAATTAACTTGATTTTATCTGATTATGCCAACAAAAAAATTATACTTGGATCAGTCCAATATTGAGAAATTTGGAAGGTAGGGTACTTACCGATTTTAGTCGAATTCTCAAAAAATTTTATTTGAAGAATTAAAATTTTATCCAATTTAGTTGAAATTAACTTGATTTTATCTGATTATGCAAACAAAAAAATTATACTTGGAACAGTCAAATTTTGAGAAATTTGGAAGGTAGGGTACTTACCGATTTTAGTCGAATTCTCAAAAAATTTTATTTGTATAATTAAAATTTTATCCAATTTAGTTGAAATTAACTTGATTTTATCTGATTATGCAAACAGAAAAATTATACTTGGAAGAGTCAAATTTTGAGAAATTTGGGAGAGTCAAATTTTGAGAAATTTGGAAGGTGGGGTACTTACCGATTTTAGCCGAATTCTCAAAAAATTTTATTTGTAGAATTAAAATTTTATTCAATTTAGTTGGAATTAACTTGATTTTATCTGATTATGCCAACAAAAAAAAGTATACTTGGAACAGTCAAATTTTGAGAAATTTGGAAGAGTCATATTTTGAGAAATTTGGAAGGTGGGGTACTTACCGATTTTAGTCGAATCCTCAAAAAATTTTATTTGTAGAATTAAAATTTTATTCAATTTAGTTGGAATTAACTTGATTTTATCTGATTTTGCCAACAAAAAAATTATACTTGGAACAGTCAAATTTTGAGAAATTTGGAAGGTAGGGTACTTACCGATTTTAGTCGAATTCTAAAAAAATTTTATTTGTAGAATTAAAATCTTATTCAATTTAGATGGAATTAACTTGATTTTATCTGATTATGCCAACAAAAAAATTATACTCGGAACAGTCCAATATTGAGAAATTTGGAAGAGTCAAATTTTGAGAAATTTGGAAGGTAGGGTACTTACCGATTTTAGTCGAATTCTGAAAAAAATTTATTTGTTGAATTAAAATTTTATTCAATTTAGTTGGAGTTAACTTGATTTTATCTGATTATGCAAACAAAAAAATTATACTTGGAACAGTCAAATTTTGAGAAATTTGGGAGAGTCAAATTTTGAGAAATTTGGAAGGTGGGGTACTTACCGATTTTAGCCGAATTCTCAAATAATTTTATTTGTAGAATTAAAATTTTATTCAATTTAGTTGGAATTAACTTGATTTTATCTGATTATGCCAACAAAAAAAAGTATACTTGGAACAGTCAAATTTTGAGAAATTTGGAAGAATCAAATTTTGAGAAATTTGGAAGGTGGGGTACTTACCGATTTTAGGCGAATTCTCAAAAAATTTTATTTGTAGAATTAAAATTTTATTCAATTTAGTTGGAGTTAACTTGATTTTATCTGATTATGCAAACAAAAAAATTATACTTGGAACAGTCAAATTTTGAGAAATATGGAAGAGTCAAATTTTGAGAAATTTGGAAGGTGGGGTACTTGCCGATTTTAGTCGAATCCTCAAAAAATTTTATTTGTAGAATTAAAATTTTATTCAATTTAGTTGGTATTAACTTGATTTTATCTGATTTTGCCAACAAAAAAATTATACTTGGAACAGTCAAATTTTGAGAAATTTGGAAGGTAGGGTACTTACCGATTTTAGTCGAATTCTAAAAAAATTTTATTTGTAGAATTAAAATTTTATCCAATTTAGTTGAAATTAACTTGATTTTATCTGATTATGCAAACAAAAAATTTATACTTGGAACAGTCAAATTTTGAGAAATTTGGAAGGTAGGGTACTTACCGATTTTAGTCGAATTCTCAAAAAATTTTATTTGTAGAATTAAAATTTTATCCAATTTAGTTGAAATTCACTTGATTTTATCTGATTATGCTAACAAAAAAATTATACTGGGAAGAGTCAAATTTGGGAAATTTGGAAGGTAGGGTGCTTACCGATTTTAGTCGAATTCTCAAAAAATTTTATTTGTAGAATTAAAATTTTATTCAATTTAGATGGAATTAACATGATTTTATCTGATTATGCCAACAAAAAAATTATACTTGGATCAGTCCAATATTGAGAAATTTGGAAGGTAGGGTACTTACCGATTTTAGTCGAATTCTCAAAAAATTTTATTTGAAGAATTAAAATTTTATCCAATTTAGTTGAAATTTACTTGATTTTATCTGATTATGCAAACAAAAAAATTATACTTGGAACAGTCAAATTTTGAGAATTTTGGAAGGTAGGGTACTTACCGATTTTAGTCGAATTCTCAAAAAATTGTATTTGTAGAATTAAAATTTTATCCAATTTAGTTGAAATTCACTTGATTTTATCTGATTATGCAAACAAAAAAATTATACTTGGAACAGTCAAATTTTGAGAAATTTGGAAGAGTCAAATTTTGAGAAATTTGGAAGAGTCAAATTTTGTAAAATTTGGAAGGTGGGGTACTTACCGATTTTAGTCGAATTCGCAAAAAATTTTATTTGGTGGATTAAAATTTTATTCAATTTAGTTGGGATTAACTTGATTTTATCTGATTATGCAAACAAAAAAAAGTATACTTGGAACAGTCAAATTTTGAGAAATTTGGAAGAATCAAATTTTGAGAAATTTGGAAGGTGGGGTACTTACCGATTTTAGTCGAATTCTCAAAAAATTTTATTTGTAGAATTAAAATTTTATTCAATTTAGTTGGAGTTAACTTGATTTTATCTGATTATGCAAACAAAAAAATTATACTTGGAACAGTCAAATTTTGAGAAATTTGGAAGAGTCAAATTTTGAGAAATTTGGAAGGTGGGGTACTTACCGATTTTAGTCGAATTCTAAAAAAATTTTATTTGTAGAATTAAAATTTTATTCAATTTAGTTGGAGTTAACTTGATTTTATCTGATTATGCAAACAAAAAAATTATACTTGGAACAGTCAAATTTTGAGAAATTTGGAAGAGTCAAATTTTGAGAAATTTGGAAGGTGGGGTACTTACCGATTTTAGTCGAATTCGCAAAAAATTTTATTTGTAGAATCAAAATTTTATTCAATTTAGTTGGAATAAACTTGATTTTATCTGATTATGCAAACAAAATAATTATACTTGGAACAGTCAAATTTTGAGAAATTTGGAAGAGTCAAATTTTGAGAAATTTGGAAGGTGGGGTACTTACCGATTTTAGTCGAATTCTAAAAAAATTTTATTTGTAGAATTAAAATTTTATTCAATTTAGTTGGAGTTAACTTGATTTTATCTGATTATGCAAACAAAAAAATTATACTTGGGACAGTCAAATTTTGAGAAATTTGGAAGAGTCAAATTTTGAGAAATTTGGAAGGTGGGGTACTTACCGATTTTAGTCGAATTCGCAAAAAATTTTATTTGTTGGATTAAAATTTTATTCAATTTAGTTGGAATTAACTTGATTTTATCTGATTATGCAAACAAAAAAAAGTATACTTGGAACAGTCAAATTTTGAGAAATTTGGAAGAATCAAATTTTGAGAAATTTGGAAGGTGGGGTACTTACCGATTTTAGTCGAATTCTCAAAAAATTTTATTTGTAGAATTAAAATTTTATTCAATTTAGTTGGAGTTAACTTGATTTTATCTGATTATGCAAACAAAAAAATTATACTTGGAACAGTCAAATTTTGAGAAATTTGGAAGGTAGGGTACTTACCAATTTTAGTCGAATTCTCAAAAAATTTTATTTGTAGAATTAAAATTTTATTCAATTTAGTTGGAGTTAACTTGATTTTATCTCATTTTGCCAACAAAAAAATTATACTTGGAACAGTCAAATTTTGAGAAATTTGGAAGAGTCAAATGTTGAGAAATTTGGAAGACTCAAATTTTGAGAAATTTGGAAGAGTCAAATTTTGAGAAATTTGGAAGGTGGGGTACTTACCGATTTTAGTCGAATTCTCAAAAAATTTTATTTGTAGAATTAAAATTTTATTCAATTTAGTTGGAATTAACTTGATTTTATCTGATTATGCAAACAAAAAAATTATACTTGGAAGAGTCAAATTTTGAGAAATTTGGGAGGTCGGGTACTTACCGATTTTAGTCGAATTCTCAAAAAATTTTATTTGTAGAATAAAAATTTTATTCAATTTAGTTGGAATAAACTTGATTTTATCTGATTATGCAAACAAAATAATTATACTTGGAACAGTCAAATTTTGAGAAATTTGGAAGAGTCAAATTTTGAGAAATTTGGAAGGTGGGGTACTTACCGATTTTAGTCGAATTCTAAAAAAATTTTATTTGTAGAATTAAAATTTTATTCAATTTAGTTGGAGTTAACTTGATTTTATCTGATTATGCAAACAAAAAAATTATACTTGGAACAGTCAAATTTTGAGAAATTTGGAAGAGTCAAATTTTGAGAAATTTGGAAGACTCAAATTTTGAGAAATTTGGAAGAGTCAAATTTTGAGAAATTTGGAAGGTGGGGTACTTACCGATTTTAGTCGAATTCTCAAAAAATTTTATTTGTAGAATTAAAATTTTATTCAATTTAGTTGGAATTAACGTGATTTTATCTGATTATGCCAACAAAAAATTATACTTGGAACTGTCAAATTTTGCGAAATTTGGAACGTAGGGTACTTACCGATTTTAGTCGAATTCTAAAAAAATTTCATTTGTAGAATTAAAATTTTATTCAATTTAGATGGAATTAACTTGATTTTATCTGATTATGCAAACAAAAAAATTATACTTGGAACAGTCAAATTTTGAGAAATTTGGAAGGTAGGGTACTTACCGATTTTAGTCGAATTCTCATAAAATTTTATTTGTAGAATTAAAATTTTATCCAATTTAGTTGAAATTAACTTGATTTTATCTGATTATGCAAACAAAAAAATTATACTTGGAACAGTCAAATTTTGAGAAATTTGGAAGGTAGGGTACTTACCGATTTTAGTCGAATTCTCAAAAAATTTTATTTGTAGAATCAAAATTTTATTCAATTTAGTTGGAATAAACTTGATTTTATCTGATTATGCAAACAAAATAATTATACTTGGAACAGTCAAATTTTGAGAAATTTGGAAGTGTCAAATTTTGAGAAATTTGGAAGGTGGGGTACTAACCGATTTTAGTCGAATTCTCAAAAAATTTTATTTGTAGAATTAAAATTTTATTCAATTTAGTTGGAATTAACTTGATTTTATCTGATTATGCCAACAAAAAAATTATACTTGGAACAGTCAAATTTTGAGAAATTTGGAAGGTAGGGTACTTACCGATTTTAGTCGAATTCTCAAAAAATTTTATTTGTAGAATTAAAATTTTATTCAATTTAGTTGGAGTTAACTTGATTTTATCTGGTTATGCAAACAAAAAAATTATACTTGGAACAGTCAAATTTTGAGAAATTTGGAAGGTAGGGTACTTACCGATTTTAGTCGAATTCTCATAAAATTTTATTTGTAGAATTAAAATTTTATCCAATTTAGTTGAAATTAACTTGATTTTATCTGATTAGGCAAACAAAAAAATTATACTTGGAACAGTCAAATTTTGAGAAATTTGGAAGGTAGGGTACTTACCGATTTTAGTCGAATTCTAAAAAAATTTTATTTGTAGAATTAAAATTTTATTCAATTTAGTTGGAATTAACTTGATTTTATCTGATTATGCAAACAAAAAAATTATACTTGGAAGAGTCAAATTTTGAGAAATTTGGGAGGTAGGGTACTTACCGATTTTAGTCGAATTCTCAAAAAATTTTATTTGTAGAATTAAAATTTTATTCAATTTAGTTGGAATTAACTTGATTTTATCTGATTATGCAAACAAAAAAATTATACTTGGAAGAGTCAAATTTTGAGAAATTTGGAAGGTGGGGTACTTACCGATTTTAGTCGAATTCTCAAAAAATTTTATTTGTAGAATCAAAATTTTATTCAATTTAGTTGGAATAAACTTGATTTTATCTGATTATGCAAACAAAATAATTATACTTGGAACAGTCAAATTTTGAGAAATTTGGAAGAGTCAAATTTTGAGAAATTTGGAAGGTGGGGTACTAACCGATTTTAGTCGAATTCTCAAAAAATTTTATTTGTAGAATTAAAATTTTATCCAATTTAGTTGAAATTAACTTGATTTTATCTGATTATGCAAACAAAAAAATTATACTTGGAACAGTCAAATTTTGAGAAATTTGGAAGGTAGGGTACTTACCGATTTTAGTCGAATTCTCAAAAAATTTTATTTGTAGAATTAAAATTTTATTCAATTTAGTTGGAATTAACTTGATTTTATCTGATTATGCAAACAAAAAAATTAAACTTGGAAGAGTCAAATTTTGAGAAATTTGGGAGGTAGGGTACTTACCGATTTTAGTCGAATTCTCAAAAAATTTTATTTGTAGAATTAAAATTTTATCCAATTTAGTTGAAATTAACTTGATTTTATCTGATTATGCAAACAAAAAAATTATACTTGGAAGAGTCAAATTTTGAGAAATTTGGAAGATAGGGTACTTACCGATTTTAGTCGAATTCTCAAAAAATTTTATTTGTGGAATTAAAATTTTATTCAATTTAGTTTGAATTAACTTGATTATATCTGATTATGCAAACAAAAAAATTATACTTGGAACAGTCAAATTTTGAGAAATTTGGAAGAGTCAAATTTTGAGAAATTTGGAAGGTGGCGTACTTACCGATTTTAGTCGAATTCTCAAAAAATTTTATTTGTAGAATTAAAATTTTATTCAATTTAGTTGGAGTTAACTTGATTTTATCTGATTATGCAAACAAAAAAATTATACTTGGAACAGTCAAATTTTGAGAAATTTGGAAGAGTCAAATTTTGAGAAATTTGGAAGAGTCAAATTTTGAGAAATTTGGAAGAGTCAAATTTTGAGAAATTTGGAAGAGTCAAATTTTGAGAAATTTGGAAGGTGGGGTACTTACCGATTTTAGTCGAATTCTCAAAAAATTTTATTTGTAGAATTAAAATTTTATTCAATTTAGTTGGAATTAACTTGATTTTATCTGATTATGCAAACAAAAAAATTATACTTGGAAGAGTCAAATTTTGAGAAATTTGGGAGGTAGGGTACTTACCGATTTTAGTCGAATTCTCAAAAAATTTTATTTGTAGAATTAAAATTTTATTCAATTTAGTTGGAATTAACTTGATTTTATCTGATTATGCAAACAAAAAAATTATACTTGGAACAGTCAAATTTTGAGAAATTTGGAAGGTAGGGTACTTACCGATTTTAGTCGAATTCTAAAAAAATTTTATTTGTAGAATTAAAATTTTATTCAATTTAGTTGGAATTAACTTGATTTTATCTGATTATGCAAACAAAAAAATTATACTTGGAAGAGTCAAATTTTGAGAAATTTGGGAGGTAGGGTACTTACCGATTTTAGTCGAATTCTCAAAAAATTTTATTTGTAGAATTAAAATTTTATTCAATTTAGTTGGAATTAACTTGATTTTATCTGATTATGCAAACAAAAAAATTATACTTGGAAGAGTCAAATTTTGAGAAATTTGGAAGGTGGGGTACTTACCGATTTTAGTCGAATTCTCAAAAAATTTTATTTGTAGAATAAAAATTTTATTCAATTTAGTTCGAATAAACTTGATTTTATCTGATTATGCAAACAAAATAATTATACTTGGAACAGTCAAATTTTGAGAAATTTGGAAGTGTCAAATTTTGAGAAATTTGGAAGAGTCAAATTTTGAGAAATTTGGAAGGTGGGGTACTTACCGATTTTAGTCGAATTCTAAAAAAATTTTATTTGTAGAATTAAAATTTTATTCAATTTAGTTGGAGTTAACTTGATTTTATCTGATTATGCAAACAAAAAAATTATACTTGGAACAGTCAAATTTTGAGAAATTTGGAAGAGTCAAATTTTGAGAAATTTGGAAGGTGGGGTACTTACCGATTTTAGTCGAATTCGCAAAAAATTTTATTTGTTGGATTAAAATTTTATTCAATTTAGTTGGAATTAACTTGATTTTATCTGATTTTGCCAACAAAAAAATTATACTTGGAACAGTCAAATTTTGAGAAATTTGGAAGAGTCAAATGTTGAGAAATTTGGAAGACTCAAATTTTGAGAAATTTGGAAGAGTCAAATTTTGAGAAATTTGGAAGGTGGGGTACTTACCGATTTTAGTCGAATTCTCAAAAAATTTTATTTGTAGAATTAAAATTTTATTCAATTTAGTTGGAATTAACGTGATTTTATCTGATTATGCCAACAAAAAATTATACTTGGAACTGTCAAATTTTGCGAAATTTGGAACGTAGGGTACTTACCGATTTTAGTCGAATTCTAAAAAAATTTCATTTGTAGAATTAAAATTTTATTCAATTTAGATGGAATTAACTTGATTTTATCTGATTATGCAAACAAAAAAATTATACTTGGAACAGTCAAATTTTGAGAAATTTGGAAGGTAGGGTACTTACCGATTTTAGACGAATTCTCATAAAATTTTATTTGTAGAATTAAAATTTTATCCAATTTAGTTGAAATTAACTTGATTTTATCTGATTATGCAAACAAAAAAATTATACTTGGAACAGTCAAATTTTGAGAAATTTGGAAGGTAGGGTACTTACCGATTTTAGTCGAATTCTCAAAAAATTTTATTTGTAGAATTAAAATTTTATTCAATTTAGTTGGAATTAACTTGATTTTATCTGATTATGCAAACAAAAAAATTATACTTGGAAGAGTCAAATTTTGAGAAATTTGGGAGGTAGGGTACTTACCGATTTTAGTCGAATTCTCAAAAATTTTTATTTGTAGAATTAAAATTTTATTCAATTTAGTTGGAATTAACTTGATTTTATCTGATTATGCAAACAAAAAAATTATACTTGGAAGAGTCAAATTTTGAGAAATTTGGAAGGTGGGGTACTTACCGATTTTAGTCGAATTCTCAAAAAATTTTATTTGTAGGATCAAAATTTTATTCAATTTAGTTGGAATAAACTTGATTTTATCTGATTATGCAAACAAAATAATTATACTTGGAACAGTCAAATTTTGAGAAATTTGGAAGAGTCAAATTTTGAGAAATTTGGAAGGTGGGGTACTAACCGATTTTAGTCGAATTCTCAAAAAATTTTATTTGTAGAATTAAAATTTTATTCAATTTAGTTGGAATTAACTTGATTTTATCTGATTATGCCAACAAAAAAATTATACTTGGAACAGTCAAATTTTGAGAAATTTGGAAGGTAGGGTACTTACCGATTTTAGTCGAATTCTCAAAAAATTTTATTTGTAGAATTAAAATTTTATTCAATTTAGTTGGAGTTAACTTGATTTTATCTGATTATGCAAACAAAAAAATTATACTTGGAACAGTCAAATTTTGAGAAATTTGGAAGGTAGGGTACTTACCGATTTTAGTCGAATTCTCATAAAATTTTATTTGTAGAATTAAAATTTTATCCAATTTAGTTGAAATTAACTTGATTTTATCTGATTATGCAAACAAAAAAATTATACTTGGAACAGTCAAATTTTGAGAAATTTGGAAGGTAGGGTACTTACCGATTTTAGTCGAATTCTAAAAAAATTTTATTTGTAGAATTAAAATTTTATTCAATTTAGTTGGAATTAACTTGATTTTATCTGATTATGCAAACAAAAAAATTATACTTGGAAGAGTCAAATTTTGAGAAATTTGGGAGGTAGGGTACTTACCGATTTTAGTCGAATTCTCAAAAAATTATATTTCTAGAATTAAAATTTTATTCAATTTAGTTGGAATTAACTTGATTTTATCTGATTATGCAAACAAAAAAATTATACTTGGAAGAGTCAAATTTTGAGAAATTTGGAAGGTGGGGTACTTACCGATTTTAGTCGAATTCTCAAAAAATTTTATTTGTAGAATCAAAATTTTATTCAATTTAGTTGGAATAAACTTGATTTTATCTGATTATGCAAACAAAATAATTATACTTGGAACAGTCAAATTTTGAGAAATTTGGAAGAGTCAAATTTTGAGAAATTTGGAAGGTGGGGTACTAACCGATTTTAGTCGAATTCTCAAAAAATTTTATTTGTAGAATTAAAATTTTATCCAATTTAGTTGAAATTAACTTGATTTTATCTGATTATGCAAACAAAAAAATTATACTTGGAACAGTCAAATTTTGAGAAATTTGGAAGGTAGGGTACTTACCGATTTTAGTCGAATTCTCAAAAAATTTTATTTGTAGAATTAAAATTTTATTCAATTTAGTTGGAATTAACTTGATTTTATCTGATTATGCAAACAAAAAAATTAAACTTGGAAGAGTCAAATTTTGAGAAATTTGGGAGGTAGGGTACTTACCGATTTTAGTCGAATTCTCAAAAAATTTTATTTGTAGAATTAAAATTTTATCCAATTTAGTTGAAATTAACTTGATTTTATCTGATTATGCAAACAAAAAAATTATACTTGGAAGAGTCAAATTTTGAGAAATTTGGAAGATAGGGTACTTACCGATTTTAGTCGAATTCTCAAAAAATTTTATTTGTGGAATTAAAATTTTATTCAATTTAGTTTGAATTAACTTGATTATATCTGATTATGCAAACAAAAAAATTATACTTGGAACAGTCAAATTTTGAGAAATTTGGAAGAGTCAAATTTTGAGAAATTTGGAAGGTGGCGTACTTACCGATTTTAGTCGAATTCTCAAAAAATTTTATTTGTAGAATTAAAATTTTATTCAATTTAGTTGGAGTTAACTTGATTTTATCTGATTATGCAAACAAAAAAATTATACTTGGAACAGTCAAATTTTGAGAAATTTGGAAGAGTCAGATTTTGAGAAATTTGGAAGAGTCAAATTTTGAGAAATTTGGAAGAGTCAAATATTGAGAAATTTGGAAGGTGGGGTACTTACCGATTTTAGTCGAATTCTCAAAAAATTTTATTTGTAGAATTAAAATTTTATTCAATTTAGTTGGAATTAACTTGATTTTATCTGATTATGCAAACAAAAAAATTATACTTGGAAGAGTCAAATTTTGAGAAATTTGGGAGGTAGGGTACTTACCGATTTTAGTCGAATTCTCAAAAAATTTTATTTGTAGAATTAAAATTTTATTCAATTTAGTTGGAGTTAACTTGATTTTATCTGATTATGCAAACAAAAAAATTATACTTGGAACAGTCAAATTTTGAGAAATTTGGAAGAGTCAGATTTTGAGAAATTTGGAAGAGTCAAATTTTGAGAAATTTGGAAGAGTCAAATATTGAGAAATTTGGAAGGTGGGGTACTTACCGATTTTAGTCGAATTCTCAAAAAATTTTATTTGTAGAATTAAAATTTTATTCAATTTAGTTGGAATTAACTTGATTTTATCTGATTATGCAAACAAAAAAATTATACTTGGAAGAGTCAAATTTTGAGAAATTTGGGAGGTAGGGTACTTACCGATTTTAGTCGAATTCTCAAAAAATTTTATTTGTAGAATTAAAATTTTATTCAATTTAGTTGGAATTAACTTGATTTTATCTGATTATGCAAACAAAAAAATTATACTTGGAACAGTCAAATTTTGAGAAATTTGGAAGGTAGGGTACTTACCGATTTTAGTCGAATTCTAAAAAAATTTTATTTGTAGAATTAAAATTTTATTCAATTTAGTTGGAATTAACTTGATTTTATCTGATTATGCAAACAAAAAAATTATACTTGGACGAGTCAAATTTTGAGAAATTTGGGAGGTAGGGTACTTACCGATTTTAGTCGAATTCTCAAAAAATTTTATTTGTAGAATTAAAATTTTATTCAATTTAGTTGGAATTAACTTGATTTTATCTGATTATGCAAACAAAAAAATTATACTTGGAAGAGTCAAATTTTGAGAAATTTGGAAGGTGGGGTACTTACCGATTTTAGTCGAATTCTCAAAAAATTTTATTTGTAGAATCAAAATTTTATTCAATTTAGTTGGAATAAACTTGATTTTATCTGATTATGCAAACAAAATAATTATACTTGGAACAGTCAAATTTTGAGAAATTTGGAAGAGTCAAATTTTGAGAAATTTGGAAGAGTCAAATTTTGAGAAATTTGGAAGAGTCAAATTTTGAGAAATTTGGAAGAGTCAAATTTTGAGAAATTTGGAAGGTGGGGTACTAACCGATTTTAGTCGAATTCTCAAAAAATTTTATTTGTAGAATTAAAATTTTATCCAATTTAGTTGAAATTAACTTGATTTTATCTGATTATGCAAACAAAAAAATTATACTTGGAACAGTCAAATTTTGAGAAATTTGGAAGGTAGGGTACTTACCGATTTTAGTCGAATTCTCAAAAAATTTTATTTGTAGAATTAAAATTTTATTCAATTTAGTTGGAATTAACTTGATTTTATCTGATTATGCAAACAAAAAAATTATACTTGGAAGAGTCAAATTTTGAGAAATTTGGGAGGTAGGGTACTTACCGATTTTAGTCGAATTCTCAAAAAATTTTATTTGTAGAATTAAAATTTTATTCAATTTAGTTGGAATTAACTTGATTTTATCTGATTATGCCAACACAAAAATTATACTTGGAAGAGTCAAATTTTGAGAAATTTGGAAGGTGGGGTACTTACCGATTTTAGTCGAATTCTCAAAAAATTTTATTTGTGGAACTAAAATTTTATTCAATTTAGTTTGAATTAACTTGATTTTATCTGATTATGCAAACAAAAAAATTATACTTGGAACAGTCAAATTTTGAGAAATTTGGAAGAGTCAAATTTTGAGAAATTTGGAAGGTGGCGTACTTACCGATTTTAGTCGAATTCTCAAAAAATTTTATTTGTAGAATTAAAATTTTATTCAATTTAGTTGGAGTTAACTTGATTGTATCTGATTATGCAAACAAAAAAATTATACTTGGAACAGTCAAATTTTGAGAAATTTGGAAGAGTCAAATTTTGAGAAATGTGGAAGAGTCAAATTTTGAGAAATTTGGAAGAGTCAAATTTTGAGAAATTTGGAAGAGTCAAATTTTGAGAAATTTGGAAGGTGGGGTACTTACCGATTTTAGTCGAATCCTCAAAAAATTTTATTTGTAGAATTAAAATTTTATTCAATTTAGTTGGAATTAACTTGATTTTATCTGATTTTGCCAACAAAAAAATTATACTTGGAACAGTCAAATTTTGAGAAATTTGGAAGGTAGGGTACTTACCGATTTTAGTCGAATTCTCAAAAATTTTATTTGTAGAATTAAAATTTTATTCAATTTAGTTGGAGTTAACTTGATTTTATCTGATTATGCAAACAAAAAAATTATACTTGGAACAGTCAAATTTTGAGAAATTTGGAAGAGTCAAATTTTGAGAAATTTGGAAGGTGGGGTACTTACCGATTTTAGTCGAATTCTCAAAAAATTTTATTTGTAGAATTAAAATTTTATTCAATTTAGTTCGAATTAACTTGATTTTATCTGATTATGCAAACAAAAAAATTATACTTGGAACAGTCAAATTTTGAGAAATTTGGAAGAGTCAAATTTTGAGAAATTTGGAAGGTGGGGTACTTACCGATTTTAGTCGAATTCTCAAAAAATTTTATTTGTAGAATTAAAATTTTATTCAATTTAGTTGGAATTAACTTGATTTTATCTGATTGTGCATACAAAAAAAGTATACTTGGAACAGTCAAATTTTGAGAAATTTGGAAGGTAGGGTACTTACCGATTTTAGTCGAATTCTCAAAAAAAAATTTTTGTAGAATTAAAATTTTATTCAATTTAGTTGAAATTAACTTGATTTTATCTGATTATGCAAACAAAAAAATTATACTTGGAACAGTCAAATTTTGAGAAATTTGGAAGGTAGGGTACTTACCGATTTTAGTCGAATTCTCAAAAAATTTTATTTGTAGAATTAAAATTTTATTCAATTTAGTTGGAGTTAACTTGATTTTATCTGATTATGTAAACAAAAAAATTATACTTGGAACAGTCAAATTTTGAGGTATTTGGAAGGGTCAAATTTGGAGAAATTTGGAAGGTGGGGTACTTACCGATTTTAGCCGAATTCTCAAAAAATTTTAATTGTAGAATTAAAATATTATTCAATTTAGTTGAAATTAACTTGATTTTATCTGATTATGCAAACAAAAAAATTATACTTGGAACAGTCAAATTTTGAGAAATTTGGAAGGTAGGGTACTTACCGATTTTAGCCGAATTCTCAAAAAATTTTATTTGTAGAATTAAAATTTTATTCAATTTAGTTGGAATTAACTTGATTTTATCTGATTATGCCAACAAAAAAATTATACTTGGAACAGTCAACTTTTGAGAAATATGGAAGAGTCAAATTTTGAGAAATTTGGAAGGTAGGGTACTTACCGATTTTAGTCGAATTCTCAAAAAATTTTATTTGTAGAATTAAAATTTTATTCAATTTAGTTGGAGTTAACTTGATTTTATCTGATTATGCAAACAAAAAAATTATACTTGGAACAGTCAACTTTTGAGAAATATGGAAGAGTCAAATTTTGAGAAATTTGGAAGGTGGGGTACTTACCGATTTTAGTCGAATCCTCAAAAAATTTTATTTGTAGAATTAAAATTTTATTCAATTTAGTTGGAATTAACTTGATTTTATCTGATTTTGCCAACAAAAAAATTATACTTGGAACAGTCAAATTTTGAGAAATTTGGAAGGTAGGGTACTTACCGATTTTAGTCGAATTCTCAAAAAATTTTATTTGTAGAATTAAAATTTTATTCAATTTAGTTGGAGTTAACTTGATTTTATCTGATTATGTCAACATAAAAATTATACTTGGAACAGTCAAATTTGGAGAAATTTGGAATTAGGGTACTTACCGATTTTAGTCGAATTCTAAAAATATTTTATTTGTAGAATTAAAATTTTATTCAATTTAGTTGGAATTAACTTGATTTTATCTGATTTTGCCAACAAAAAAATTATACTTGGAACAGTCAAATTTGGAGAAATTTGGAATTAGGGTACTTACCGATTTTAGTCGAATCCTCAAAAAATTATATTTGTAGAATTAAAATTTTATTCAATTTAGATGGAATTAACTTGATTTTATCTGATTTTGCCAACAAAAAAATTATACTTGGAAGAGTCAAATTTTGAGAAATTTGGAAGGTAGGGTACTTACCGATTTTAGTCGAATTCTCAAAAAAATTTATTTGTAGAATTAAAATTTTATTCAATTTAGTTGGAATTAACTTGATTTTATCTGATTATGCAAACAAAAAAAGTACACTTGGAACAGTCAAATTTTGAGAAATTTGGAAGGGTCAAATTTTGAGAAATTTGGAAGGTGGGGTACTTACCGATTTTAGTCGAATTCTCAAAAAATTTTATTTGTAGAATTAAAATTTTATTCAATTTAGTTGGAATTAACTTGATTTTATCTGATTGTGCATACAAAAAAAGTATACTTGGAACAGTCAAATTTTGAGAAATTTGGAAGGTAGGGTACGTACCAATTTTAGTCGAATTCTCAAAAAAAAAATTTTGTAGAATTAAAATTTTATTCAATTTAGTTGAAATTAACTTGATTTTATCTGATTATGCAAACAAAAAAATTATACTTTCGACAGTCAAATTTGAGAAATTTGGAAGATAGGGTACTTACCGATTTTAGTCGAATTCTCAAAAAATTTTATTTGTAGAATTAAAATTTTATTCAATTTAGTTGGAGTTAACTTGATTTTATCTGATTATGCAAACAAAAAAATTATACTTGGAACAGTCAAATTTTGAGAAATTTGGAAGAGTCAAATTTTGAGAAATTTGGAAGGTGGGGTACTTACCGATTTTAGTCGAATTCTCAAAAAATTTTCTTTGTAGAATTAAAATTTTATTCAATTTAGTTGAAATTAACTTGATTTTATCTGATTATGCCAACAAAAAAATTATACTTGGAATAGTCAAATTTTGAGAAATTTGGAAGGTAGGGTACTTACCGATTTTAGTCGAACTCTCAAAAAATTTTATTTGTAGAATTAAAATTTTATTCAATTTAGTTGGAATTAACTTGATTTTATCTGATTATGCAAACAAAAAAATTATACTTGGAACAGTCAAATTTTGAGAAATTTGGAAGAGTCAAATTTTGAGAAATTTGGAAGAGTCAAATTTTGAGAAATTTGGAAGAGTCAAATTTTGAGAAATTTGGAAGGTGGGGTACTTACCGATTTTAGTCGAATTCTCAAAAAATTTTATTTGTAGAATTAAAATTTTATTCAATTTAGTTGGAATTAACTTGATTTTATCTGATTTTGCCAACAAAAAAATTATACTTGGAACAGTCAAATTTTGAGAAATTTGGAAGAATCAAATTTTGAGAAATTTGGAAGAATAAAATTTTGAGAAATTTGGAAGGTGGGGTACTTACCGATTTTAGTCGAATTCTCAAAAAATTTTATTTGTAGAATCAAAATTTTATTCAATTTAGTTGGAATAAACTTGATTTTATCTGATTATGCAAACAAAATAATTATACTTGGAACAGTCAACTTTTGAGAAATATGGAAGAGTCAAATTTTGAGAAATTTGGAAGGTAGGGTACTTACCGATTTTAGTCGAATTCTCAAAAAATTTTATTTGTAGAATTAAAATTTTATTCAATTTAGTTGGAGTTAACTTGATTTTATCTGATTATGCAAACAAAAAAATTATACTTGGAACAGTCAACTTTTGAGAAATATGGAAGAGTCAAATTTTGAGAAATTTGGAAGGTGGGGTACTTACCGATTTTAGTCGAATCCTCAAAAAATTTTATTTGTAGAATTAAAATTTTATTCAATTTAGTTGGAATTAACTTGATTTTATCTGATTTTGCCAACAAAAAAATTATACTTGGAACAGTCAAATTTTGAGAAATTTGGAAGGTAGGGTACTTACCGATTTTAGTCGAATTCTCAAAAAATTTTATTTGTAGAATTAAAATTTTATTCAATTTAGTTGGAGTTAACTTGATTTTATCTGATTATGTCAACATAAAAATTATACTTGGAACAGTCAAATTTGGAGAAATTTGGAATTAGGGTACTTACCGATTTTAGTCGAATTCTAAAAATATTTTATTTGTAGAATTAAAATTTTATTCAATTTAGTTGGAATTAACTTGATTTTATCTGATTTTGCCAACAAAAAAATTATACTTGGAACAGTCAAATTTTGAGAAATTTGGAAGGTAGGGTACTTACCGATTTTAGTCGAATTCTCAAAAAATTTTATTTGTAGAATTAAAATTTTATTCAATTTAGTTGGAATTAACTTGATTTTATCTGATTGTGCATACAAAAAAAGTATACTTGGAACAGTCAAATTTTGAGAAATTTGGAAGGTAGGGTACTTACCGATTTTAGTCGAATTCTCAAAAAAAAATTTTTGTAGAATTAAAATTTTATTCAATTTAGTTGAAATTAACTTGATTTTATCTGATTATGCAAACAAAAAAATTATACTTGGAACAGTCAAATTTTGAGAAATTTGGAAGGTAGGGTACTTACCGATTTTAGTCGAATTCTCAAAAAATTTTATTTGTAGAATTAAAATTTTATTCAATTTAGTTGGAGTTAACTTGATTTTATCTGATTATGTAAACAAAAAAATTATACTTGGAACAGTCAAATTTTGAGGTATTTGGAAGGGTCAAATTTGGAGAAATTTGGAAGGTGGGGTACTTACCGATTTTAGCCGAATTCTCAAAAAATTTTAATTGTAGAATTAAAATATTATTCAATTTAGTTGAAATTAACTTGATTTTATCTGATTATGCAAACAAAAAAATTATACTTGGAACAGTCAAATTTTGAGAAATTTGGAAGGTAGGGTACTTACCGATTTTAGCCGAATTCTCAAAAAATTTTATTTGTAGAATTAAAATTTTATTCAATTTAGTTGGAATTAACTTGATTTTATCTGATTATGCCAACAAAAAAATTATACTTGGAACAGTCAACTTTTGAGAAATATGGAAGAGTCAAATTTTGAGAAATTTGGAAGGTGGGGTACTTACCGATTTTAGTCGAATCCTCAAAAAATTTTATTTGTAGAATTAAAATTTTATTCAATTTAGTTGGAATTAACTTGATTTTATCTGATTTTGCCAACAAAAAAATTATACTTGGAACAGTCAAATTTTGAGAAATTTGGAAGGTAGGGTACTTACCGATTTTAGTCGAATTCTCAAAAAATTTTATTTGTAGAATTAAAATTTTATTCAATTTAGTTGGAGTTAACTTCATTTTATCTGATTATGTCAACATAAAAATTATACTTGGAACAGTCAAATTTGGAGAAATTTGGAATTAGGGTACTTACCGATTTTAGTCGAATTCTAAAAATATTTTATTTGTAGAATTAAAATTTTATTCAATTTAGTTGGAATTAACTTGATTTTATCTGATTTTGCCAACAAAAAAATTATACTTGGAACAGTCAAATTTGGAGAAATTTGGAATTAGGGTACTTACCGATTTTAGTCGAATCCTCAAAAAATTATATTTGTAGAATTAAAATTTTATTCAATTTAGATGGAATTAACTTGATTTTATCTGATTTTGCCAACAAAAAAATTATACTTGGAAGAGTCAAATTTTGAGAAATTTGGAAGGTAGGGTACTTACCGATTTTAGTCGAATTCTCAAAAAAATTTATTTGTAGAATTAAAATTTTATTCAATTTAGTTGGAATTAACTTGATTTTATCTGATTATGCAAACAAAAAAAGTACACTTGGAACAGTCAAATTTTGAGAAATTTGGAAGGGTCAAATTTTGAGAAATTTGGAAGGTGGGGTACTTACCGATTTTAGTCGAATTCTCAAAAAATTTTATTTGTAGAATTAAAATTTTATTCAATTTAGTTGGAATTAACTTGATTTTATCTGATTGTGCATACAAAAAAAGTATACTTGGAACAGTCAAATTTTGAGAAATTTGGAAGGTAGGGTACGTACCAATTTTAGTCGAATTCTCAAAAAAAAATTTTTGTAGAATTAAAATTTTATTCAATTTAGTTGAAATTAACTTGATTTTATCTGATTATGCAAACAAAAAAATTATACTTTCGACAGTCAAATTTTGAGAAATTTGGAAGATAGGGTACTTACCGATTTTAGTCGAATTCTCAAAAAATTTTATTTGTAGAATTAAAATTTTATTCAATTTAGTTGGAGTTAACTTGATTTTATCTGATTATGCAAACAAAAAAATTATACTTGGAACAGTCAAATTTTTAGAAATTTGGAAGAGTCAAATTTTGAGAAATTTGGAAGGTGGGGTACTTACCGATTTTAGTCGAATTCTCAAAAAATTTTCTTTGTAGAATTAAAATTTTATTCAATTTAGTTGAAATTAACTTGATTTTATCTGATTATGCCAACAAAAAAATTATACTTGGAATAGTCAAATTTTGAGAAATTTGGAAGGTAGGGTACTTACCGATTTTAGTCGAACTCTCAAAAAATTTTATTTGTAGAATTAAAATTTTATTCAATTTAGTTGGAATTAACTTGATTTTATCTGATTATGCAAACAAAAAAATTATACTTGGAACAGTCAAATTTTGAGAAATTTGGAAGAGTCAAATTTTGAGAAATTTGGAAGAGTCAAATTTTGAGAAATTTGGAAGAGTCAAATTTTGAGAAATTTGGAAGGTGGGGTACTTACCGATTTTAGTCGAATTCTCAAAAAATTTTATTTGTAGAATTAAAATTTTATTCAATTTAGTTGGAATTAACTTGATTTTATCTGATTTTGCCAACAAAAAAATTATACTTGGAACAGTCAAATTTTGAGAAATTTGGAAGAATCAAATTTTGAGAAATTTGGAAGAATAAAATTTTGAGAAATTTGGAAGGTGGGGTACTTACCGATTTTAGTCGAATTCTCAAAAAATTTTATTTGTAGAATCAAAATTTTATTCAATTTAGTTGGAATAAACTTGATTTTATCTGATTATGCAAACAAAATAATTATACTTGGAACAGTCAAATTTTGAGAAATTTGGAAGGTGGGGTACTAACCGATTTTAGTCGAATTCTCAAAAAATATTATTTGTAGAATTAAAATTTTATTCTATTTAGTTGGAATTAACTTGATTTTATCTGATTATGCCAACAAAAAAATTATACTTGGAACAGTCAAATTTTGAGAAATTTGGAAGGTAGGGTACTTACCGATTTTAGTCGAATTCTCAAAAAAATTTATTTGTAGAATTAAAATTTTATTCAATTTAGTTGGAGTTAACTTGATTTTATCTGATTATGCAAACAAAAAAATTATACTTGGAACAGTCAAATTTTGAGAAATTTGGAAGAGTCAAATTTTGAGAAATTTGGAAGGTGGGGTACTTACCGATTTTAGTCGAATTCTCAAAAAATTTTCTTTGTAGAATTAAAATTTTATTCAATTTAGTTGAAATTAACTTGATTTTATCTGATTATGCCAACAAAAAAATTATACTTGGAATAGTCAAATTTTGAGAAATTTGGAAGGTAGGGTACTTACCGATTTTAGTCGAACTCTCAAAAAATTTTATTTGTAGAATTAAAATTTTATTCAATTTAGTTGGAATTAACTTGATTTTATCTGATTATGCAAACAAAAAAATTATACTTGGAACAGTCAAATTTTGAGAAATTTGGAAGAGTCAAATTTTGAGAAATTTGGAAGGTGGGGTACTTACCGATTTTAGTCGAATTCTCAAAAAATTTTATTTGTAGAATTAAAATTTTATTCAATTTAGTTGGAATTAACTTGATTTTATCTGATTGTGCATACAAAAAAAGTATACTTGGAACAGTCAAATTTTGAGAAATTTGGAAGGTAGGGTACTTACCGATTTTAGTCGAATTCTCAAAAAAAAATTTTTGTAGAATTAAAATTTTATTCAATTTAGTTGAAATTAACTTGATTTTATCTGATTATGCAAACAAAAAAATTATACTTGGAACAGTCAAATTTTGAGAAATTTGGAAGGTAGGGTACTTACCGATTTTAGTCGAATTCTCAAAAAATTTTATTTGTAGAATTAAAATTTTATTCAATTTAGTTGGAGTTAACTTGATTTTATCTGATTATGTAAACAAAAAAATTATACTTGGAACAGTCAAATTTTGAGATATTTGGAAGGGTCAAATTTGGAGAAATTTGGAAGGTGGGGTACTTACCGATTTTAGCCGAATTCTCAAAAAATTTTATTTGTAGAATTAAAATTTTATTCAATTTAGTTGGAATTAACTTGATTTTATCTGATTGTGCATACAAAAAAAGTATACTTGGAACAGTCAAATTTTGAGAAATTTGGAAGGTAGGGTACTTACCGATTTTAGTCGAATTCTCAAAAAAAAATTTTTGTAGAATTAAAATTTTATTCAATTTAGTTGAAATTAACTTGATTTTATCTGATTATGCAAACAAAAAAATTATACTTGGAACAGTCAAATTTTGAGAAATTTGGAAGGTAGGGTACTTACCGATTTTAGTCGAATTCTCAAAAAATTTTATTTGTAGAATTAAAATTTTATTCAATTTAGTTGGAGTTAACTTGATTTTATCTGATTATGTAAACAAAAAAATTATACTTGGAACAGTCAAATTTTGAGGTATTTGGAAGGGTCAAATTTGGAGAAATTTGGAAGGTGGGGTACTTACCGATTTTAGCCGAATTCTCAAAAAATTTTAATTGTAGAATTAAAATATTATTCAATTTAGTTGAAATTAACTTGATTTTATCTGATTATGCAAACAAAAAAATTATACTTGGAACAGTCAAATTTTGAGAAATTTGGAAGGTAGGGTACTTACCGATTTTAGTCGAATTCTCAAAAAATTTTATTTGTAGAATTAAAATTTTATTCAATTTAGTTGGAGTTAACTTGATTTTATCTGATTATGTAAACAAAAAAATTATACTTGGAACAGTCAAATTTTGAGATATTTGGAAGGGTCAAATTTGGAGAAATTTGGAAGGTGGGGTACTTACCGATTTTAGCCGAATTCTCAAAAAATTTTATTTGTAGAATTAAAATTTTATTCAATTTAGTTGGAATTAACTTGATTTTATCTGATTATGCCAACAAAAAAATTATACTTGGAACAGTCAACTTTTGAGAAATATGGAAGAGTCAAATTTTGAGAAATTTGGAAGGTGGGGTACTTACCGATTTTAGTCGAATCCTCAAAAAATTTCATTTGTAGAATTAAAATTTTATTCAATTTAGTTGGAATTAACTTGATTTTATCTGATTTTGCCAACAAAAAAATTATACTTGGAACAGTCAAATTTTGAGAAATTTGGAAGGTAGGGTACTTACCGATTTTAGTCGAATTCTCAAAAAATTTTATTTGTAGAATTAAAATTTTATTCAATTTAGTTGGAGTTAACTTGATTTTATCTGATTATGCAAACAAAAAAATTATACTTGGAACAGTCAAATTTTGAGAAATTTGGAAGAGTCAAATTTTGAGAAATTTGGAAGGTGGGGTACTTACCGATTTTAGTCGAATTCTCAAAAAATTTTATTTGTAGAATTAAAATTTTATTCAATTTAGTTCGAATTAACTTGATTTTATCTGATTATGCAAACAAAAAAATTATACTTGGAACAGTCAAATTTTGAGAAATTTGGAAGAGTCAAATTTTGAGAAATTTGGAAGGTGGGGTACTTACCGATTTTAGTCGAATTCTCAAAAAATTTTATTTGTAGAATTAAAATTTTATTCAATTTAGTTGGAATTAACTTGATTTTATCTGATTGTGCATACAAAAAAAGTATACTTGGAACAGTCAAATTTTGAGAAATTTGGAAGGTAGGGTACTTACCGATTTTAGTCGAATTCTCAAAAAAAAATTTTTGTAGAATTAAAATTTTATTCAATTTAGTTGAAATTAACTTGATTTTATCTGATTATGCAAACAAAAAAATTATACTTGGAACAGTCAAATTTTGAGAAATTTGGAAGGTAGGGTACTTACCGATTTTAGTCGAATTCTCAAAAAATTTTATTTGTAGAATTAAAATTTTATTCAATTTAGTTGGAGTTAACTTGATTTTATCTGATTATGTAAACAAAAAAATTATACTTGGAACAGTCAAATTTTGAGGTATTTGGAAGGGTCAAATTTGGAGAAATTTGGAAGGTGGGGTACTTACCGATTTTAGCCGAATTCTCAAAAAATTTTAATTGTAGAATTAAAATATTATTCAATTTAGTTGAAATTAACTTGATTTTATCTGATTATGCAAACAAAAAAATTATACTTGGAACAGTCAAATTTTGAGAAATTTGGAAGGTAGGGTACTTACCGATTTTAGCCGAATTCTCAAAAAATTTTATTTGTAGAATTAAAATTTTATTCAATTTAGTTGGAATTAACTTGATTTTATCTGATTTTGCCAACAAAAAAATTATACTTGGAACAGTCAAATTTTGAGAAATTTGGAAGGTAGGGTACTTACCGATTTTAGTCGAATTCTCAAAAAATTTTATTTGTAGAATTAAAATTTTATTCAATTTAGTTGGAGTTAACTTGATTTTATCTGATTATGTCAACATAAAAATTATACTTGGAACAGTCAAATTTGGAGAAATTTGGAATTAGGGTACTTACCGATTTTAGTCGAATTCTAAAAATATTTTATTTGTAGAATTAAAATTTTATTCAATTTAGTTGGAATTAACTTGATTTTATCTGATTTTGCCAACAAAAAAATTATACTTGGAACAGTCAAATTTGGAGAAATTTGGAATTAGGGTACTTACCGATTTTAGTCGAATCCTCAAAAAATTATATTTGTAGAATTAAAATTTTATTCAATTTAGATGGAATTAACTTGATTTTATCTGATTTTGCCAACAAAAAAATTATACTTGGAAGAGTCAAATTTTGAGAAATTTGGAAGGTAGGGTACTTACTGATTTTAGTCGAATTCTCAAAAAAATTTATTTGTAGAATTAAAATTTTATTCAATTTAGTTGGAATTAACTTGATTTTATCTGATTATGCAAACAAAAAAAGTACACTTGGAACAGTCAAATTTTGAGAAATTTGGAAGGGTCAAATTTTGAGAAATTTGGAAGGTGGGGTACTTACCGATTTTAGTCGAATTCTCAAAAAATTTTATTTGTAGAATTAAAATTTTATTCAATTTAGTTGGAATTAACTTGATTTTATCTGATTGTGCATACAAAAAAAGTATACTTGGAACAGTCAAATTTTGAGAAATTTGGAAGGTAGGGTACTTACCAATTTTAGTCGAATTCTCAAAAAAAAAATTTTGTAGAATTAAAATTATATTCAATTTAGTTGAAATTAACTTGATTTTATCTGATTATGCAAACAAAAAAATTATACTTTCGACAGTCAAATTTTGAGAAATTTGGAAGATAGGGTACTTACCGATTTTAGTCGAATTCTCAAAAAATTTTATTTGTAGAATTAAAATTTTATTCAATTTAGTTGGAGTTAACTTGATTTTATCTGATTATGCAAACAAAAAAATTATACTTGGAACAGTCAAATTTTGAGAAATTTGGAAGAGTCAAATTTTGAGAAATTTGGAAGGTGGGGTACTTACCGATTTTAGTCGAATTCTCAAAAAATTTTCTTTGTAGAATTAAAATTTTATTCAATTTAGTTGAAATTAACTTGATTTTATCTGATTATGCCAACAAAAAAATTATACTTGGAATAGTCAAATTTTGAGAAATTTGGAAGGTAGGGTACTTACCGATTTTAGTCGAACTCTCAAAAAATTTTATTTGTAGAATTAAAATTTTATTCAATTTAGTTGGAATTAACTTGATTTTATCTGATTATGCAAACAAAAAAATTATACTTGGAACAGTCAACTTTTGAGAAATTTGGAAGAGTCAAATTTTGAGAAATTTGGAAGGTGGGGTACTTACCGATTTTAGTCGAATCCTCAAAAAATTTTATTTGTAGAATTAAAATTTTATTCAATTTAGTTGGAATTAACTTGATTTTATCTGATTTTGCCAACAAAAAAATTATACTTGGAACAGTCAAATTTTGAGAAATTTGGAAGGTAGGGTACTTACCGATTTTAGTCGAATTCTCAAAAAATTTTATTTGTAGAATTAAAATTTTATTCAATTTAGTTGGAGTTAACTTGATTTTATCTGATTATGCAAACAAAAAAATTATACTTGGAACAGTCAAATTTTGAGAAATTTGGAAGAGTCAAATTTTGAGAAATTTGGAAGGTGGGGTACTTACCGATTTTAGTCGAATTCTCAAAAAATTTTATTTGTAGAATTAAAATTTTATTCAATTTAGTTGGAATTAACTTGATTTTATCTGATTATGCAAACAAAAAAATTATACTTGGAACAGTCAAATTTTGAGAAATTTGGAAGAGTCAAATTTTGAGAAATTTGGAAGGTGGGGTACTTACCGATTTTAGTCGAATTCTCAAAAAATTTTATTTGTAGAATTAAAATTTTATTCAATTTAGTTGGAATTAACTTGATTTTATCTGATTGTGCATACAAAAAAAGTATACTTGGAACAGTCAAATTTTGAGAAATTTGGAAGGTAGGGTACTTACCGATTTTAGTCGAATTCTCAAAAAAAAATTTTTGTAGAATTAAAATTTTATTCAATTTAGTTGAAATTAACTTGATTTTATCTGATTATGCAAACAAAAAAATTATACTTGGAACAGTCAAATTTTGAGAAATTTGGAAGGTAGGGTACTTACCGATTTTAGTCGAATTCTCAAAAAATTTTATTTGTAGAATTAAAATTTTATTCAATTTAGTTGGAGTTAACTTGATTTTATCTGATTATGTAAACAAAAAAATTATACTTGGAACAGTCAAATTTTGAGATATTTGGAAGGGTCAAATTTTGAGAAATTTGGAAGGTAGGGTACTTACCGATTTTAGTCGAATTCTCAAAAAATTTTATTTGTAGAATTAAAATTTTATTCAATTTAGTTGGAGTTAACTTGATTTTATCTGATTATGTCAACATAAAAATTATACTTGGAACAGTCAAATTTGGAGAAATTTGGAATTAGGGTACTTACCGATTTTAGTCGAATTCTAAAAATATTTTATTTGTAGAATTAAAATTTTATTCAATTTAGTTGGAATTAACTTGATTTTATCTGATTTTGCCAACAAAAAAATTATACTTGGAACAGTCAAATTTGGAGAAATTTGGTATTAGGGTACTTACCGATTTTAGTCGAATCCTCAAAAAATTATATTTGTAGAATTAAAATTTTATTCAATTTAGATGGAATTAACTTGATTTTATCTGATTTTGCCAACAAAAAAATTATACTTGGAAGAGTCAAATTTTGAGAAATTTGGAAGGTAGGGTACTTACCGATTTTAGTCGAATTCTCAAAAAAATTTATTTGTAGAATTAAAATTTTATTCAATTTAGTTGGAATTAACTTGATTTTATCTGATTATGCAAACAAAAAAAGTACACTTGGAACAGTCAAATTTTGAGAAATTTGGAAGGGTCAAATTTTGAGAAATTTGGAAGGTGGGGTACTTACCGATTTTAGTCGAATTCTCAAAAAATTTTATTTGTAGAATTAAAATTTTATTCAATTTAGTTGGAATTAACTTGATTTTATCTGATTGTGCATACAAAAAAAGTATACTTGGAACAGTCAAATTTTGAGAAATTTGGAAGGTAGGGTACTTACCAATTTTAGTCGAATTCTCAAAAAAAAATTTTTGTAGAATTAAAATTTTATTCAATTTAGTTGAAATTAACTTGATTTTATCTGATTATGCAAACAAAAAAATTATACTTTCGACAGTCAAATTTTGAGAAATTTGGAAGATAGGGTACTTACCGATTTTAGTCGAATTCTCAAAAAATTTTATTTGTAGAATTAAAATTTTATTCAATTTAGTTGGAGTTAACTTGATTTTATCTGATTATGTAAACAAAAAAATTATACTTGGAACAGTCAAATTTTGAGAAATTTGGAAGAGTCAAATTTTGAGAAATTTGGAAGGTGGGGTACTTACCAATTTTAGTCGAATTCTCAAAAAATTTTATTTGTAGAATTAAAATTTTATTCAATTTAGTTGAAATTAACTTGATTTTATCTGATTATGCCAACAAAAAAATTATACTTGGAATAGTCAAATTTTGAGAAATTTGGAAGGTAGGGTACTTACCGATTTTAGTCGAACTCTCAAAAAATTTTATTTGTAGAATTAAAATTTTATTCAATTTAGTTGGAATTAACTTGATTTTATCTGATTGTGCATACAAAAAAAGTATACTTGGAACAGTCAAATTTTGAGAAATTTGGAAGGTAGAGTACTTACCGATTTTAGTCGAATTCTCAAAAAAAAATTTTTGTAGAATTAAAATTTTATTCAATTTAGTTGAAATTAACTTGATTTTATCTGATTATGCAAACAAAAAAATTATACTTGGAACAGTCCAATTTTGAGAAATTTGGAAGGTAGGGTACTTACCGATTTTAGTCGAATTCTCAAAAAATTTTATTTGTAGAATTAAAATTTTATTCAATTTAGTTGGAATTAACTTGATTTTATCTGATTATGCAAACAAAAAAATTATACTTGGAACAGTCAAATTTTGAGAAATTTGGAAGAGTCAAATTTTGAGAAATTTGGAAGGTGGGGTACTTACCGATTTTAGTCGAATTCTCAAAAAATTTTATTTGTAGAATTAAAATTTTATTCAATTTAGTTGGAATTAACTTGATTTTATCTGATTGTGCATACAAAAAAAGTATACTTGGAACAGTCAAATTTTGAGAAATTTGGAAGGTAGGGTACTTACCGATTTTAGTCGAATTCTCAAAAAAAAATTTTTGTAGAATTAAAATTTTATTCAATTTAGTTGAAATTAACTTGATTTTATCTGATTATGCAAACAAAAAAATTATACTTGGAACAGTCAAATTTTGAGAAATTTGGAAGGTAGGGTACTTACCGATTTTAGTCGAATTCTCAAAAAATTTTATTTGTAGAATTAAAATTTTATTCAATTTAGTTGGAGTTAACTTGATTTTATCTGATTATGTAAACAAAAAAATTATACTTGGAACAGTCAAATTTTGAGATATTTGGAAGGGTCAAATTTGGAGAAATTTGGAAGGTGGGGTACTTACCGATTTTAGCCGAATTCTCAAAAAATTTTAATTGTAGAATTAAAATATTATTCAATTTAGTTGAAATTAACTTGATTTTATCTGATTATGCAAACAAAAAAATTATACTTGGAACAGTCCAATTTTGAGAAATTTGGAAGGTAGGGTACTTACCGATTTTAGTCGAATTCTCAAAAAATTTTATTTGTAGAATTAAAATTTTATTCAATTTAGTTGGAGTTAACTTGATTTTATCTGATTATGTCAACATAAAAATTATACTTGGAACAGTCAAATTTGGAGAAATTTGGAATTAGGGTACTTACCGATTTTAGTCGAATTCTAAAAATATTTTATTTGTAGAATTAAAATTTTATTCAATTTAGTTGGAATTAACTTGATTTTATCTGATTTTGCCAACAAAAAAATTATACTTGGAACAGTCAAATTTGGAGAAATTTGGAATTAGGGTACTTACCGATTTTAGTCGAATCCTCAAAAAATTATATTTGTAGAATTAAAATTTTATTCAATTTAGATGGAATTAACTTGATTTTATCTGATTTTGCCAACAAAAAAATTATACTTGGAAGAGTCAAATTTTGAGAAATTTGGAAGGTAGGGTACTTACCGATTTTAGTCGAATTCTCAAAAAAATTTATTTGTAGAATTAAAATTTTATTCAATTTAGTTGGAATTAACTTGATTTTATCTGATTATTTAAACAAAAAAAGTACACTTGGAACAGTCAAATTTTGAGAAATTTGGAAGGGTCAAATTTTGAGAAATTTGGAAGGTGGGGTACTTACCGATTTTAGTCGAATTCTCAAAAAACTTTATTTGTAGAATTAAAATTTTATTCAATTTAGTTGGAATTAACTTGATTTTATCTGATTGTGCATACAAAAAAAGTATACTTGGAACAGTCAAATTTTGAGAAATTTGGAAGGTAGAGTACTTACCGATTTTAGTCGAATTCTCAAAAAAAAATTTTTGTAGAATTAAAATTTTATTCAATTTAGTTGAAATTAACTTGATTTTATCTGATTATGCAAACAAAAAAATTATACTTGGAACAGTCAAATTTTGAGAAATTTGGAAGGTAGGGTACTTACCGATTTTAGTCGAATTCTCAAAAAATTTTATTTGTAGAATTAAAATTTTATTCAATTTAGTTGGAGTTAACTTGATTTTATCTGATTATGTAAACAAAAAAATTATACTTGGAACAGTCAAATTTTGAGAAATTTGGAAGGGTCAAATTTGGAGAAATTTGGAAGGTGGGGTACTTACCGATTTTAGCCGAATTCTCAAAAAATTTTAATTGTAGAATTAAAATTTTATTCAATTTAGTTGGAATTAACTTGATTTTATCTGATTATGCCAACAAAAAAATTATACTTGGAACAGTCAACTTTTGAGAAATATGGAAGAGTCAAATTTTGAGAAATTTGGAAGGTGGGGTACTTACCGATTTTAGTCGAATCCTCAAAAAATTTTATTTGTAGAATTAAAATTTTATTCAATTTAGTTGGAATTAACTTGATTTTATCTGATTTTGCCAACAAAAAAATTATACTTGGAACAGTCAAATTTTGAGAAATTTGGAAGGTAGGGTACTTACCGATTTTAGTCGAATTCTCAAAAAATTTTATTTGTAGAATTAAAATTTTATTCAATTTAGTTGGAGTTAACTTGATTTTATCTGATTATGCAAACAAAAAAATTATACTTGGAACAGTCAAATTTTGAGAAATTTGGAAGAGTCAAATTTTGAGAAATTTGGAAGGTGGGGTACTTACCGATTTTAGTCGAATTCTCAAAAAATTTTATTTGTAGAATTAAAATTTTATTCAATTTAGTTGGAATTAACTTGATTTTATCTGATTTTGCCAACAAAAAAATTATACTTGGAAGAGTCAAATTTTGAGAAATTTGGAAGGTAGGGTACTTACCGATTTTAGTCGAATTCTCAAAAAATTTTATTTGTAGAATTAAAATTTTATTCAATTTAGTTGGAATTAACTTGATTTTATCTGATTATGCAAACAAAAAAAGTATACTTGGAACAGTCAAATTTTGAGAAATTTGGAAGGGTCAAATTTTGAGAAATTTGGAAGGTGGGGTACTTACCGATTTTAGTCGAATTCTCAAAAAAATTTATTTGTAGAATTAAAATTTTATTCAATTTAGTTGAAATTAACTTGATTTTATCTGATTATGCCAAAAAAAAAATTATACTTGGAATAGTCAAATTTTGAGAAATTTGGAAGGTAGGGTACTTACCGATTTTAGTCGAATCCTCAAAAAATTTTATTTGTAGAATTAAAATTTTATTCAATTTAGTTGGAATTAACTTGATTTTATCTGATTATGCAAACAAAAAAATTATACTTGGAACAGTCAAATTTTGAGAAATTTGGAAGAGTCAAATTTTGAGAAATTTGGGAGGTGGGGTACTTACCGATTTTAGTCGAATTCTCAAAAAATTTTATTTGTAGAATTAAAATTTTATTCAATTTAGTTGGAATTAACTTGATTTTATCTGATTATGCAAACAAAAAAAGTATACTTGGAACAGTCAAATTTTGAGAAATTTGGAAGGGTCATATTTTGAGAAATTTGGAAGGGTCAAATTTGGAGAAATTTGGAAGGTGGGGTACTTACCGATTTTAGTCGAATTCTCAAAAAATTTTATTTGTAGAATTAAAATTTTATTCAATTTAGTTGGAATTAACTTGATTTTATCTGATTATGCAAACAAAAAAATTATACTTGGAACAGTCAAGTTTTGAGAAATATGGAAGAGTCAAATTTTGAGAAATTTGGAAGGTGGGGTACTTACCGATTTTAGTCGAATTCTCAAAAAATTTTATTTGTAGAATTAAAATTTTATTCAATTTAGTTGGAATTAACTTGATTTTATCTGATTGTGCAAACAAAAAAAGTATACTTGGAACAGTCAAATTTTGAGAAATTTGGAAGGTAGGGTACTTACCGATTTTAGTCGAATTCTCAAAAAATTTTATTTGTAGAATTAAAATTTTATTCAATTTAGTTGGAGTTAACTTGATTTTATCTGATTATGCAAACAAAAAAATTATACTTGGAACAGTCAAATTTTGAGAAATTTGGAAGAGTCAAATTTTGAGAAATTTGGAACGTGGGGTACTTACCGATTTTAGTCGAATTCTCAAAAAATTTTATTTTTAGAATTAAAATTGTATTCAATTTAGTTGGAATTAACTTGATTTTATCTGATTTCGCCAACAAAAAAATTATACTTGGAGCAGTCAAATTTTGAGAAATTTGGAAGAGTCAAATTTTGAGAAATTTGGAGGAGTCAAATTTTGAGAAATTTGGAAGGTAGGGTACTTACCGATTTTAGTCGAATTCTCAAAAAATTTTATTTGTAGAATTAAAATTTTATTCAATTTAGTTGGAATTAACTTGATTTTATCTGATTATGCAAACAAAAAAATTATACTTGGAACAGTCAAATTTTGAGAAATTTGGAAGGTAGGGTACTTACCGATTTTAGTCGAATTCTCAAAAAATTTTATTTGTAGAATTAAAATTTTATTCAATTTAGTTGGAATTAACTTGATTTTATCTGATTATGCCAACAAAAAAAGTATGCTTGGAACAGTCAAATTTTGAGAAATTTGGAAGAATAAAATTTTGAGAAATTTGGAAGGTGGGGTACTTACCGATTTTAGTCGAATTCTCAAAAAATTTTATTTGTAGAATTAAAATTTTATTCAATTTAGTTGGAGTTAATTTGATTTTATCTGATTATGCAAACAAAAAAATTATACTTGGAACAGTCAAATTTTGAGAAATTTGGAAGAGTCAAATTTTGAGAAATTAGGAAGGTGGGGTACTTACCGATTTTAGGCGAGTCCTCAAAAAATTTTATTTCTAGAATTAAAATTTTATTCAATTTAGTTGGAATTAACGTGATTTTATCTGATTATGCCAACAAAAAAATTATACTTGGAGCAGTCAAATTTTTAGAAATTTGGAAGAGTCAAATTTTGAGAAATTTGGAAGAGTCAAATTTTGAGAAATTTGGAAGAGTCAAATTTTGAGAAATTTGGAAGAGTCAAATTTTGAGAAATTTGGAAGGTGGGGTACTTACCGATTTTAGTCGAATTCTCAAAAAATTTTATTTGTAGAATTAAAATTATATTCAATTTAGTTGGAGTTAACTTGATTTTATCTGATTATGCACACAAAAAAATTATACCTGGAACAGTCAAATTTTGAGAAATTTGGAAGAGTCAAATTTTGAGAAATTTGGAACGTGGGGTACTTACCGATTTTAGTCGAATTCTCAAAAAATTTTATTTTTAGAATTAAAATTGTATTCAATTTAGTTGGAATTAACTTGATTTTATCTGATTTTGCCAACAATAAAATTATACTTGGAACAGTCAAATTTTGAGAAATTTGGAAGGGTCAAATTTGGAGAAATTTGGAAGGTGGGGTACTTACCGATTTTAGCCGAATTCTCAAAAAATTTTAATTGTAGAATTAAAATTTTATTCAATTTAGTCGGAATTAACTTGATTTTATCTGATTATGCCAACAAAAAAATTATACTTGGAACAGTCAACTTTTGAGAAATATGGAAGAGTCAAATTTTGAGAAATTTGGAAGGTGGGGTACTTACCGATTTTAGTCGAATCCTCAAAAAATTTTATTTGTAGAATTAAAATTTTATTCAATTTAGTTGGAATTAACTTGATTTTATCTGATTTTGCCAACAAAAAAATTATACTTGGAACAGTCAAATTTTGAGAAATTTGGAAGGTAGGGTACTTACCGATTTTAGTCGAATTCTCAAAAAATTTTATTTGTAGAATTAAAATTTTATTCAATTTAGTTGGAGTTAACTTGATTTTATCTGATTATGCAAACAAAAAAATTATACTTGGAACAGTCAAATTTTGAGAAATTTGGAAGGTAGGGTACTTACCGATTTTAGTCGAATTCTCAAAAAATTTTATTTGTAGAATTAAAATTTTATTCAATTTAGTTGGAATTAACTTGATTTTATCTGATTTTGCCAACAAAAAAATTATACTTGGAAGAGTCAAATTTTGAGAAATTTGGAAGGTAGGGTACTTACCGATTTTAGTCGAATTCTCAAAAAATTTTATTTGTAGAATTAAAATTTTATTCAATTTAGTTGGAATTAACTTGATTTTATCTGATTATGCAAACAAAAAAAGTATACTTGGAACAGTCAAATTTTGAGAAATTTGGAAGGGTCAAATTTTGAGAAATTTGGAAGGTGGGGTACTTACCGATTTTAGTCGAATTCTCAAAAAAATTTATTTGTAGAATTAAAATTTTATTCAATTTAGTTGAAATTAACTTGATTTTATCTGATTATGCCAACAAAAAAATTATACTTGGAATAGTCAAATATTGAGAAATTTGGAAGGTAGGGTACTTACCGATTTTAGTCGAATTCTCAAAAAATTTTATTTGTAGAATTAAAATTTTATTCAATTTAGTTGGAATTAACTTGATTTTATCTGATTATGCAAACAAAAAAATTATACTTGGAACAGTCAAATTTTGAGAAATTTGGAAGAGTCAAATTTTGAGAAATTTGGGAGGTGGGGTACTTACCGATTTTAGTCGAATTCTCAAAAAATTTTATTTGTAGAATTAAAATTTTATTCAATTTAGTTGGAATTAACTTGATTTTATCTGATTATGCAAACAAAAAAAGTATACTTGGAACAGTCAAATTTTGAGAAATTTGGAAGGGTCATATTTTGAGAAATTTGGAAGGGTCAAATTTTGAGAAATTTGGAAGGTGGGGTACTTACCGATTTTAGTCGAATTCTCAAAAAATTTTATTTGTAGAATTAAAATTTTATTCAATTTAGTTGGAATTAACTTGATTTTATCTGATTATGCAAACAAAAAAATTATACTTGGAACAGTCAAATTTTGAGAAATATGGAAGAGTCAAATTTTGAGAAATTTGGAACGTGGGGTACTTACCGATTTTAGTCGAATTCTCAAAAAATTTTATTTGTAGAATTAAAATTTTATTCAATTTAGTTGGAATTAACTTGATTTTATCTGATTGTGCAAACAAAAAAAGTATACTTGGAACAGTCAAATTTTGAGAAATTTGGAAGGTAGGGTACTTACCGATTTTAGTCGAATTCTCAAAAAATTTTATTTGTAGAATTAAAATTTTATTCAATTTAGTTGGAGTTAACTTGATTTTATCTGATTATGCAAACAAAAAAATTATACTTGGAACAGTCAAATTTTGAGAAATTTGGAAGAGTCAAATTTTGAGAAATAAGGAACGTGGGGGTACTTACCGATTTTAGTCGAATTCTCAAAAAATTTTATTTTTAGAATTAAAATTGTATTCAATTTAGTTGGAATTAACTTGATTTTATCTGATTTCGCCAACAAAAAAATTATACTTGGAGCAG
Organism: Andrena fulva; assembly: GCA_946251845.1. Classification (NCBI taxonomy): domain Eukaryota; kingdom Metazoa; phylum Arthropoda; class Insecta; order Hymenoptera; family Andrenidae; genus Andrena; species Andrena fulva. The sequence continues at coordinate 17,340,326 of OX276331.1, read as the reverse complement.
TCAAATTTTGAGAAATTTGGAAGAGTCAAATTTTGAGAAATTTGGAGGAGTCAAATTTTGAGAAATTTGGAAGGTAGGGTACTTACCGATTTTAGTCGAATTCTCAAAAAATTTTATTTGTAGAATTAAAATTTTATTCAATTTAGTTGGAATTAACTTGATTTTATCTGATTATGCAAACAAAAAAATTATACTTGGAACAGTCAAATTTTGAGAAATTTGGAAGGTAGGGTACTTACCGATTTTAGTCGAATTCTCAAAAAATTTTATTTGTAGAATTAAAATTTTATTCAATTTAGTTGGAATTAACTTGATTTTATCTGATTATGCCAACAAAAAAAGTATGCTTGGAACAGTCAAATTTTGAGAAATTTGGAAGAATAAAATTTTGAGAAATTTGGAAGGTGGGGTACTTACCGATTTTAGTCGAATTCTCAAAAAATTTTATTTGTAGAATTAAAATTTTATTCAATTTAGTTGGAGTTAATTTGATTTTATCTGATTATGCAAACAAAAAAATTATACTTGGAACAGTCAAATTTTGAGAAATTTGGAAGAGTCAAATTTTGAGAAATTAGGAAGGTGGGGTACTTACCGATTTTAGGCGAATCCTCAAAAAATTTTATTTCTAGAATTAAAATTTTATTCAATTTAGTTGGAATTAACGTGATTTTATCTGATTATGCCAACAAAAAAATTATACTTGGAGCAGTCAAATTTTTAGAAATTTGGAAGAGTCAAATTTTGAGAAATTTGGAAGAGTCAAATTTTGAGAAATTTGGAAGAGTCAAATTTTGAGAAATTTGGAAGGTGGGGTACTTACCGATTTTAGTCGAATCCTCAAAAAATTTTATTTGTAGAATTAAAATTTTATTCAATTTAGTTGGAATAAACTTGATTTTATCTGATTATGCAAACAAAATAATTATACTTGGGACAGTCAAATTTTGAGAAATTTGGAAGGTAGGGTACTTACCGATTTTAGCCGAATTCTCAAAAAATTTTATTTGTAGAATTAAAATTTTATTCAATTTAGTTGGAATTAACTTGATTTTATCTGATTATGCCAACAAAAAAATTACACTTGGAACAGTCAAATTTTGAGAAATTTGGAAGAGTCAAATTTTGAGAAATTTGGAAGGTGGGGTACTTACCGATTTTAGTCGAATTCTCAAAAAATTTGATTTGTAGAATTAAAATTTTATTCAATTTAGTTGGAATTAACTTGATTTTATCTGATTATGCAAACAAAAAAATTATACTTGGAACAGTCAAATTTTGAGAAATTTGGAAGAGTCAAATTTTGAGAAATTTGGAAGGTGGGGTACTTACCGATTTTAGTCGAATTCTCAAAAAATTTTATTTGTAGAATTAAAATTTTTATTCAATTTAGTTGGAATTAACTTGATTTTATCTGATTATGCAAACAAAAAAAGTATACTTGGAACAGTCAAATTTTGAGAAATTTGGAAGGGTCAAATTTTGAGAAATTTGGAAGGGTCAAATTTTGAGAAATTTGGAAGGGTCAAATTTTGAGAAATTTGGGAAGGTGGGGGTACTTACCGATTTTAGTCGAATTCTCAAAAAATTTTATTTGTAGAATTAAAATTTTATTCAATTTAGTTGGAATTAACTTGATTTTATCTGATTATGCAAACAAAAAAATTATACTTGGAACAGTCAAATTTTGAGAAATATGGAAGAGTCAAATTTTGAGAAATTTGGAAGGTGGGGTACTTACCGATTTTAGTCGAATTCTCAAAAAATTTTATTTGTAGAATTAAAATTTTATTCAATTTAGTTGGAATTAACTTGATTTTATCTGATTGTGCAAACAAAAAAAGTATACTTGGAACAGTCAAATTTTGAGAAATTTGGAAGGTAGGGTACTTACCGATTTTAGTCGAATTCTCAAAAAATTTTATTTGTAGAATTAAAATTTTATTCAATTTAGTTGGAGTTAACTTGATTTTATCTGATTATGCAAACAAAAAAATTATACTTGGAACAGTCAAATTTTGAGAAATTTGGAAGAGTCAAATTTTGAGAAATTTGGAACGTGGGGGTACTTACCGATTTTAGTCGAATTCTCAAAAAATTTTATTTTTAGAATTAAAATTGTATTCAATTTAGTTGGAATTAACTTGATTTTATCTGATTTCGCCAACAAAAAAATTATACTTGGAGCAGTCAAATTTTGAGAAATTTGGAAGAGTCAAATTTTGAGAAATTGGAAGAGTCAAATTTGAGAAATTTGGAAGGTAGGGTACTTACCGATTTTAGTCGAATTCTCAAAAAATTTTATTTGTAGAATTAAAATTTTATTCAATTTAGTTGGAATTAACTTGATTTTATCTGATTATGCAAACAAAAAAATTATACTTGGAACAGTCAAATTTTCAGAAATTTGGAAGGTAGGGTACTTACCGATTTTAGTCGAATTCTCAAAAAATTTTATTTGTAGAATTAAAATTTTATTCAATTTAGTTGAATTAACTTGATTTTATCTGATTATGCAAACAAAAAAAGTATGCTTGGAACAGTCAAATTTTGAGAAATTTGGAAGAATAAAATTTTGAGAAATTTGGAAGGTGGGGTACTTACCGATTTTAGTCGAATTCTCAAAAAATTTTATTTGTAGAATTAAAATTTTATTCAATTTAGTTGGAGTTAATTTGATTTTATCTGATTATGCAAACAAAAAAATTATACTTGGAACAGTCAAATTTTGAGAAATTTGGAAGAGTCAAATTTTGAGAAATTAGGAAGGTGGGGGTACTTACCGATTTTAGGCGAATCCTCAAAAAATTTTATTTCTAGAATTAAAATTTTATTCAATTTAGTTGGAATTAACGTGATTTTATCTGATTATGCCAACAAAAAAATTATACTTGGAGCAGTCAAATTTTTTGAAATTTGGAAGAGTCAAATTTTGAGAAATTTGGAAGAGTCAAATTTTGAGAAATTTGGAAGAGTCAAATTTTGAGAAATTTGGAAGAGTCAAATTTTGAGAAATTTGGAAGGTGGGGTACTTACCGATTTTAGTCGAATCCTCAAAAAATTTTATTTGTAGAATTAAAATTTTATTCAATTTAGTTGGAATTAACTTGATTTTATCTGATTTTGCCAACAAAAAAATTATACTTGGAACAGTCAAATTTTTAGAAATTTGGAAGGTGGGGTACTTACCGATTTTAGTCGAATTCTCAAAAAATTTTATTTGTAGAATTAAAATTATATTCAATTTAGTTGGAGTTAACTTGATTTTATCTGATTATGCACACACAAAAATTATACCTGGAACAGTCAAATTTTGAGAAATTTGGAAGAGTCAAATTTTGAGAAATTTGGAACGTGGGGTACTTACCGATTTTAGTCGAATTCTCAAAAAATTTTATTTTTAGAATTAAAATTGTATTCAATTTAGTTGGAATTAACTTGATTTTATCTGATTTCGCCAACAAAAAAATTATACTTGGAGCAGTCAAATTTTGAGAAATTTGGAAGAGTCAAATTTTGAGAAATTTGGAAGAGTCAAATTTTGAGAAATTTGGAAGGTAGGGTACTTACCGATTTTAGTCGAATTCTAAAAAATTTTATTTGTAGAATTAAAATTTTATTCAATTTAGTTGGAATTAACTTGATTTTATCTGATTATGCAAACAAAAAAATTATACTTGGAACAGTCAAATTTTGAGAAATTTGGAAGGTAGGGTACTTACCGATTTTAGTCGAATTCTCAAAAAATTTTATTTGTAAAATTAAAATTTTATTCAATTTAGTTGGAATTAACTTGATTTTATCTGATTATGCAAACAAAAAAAGTATGCTTGGAACAGTCAAATTTTGAGAAATTTGGAAGGTAGGGTACTTACCGATTTTAGTCGAATTCTCAAAAAATTTTATTTGTAGAATTAAAATTTTATTCAATTTAGTTGAAATTAACTTGATTTTATCTGATTATGCAAACAAAAAAATTATACTTGGAACAGTCAAATTTGAGAAATTTGGAAGGTAGGGTACTTACCGATTTTAGTCGAATTCTCAAAAAATTTTATTTGTAGAATTAAAATTTTATTCAATTTAGTTGGAATTAACTTGATTTTATCTGATTATGCAAACAAAAAAAGTATGCTTGGAACAGTCAAATTTTGAGAAATTTGGAAGGTGGGGTACTTACCGATTTTAGTCGAATTCTCAAAAAATTTTATTTGTAGAATTAAAATTTTATTCAATTTAGTTGGAGTTAATTTGATTTTATCTGATTATGCAAACAAAAAAATTATACTTGGAACAGTCAAATTTTGAGAAATTTGGAAGAGTCAAATTTTGAGAAATTAGGAAGGTGGGGTACTTACCGATTTTAGCCGAATTCTCAAAAAATTTTATTTGTAGAATTAAAATTTTATTCAATTTAGTTGGAATTAACTTGATTTTATCTGATTATGCCAACAAAAAAATTATACTTGGAACAGTCAAATTTTGAGAAATTTGGAAGGTAGGGTACTTACCGATTTTAGTCGAATTCTAAAAAAATTTTATTTGTAGAATTAAAATTTTATTCAATTTAGTTGGAATTAACTTGATTTTATCTGATTATGCCAACAAAAAAATTATACTTGGAACAGTCCAATTTTGAGAAATTTGGAAGGTAGGGTACTTACCGATTTTAGTCGAATTCTAAAAAAATTTTATTTGTAGAATTAAAATTTTATTCAATTTAGTTGGAATTAACTTGATTTTATCTGATTATGCCAACAAAAAAATTATACTTGGAACAGTCAAATTTTGAGAAATTTGGAAGTTAGGGTACTTACCGATTTTAGTCGAATTCTCAAAAAAAATTTTTTGTAGAATTAAAATTTTATTCAATTTAGTTGAAATTAACTTGATTTTATCTGATTATGCAAACAAAAAAATTATACTTGGAACAGTCAAATTTTGAGAAATTTGGAAGGTAGGGTACTTACCGATTTTAGTCGAATTCTAAAAAAATTTTATTGGTAGAATTAAAATTGTATTCAATTTAGTTGGAATTAACTTGATTTTATCTGATTTCGCCAACAAAAAAATTATACTTGGAGCAGTCAAATTTTGAGAAATTTGGAAGAGTCAAATTTTGAGAAATTTGGAAGAGTCAAATTTTGAGAAATTTGGTAGGTAGGGTACTTACCGATTTTAGTCGAATTCTAAAAAATTTTATTTGTAGAATTAAAATTTTATTCAATTTAGTTGGAATTAACTTGATTTTATCTGATTATGCAAACAAAAAAATTATACTTGGAACAGTCAAATTTTGAGAAATTTGGAAGGTAGGGTACTTACCGATTTTAGTCGAATTCTCAAAAAATTTTATTTGTAGAATTAAAATTTTATTCAATTTAGTTGGAATTAACTTGATTTTATCTGATTATGCAAACAAAAAAAGTATGCTTGGAACAGTCAAATTTTGAGAAATTTGGAAGAATAAAATTTTGAGAAATTTGGAAGGTGGGGTACTTACCGATTTTAGTCGAATTCTCAAAAAATTTTATTTGTAGAATTAAAATTTTATTCAATTTAGTTGGAGTTAATTTGATTTTATCTGATTATGCAAACAAAAAAATTATACTTGGAACAGTCAAATTTTGAGAAATTTGGAAGAGTCAAATTTTGAGAAATTTGGAAGAGTCAAATTTTTACAAATTAGGAAGGTGGGGTACTTACCGATTTTAGTCGAATCCTCAAAAAATTTTATTTGTAGAATTAAAATTTTATTCAATTTAGTTGGAATTAACTTGATTTTATCTGATTTTGCCAACAAAAAAATTATACTTGGAACAGTCAAATTTTGAGAAATTTGAAAGGTAGGGTACTTACCGATTTTAGTCGCATTCTTAAAAAAATTTTATTTGTAGAATTAAAATTTTATTCAATTTAGTTGAAATTAACTTGATTTTATCTGATTATGCAAACAAAAAAATTATACTTGGAACAGTCAAATTTTGAGAAATTTGGAAGGTAGGGTACTTACCGATTTTAGTCGAATTCTCAAAAAATTTTATTTGTAGAATTAAAATTTTATTCAATTTAGTTGAAATTAACTTGATTTTATCTGATTATGCAAACACAAAAATTATACTTGGAACAGTCAAATTTTGAGAAATTTGGAAGGTAGGGTACTTACCGATTTTAGTCGAATTCTCAAAAAATTTTATTTGTAGAATTAAAATTTTATTCAATTTAGTTGGAATTAACTTGATTTTATCTGATTATGCAAACAAAAAAAGTATGCTTGGAACAGTCAAATTTTGAGAAATTTGGAAGAATAAAATTTTGAGAAATTTGGAAGGTGGGGTACTTACCGATTTTAGTCGAATTCTCAAAAAATTTTATTTGTAGAATTAAAATTTTATTCAATTTAGTTGGAGTTAATTTGATTTTATCTGATTATGCAAACAAAAAAATTATACTTGGAACAGTCAAATTTTGAGAAATTTGGAAGAGTCAAATTTTGAGAAATTAGGAAGGTGGGGTACTTACCGATTTTAGCCGAATTCTCAAAAAATTTTATTTGTAGAATTAAAATTTTATTCAATTTAGTTGGAATTAACTTGATTTATCTGATTATGCCAACAAAAAAATTATACTTGGAACAGTCCAATTTTGTGAAATTTGGAAGGTAGGGTACTTACCGATTTTAGTCGAATTCTCAAAAAATTTTATTTGTAGAATTAAAATTTTATTCAATTTAGTTGGAATTAACTTGATTTTATCTGATTATGCCAACAAAAAAATTATACTTGGAACAGTCAAATTTTGAGAAATTTGGAAGTTAGGGTACTTACCGATTTTAGTCGAATTCTCAAAAAAAAAATTTTGTAGAATTAAAATTTTATTCAATTTAGTTGAAATTAACTTGATTTTATCTGATTATGCAAACAAAAAAATTATACTTGGAACAGTCAAATTTTGAGAAATTTGGAAGGTAGGGTACTTACCGATTTTAGTCGAATTCTAAAAAAATTTTATTGGTAGAATTAAAATTTTATTCAATTTAGTTGGAATTAACTTGATTTTATCTGATTATGCCAACAAAAAAATTATACTTGGAGCAGTCAAATTTTTAGAAATTTGGAAGAGTCAAATTTTGTGAAATTTGGAAGAGTCAAATTTTGAGAAATTTGGAAGAGTCAAATTTTGAGAAATTTGGAAGAGTCAAATTTTGAGAAATTTGGAAGGTGGGGTACTTACCGATTTGAGTCGAATCCTCAAAAAATTTTATTTGTAGAATTAAAATTTTATTCAATTTAGTTGGAATTAACGTGATTTTATCTGATTATGCCAACAAAAAAATTATACTTGGAACAGTCCAATTTTGAGAAATTTGGAAGGTAGGGTACTTACCGATTTTAGTCGAATTCTCAAAAAATTTTATTTGTAGAATTAAAATTGTATTCAATTTAGTTGGAATAAACTTGATTTTATCTGATTATGCAAACAAAATAATTATACTTGGAACAGTCAAATTTTGAGAAATTTGGAAGGTAGGGTACTTACCGATTTTAGTCGAATTCTCAAAAAATTTTATTTGTAGAATTAAAATTTTATTCAATTTAGTTGGAATTAACTTGATTTTATCTGATTATGCAAACAAAAAAAGTATGCTTGGAACAGTCAAATTTTGAGAAATTTGGAAGAATAAAATTTTGAGAAATTTGGAAGGTGGGGTACTTACCGATTTTAGTCGAATTCTCAAAAAATTTATTTGTAGAATTAAAATTTTATTCAATTTAGTTGGAATTAACTTGATTTTATCTGATTTTGCCAACAAAAAAATTATACTTGGAACAGTCAAATTTTGAGAAATTTGGAAGGTAGGGTACTTACCGATTTTAGCCGAATTCTCAAAAAATTTTATTTGTAGAATTAAAATTTTATTCAATTTAGTTGGAATTAACTTGATTTTATCTGATTATGCCAACAAAAAAATTATACTTGGAACAGTCAAATTTTGAGAAATTTGGAAGGTAGGGTACTTACCGATTTTAGTCGAATTCTAAAAAAATTTTATTTGTAGAATTAAAATTTTATTCAATTTAGTTGGAATTAACTTGATTTATCTGATTATGCCAACAAAAAAATTATACTTGGAACAGTCCAATTTTGAGAAATTTGGAAGGTAGGGTACTTACCGATTTTAGTCGAATTCTCAAAAAATTTTATTTGTAGAATTAAAATTTTATTCAATTTAGTTGGAATTAACTTGATTTTATCTGATTATGCAAACAAAAAAATTATACTTGGAACAGTCAAATTTTGAGAAATTTGGAAGAGTCAAATTTTGAGAAATTTGGGAGGTGGGGTACTTACCGATTTTAGTCGAATTCTCAAAAAATTTTATTTGTAGAATTAAAATTTTATTCAATTTAGTTGGAATTAACTTGATTTTATCTGATTATGCAAACAAAAAAAGTATACTTGGAACAGTCAAATTTTGAGAAATTTGGAAGGGTCATATTTTGAGAAATTTGGAAGGGTCAAATTTTGAGAAATTTGGAAGGTGGGGTACTTACCGATTTTAGTCGAATTCTCAAAAAATTTTATTTGTAGAATTAAAATTTTATTCAATTTAGTTGGAATTAACTTGATTTTATCTGATTATGCAAACAAAAAAATTATACTTGGAACAGTCAAATTTTGAGAAATATGGAAGAGTCAAATTTTGAGAAATTTGGAACGTGGGGTACTTACCGATTTTAGTCGAATTCTCAAAAAATTTTATTTGTAGAATTAAAATTTTATTCAATTTAGTTGGAATTAACTTGATTTTATCTGATTGTGCAAACAAAAAAAGTATACTTGGAACAGTCAAATTTTGAGAAATTTGGAAGGTAGGGTACTTACCGATTTTAGTCGAATTCTCAAAAAATTTTATTTGTAGAATTAAAATTTTATTCAATTTAGTTGGAGTTAACTTGATTTTATCTGATTATGCAAACAAAAAAATTATACTTGGAACAGTCAAATTTTGAGAAATTTGGAAGAGTCAAATTTTGAGAAATAAGGAACGTGGGGTACTTACCGATTTTAGTCGAATTCTCAAAAAATTTTATTTTTAGAATTAAAATTGTATTCAATTTAGTTGGAATTAACTTGATTTTATCTGATTTCGCCAACAAAAAAATTATACTTGGAGCAGTCAAATTTTGAGAAATTTGGAAGAGTCAAATTTTGAGAAATTTGGAGGAGTCAAATTTTGAGAAATTTGGAAGGTAGGGTACTTACCGATTTTAGTCGAATTCTCAAAAAATTTTATTTGTAGAATTAAAATTTTATTCAATTTAGTTGGAATTAACTTGATTTTATCTGATTATGCAAACAAAAAAATTATACTTGGAACAGTCAAATTTTGAGAAATTTGGAAGGTAGGGTACTTACCGATTTTAGTCGAATTCTCAAAAAATTTTATTTGTAGAATTAAAATTTTATTCAATTTAGTTGGAATTAACTTGATTTTATCTGATTATGCCAACAAAAAAAGTATGCTTGGAACAGTCAAATTTTGAGAAATTTGGAAGAATAAAATTTTGAGAAATTTGGAAGGTGGGGTACTTACCGATTTTAGTCGAATTCTCAAAAAATTTTATTTGTAGAATTAAAATTTTATTCAATTTAGTTGGAGTTAATTTGATTTTATCTGATTATGCAAACAAAAAAATTATACTTGGAACAGTCAAATTTTGAGAAATTTGGAAGAGTCAAATTTTGAGAAATTAGGAAGGTGGGGTACTTACCGATTTTAGGCGAATCCTCAAAAAATTTTATTTCTAGAATTAAAATTTTATTCAATTTAGTTGGAATTAACGTGATTTTATCTGATTATGCCAACAAAAAAATTATACTTGGAGCAGTCAAATTTTTAGAAATTTGGAAGAGTCAAATTTTGAGAAATTTGGAAGAGTCAAATTTTGAGAAATTTGGAAGAGTCAAATTTTGAGAAATTTGGAAGGTGGGGTACTTACCGATTTTAGTCGAATCCTCAAAAAATTTTATTTGTAGAATTAAAATTTTATTCAATTTAGTTGGAATAAACTTGATTTTATCTGATTATGCAAACAAAATAATTATACTTGGGACAGTCAAATTTTGAGAAATTTGGAAGGTAGGGTACTTACCGATTTTAGCCGAATTCTCAAAAAATTTTATTTGTAGAATTAAAATTTTATTCAATTTAGTTGGAATTAACTTGATTTTATCTGATTATGCCAACAAAAAAATTACACTTGGAACAGTCAAATTTTGAGAAATTTGGAAGAGTCAAATTTTGAGAAATTTGGAAGGTGGGGTACTTACCGATTTTAGTCGAATTCTCAAAAAATTTGATTTGTAGAATTAAAATTTTATTCAATTTAGTTGGAATTAACTTGATTTTATCTGATTATGCAAACAAAAAAATTATACTTGGAACAGTCAAATTTTGAGAAATTTGGAAGAGTCAAATTTTGAGAAATTTGGAAGGTGGGGTACTTACCGATTTTAGTCGAATTCTCAAAAAATTTTATTTGTAGAATTAAAATTTTATTCAATTTAGTTGGAATTAACTTGATTTTATCTGATTATGCAAACAAAAAAAGTATACTTGGAACAGTCAAATTTTGAGAAATTTGGAAGGGTCAAATTTTGAGAAATTTGGAAGGGTCAAATTTTGAGAAATTTGGAAGGGTCAAATTTTGAGAAATTTGGAAGGTGGGGTACTTACCGATTTTAGTCGAATTCTCAAAAAATTTTATTTGTAGAATTAAAATTTTATTCAATTTAGTTGGAATTAACTTGATTTTATCTGATTATGCAAACAAAAAAATTATACTTGGAACAGTCAAATTTTGAGAAATATGGAAGAGTCAAATTTTGAGAAATTTGGAAGGTGGGGTACTTACCGATTTTAGTCGAATTCTCAAAAAATTTTATTTGTAGAATTAAAATTTTATTCAATTTAGTTGGAATTAACTTGATTTTATCTGATTGTGCAAACAAAAAAAGTATACTTGGAACAGTCAAATTTTGAGAAATTTGGAAGGTAGGGTACTTACCGATTTTAGTCGAATTCTCAAAAAATTTTATTTGTAGAATTAAAATTTTATTCAATTTAGTTGGAGTTAACTTGATTTTATCTGATTATGCAAACAAAAAAATTATACTTGGAACAGTCAAATTTTGAGAAATTTGGAAGAGTCAAATTTTGAGAAATTTGGAACGTGGGGTACTTACCGATTTTAGTCGAATTCTCAAAAAATTTTATTTTTAGAATTAAAATTGTATTCAATTTAGTTGGAATTAACTTGATTTTATCTGATTTCGCCAACAAAAAAATTATACTTGGAGCAGTCAAATTTTGAGAAATTTGGAAGAGTCAAATTTTGAGAAATTTGGAAGAGTCAAATTTTGAGAAATTTGGAAGGTAGGGTACTTACCGATTTTAGTCGAATTCTCAAAAAATTTTATTTGTAGAATTAAAATTTTATTCAATTTAGTTGGAATTAACTTGATTTTATCTGATTATGCAAACAAAAAAATTATACTTGGAACAGTCAAATTTTCAGAAATTTGGAAGGTAGGGTACTTACCGATTTTAGTCGAATTCTCAAAAAATTTTATTTGTAGAATTAAAATTTTATTCAATTTAGTTGGAATTAACTTGATTTTATCTGATTATGCAAACAAAAAAAGTATGCTTGGAACAGTCAAATTTTGAGAAATTTGGAAGAATAAAATTTTGAGAAATTTGGAAGGTGGGGTACTTACCGATTTTAGTCGAATTCTCAAAAAATTTTATTTGTAGAATTAAAATTTTATTCAATTTAGTTGGAGTTAATTTGATTTTATCTGATTATGCAAACAAAAAAATTATACTTGGAACAGTCAAATTTTGAGAAATTTGGAAGAGTCAAATTTTGAGAAATTAGGAAGGTGGGGTACTTACCGATTTTAGGCGAATCCTCAAAAAATTTTATTTCTAGAATTAAAATTTTATTCAATTTAGTTGGAATTAACGTGATTTTATCTGATTATGCCAACAAAAAAATTATACTTGGAGCAGTCAAATTTTTTGAAATTTGGAAGAGTCAAATTTTGAGAAATTTGGAAGAGTCAAATTTTGAGAAATTTGGAAGAGTCAAATTTTGAGAAATTTGGAAGAGTCAAATTTTGAGAAATTTGGAAGGTGGGGTACTTACCGATTTTAGTCGAATCCTCAAAAAATTTTATTTGTAGAATTAAAATTTTATTCAATTTAGTTGGAATTAACTTGATTTTATCTGATTTTGCCAACAAAAAAATTATACTTGGAACAGTCAAATTTTTAGAAATTTGGAAGGTGGGGTACTTACCGATTTTAGTCGAATTCTCAAAAAATTTTATTTGTAGAATTAAAATTATATTCAATTTAGTTGGAGTTAACTTGATTTTATCTGATTATGCACACAAAAAAATTATACCTGGAACAGTCAAATTTTGAGAAATTTGGAAGAGTCAAATTTTGAGAAATTTGGAACGTGGGGTACTTACCGATTTTAGTCGAATTCTCAAAAAATTTTATTTTTAGAATTAAAATTGTATTCAATTTAGTTGGAATTAACTTGATTTTATCTGATTTCGCCAACAAAAAAATTATACTTGGAGCAGTCAAATTTTGAGAAATTTGGAAGAGTCAAATTTTGAGAAATTTGGAAGAGTCAAATTTTGAGAAATTTGGAAGGTAGGGTACTTACCGATTTTAGTCGAATTCTAAAAAATTTTATTTGTAGAATTAAAATTTTATTCAATTTAGTTGGAATTAACTTGATTTTATCTGATTATGCAAACAAAAAAATTATACTTGGAACAGTCAAATTTTGAGAAATTTGGAAGGTAGGGTACTTACCGATTTTAGTCGAATTCTCAAAAAATTTTATTTGTAAAATTAAAATTTTATTCAATTTAGTTGGAATTAACTTGATTTTATCTGATTATGCAAACAAAAAAAGTATGCTTGGAACAGTCAAATTTTGAGAAATTTGGAAGGTAGGGTACTTACCGATTTTAGTCGAATTCTCAAAAAATTTTATTTGTAGAATTAAAATTTTATTCAATTTAGTTGAAATTAACTTGATTTTATCTGATTATGCAAACAAAAAAATTATACTTGGAACAGTCAAATTTTGAGAAATTTGGAAGGTAGGGTACTTACCGATTTTAGTCGAATTCTCAAAAAATTTTATTTGTAGAATTAAAATTTTATTCAATTTAGTTGGAATTAACTTGATTTTATCTGATTATGCAAACAAAAAAAGTATGCTTGGAACAGTCAAATTTTGAGAAATTTGGAAGGTGGGGTACTTACCGATTTTAGTCGAATTCTCAAAAAATTTTATTTGTAGAATTAAAATTTTATTCAATTTAGTTGGAGTTAATTTGATTTTATCTGATTATGCAAACAAAAAAATTATACTTGGAACAGTCAAATTTTGAGAAATTTGGAAGAGTCAAATTTTGAGAAATTAGGAAGGTGGGGTACTTACCGATTTTAGCCGAATTCTCAAAAAATTTTATTTGTAGAATTAAAATTTTATTCAATTTAGTTGGAATTAACTTGATTTTATCTGATTATGCCAACAAAAAAATTATACTTGGAACAGTCAAATTTTGAGAAATTTGGAAGGTAGGGTACTTACCGATTTTAGTCGAATTCTAAAAAAATTTTATTTGTAGAATTAAAATTTTATTCAATTTAGTTGGAATTAACTTGATTTTATCTGATTATGCCAACAAAAAAATTATACTTGGAACAGTCCAATTTTGAGAAATTTGGAAGGTAGGGTACTTACCGATTTTAGTCGAATTCTAAAAAAATTTTATTTGTAGAATTAAAATTTTATTCAATTTAGTTGGAATTAACTTGATTTTATCTGATTATGCCAACAAAAAAATTATACTTGGAACAGTCAAATTTTGAGAAATTTGGAAGTTAGGGTACTTACCGATTTTAGTCGAATTCTCAAAAAAAATTTTTTGTAGAATTAAAATTTTATTCAATTTAGTTGAAATTAACTTGATTTTATCTGATTATGCAAACAAAAAAATTATACTTGGAACAGTCAAATTTTGAGAAATTTGGAAGGTAGGGTACTTACCGATTTTAGTCGAATTCTAAAAAAATTTTATTGGTAGAATTAAAATTGTATTCAATTTAGTTGGAATTAACTTGATTTTATCTGATTTCGCCAACAAAAAAATTATACTTGGAGCAGTCAAATTTTGAGAAATTTGGAAGAGTCAAATTTTGAGAAATTTGGAAGAGTCAAATTTTGAGAAATTTGGTAGGTAGGGTACTTACCGATTTTAGTCGAATTCTAAAAAATTTTATTTGTAGAATTAAAATTTTATTCAATTTAGTTGGAATTAACTTGATTTTATCTGATTATGCAAACAAAAAAATTATACTTGGAACAGTCAAATTTTGAGAAATTTGGAAGGTAGGGTACTTACCGATTTTAGTCGAATTCTCAAAAAATTTTATTTGTAGAATTAAAATTTTATTCAATTTAGTTGGAATTAACTTGATTTTATCTGATTATGCAAACAAAAAAAGTATGCTTGGAACAGTCAAATTTTGAGAAATTTGGAAGAATAAAATTTTGAGAAATTTGGAAGGTGGGGTACTTACCGATTTTAGTCGAATTCTCAAAAAATTTTATTTGTAGAATTAAAATTTTATTCAATTTAGTTGGAGTTAATTTGATTTTATCTGATTATGCAAACAAAAAAATTATACTTGGAACAGTCAAATTTTGAGAAATTTGGAAGAGTCAAATTTTGAGAAATTTGGAAGAGTCAAATTTTTACAAATTAGGAAGGTGGGGTACTTACCGATTTTAGTCGAATCCTCAAAAAATTTTATTTGTAGAATTAAAATTTTATTCAATTTAGTTGGAATTAACTTGATTTTATCTGATTTTGCCAACAAAAAAATTATACTTGGAACAGTCAAATTTTGAGAAATTTGAAAGGTAGGGTACTTACCGATTTTAGTCGCATTCTTAAAAAAATTTTATTTGTAGAATTAAAATTTTATTCAATTTAGTTGAAATTAACTTGATTTTATCTGATTATGCAAACAAAAAAATTATACTTGGAACAGTCAAATTTTGAGAAATTTGGAAGGTAGGGTACTTACCGATTTTAGTCGAATTCTCAAAAAATTTTATTTGTAGAATTAAAATTTTATTCAATTTAGTTGAAATTAACTTGATTTTATCTGATTATGCAAACACAAAAATTATACTTGGAACAGTCAAATTTTGAGAAATTTGGAAGGTAGGGTACTTACCGATTTTAGTCGAATTCTCAAAAAATTTTATTTGTAGAATTAAAATTTTATTCAATTTAGTTGGAATTAACTTGATTTTATCTGATTATGCAAACAAAAAAAGTATGCTTGGAACAGTCAAATTTTGAGAAATTTGGAAGAATAAAATTTTGAGAAATTTGGAAGGTGGGGTACTTACCGATTTTAGTCGAATTCTCAAAAAATTTTATTTGTAGAATTAAAATTTTATTCAATTTAGTTGGAGTTAATTTGATTTTATCTGATTATGCAAACAAAAAAATTATACTTGGAACAGTCAAATTTTGAGAAATTTGGAAGAGTCAAATTTTGAGAAATTAGGAAGGTGGGGTACTTACCGATTTTAGCCGAATTCTCAAAAAATTTTATTTGTAGAATTAAAATTTTATTCAATTTAGTTGGAATTAACTTGATTTATCTGATTATGCCAACAAAAAAATTATACTTGGAACAGTCCAATTTTGTGAAATTTGGAAGGTAGGGTACTTACCGATTTTAGTCGAATTCTCAAAAAATTTTATTTGTAGAATTAAAATTTTATTCAATTTAGTTGGAATTAACTTGATTTTATCTGATTATGCCAACAAAAAAATTATACTTGGAACAGTCAAATTTTGAGAAATTTGGAAGTTAGGGTACTTACCGATTTTAGTCGAATTCTCAAAAAAAAAATTTTGTAGAATTAAAATTTTATTCAATTTAGTTGAAATTAACTTGATTTTATCTGATTATGCAAACAAAAAAATTATACTTGGAACAGTCAAATTTTGAGAAATTTGGAAGGTAGGGTACTTACCGATTTTAGTCGAATTCTAAAAAAATTTTATTGGTAGAATTAAAATTTTATTCAATTTAGTTGGAATTAACTTGATTTTATCTGATTATGCCAACAAAAAAATTATACTTGGAGCAGTCAAATTTTTAGAAATTTGGAAGAGTCAAATTTTGTGAAATTTGGAAGAGTCAAATTTTGAGAAATTTGGAAGAGTCAAATTTTGAGAAATTTGGAAGAGTCAAATTTTGAGAAATTTGGAAGGTGGGGTACTTACCGATTTGAGTCGAATCCTCAAAAAATTTTATTTGTAGAATTAAAATTTTATTCAATTTAGTTGGAATTAACGTGATTTTATCTGATTATGCCAACAAAAAAATTATACTTGGAACAGTCCAATTTTGAGAAATTTGGAAGGTAGGGTACTTACCGATTTTAGTCGAATTCTCAAAAAATTTTATTTGTAGAATTAAAATTGTATTCAATTTAGTTGGAATAAACTTGATTTTATCTGATTATGCAAACAAAATAATTATACTTGGAACAGTCAAATTTTGAGAAATTTGGAAGGTAGGGTACTTACCGATTTTAGTCGAATTCTCAAAAAATTTTATTTGTAGAATTAAAATTTTATTCAATTTAGTTGGAATTAACTTGATTTTATCTGATTATGCAAACAAAAAAAGTATGCTTGGAACAGTCAAATTTTGAGAAATTTGGAAGAATAAAATTTTGAGAAATTTGGAAGGTGGGGTACTTACCGATTTTAGTCGAATTCTCAAAAAATTTATTTGTAGAATTAAAATTTTATTCAATTTAGTTGGAATTAACTTGATTTTATCTGATTTTGCCAACAAAAAAATTATACTTGGAACAGTCAAATTTTGAGAAATTTGGAAGGTAGGGTACTTACCGATTTTAGTCGAATTCTAAAAAAATTTTATTTGTAGAATTAAAACTTTATTCAATTTAGTTGGAATTAACTTGATTTTATCTGATTATGCAAACAAAAAAATTATACTTGGAACAGTCAAATTTTGAGAAATTTGGAAGGTAGGGTACTTACCGATTTTAGTCGAATTCTCAAAAAATTTTATTTGTAGAATTAAAATTGTATTCAATTTAGTTGGAATAAACTTGATTTTATCTGATTATGCAAACAAAAAAATTATACTTGGAACAGTCAAATTTTGAGAAATTTGGAAGGTAGGGTACTTACCGATTTTAGACGAATTCTCAAAAAATTTTATTTGTAGAATTAAAATTTTATTCAATTTAGTTGGAGTTAACTTGATTTTATCTGATTATGCAAACAAAAAAATTATACTTGGAACAGTCAAATTTTGAGAAATTTGGAAGGTAGGGTACTTACCGATTTTAGTCGAATTCTCAAAAAAATTTATTTGTGGAATTAAAATTTTATTCAATTTAGTTGGAGTTAACTTGATTTTATCTGATTATGCAAACAAAAAAATTATACTTGGAACAGTCAAATTTTGAGAAATTTGGAAGAGTCAAATTTTGAGAAATTTGGAAGGTGGGGTACTTACCGATTTTAGCCGAATTCTCAAAAAATTTTATTTGTAGAATTAAAATTTTATTCAATTTAGTTGGAATTAACTTGATTTTATCTGATTATGCCAACAAAAAAATTATACTTGGAACAGTCAAATTTTGAGAAATTTGGAAGGTAGGGTACTTACCGATTTTAGTCGAATTCTAAAAAAATTTTATTTGTAGAATTAAAATTTTATTCAATTTAGTTGGAATTAACTTGATTTATCTGATTATGCCAACAAAAAAATTATACTTGGAACAGTCCAATTTTGAGAAATTTGGAAGGTAGGGTACTTACCGATTTTAGTCGAATTCTCAAAAAATTTTATTTGTAGAATTAAAATTTTATTCAATTTAGTTGGAATTAACTTGATTTTATCTGATTATGCCAACAAAAAAATTATACTTGGAACAGTCAAATTTTGAGAAATTTGGAAGTTAGGGTACTTACCGATTTTAGTCGAATTCTCAAAAAAAATTTTTTGTAGAATTAAAATTTTATTCAATTTAGTTGAAATTAACTTGATTTTATCTGATTATGCAAACAAAAAAATTATACTTGGAACAGTCAAATTTTGAGAAATTTGGAAGGTAGGGTACTTACCGATTTTAGTCGAATTCTAAAAAAATTTTATTGGTAGAATTAAAATTTTATTCAATTTAGTTGGAATTAACTTGATTTTATCTGATTATGCCAACAAAAAAATTATACTTGGAGCAGTCAAATTTTTAGAAATTTGGAAGAGTCAAATTTTGTGAAATTTGGAAGAGTCAAATTTTGAGAAATTTGGAAGAGTCAAATTTTGAGAAATTTGGAAGAGTCAAATTTTGAGAAATTTGGAAGAGTCAAATTTTGAGAAATTTGGAAGGTGGGGTACTTACCGATTTGAGTCGAATCCTCAAAAAATTTTATTTGTAGATGTGACGTCCCACTATTTTTCGCGCGGTATTTTAACACCATTTCCTCACAAATCCATCCACAATCCACCAAAAACCCTCAATCTCGAGTCATACCCTACTCTCTCACCCAACCGATCATTTAGACGATATACCTTAGTGGTCCCTATCTCTAAACGATCAATCCAGATTCCTAATCGCCGATCACCTTGATGTTGTACCTTAGCGGTCCCCAACACAAGATGACCTATACAAAACGCCACCTCGATGATGTATCTTAGAGATCCCCATCGCGAGATGATCGTTACACAACTCCTTCGCCTATTCGCCATATGAGGCATGACCACTCCCTTCCAAATCTACGTTAAACAAATCCCTCATCCTTAAAACCCTCTTCCAAATCGAGACTACGTCTCACGCCCTTACTATGACCACAGAAGTCAATACACCGTTTACCCCATTCCTATACGACCTCCTAAACTCCACCAAATGGGTTGAGTATTTCGCTTCAAAGCCCCATGCAAAAACCCTAGAAATGTTACTGCGACGCAAATGTACAAACGTGATCAACACGTGATTGTAATTACGACGCATTTGGCGTACGTGACATAAACACATCTATTAATAGCCATACCGTTTACAAAAACCCCCAAAATCTACTGC
Organism: Andrena fulva; assembly: GCA_946251845.1. Lineage (NCBI taxonomy): Eukaryota > Metazoa > Arthropoda > Insecta > Hymenoptera > Andrenidae > Andrena > Andrena fulva. The sequence goes on along the minus strand of OX276331.1, from coordinate 17,321,073 downwards.
GTCTTGTTTCCGAAATCTGTCAAGGTCTTTACCGCGCGTACCCCCGCAGTACTCCTGGAAGATCATATAAATACAAAGGATCGAGAGCCCAAAGCTCTTTTGTCAACAGACAGTCTAATAGATAAGAGTATCATTAAAACAAGTGTTAATTATTCAAATCAGTGCTTTACGACAATCACTGTAAGTCATTATTACATACCATTATTATAGTGCATATCACCCCATACCATATTATTATTCGTCAACGCTTATAGTTTATTATTATTTACTTTCATTTCATGCTTATTGCTTACTTACTATTATATTCTTTCATTTTTTGCTTATTATATATATATCGCCATTCATATTCATAACTCATATTATAAATGTTGCGCGTGTGAATACAAAATCTTCCCACGCATTGTTAAAACCACTCTAACAAGGCTAATAAACCGCTTTGTTATCAATCATGTTTCGAATTATTGTGTGTATCCTCGAGTCATAAGGCTTTCCAACGAAACCAAGCTGCCGCAACAGCTGATTCGCGAGAGCTCTCCCAGTATTTACAAACACACTGCTGCATGAGCCGTGCTATTCTTAGGAAAACTAAGTATGGTTTCTTTTGTACGAATGCAACGGTAAATCCTATTATCAAACCAAAACAAAACGAGAGTGCTAACGGGTGTTCCTTCAGTACCAATTTGCTTTAAAACCTTCCCTGGTCGATTAGTGTGACGGATGATAGATTCGCGCCTGACTTTCCCTCAAAACCCACAGTGTGCTGGATGACAGATTCACGCCTGGCTTTCCCTCAAAACCCTCAGTGTGCTGGATGACAGATTCACGCCTGGCTTTCCCTTAAAACCCACAGTGTGCTGGATGACAGATTCACGCCTGGCTTTCCCTTAAAACCCACAGTGTGCTGGATGACAGATTCACGCCTGGCTTTCCCTTAAAACCCACAGTGTGCTGGATGACAGATTCACGCCTGACCTTCCCGCAAAACCCTCAGTGTGCTGGATGACAGATTCACGCCTGGCTTTCCCTCAAAACCCACAGTGTGCTGGATGATAGATTCGCGCCTGGCTTTCCCTTAAAACCTTCAGAGTGCTGGATGACAGATTCACGCCTGATCCTCCTCTCGAACCCTCAGTGTGACGGATGTTAGATTCGCGCCTGGCTTTCTCCTTCCCCATAGTCACCGTTCCCAAAAACCTCACCCGGGACGTGACATAATTTTTGGTGACAGCGGTGGGACGCGTTAACTGTTTAAAGAAGTAAATTCTCAAACATACGGTGCCCACAATAGCCTAATAAATATATTAAAAATGTGCATTAAATACCCACATCGTGGTATACTAAACTACCGGAGCCGCAGATTACAAAGCATTTCAGCATATTTGAATGCGCTGACCTGCGTCTCTGGAGGCATAGCGACAACCACGGACGGCAACGAGATTTGCTTAAATTGCTCTAGCCTGGTACCCATGGATACGGTAGAAGTATACTGGACCCATTATTATTACACATATAACGTACCCGTATATTGCCCTCGGTGCAGAAACCCGCTAATACAGGGGCGCCCCATAAGTAACTGCGAAGAATGCTCGGAAAGCTACCTTTTCTCAAATAAGAGCTACAGACGGTTTGATAATTATCAACAATGAGTATAGTTGACCCTAATTTTAAATAACGGCAAACGGACGCCGAAAACATTAAAAACCATCGAAACGCCACTTAAAAAAAAAAATAAACGGCCTAGTCATGTCTATGTACGGTGAAACCGAGGACTCTCACATAATGAACCCAGACGCGGGCCCTTCCGCTAACACTGTAAACGCCGCGATCGCCGAAAGAATGGAGCAGGTGCAATTAGTACGGGAAAAGCAAGCCGAAATCGAAAGCTTGTGCGCGGAATTGGTCGCAAACCGGGAATCCAATGCGCGTTCAGGCGTAGTCTCCGATTCGGACGGCCCCGCGTTTGAAGTTCTTGCCGAAAAGGTTCAAAAATTGGAAGGAATGATGGATAAACTTCTTGCACCTCCGCCATTGGCGAACAATTTTGCCAGTCCTGGTTCCTCACGTTTCGATAGGAAACCAATGATAAATTATAACAATGTACCGGACCAGGATCCATTGCCCCAGATCGAATTGAAAGATGCAATAGAAACCGTCCCAAAGTTTAACGGTCACAATATGTCCGTTTCGCAATTCGCGAGAGCCTGCAATAGGGCTAAGGCTCTGGTTCCCTCGCAAGTCGAACCCCAGCTAACGAGGTTGTTGCTAAATAAGCTGCAAGACCATGCATACTTGGCCGTAGAGGATAGGGTCTTTGACTCCGTAAATGAATTAGTCAAACGACGTAAACGCACCTTCACTATCAAGGAAGAGCCTAGATCCTTGTGGGAAACGGAGTCGGGAATTACTCCTCCAAGCGCCGATGGATGCGAACTGTGGAGCGAGCCAAACAAAAAAGCACCCATTTACGATATACCCCAAAGCACTAGCGGTATTATAAGAATCGCTACAGTGCAACGAAACCCGGTCGTGCTACGGCCGAGGACACAATCCTCCTTTTCCGTACATAACCCGGACCTAAAAGGAATATTCGCAATATGTAAACTCAAGCGAGATTGACACTCCAAGCATCATGCCCACCATCGAAGTAGAGAAATCCGTCAGAAAAACTCAAAAGTCCAATACAAAAAGACCAACAGAGACTACAATGCCTACAGGCATCACTCCCATCCACCCCCTAATAAAAAACAAGTCCCTCTTAGTCCTGGATCTGTCGATCCACCATATCGAGACACCTACGACGGTGTACTCACTCTTACCGCCCGCGTTATACGCCAAACCAACCCTCCCCTAAACTCCCAAAAGTCTCTTGCGGCTACACTGGAACTGGTAGTATTCAAAATTTCTGCGGAAGCTCCTTCAAGGGCAGGAAATTTATTTAAATCAATCTCCAAAGAGCACCCGATCCATGGGGAATGCGATAAGTTCTCTGAAGCTACACCTCGCATGCCAAAACAAATTAAAAATTTCCTTGGCTTAACCGTATTTCATAGAAAGTTTATCCTGGAGTTGTCTAAAAATGCTCGCCTGTTAACCCAACTTTTGAAGAAAGACACAGCATTTAACTGGAAACCGTCCCAGCAAACGGCTTTCAACCACTTAAGTTCAGCATTGCAGAAGAAACCTATCCTGCAATACCCGAACTTTGACCTGGGATTCCACGTCACTACAGACGACTTATCCTATACTTCCCCTGCAGTGGAGGCACGCTTTAAGCGACCGCGCGACAAATGTGACGACAACTTGGAGGACTGGCCCAAACGTGGACCAAGCGGTTCCAAGAGACCTCGGTTCTTCGATTCACCAATCCATGTGCCAACGAATGGAAGCAACCCCGTCGACCCTGCAATTCCCACATCCAGCACTCGTCTAGGAAGAGAACCCAAAGAAATTCAATTGCACCAAAAGATGTGCCGGGAATTATCACCAGCAGAAATTCCGCCAAGTTCTCCCTCAAAAAACAAACGTGAACGACTAACTATAACAAAAGCAGACAACACTTATAAATTACCCATGCAGGGTTTATTCATAAAATATTTAGTGTGCGTGCTTCTCAGCCTATTAATATTAATTAAGACCGCTGACGCATTTATTAAAAGACTAAGCTATCACTTCGGAACTCTCAGAGCCATTCTCACTGACCAAGCAGCAAATTTTACTCGAAATTTCACGAAAGCAGTACCACGGGAATGTAAAATGCAACAATTCCGAACCAAAGACTTTCACCCACAGACGAATGGCTCTATAGAAAAATTGCATCTCGTTTTGACCAAATCTTTAAAATTAATTATCAGTAGAAACAGCGACTGGGACGAATGGAACTTGGCCGCGTTCCCGTATAATGCCAGTGTCCACAAGGGTACTGGATACACTCGACATGAGTTATTTTCCGCAAAATTTACTGTAACCGAAAATTTTGAAACAAAACATACATTGGTTGTCTATCACCTCTGAGAAGGAGTCTATGGTGCAAAGGATATTACGATCGCCCTTTTCATATACGCGAGAGTCCCGGTTGACCCCAAGTCACCACAAAAGATACCTTAATCAATTTTCCATCCTAGATAATTTCTACTGCAACATTTATTCCTACACTTACGCGGCTATGCCGTCCAGAGGGAAGGAAGGAACACCGCATCCCTCCTCCCTAAAGTGATCTCTTCGAGTCGTCACCCGAGACGCCTCCGCAGACGGACTTCTCCATAGATGACTCCGTCCTTTCCAACATCAGTCAACAGAGAGCAACTCCAGGAGCAGCTGCAGGAAGCGACCACCCCGCGGACCCTGCGCAGCCCTACCCCCCCCCCTAAAGCGGTAAAAGACCCACAAACCCTTACCTATTCCTATCCTCCATAATTCATACCTCTCGTTCCACATCCCTGTAAATACTTCCTGTACCCCCTTCTTCCCTTGTAATTAGTCCCCTGTAGATACACCTTTTCCACCATATTTATATAAATTTTGCTTCTTTTTCGCCAGATAGGCTATAATTTTGTTTTGTTCCTAAATCGATTACATCTTTTATTTTTGTTTCTCTTTTTCGCCAAATAGGCAATATTTTTTGTTTTTTTTTCTTTTCGCCAAAATAGGCTACACGTTTTGTTTTATTTTCCAAATAGGCTATGTATACTTTATTTTCTTCATCTCTTCATTTCAAGACACCCGAACCTTATGTTAAGAAATTACGCATTTCTTCATATAAAGGGGGAGGTGTGTTGCCCCGCTATTTTCGTTAAAATTTTTTTTCTCTCACTTCAAACCACACCTACCTTGTTTTAAGAAATTACACATTTCTTCATATAAGGGGGGAGGTGTGACGTCCCACTATTTTTCGCGCGGTATTTTAACACCATTTCCTCACAAATCCATCCACAATCCACCAAAAACCCTCAATCTCGAGTCATACCCTACTCTCTCACCCAACCGATCATTTAGACGATATACCTTAGTGGTCCCTATCTCTAAACGATCAATCCAGATTCCTAATCGCCGATCACCTTGATGTTGTACCTTAGCGGTCCCCAACACAAGATGACCTATACAAAACGCCACCTCGATGATGTATCTTAGAGATCCCCATCGCGAGATGATCGTTACACAACTCCTTCGCCTATTCGCCATATGAGGCATGACCACTCCCTTCCAAATCTACGTTAAACAAATCCCTCATCCTTAAAACCCTCTTCCAAATCGAGACTACGTCTCACGCCCTTACTATGACCACAGAAGTCAATACACCGTTTACCCCATTCCTATACGACCTCCTAAACTCCACCAAATGGGTTGAGTATTTCGCTTCAAAGCCCCATGCAAAAACCCTAGAAATGTTACTGCGACGCAAATGTACAAACGTGATCAACACGTGATTGTAATTACGACGCATTTGGCGTACGTGACATAAACACATCTATTAATAGCCATACCGTTTACAAAAACCCCCAAAATCTACTGCGTCTTGTTTCCGAAATCTGTCAAGGTCTTTACCGCGCGTACCCCCGCAGTACTCCTGGAAGATCATATAAATACAAAGGATCGAGAGCCCAAAGCTCTTTTGTCAACAGACAGTCTAATAGATAAGAGTATCATTAAAACAAGTGTTAATTATTCAAATCAGTGCTTTACGACAATCACTGTAAGTCATTATTACATACCATTATTATAGTGCATATCACCCCATACCATATTATTATTCGTCAACGCTTATAGTTTATTATTATTTACTTTCATTTCATGCTTATTGCTTACTTACTTTTATATTCTTTCATTTATGCTTAGTGCTTACTTACTATTATATTCTTTCATTTTTTGCTTATTATATATATATCGCCATTCATATTCATAACTCATATTATAAATGTTGCGCGTGTGAATACAAAATCTTCCCACGCATTGTTAAAACCACTCTAACAAGGCTAATAAACCGCTTTGTTATCAATCATGTTTCGAATTATTGTGTGTATCCTCGAGTCATAAGGCTTTCCAACGAAACCAAGCTGCCGCAACAGCTGATTCGCGAGAGCTCTCCCAGTATTTACAAACACACTGCTGCATGAGCCGTGCTATTCTTAGGAAAACTAAGTATGGTTTCTTTTGTACGAATGCAACGGTAAATCCTATTATCAAACCAAAACAAAACGAGAGTGCTAACGGGTGTTCCTTCAGTACCAATTTGCTTTAAAACCTTCCCTGGTCGATTAGTGTGACGGATGATAGATTCGCGCCTGACTTTCCCTCAAAACCCACAGTGTGCTGGATGACAGATTCACGCCTGGCTTTCCCTCAAAACCCTCAGTGTGCTGGATGACAGATTCACGCCTGGCTTTCCCTTAAAACCCACAGTGTGCTGGATGACAGATTCACGCCTGGCTTTCCCTTAAAACCCACAGTGTGCTGGATGACAGATTCACGCCTGGCTTTCCCTTAAAACCCACAGTGTGCTGGATGACAGATTCACGCCTGACCTTCCCGCAAAACCCTCAGTGTGCTGGATGACAGATTCACGCCTGGCTTTCCCTCAAAACCCACAGTGTGCTGGATGATAGATTCGCGCCTGGCTTTCCCTTAAAACCTTCAGAGTGCTGGATGACAGATTCACGCCTGATCCTCCTCTCGAACCCTCAGTGTGACGGATGTTAGATTCGCGCCTGGCTTTCTCCTTCCCCATAGTCACCGTTCCCAAAAACCTCACCCGGGACGTGACATAATTTTTGGTGACAGCGGTGGGACGCGTTAACTGTTTAAAGAAGTAAATTCTCAAACATACGGTGCCCACAATAGCCTAATAAATATATTAAAAATGTGCATTAAATACCCACATCGTGGTATACTAAACTACCGGAGCCGCAGATTACAAAGCATTTCAGCATATTTGAATGCGCTGACCTGCGTCTCTGGAGGCATAGCGACAACCACGGACGGCAACGAGATTTGCTTAAATTGCTCTAGCCTGGTACCCATGGATACGGTAGAAGTATACTGGACCCATTATTATTACACATATAACGTACCCGTATATTGCCCTCGGTGCAGAAACCCGCTAATACAGGGGCGCCCCATAAGTAACTGCGAAGAATGCTCGGAAAGCTACCTTTTCTCAAATAAGAGCTACAGACGGTTTGATAATTATCAACAATGAGTATAGTTGACCCTAATTTTAAATAACGGCAAACGGACGCCGAAAACATTAAAAACCATCGAAACGCCACTTAAAAAAAAAAATAAACGGCCTAGTCATGTCTATGTACGGTGAAACCGAGGACTCTCACATAATGAACCCAGACGCGGGCCCTTCCGCTAACACTGTAAACGCCGCGATCGCCGAAAGAATGGAGCAGGTGCAATTAGTACGGGAAAAGCAAGCCGAAATCGAAAGCTTGTGCGCGGAATTGGTCGCAAACCGGGAATCCAATGCGCGTTCAGGCGTAGTCTCCGATTCGGACGGCCCCGCGTTTGAAGTTCTTGCCGAAAAGGTTCAAAAATTGGAAGGAATGATGGATAAACTTCTTGCACCTCCGCCATTGGCGAACAATTTTGCCAGTCCTGGTTCCTCACGTTTCGATAGGAAACCAATGATAAATTATAACAATGTACCGGACCAGGATCCATTGCCCCAGATCGAATTGAAAGATGCAATAGAAACCGTCCCAAAGTTTAACGGTCACAATATGTCCGTTTCGCAATTCGCGAGAGCCTGCAATAGGGCTAAGGCTCTGGTTCCCTCGCAAGTCGAACCCCAGCTAACGAGGTTGTTGCTAAATAAGCTGCAAGACCATGCATACTTGGCCGTAGAGGATAGGGTCTTTGACTCCGTAAATGAATTAGTCAAACGACGTAAACGCACCTTCACTATCAAGGAAGAGCCTAGATCCTTGTGGGAAACGGAGTCGGGAATTACTCCTCCAAGCGCCGATGGATGCGAACTGTGGAGCGAGCCAAACAAAAAAGCACCCATTTACGATATACCCCAAAGCACTAGCGGTATTATAAGAATCGCTACAGTGCAACGAAACCCGGTCGTGCTACGGCCGAGGACACAATCCTCCTTTTCCGTACATAACCCGGACCTAAAGGAATATTCGCAATATGTAAACTCAAGCGAGATTGACACTCCAAGCATCATGCCCACCATCGAAGTAGAGAAATCCGTCAGAAAAACTCAAAAGTCCAATACAAAAAGACCAACAGAGACTACAATGCCTACAGGCATCACTCCCATCCACCCCCTAATAAAAAACAAGTCCCTCTTAGTCCTGGATCTGTCGATCCACCATATCGAGACACCTACGACGGTGTACTCACTCTTACCGCCCGCGTTATACGCCAAACCAACCCCTCCCCTAAACTCCCAAAAGTCTCTTGCGGCTACACTGGAACTGGTAGTATTCAAAATTTCTGCGGAAGCTCCTTCAAGGGCAGGAAATTTATTTAAATCAATCTCCAAAGAGCACCCGATCCATGGGGAATGCGATAAGTTCTCTGAAGCTACACCTCGCATGCCAAAACAAATTAAAAATTTCCTTGGCTTAACCGTATTTCATAGAAAGTTTATCCTGGAGTTGTCTAAAAATGCTCGCCTGTTAACCCAACTTTTGAAGAAAGACACAGCATTTAACTGGAAACCGTCCCAGCAAACGGCTTTCAACCACTTAAGTTCAGCATTGCAGAAGAAACCTATCCTGCAATACCCGAACTTTGACCTGGGATTCCACGTCACTACAGACGACTTATCCTATACTTCCCCTGCAGTGGAGGCACGCTTTAAGCGACCGCGCGACAAATGTGACGACAACTTGGAGGACTGGCCCAAACGTGGACCAAGCGGTTCCAAGAGACCTCGGTTCTTCGATTCACCAATCCATGTGCCAACGAATGGAAGCAACCCCGTCGACCCTGCAATTCCCACATCCAGCACTCGTCTAGGAAGAGAACCCAAAGAAATTCAATTGCACCAAAAGATGTGCCGGGAATTATCACCAGCAGAAATTCCGCCAAGTTCTCCCTCAAAAAACAAACGTGAACGACTAACTATAACAAAAGCAGACAACACTTATAAATTACCCATGCAGGGTTTATTCATAAAATATTTAGTGTGCGTGCTTCTCAGCCTATTAATATTAATTAAGACCGCTGACGCATTTATTAAAAGACTAAGCTATCACTTCGGAACTCTCAGAGCCATTCTCACTGACCAAGCAGCAAATTTTACTCGAAATTTCACGAAAGCAGTACCACGGGAATGTAAAATGCAACAATTCCGAACCAAAGACTTTCACCCACAGACGAATGGCTCTATAGAAAAATTGCATCTCGTTTTGACCAAATCTTTAAAATTAATTATCAGTAGAAACAGCGACTGGGACGAATGGAACTTGGCCGCGTTCCCGTATAATGCCAGTGTCCACAAGGGTACTGGATACACTCGACATGAGTTATTTTCCGCAAAATTTACTGTAACCGAAAATTTTGAAAACAAAACATACATTGGTTGTCTATCACCTCTGAGAAGGAGTCTATGGTGCAAAGGATATTACGATCGCCCTTTTCATATACGCGAGAGTCCCGGTTGACCCCAAGTCACCACAAAAGATACCTTAATCAATTTTCCATCCTAGATAATTTCTACTGCAACATTTATTCCTACACTTACGCGGCTATGCCGTCCAGAGGGAAGGAAGGAACACCGCATCCCTCCTCCCTAAAGTGATCTCTTCGAGTCGTCACCCGAGACGCCTCCGCAGACGGACTTCTCCATAGATGACTCCGTCCTTTCCAACATCAGTCAACAGAGAGCAACTCCAGGAGCAGCTGCAGGAAGCGACCACCCCGCGGACCCTGCGCAGCCCTACCCCCCCCCCTAAAGCGGTAAAAGACCCACAAACCCTTACCTATTCCTATCCTCCATAATTCATACCTCTCGTTCCACATCCCTGTAAATACTTCCTGTACCCCCTTCTTCCCTTGTAATTAGTCCCCTGTAGATACACCTTTTCCACCATATTTATATAAATTTTGCTTCTTTTTCGCCAGATAGGCTATAATTTTGTTTTGTTCCTAAATCGATTACATCTTTTATTTTTGTTTCTCTTTTTCGCCAAATAGGCAATATTTTTTGTTTTTTTTTCTTTTCGCCAAAATAGGCTACACGTTTTGTTTTATTTTCCAAATAGGCTATGTATACTTTATTTTCTTCATCTCTTCATTTCAAGACACCCGAACCTTATGTTAAGAAATTACGCATTTCTTCATATAAAGGGGGAGGTGTGTTGCCCCGCTATTTTCGTTAAAATTTTTTTTCTCTCACTTCAAACCACACCTACCTTGTTTTAAGAAATTACACATTTCTTCATATAAGGGGGGAGGTGTGACGTCCCACTATTTTTCGCGCGGTATTTTAACACCATTTCCTCACAAATCCATCCACAATCCACCAAAAACCCTCAATCTCGAGTCATACCCTACTCTCTCACCCAACCGATCATTTAGACGATATACCTTAGTGGTCCCTATCTCTAAACGATCAATCCAGATTCCTAATCGCCGATCACCTTGATGTTGTACCTTAGCGGTCCCCAACACAAGATGACCTATACAAAACGCCACCTCGATGATGTATCTTAGAGATCCCCATCGCGAGATGATCGTTACACAACTCCTTCGCCTATTCGCCATATGAGGCATGACCACTCCCTTCCAAATCTACGTTAAACAAATCCCTCATCCTTAAAACCCTCTTCCAAATCGAGACTACGTCTCACGCCCTTACTATGACCACAGAAGTCAATACACCGTTTACCCCATTCCTATACGACCTCCTAAACTCCACCAAATGGGTTGAGTATTTCGCTTCAAAGCCCCATGCAAAAACCCTAGAAATGTTACTGCGACGCAAATGTACAAACGTGATCAACACGTGATTGTAATTACGACGCATTTGGCGTACGTGACATAAACACATCTATTAATAGCCATACCGTTTACAAAAACCCCCAAAATCTACTGCGTCTTGTTTCCGAAATCTGTCAAGGTCTTTACCGCGCGTACCCCCGCAGTACTCCTGGAAGATCATATAAATACAAAGGATCGAGAGCCCAAAGCTCTTTTGTCAACAGACAGTCTAATAGATAAGAGTATCATTAAAACAAGTGTTAATTATTCAAATCAGTGCTTTACGACAATCACTGTAAGTCATTATTACATACCATTATTATAGTGCATATCACCCCATACCATATTATTATTCGTCAACGCTTATAGTTTATTATTATTTACTTTCATTTCATGCTTATTGCTTACTTACTTTTATATTCTTTCATTTATGCTTAGTGCTTACTTACTATTATATTCTTTCATTTTTTGCTTATTATATATATATCGCCATTCATATTCATAACTCATATTATAAATGTTGCGCGTGTGAATACAAAATCTTCCCACGCATTGTTAAAACCACTCTAACAAGGCTAATAAACCGCTTTGTTATCAATCATGTTTCGAATTATTGTGTGTATCCTCGAGTCATAAGGCTTTCCAACGAAACCAAGCTGCCGCAACAGCTGATTCGCGAGAGCTCTCCCAGTATTTACAAACACACTGCTGCATGAGCCGTGCTATTCTTAGGAAAACTAAGTATGGTTTCTTTTGTACGAATGCAACGGTAAATCCTATTATCAAACCAAAACAAAACGAGAGTGCTAACGGGTGTTCCTTCAGTACCAATTTGCTTTAAAACCTTCCCTGGTCGATTAGTGTGACGGATGATAGATTCGCGCCTGACTTTCCCTCAAAACCCACAGTGTGCTGGATGACAGATTCACGCCTGGCTTTCCCTCAAAACCCTCAGTGTGCTGGATGACAGATTCACGCCTGGCTTTCCCTTAAAACCCACAGTGTGCTGGATGACAGATTCACGCCTGGCTTTCCCTTAAAACCCACAGTGTGCTGGATGACAGATTCACGCCTGGCTTTCCCTTAAAACCCACAGTGTGCTGGATGACAGATTCACGCCTGACCTTCCCGCAAAACCCTCAGTGTGCTGGATGACAGATTCACGCCTGGCTTTCCCTCAAAACCCACAGTGTGCTGGATGATAGATTCGCGCCTGGCTTTCCCTTAAAACCTTCAGAGTGCTGGATGACAGATTCACGCCTGATCCTCCTCTCGAACCCTCAGTGTGACGGATGTTAGATTCGCGCCTGGCTTTCTCCTTCCCCATAGTCACCGTTCCCAAAAACCTCACCCGGGACGTGACAGTAGAATTAAAATTTTATTCAATTTAGTTGGAATTAACGTGATTTTATCTGATTATGCCAACAAAAAAATTATACTTGGAACAGTCCAATTTTGAGAAATTTGGAAGGTAGGGTACTTACCGATTTTAGTCGAATTCTCAAAAAATTTTATTTGTAGAATTAAAATTGTATTCAATTTAGTTGGAATAAACTTGATTTTATCTGATTATGCAAACAAAATAATTATACTTGGAACAGTCCAATTTTGAGAAATTTGGAAGAATCAAATTTTGAGAAATTTGGAAGGTGGGGTACTTACCGATTTTAGTCGAATTCTCAAAAAATTTTATTTGTAGAATTAAAATTATATTCAATTTAGTTGGAGTTAACTTGATTTTATCTGATTATGCACACAAAAAAATTATACTTGGAACAGTCAAATTTTGAGAAATTTGGAAGAGTCAAATTTTGAGAAATTTGGAAGGTGGGGTACTTACCGATTTTAGTCGAATCCTCAAAAAATTTTATTTGTAGAATTAAAATTTTATTCAATTTAGTTGGAATTAACTTGATTTTATCTGATTATGCAAACAAAAAAAGTATGCTTGGAACAGTCAAATTTTGAGAAATTTGGAAGAATAAAATTTTGAGAAATTTGGAAGGTGGGGTACTTACCGATTTTAGTCGAATTCTCAAAAAATTTTATTTGTAGAATTAAAATTTTATTCAATTTAGTTGGAATTAACTTGATTTTATCTGATTTTGCCAACAAAAAAATTATACTTGGGACAGTCAAATTTTGAGAAATTTGGAAGGTAGGGTACTTACCGATTTTAGCCGAATTCTCAAAAAATTTTATTTGTAGAATTAAAATTTTATTCAATTTAGTTGGAATTAACTTGATTTTATCTGATTATGCAAACAAAAAAAGTATGCTTGGAACAGTCAAATTTTGAGAAATTTGGAAGAATAAAATTTTGAGAAATTTGGAAGGTGGGGTACTTACCGATTTTAGTCGAATTCTAAAAAAATTTTATTTGTAGAATTAAAACTTTATTCAATTTAGTTGGAATTAACTTGATTTTATCTGATTTCGCCAACAAAAAAATTATACTTGGAGCAGTCAAATTTTGAGAAATTTGGAAGAGTCAAATTTTTAGAAATTTGGAAGAGTCAAATTTTTAGAAATTGGGAAGGTGGGGTACTTACCGATTTTAGTCGAATCCTCAAAAAATTTTATTTGTAGAATTAAAATTTTATTCAATTTAGTTGGAATTAACTTTATTTTATCTGATTTTGCCAACAAAAAAATTATACTTGGAACAGTCAAATTTTGAGAAATTTGGAAGGTAGGGTACTTACCAATTTTAGTCGAATTCTCAAAAAATTTTATTTGTAGAATTAAAATTTTATTCAATTTAGTTGAAATTAACTTGATTTTATCTGATTATGCAAACAAAAAAATTATACTTGGAACAGTCAAATTTTGAGAAATTTGGAAGGTAGGGTACTTACCGATTTTAGTCGAATTCTCAAAAAATTTTATTTGTAGAATTAAAATTTTATTCAATTTAGTTGGAGTTAACTTGATTTTATCTGATTATGCAAACAAAAAAATTATACTTGGAACAGTCAAATTTTGAGAAATTTGGAAGGTAGGGTACTTACCGATTTTAGACGAATTCTCAAAAAATTTTATTTGTAGAATTAAAATTTTATTCAATTTAGTTGGAATTAACGTGAATTTATCTGATTATGCCAACAAAAAAATTATACTTGGAACAGTCCAATTTTGAGAAATTTGGAAGGTAGGGTACTTACCGATTTTAGTCGAATTCTCAAAAAATTTTATTTGTAGAATTAAAATTGTATTCAATTTAGTTGGAATAAACTTGATTTTATCTGATTATGCAAACAAAATAATTATACTTGGAACAGTCCAATTTTGAGAAATTTGGAAGAATCAAATTTTGAGAAATTTGGAAGGTGGGGTACTTACCGATTTTAGTCGAATTCTCAAAAAATTTTATTTGTAGAATTAAAATTATATTCAATTTAGTTGGAGTTAACTTGATTTTATCTGATTATGCCAACAAAAAAATTATACTTGGAACAGTCAAATTTTGAGAAATTTGGAAGAGTCAAATTTTGAGAAATTTGGAAGGTGGGGTACTTACCGATTTTAGTCGAATCCTCAAAAAATTTTATTTGTAGAATTAAAATTTTATTCAATTTAGTTGGAATTAACTTGATTTTATCTGGTTTTGCCAACAAAAAAATTATACTTGGAACAGTCAAATTTTGAGAAATTTGGAAGGTAGGGTACTTACCGATTTTAGTCGAATTCTAAAAAAATTTTATTTGTAGAATTAAAACTTTATTCAATTTAGTTGGAATTAACTTGATTTTATCTGATTTCGCCAACAAAAAAATTATACTTGGAGCAGTCAAATTTTGAGAAATTTGGAAGAGTTAAATTTTGAGAAATTTGGAAGAGTCAAATTTTGAGAAATTTGGTAGGTAGGGTACTTACCGATTTTAGTCGAATTCTCAAAAAATTTTATTTGTAGAATTAAAATTTTATTCAATTTAGTTGGAATTAACTTGATTTTATCTGATTATGCAAACAAAAAAAGTATGCTTGGAACAGTCAAATTTTGAGAAATTTGGAAGAATAAAATTTTGAGAAATTTGGAAGGTGGGGTACTTACCGATTTTAGTCGAATTCTCAAAAAATTTTATTTGTAGAATTAAAATTTTATTCAATTTAGTTGGAATTAACTTGATTTTATCTGATTTTGCCAACAAAAAAATTATACTTGGAACAGTCAAATTTTGAGAAATTTGGAAGGTAGGGTACTTACCGATTTTAGTCGAATTCTAAAAAAATTTTATTTGTAGAATTAAAACTTTATTCAATTTAGTTGGAATTAACTTGATTTTATCTGATTTCGCCAACAAAAAAATTATACTTGGAGCAGTCAAATTTTGAGAAATTTGGAAGAGTCAAATTTTGAGAAATTTGGAAGAGTCAAATTTTTAGAAATTGGGAAGGTGGGGTACTTACCGATTTTAGTCGAATCCTCAAAAAATTTTATTTGTAGAATTAAAATTTTATTCAATTTAGTTGGAATTAACTTTATTTTATCTGATTTTGCCAACAAAAAAATTATACTTGGAACAGTCAAATTTTGAGAAATTTGGAAGGTAGGGTACTTACCGATTTTAGTCGAATTCTAAAAAAATTTTATTTGTAGAATTAAAATTTTATTCAATTTAGTTGGAGTTAACTTGATTTTATCTGATTATGCAAACAAAAAAATTATACTTGGAACAGTCAAATTTTGAGAAATTTGGAAGGTAGGGTACTTACCGATTTTAGTCGAATTCTCAAAAAAATTTATTTGTAGAATTAAAATTTTATTCAATTTAGTTGGAGTTAACTTGATTTTATCTGATTATGCAAACAAAAAAATTATACTTGGAACAGTCAAATTTTGAGAAATTTGGAAGAGTCAAATTTTGAGAAATTTGGAAGGTGGGGTACTTACCGATTTTAGCCGAATTCTCAAAAAATTTTATTTGTAGAATTAAAATTTTATTCAATTTAGTTGGAATTAACATGATTTTATCTGATTATGCCAACAAAAAAATTATACTTGGAACAGTCAAATTTTGAGAAATTTGGAAGGTAGGGTACTTACCGATTTTAGTCGAATTCTAAAAAAATTTTATTTGTAGAATTAAAATTTTATTCAATTTAGTTGGAATTAACTTGATTTATCTGATTATGCCAACAAAAAAATTATACTTGGAACAGTCCAATTTTGAGAAATTTGGAAGGTAGGGTACTTACCGATTTTAGTCGAATTCTCAAAAAATTTTATTTGTAGA
This sequence comes from Andrena fulva, assembly GCA_946251845.1. Taxonomy (NCBI): domain Eukaryota; kingdom Metazoa; phylum Arthropoda; class Insecta; order Hymenoptera; family Andrenidae; genus Andrena; species Andrena fulva. Next base: position 17,304,895 of record OX276331.1, on the reverse strand, counting down.
ATTAAAATTTTATTCAATTTAGTTGGAATTAACTTGATTTTATCTGATTATGCCAACAAAAAAATTATACTTGGAACAGTCAAATTTTGAGAAATTTGGAAGTTACGGTACTTACCGATTTTAGTCGAATTCTCAAAAAAATTTTTTTGTAGAATTAAAATTTTATTCAATTTAGTTGAAATTAACTTGATTTTATCTGATTATGCAAACAAAAAAATTATACTTGGAACAGTCAAATTTTGAGAAATTTGGAAGGTAGGGTACTTACCGATTTTAGTCGAATTCTAAAAAAATTTTATTGGTAGAATTAAAATTTTATTCAATTTAGTTGGAATTAACTTGATTTTATCTGATTATGCCAACAAAAAAATTATACTTGGAGCAGTCAAATTTTTAGAAATTTGGAAGAGTCAAATTTTGTGAAATTTGGAAGAGTCAAATTTTGAGAAATTTGGAAGAGTCAAATTTTGAGAAATTTGGAAGAGTCAAATTTTGAGAAATTTGGAAGAGTCAAATTTTGAGAAATTTGGAAGGTGGGGTACTTACCGATTTGAGTCGAATCCTCAAAAAATTTTATTTGTAGAATTAAAATTTTATTCAATTTAGTTGGAATTAACGTGATTTTATCTGATTATGCCAACAAAAAAATTATACTTGGAACAGTCCAATTTTGAGAAATTTGGAAGGTAGGGTACTTACCGATTTTAGTCGAATTCTCAAAAAATTTTATTTGTAGAATTAAAATTGTATTCAATTTAGTTGGAATAAACTTGATTTTATCTGATTATGCAAACAAAATAATTATACTTGGAACAGTCCAATTTTGAGAAATTTGGAAGAATCAAATTTTGAGAAATTTGGAAGGTGGGGTACTTACCGATTTTAGTCGAATTCTCAAAAAATTTTATTTGTAGAATTAAAATTATATTCAATTTAGTTGGAGTTAACTTGATTTTATCTGATTATGCACACAAAAAAATTATACTTGGAACAGTCAAATTTTGAGAAATTTGGAAGAGTCAAATTTTGAGAAATTTGGAACGTGGGGTACTTACCGATTTTAGTCGAATTCTCAACAAATTTTATTTTTAGAATTAAAATTGTATTCAATTTAGTTGGAATTATCTTGATTTTATCTGATTTTGCCAACAAAAAAATTATACTTGGAACAGTCAAATTTTGAGAAATTTGGAAGAGTCAAATTTTGAGAAATTTGGAAGGTGGGGTACTTACCGATTTTAGTCGAATTCGCAAAAAATTTTATTTGTAGAATTAAAATTTTATACAATTTAGTTGGAATAAACTTGATTTTATCTGATTATGCAAACAAAATAATTATACTTGGGACAGTCAAATTTTGAGAAATTTGGAAGGTAGGGTACTTACCGATTTTAGCCGAATTCTCAAAAAATTTTATTTGTAGATTTAAAATTTTATTCAATTTAGTTGGAATTAACTTGATTTTATCTGATTATGCCAACAAAAAAATTATACTTGGAACAGTCAAATTTTGAGAAATTTGGAAGAGTCAAATTTTGAGAAATTTGGAAGGTGGGGTACTTACCGATTTTAGTCGAATCCTCAAAAAATTTTATTTGTAGAATTAAAATTTTATTCAATTTAGTTGGAATTAACTTGATTTTATCTGATTTTGCCAACAAAAAAATTATACTTGGAACAGTCAAATTTTGAGAAATTTGGAAGGTAGGGTACTTACCGATTTTAGTCGAATTCTAAAAAAATTTTATTTGTAGAATTAAAACTTTATTCAATTTAGTTGGAATTAACTTGATTTTATCTGATTTCGCCAACAAAAAAATTATACTTGGAGCAGTCAAATTTTGAGAAATTTGGAAGAGTCAAATTTTGAGAAATTTGGAAGAGTCAAATTTTGAGAAATTTGGAAGGTAGGGTACTTACCGATTTTAGTCGAATTCTCAAAAAATTTTATTTGTAGAATTAAAATTTTATTCAATTTAGTTGGAATTAACTTGATTTTATCTGATTATGCAAACAAAAAAAGTATGCTTGGAACAGTCAAATTTTGAGAAATTTGGAAGAATAAAATTTTGAGAAATTTGGAAGGTGGGGTACTTACCGATTTTAGTCGAATTCTCAAAAAATTTTATTTGTAGAATTAAAATTTTATTCAATTTAGTTGGAATTAACTTGATTTTATCTGATTTTGCCAACAAAAAAATTATACTTGGAACAGTCAAATTTTGAGAAATTTGGAAGCAAGGGTACTTACCGATTTTAGTCGAATTCTAAAAAAATTTTATTTGTAGAATTAAAACTTTATTCAATTTAGTTGGAATTAACTTGATTTTATCTGATTTCGCCAACAAAAAAATTATACTTGGAGCAGTCAAATTTTGAGAAATTTGGAAGAGTCAAATTTTGAGAAATTTGGAAGAGTCAAATTTTTAGAAATTTGGAAGGTGGGGTACTTACCGATTTTAGTCGAATCCTCAAAAAATTTTATTTGTAGAATTAAAATTTTATTCAATTTAGTTGGAATTAACTTTATTTTATCTGATTTTGCCAACAAAAAAATTATACTTGGAACAGTCAAATTTTGAGAAATTTGGAAGGTAGGGTACTTACCAATTTTAGTCGAATTCTCAAAAAATTTTATTTGTAGAATTAAAATTTTATTCAATTTAGTTGAAATTAACTTGATTTTATCTGATTATGCAAACAAAAAAATTATACTTGGAACAGTCAAATTTTGAGAAATTTGGAAGGTAGGGTACTTACCGATTTTAGTCGAATTCTCAAAAAATTTTATTTGTAGAATTAAAATTTTATTCAATTTAGTTGGAGTTAACTTGATTTTATCTGATTATGCAAACAAAAAAATTATACTTGGAACAGTCAAATTTTGAGAAATTTGGAAGGTAGGGTACTTACCGATTTTAGACGAATTCTCAAAAAATTTTATTTGTAGAATTAAAATTTTATTCAATTTAGTTGGAGTTAACTTGATTTTATCTGATTATGCAAACAAAAAAATTATACTTGGAACAGTCAAATTTTGAGAAATTTGGAAGGTAGGGTACTTACCGATTTTAGTCGAATTCTCAAAAAAATTTATTTGTAGAATTAAAATTTTATTCAATTTAGTTGGAGTTAACTTGATTTTATCTGATTATGCAAACAAAAAAATTATACTTGGAACAGTCAAATTTTGAGAAATTTGGAAGAGTCAAATTTTGAGAAATTTGGAAGGTGGGGTACTTACCGATTTTAGCCGAATTCTCAAAAAATTTTATTTGTAGAATTAAAATTTTATTCAATTTAGTTGGAATTAACTTGATTTTATCTGATTATGCCAACAAAAAAATTATACTTGGAACAGTCAAATTTTGAGAAATTTGGAAGGTAGGGTACTTACCGATTTTAGTCGAATTCTAAAAAAATTTTATTGGTAGAATTAAAATTTTATTCAATTTAGTTGGAATTAACTTGATTTTATCTGATTATGCCAACAAAAAAATTATACTTGGAGCAGTCAAATTTTTAGAAATTTGGAAGAGTCAAATTTTGAGAAATTTGGAAGAGTCAAATTTTGAGAAATTTGGAAGAGTCAAATTTTGAGAAATTTGGAAGAGTCAAATTTTGAGAAATTTGGAAGGTGGGGGTACTTACCGATTTTAGTCGAATCCTCAAAAAATGTTATTTGTAGAATTAAAATTTTATTCAATTTAGTTGGAATTAACGTGATTTTATCTGATTATGCCAACAAAAAAATTATACTTGGAACAGTCCAATTTTGAGAAATTTGGAAGGTAGGTTACTTACCGATTTTAGTCGCATTCTCAAAAAATTTTATTTGTAGAATTAAAATTTTATTCAATTTAGTTGGAATAAACTTGATTTTATCTGATTATGCAAACAAAATAATTATACTTGGAACAGTCCAATTTTGAGAAATTTGGAAGAATCAAATTTTGAGAAATTTGGAAGGTGGGGTACTTACCGATTTTAGTCGAATTCTCAAAAAATTTTATTTGTAGAATTAAAATTATATTCAATTTAGTTGGAGTTAACTTGATTTTATCTGATTATGCACACAAAAAAATTATACTTGGAACAGTCAAATTTTGAGAAATTTGGAAGAGTCAAATTTTGAGAAATTTGGAACGTGGGGTACTTACCGATTTTAGTCGAATTCTCAAAAAATTTTATTTTTAGAATTAAAATTGTATTCAATTTAGTTGGAATTAACTTGATTTTATCTGATTTTGCCAACAAAAAAATTATACTTTGAACAGTCAAATTTTGAGAAATTTGGAAGAGTCAAATTTTGAGAAATTTGGAAGGTGGGGTACTTACCGATTTTAGTCGAATTCGCAAAAAATTTTATTTGTAGAATTAAAATTTTATACAATTTAGTTGGAATAAACTTGATTTTATCTGATTATGCAAACAAAATAATTATACTTGGGACAGTCAAATTTTGAGAAATTTGGAAGGTAGGGTACTTACCGATTTTAGCCGAATTCTCGAAAAATTTTATTTGTAGAATTAAAATTTTATTCAATTTAGTTGGAATTAACTTGATTTTATCTGATTATGCCAACAAAAAAATTATACTTGGAACAGTCAAATTTTGAGAAATTTGGAAGAGTCAAATTTTGAGAAATTTGGAAGGTGGGGTACTTACCGATTTTAGTCGAATCCTCAAAAAATTTTATTTGTAGAATTAAAATTTTATTCAATTTAGTTGGAATTAACTTGATTTTATCTGATTTTGCCAACAAAAAAATTATACTTGGAACAGTCAAATTTTGAGAAATTTGGAAGGTAGGGTACTTACCGATTTTAGTCGAATTCTAAAAAAATTTTATTTGTAGAATTAAAATTTTATTCAATTTAGTTGGAATTAACTTGATTTTATCTGATTATGCCAACAAAAAAATTATACTTGGAACAGTCCAATTTTGAGAAATTTGGAATGTAGGGTACTTACCGATTTTAGTCGAATTCTCAAAAAATTTTATTTGTAGAATTAAAATTTTATTCAATTTAGTTGGAATAAACTTGATTTTATCTGATTATGCAAACAAAATAATTATACTTGGAACAGTCAAATTTTGAGAAATTTGGAAGAGTCAAATTTTGAGAAATTTGGAACGTGGGGTACTTACCGATTTTAGTCGAATTCTCAAAAAATTTTATTTGTAGAATTAAAATTATATTCAATTTAGTTGGAGTTAACTTGATTTTATCTGATTATGCACACAAAAAAATTATACTTGGAACAGTCAAATTTTGAGAAATTTGGAAGAGTCAAATTTTGAGAAATTTGGAACGTGGGGTACTTACCGATTTTAGTCGAATTCGCAAAAAATTTTATTTGTAGAATTAAAATTTTATACAATTTAGTTGGAATAAACTTGATTTTATCTGATTATGCAAACAAAATAATTATACTTGGGACAGTCAAATTTTGAGAAATTTGGAAGGTAGGGTACTTACCGATTTTAGCCGAATTCTCAAAAAATTTTATTTGTAGAATTTAAATTTTATTCAATTTAGTTGGAATTAACTTGATTTTATCTGATTATGCCAACAAAAAAATTATACTTGGAACAGTCAAATTTTGAGAAATTTGGAAGAGTCAAATTTTGAGAAATTTGGAAGGTGGGGGTACTTACCGATTTTAGTCGAATCCTCAAAAAATTTTATTTGTAGAATTAAAATTTTATTCAATTTAGTTGGAATTAACTTGATTTTATCTGATTTTGCCAACAAAAAAATTATACTTGGAACAGTCAAATTTTGAGAAATTTGGAAGGTAGGGTACTTACCGATTTTAGTCGAATTCTAAAAAAATTTTATTTGTAGAATTAAAATTTTATTCAATTTAGTTGGAATTAACTTGATTTTATCTGATTATGCCAACAAAAAAATTATACTTGGAACAGTCCAATTTTGAGAAATTTGGAATGTAGGGTACTTGCCGATTTTAGTCGAATTCTCAAAAAATTTTATTTTTAGAATTAAAATTGTATTCAATTTAGTTGGAATTAACTTGATTTTATCTGATTTCGCCAACAAAAAAATTATACTTGGAGCAGTCAAATTTTGAGAAATTTGGAAGAGTCAAATTTTGAGAAATTTGGAAGAGTCAAATTTTGAGAAATTTGGAAGGTAGGGTACTTACCGATTTTAGTCGAATTCTAAAAAAATTTTATTGGTAGAATTAAAATTTTATTCAATTTAGTTGGAATTAACTTGATTTTATCTGATTATGCCAACAAAAAAATTATACTTGGAGCAGTCAAATTTTTAGAAATTTGGAAGAGTCAAATTTTGAGAAATTTGGAAGAGTCAAATTTTGAGAAATTTGGAAGAGTCAAATTTTGAGAAATTTGGAAGAGTCAAATTTTGAGAAATTTGGAAGGTGGGGTACTTACCGATTTTAGTCGAATCCTCAAAAAATGTTATTTGTAGAATTAAAATTTTATTCAATTTAGTTGGAATTAACGTGATTTTATCTGATTATGCCAACAAAAAAATTATACTTGGAACAGTCCAATTTTGAGAAATTTGGAAGGTAGGTTACTTACCGATTTTAGTCGCATTCTCAAAAAATTTTATTTGTAGAATTAAAATTTTATTCAATTTAGTTGGAATAAACTTGATTTTATCTGATTATGCAAACAAAATAATTATACTTGGAACAGTCCAATTTTGAGAAATTTGGAAGAATCAAATTTTGAGAAATTTGGAAGGTGGGGTACTTACCGATTTTAGTCGAATTCTCAAAAAATTTTATTTGTAGAATTAAAATTATATTCAATTTAGTTGGAGTTAACTTGATTTTATCTGATTATGCACACAAAAAAATTATACTTGGAACAGTCAAATTTTGAGAAATTTGGAAGAGTCAAATTTTGAGAAATTTGGAACGTGGGGTACTTACCGATTTTAGTCGAATTCTCAAAAAATTTTATTTTTAGAATTAAAATTGTATTCAATTTAGTTGGAATTAACTTGATTTTATCTGATTTTGCCAACAAAAAAATTATACTTGGAACAGTCAAATTTTGAGAAATTTGGAAGAGTCAAATTTTGAGAAATTTGGAAGGTGGGGTACTTACCGATTTTAGTCGAATTCGCAAAAAATTTTATTTGTAGAATTAAAATTTTATACAATTTAGTTGGAATAAACTTGATTTTATCTGATTATGCAAACAAAATAATTATACTTGGGACAGTCAAATTTTGAGAAATTTGGAAGGTAGGGTACTTACCGATTTTAGCCGAATTCTCGAAAAATTTTATTTGTAGAATTAAAATTTTATTCAATTTAGTTGGAATTAACTTGATTTTATCTGATTATGCCAACAAAAAAATTATACTTGGAACAGTCAAATTTTGAGAAATTTGGAAGAGTCAAATTTTGAGAAATTTGGAAGGTGGGGTACTTACCGATTTTAGTCGAATCCTCAAAAAATTTTATTTGTAGAATTAAAATTTTATTCAATTTAGTTGGAATTAACTTGATTTTATCTGATTTTGCCAACAAAAAAATTATACTTGGAACAGTCAAATTTTGAGAAATTTGGAAGGTAGGGTACTTACCGATTTTAGTCGAATTCTAAAAAAATTTTATTTGTAGAATTAAAATTTTATTCAATTTAGTTGGAATTAACTTGATTTTATCTGATTATGCCAACAAAAAAATTATACTTGGAACAGTCCAATTTTGAGAAATTTGGAATGTAGGGTACTTACCGATTTTAGTCGAATTCTCAAAAAATTTTATTTGTAGAATTAAAATTTTATTCAATTTAGTTGGAATAAACTTGATTTTATCTGATTATGCAAACAAAATAATTATACTTGGAACAGTCAAATTTTGAGAAATTTGGAAGAGTCAAATTTTGAGAAATTTGGAACGTGGGGTACTTACCGATTTTAGTCGAATTCTCAAAAAATTTTATTTGTAGAATTAAAATTATATTCAATTTAGTTGGAGTTAACTTGATTTTATCTGATTATGCACACAAAAAAATTATACTTGGAACAGTCAAATTTTGAGAAATTTGGAAGAGTCAAATTTTGAGAAATTTGGAAGAGTCAAATTTTGAGAAATTTGGAACGTGGGGTACTTACCGATTTTAGTCGAATTCGCAAAAAATTTTATTTGTAGAATTAAAATTTTATACAATTTAGTTGGAATAAACTTGATTTTATCTGATTATGCAAACAAAATAATTATACTTGGGACAGTCAAATTTTGAGAAATTTGGAAGGTAGGGTACTTACCGATTTTAGCCGAATTCTCAAAAAATTTTATTTGTAGAATTAAAATTTTATTCAATTTAGTTGGAATTAACTTGATTTTATCTGATTATGCCAACAAAAAAATTATACTTGGAACAGTCAAATTTTGAGAAATTTGGAAGAGTCAAATTTTGAGAAATTTGGAAGGTGGGGTACTTACCGATTTTAGTCGAATCCTCAAAAAATTTTATTTGTAGAATTAAAATTTTATTCAATTTAGTTGGAATTAACTTGATTTTATCTGATTTTGCCAACAAAAAAATTATACTTGGAACAGTCAAATTTTGAGAAATTTGGAAGGTAGGGTACTTACCGATTTTAGTCGAATTCTAAAAAAATTTTATTTGTAGAATTAAAATTTTATTCAATTTAGTTGGAATTAACTTGATTTTATCTGATTATGCCAACAAAAAAATTATACTTGGAACAGTCCAATTTTGAGAAATTTGGAATGTAGGGTACTTGCCGATTTTAGTCGAATTCTCAAAAAATTTTATTTTTAGAATTAAAATTGTATTCAATTTAGTTGGAATTAACTTGATTTTATCTGATTTCGCCAACAAAAAAATTATACTTGGAGCAGTCAAATTTTGAGAAATTTGGAAGAGTCAAATTTTGAGAAATTTGGAAGAGTCAAATTTTGAGAAATTTGGAAGGTGGGGTACTTACCGATTTTAGTCGAATCCTCAAAAAATTTTATTTGTAGAATTAAAATTTTATTCAATTTAGTTGGAATTAACTTGATTTTATCTGATTTTGCCAACAAAAAAATTATACTTGGAACAGTCAAATTTTGAGAAATTTGGAAGGTAGGGTACTTACCGATTTTAGTCGAATTCTAAAAAAATTTTATTTGTAGAATTAAAATTTTATTCAATTTAGTTGGAATTAACTTGATTTTATCTGATTTTGCCAACAAAAAAATTATACTTGGAACAGTCAAATTTTGAGAAATTTGGAAGGTAGGGTACTTACCGATTTTAGTCGAATTCTAAAAAAAATTTATTTGTAGAATTAAAATTTTATTCAATTTAGTTGGAATTAACTTGATTTTATCTGATTATGCCAACAAAAAAATTATACTTGGAACAGTCCAATTTTGAGAAATTTGGAATGTAGGGTACTTACCGATTTTAGTCGAATTCTCAAAAAATTTTATTTGTAGAATTAAAATTTTATTCAATTTAGTTGGAGTTAACTTGATTTTATCTGATTATGCAAACAAAAAAATTACACTTGGAACAGTCAAATTTTGAGAAATTTGGAAGAGTCAAATTTTGAGAAATTTGGAACGTGGGGTACTTGCCGATTTTAGTCGAATTCTCAAAAAATTTTATTTTTAGAATTAAAATTGTATTCAATTTAGTTGGAATTAACTTGATTTTATCTGATTTCGCCAACAAAAAAATTATACTTGGAGCAGTCAAATTTTGAGAAATTTGGAAGAGTCAAATTTTGAGAAATTTGGAAGAGTCAAATTTTGAGAAATTTGGAAGGTAGGGTACTTACCGATTTTAGTCGAATTCTCAAAAAATTTTATTTGTAGAATTAAAATTTTATTCAATTTAGTTGGAGTTAACTTGATTTTATCTGATTATGCAAACAAAAAAATTATACTTGGAACAGTCAAATTTTGAGAAATTTGGAAGGTAGGGTACTTACCGATTTTAGTCGAATTCTCAAAAAATTTTATTTGTAGAATTAAAATTTTATTCAATTTAGTTGGAGTTAACTTGATTTTATCTGATTATGCAAACAAAAAAATTATACTTGGAACAGTCAAATTTTGAGAAATTTGGAAGAGTCAAATTTTGAGAAATTTTGAAGGTGGGGTACTTACCGATTTTAGCCGAATTCTCAAAGAATTTTATTTGTAGAATTAAAATTTTATTCAATTTAGTTGGAGTTAATTTGATTTTATCTGATTATGCAAACAAAAAAATTATACTTGGAACAGTCAAATTTTGAGAAATTTGGAAGAGTCAAATTTTGAGAAATTTGGAAGAGTCAAATTTTTAGAAATTAGGAAGGTGGGATACTTACCGATTTTAGTCGAATCCTCAAAAAATTTTATTTGTAGAATTAAAATTTTATTCAATTTAGTTGGAATTAACTTGATTTTATCTGATTTTGCCAACAAAAAAATTATACTTGGAACAGTCAAATTTTGAGAAATTTGGAAGGTAGGGTACTTACCGATTTTAGTCGAATTCTCAAAAAATTTTATTTGTAGAATTAAAATTTTATTCAATTTAGTTGGAGTTAACTTGATTTTATCTGATTATGCAAACAAAAAAATTATACTTGGAACAGTCAAATTTTGAGAAATTTGGAAGAGTCAAATTTTGAGAAATTAGGAAGGTGGGGTACTTACCGATTTTAGCCGAATTCTCAAAAAATTTTATTTGTAGAATTAAAATTTTATTCAATTTAGTTGGAATTAACTTGATTTTATCTGATTTTGCCAACAAAAAAATTATACTTGGAACAGTCAAATTTTGAGAAATTTGGAAGGTAGGGTACTTACCGATTTTAGTCGAATTCTCAAAAAATTTTATTTGTAGAATTAAAATTTTATTCAATTTAGTTGGAGTTAACTTGATTTTATCTGATTATGCAAACAAAAAAATTATACTTGGAACAGTCAAATTTTGAGAAATTTGGAAGGTAGGGTACTTACCGATTTTAGTCGAATTCTCAAAAAATTTTATTTGTAGAATTAAAATTTTATTCAATTTAGTTGGAGTTAACTTGATTTTATCTGATTATGCAAATAAAAAAATTATACTTGGAACAGTCAAATTTTGAGAAATTTGGAAGGTAGGGTACTTACCGATTTTAGTCGAATTCTCAAAAAATTTTATTTGTAGAATTAAAATTTTATTCAATTTAGTTGGAGTTAACTTGATTTTATCTGATTATGCAAACAAAAAAATTATACTTGGAACAGTCAAATTTTGAGAAATTTGGAAGGTAGGGTACTTACCGATTTTAGTCGAATTCTAAAAAAATTTTATTGGTAGAATTAAAATTTTATTCAATTTAGTTGGAATTAACTTGATTTTATCTGATTATGCCAACAAAAAAATTATACTTGGAACAGTCCAATTTTGAGAAATTTGGAATGTAGGGTACTTACCGATTTTAGTCGAATTCTCAAAAAATTTTATTTGTAGAATTAAAATTTTATTCAATTTAGTTGGAGTTAACTTGATTTTATCTGATTATGCAAACAAAAAAATTACACTTGGAACAGTCAAATTTTGAGAAATTTGGAAGAGTCAAATTTTGAGAAATTTGGAACGTGGGGTACTTGCCGATTTTAGTCGAATTCTCAAAAAATTTTATTTTTAGAATTAAAATTGTATTCAATTTAGTTGGAATTAACTTGATTTTATCTGATTTCGCCAACAAAAAAATTATACTTGGAGCAGTCAAATTTTGAGAAATTTGGAAGAGTCAAATTTTGAGAAATTTGGAAGAGTCAAATTTTGAGAAATTTGGAAGTTAGGGTACTTACCGATTTTAGTCGAATTCTAAAAAATTTTATTTGTAGAATTAAAATTTTATTCAATTTAGTTGGAGTTAACTTGATTTTATCTGATTATGCAAACAAAAAAATTATACTTGGAACAGTCAAATTTTGAGAAATTTGGAAGGTAGGGTACTTACCGATTTTAGTCGAATTCTCAAAAAATTTTATTTGTAGAATTAAAATTTTATTCAATTTAGTTGGAGTTAACTTGATTTTATCTGATTATGCAAACAAAAAAATTATACTTGGAACAGTCAAATTTTGAGAAATTTGGAAGAGTCAAATTTTGAGAAATTTGGAAGGTGGGGTACTTACCGATTTTAGCCGAATTCTCAAAAAATTTTGTTTGTAGAATTAAAATTTTATTCAATTTAGTTGGAATTAACTTGATTTTATCTGATTATGCCAACAAAAAAATTATACTTGGAACAGTCAAATTTTGAGAAATTTGGAAGGTAGGGTACTTACCGATTTTAGTCGAATTCTAAAAAAATTTTATTGGTAGAATTAAAATTTTATTCAATTTAGTTGGAATTAACTTGATTTTATCTGATTATGCCAACAAAAAAATTATACTTGGAACAGTCCAATTTTGAGAAATTTGGAATGTAGGGTACTTACCGATTTTAGTCGAATTCTCAAAAAATTTTATTTGTAGAATTAAAATTTTATTCAATTTAGTTGGAGTTAACTTGATTTTATCTGATTATGCAAACAAAAAAATTACACTTGGAACAGTCAAATTTTGAGAAATTTGGAAGAGTCAAATTTTGAGAAATTTGGAACGTGGGGTACTTGCCGATTTTAGTCGAATTCTCAAAAAATTTTATTTTTAGAATTAAAATTGTATTCAATTTAGTTGGAATTAACTTGATTTTATCTGATTTCGCCAACAAAAAAATTATACTTGGAGCAGTCAAATTTTGAGAAATTTGGAAGAGTCAAATTTTGAGAAATTTGGAAGAGTCAAATTTTGAGAAATTTGGAAGAGTCAAATTTTGAGAAATTTGGAAGTTAGGGTACTTACCGATTTTAGTCGAATTCTAAAAAATTTTATTTGTAGAATTAAAATTTTATTCAATTTAGTTGGAATTAACTTGATTTTATCTGATTATGCAAACAAAAAAATTATACTTGGAACAGTCAAATTTTGAGAAATTTGGAAGGTAGGGTACTTACCGATTTTAGTCGAATTCTCAAAAAATTTTATTTGTAGAATTAAAATTTTATTCAATTTAGTTGGAATTAACTTGATTTTATCTGATTATGCAAACAAAAAAAGTATGCTTGGAACAGTCAAATTTTGAGAAATTTGGAAGAATAAAATTTTGAGAAATTTGGAAGGTGGGGTACTTACCGATTTTAGTCGAATTCTCAAAAAATTTTATTTGTAGAATTAAAATTTTATTCAATTTAGTTGGAGTTAATTTGATTTTATCTGATTATGCAAACAAAAAAATTATACTTGGAACAGTCAAATTTTGAGAAATTTGGAAGAGTCAAATTTTGAGAAATTTGGAAGAGTCAAATTTTTAGAAATTAGGAAGGTGGGATACTTACCGATTTTAGTCGAATCCTCAAAAAATTTTATTTGTAGAATTAAAATTTTATTCAATTTAGTTGGAATTAACTTGATTTTATCTGATTTTGCCAACAAAAAAATTATACTTGGAACAGTCAAATTTTGAGAAATTTGGAAGGTAGGGTACTTACCGATTTTAGTCGAATTCTCAAAAAATTTTATTTGTAGAATTAAAATTTTATTCAATTTAGTTGGAGTTAACTTGATTTTATCTGATTATGCAAACAAAAAAATTATACTTGGAACAGTCAAATTTTGAGAAATTTGGAAGGTAGGGTACTTACCGATTTTAGTCGAATTCTCAAAAAATTTTATTTGTAGAATTAAAATTTTATTCAATTTAGTTGGAGTTAACTTGATTTTATCTGATTATGCAAACAAAAAAATTACACTTGGAACAGTCAAATTTTGAGAAATTTGGAAGAGTCAAATTTTGAGAAATTTGGAACGTGGGGTACTTGCCGATTTTAGTCGAATTCTCAAAAAATTTTATTTTTAGAATTAAAATTGTATTCAATTTAGTTGGAATTAACTTGATTTTATCTGATTTCGCCAACAAAAAAATTATACTTGGAGCAGTCAAATTTTGAGAAATTTGGAAGAGTCAAATTTTGAGAAATTTGGAAGAGTCAAATTTTGAGAAATTTGGAAGTTAGGGTACTTACCGATTTTAGTCGAATTCTAAAAAATTTTATTTGTAGAATTAAAATTTTATTCAATTTAGTTGGAATTAACTTGATTTTATCTGATTATGCAAACAAAAAAATTATACTTGGAACAGTCAAATTTTGAGAAATTTGGAAGGTAGGGTACTTACCGATTTTAGTCGAATTCTCAAAAAATTTTATTTGTAGAATTAAAATTTTATTCAATTTAGTTGGAATTAACTTGATTTTATCTGATTATGCAAACAAAAAAAGTATGCTTGGAACAGTCAAATTTTGAGAAATTTGGAAGAATAAAATTTTGAGAAATTTGGAAGGTGGGGTACTTACCGATTTTAGTCGAATTCTCAAAAAATTTTATTTGTAGAATTAAAATTTTATTCAATTTAGTTGGAGTTAATTTGATTTTATCTGATTATGCAAACAAAAAAATTATACTTGGAACAGTCAAATTTTGAGAAATTTGGAAGGTAGGGTACTTACCGATTTTAGTCGAATTCTCAAAAAATTTTATTTGTAGAATTAAAATTTTATTCAATTTAGTTGAAATTAACTTGATTTTATCTGATTATGCAAACAAAAAAATTATACTTGGAACAGTCAAATTTTGAGAAATTTGGAAGGTAGGGTACTTACCGATTTTAGTCGAATTCTCAAAAAATTTTATTTGTAGAATTAAAATTTTATTCAATATAGTTGGAATTAACTTGATTTTATCTGATTATGCAAACAAAAAAAGTATGCTTGAAACAGTCAAATTTTGAGAAATTTGGAAGAATAAAATTTTGAGAAATTTGGAAGGTGGGGTACTTACCGATTTTAGTCGAATTCTCAAAAAATTTTATTTGTAGAATTAAAATTTTATTCAATTTAGTTGGAGTTAACTTGATTTTATCTGATTATGCAAACAAAAAAATTACACTTGGAACAGTCAAATTTTGAGAAATTTGGAAGAGTCAAATTTTGAGAAATTTGGAACGTGGGGTACTTGCCGATTTTAGTCGAATTCTCAAAAAATTTTATTTTTAGAATTAAAATTGTATTCAATTTAGTTGGAATTAACTTGATTTTATCTGATTTCGCCAACAAAAAAATTATACTTGGAGCAGTCAAATTTTGAGAAATTTGGAAGAGTCAAATTTTGAGAAATTTGGAAGAGTCAAATTTTGAGAAATTTGGAAGTTAGGGTACTTACCGATTTTAGTCGAATTCTAAAAAATTTTATTTGTAGAATTAAAATTTTATTCAATTTAGTTGGAATTAACTTGATTTTATCTGATTATGCAAACAAAAAAATTATACTTGGAACAGTCAAATTTTGAGAAATTTGGAAGGTAGGGTACTTACCGATTTTAGTCGAATTCTCAAAAAATTTTATTTGTAGAATTAAAATTTTATTCAATTTAGTTGGAATTAACTTGATTTTATCTGATTATGCAAACAAAAAAAGTATGCTTGGAACAGTCAAATTTTGAGAAATTTGGAAGAATAAAATTTTGAGAAATTTGGAAGGTGGGGTACTTACCGATTTTAGTCGAATTCTCAAAAAATTTTATTTGTAGAATTAAAATTTTATTCAATTTAGTTGGAGTTAATTTGATTTTATCTGATTATGCAAACAAAAAAATTATACTTGGAACAGTCAAATTTTGAGAAATTTGGAAGGTAGGGTACTTACCGATTTTAGTCGAATTCTCAAAAAATTTTATTTGTAGAATTAAAATTTTATTCAATTTAGTTGAAATTAACTTGATTTTATCTGATTATGCAAACAAAAAAATTATACTTGGAACAGTCAAATTTTGAGAAATTTGGAAGGTAGGGTACTTACCGATTTTAGTCGAATTCTCAAAAAATTTTATTTGTAGAATTAAAATTTTATTCAATATAGTTGGAATTAACTTGATTTTATCTGATTATGCAAACAAAAAAAGTATGCTTGAAACAGTCAAATTTTGAGAAATTTGGAAGAATAAATTTTGAGAAATTTGGAAGGTGGGGTACTTACCGATTTTAGTCGAATTCTCAAAAAATTTTATTTGTAGAATTAAAATTTTATTCAATTTAGTTGGAGTTAATTTGATTTTATCTGATTATGCAAACAAAAAAATTATACTTGGAACAGTCAAATTTTGAGAAATTTGGAAGAGTCAAATTTTGAGAAATTAGGAAGGTGGGGTACTTACCGATTTTAGCCGAATTCTCAAAAAATTTTATTTGTAGAATTAAAATTTTATTCAATTTAGTTGGAATTAACTTGATTTTATCTGATTATGCCAACAAAAAAATTATACTTGGAACAGTCAAATTTTGAGAAATTTGGAAGGTAGGGTACTTACCGATTTTAGTCGAATTCTAAAAAAATTTTATTTGTAGAATTAAAATTTTATTCAATTTAGTTGGAATTAACTTGATTTTATCTGATTATGCCAACAAAAAAATTATACTTGGAACAGTCCAATTTTGAGAAATTTGGAAGGTAGGGTACTTACCGATTTTAGTCGAATTCTCAAAAAATTTTATTTGTAGAATTAAAATTTTATTCAATTTAGTTGGAATTAACTTGATTTTATCTGATTATGCCAACAAAAAAATTATACTTGGAACAGTCAAATTTTGAGAAATTTGGAAGTTAGGGTACTTACCGATTTTAGTCGAATTCTCAAAAAAAATTTTTTGTAGAATTAAAATTTTATTCAATTTAGTTGAAATTAACTTGATTTTATCTGATTATGCAAACAAAAAAATTATACTTGGAACAGTCAAATTTTGAGAAATTTGGAACGTGGGGTACTTACCGATTTTAGTCGAATTCGCAAAAAATTTTATTTGTAGAATTAAAATTTTATACAATTTAGTTGGAATAAACTTGATTTTATCTGATTATGCAAACAAAATAATTATACTTGGGACAGTCAAATTTTGAGAAATTTGGAAGGTAGGGTACTTACCGATTTTAGCCGAATTCTCAAAAAATTTTATTTGTAGAATTAAAATTTTATTCAATTTAGTTGGAATTAACTTGATTTTATCTGATTATGCCAACAAAAAAATTATACTTGGAACAGTCAAATTTTGAGAAATTTGGAAGAATCAAATTTTGAGAAATTTGGAAGGTGGGGTACTTACCGATTTTAGCCGAATTCTCAAAAAATTTTATTTGTAGAATTAAAATTTTATTCAATTTAGTTGGAATTAACTTGATTTTATCTGATTATGCCAACAAAAAAATTATACTTGGAACAGTCAAATTTTGAGAAATTTGGAAGGTAGGGTACTTACCGATTTTAGTCGAATTCTAAAAAAATTTTATTGGTAGAATTAAAATTTTATTCAATTTAGTTGGAATTAACTTGATTTTATCTGATTATGCCAACAAAAAAATTATACTTGGAACAGTCCAATTTTGAGAAATTTGGAATGTAGGGTACTTACCGATTTTAGTCGAATTCTCAAAAAATTTTATTTGTAGAATTAAAATTTTATTCAATTTAGTTGGAGTTAACTTGATTTTATCTGATTATGCAAACAAAAAAATTACACTTGGAACAGTCAAATTTTGAGAAATTTGGAAGAGTCAAATTTTGAGAAATTTGGAACGTGGGGTACTTGCCGATTTTAGTCGAATTCTCAAAAAATTTTATTTTTAGAATTAAAATTGTATTCAATTTAGTTGGAATTAACTTGATTTTATCTGATTTCGCCAACAAAAAAATTATACTTGGAGCAGTCAAATTTTGAGAAATTTGGAAGAGTCAAATTTTGAGAAATTTGGAAGAGTCAAATTTTGAGAAATTTGGAAGTTAGGGTACTTACCGATTTTAGTCGAATTCTAAAAAATTTTATTAGTAGAATTAAAATTTTATTCAATTTAGTTGGAATTAACTTGATTTTATCTGATTATGCAAACAAAAAAATTATACTTGGAACAGTCAAATTTTGAGAAATTTGGAAGGTAGGGTACTTACCGATTTTAGTCGAATTCTCAAAAAATTTTATTTGTAGAATTAAAATTTTATTCAATTTAGTTGGAATTAACTTGATTTTATCTGATTATGCAAACAGAAAAAGTATGCTTGGAACAGTCAAATTTTGAGAAATTTGGAAGAATAAAATTTTGAGAAATTTGGAAGGTGGGGTACTTACCGATTTTAGTCGAATTCTCAAAAAATTTTATTTGTAGAATTAAAATTTTATTCAATTTAGTTGGAGTTAATTTGATTTTATCTGATTATGCAAACAAAAAAATTATACTTGGAACAGTCAAATTTTGAGAAATTTGGAAGAGTCAAATTTTGAGAAATTTGGAAGAGTCAAATTTTTAGAAATTAGGAAGGTGGGATACTTACCGATTTTAGGCGAATCCTCAAAAAATTTTATTTGTAGAATTAAAATTTTATTCAATTTAGTTGGAATTAACTTGATTTTATCTGATTTTGCCAACAAAAAAATTATACTTGGAACAGTCAAATTTTGAGAAATTTGGAAGGTAGGGTACTTACCGATTTTAGTCGAATTCTCAAAAAATTTTATTTGTAGAATTAAAATTTTATTCAATTTAGTTGGAGTTAACTTGATTTTATCTGATTATGCAAACAAAAAAATTATACTTGGAACAGTCAAATTTTGAGAAATTTGGAAGGTAGGGTACTTACCGATTTTAGTCGAATTCTCAAAAAATTTTATTTGTAGAATTAAAATTTTATTCAATTTAGTTGGAGTTAACTTGATTTTATCTGATTATGCAAACAAAAAAATTACACTTGGAACAGTCAAATTTTGAGAAATTTGGAAGAGTCAAATTTTGAGAAATTTGGAACGTGGGGTACTTGCCGATTTTAGTCGAATTCTCAAAAAATTTTATTTTTAGAATTAAAATTGTATTCAATTTAGTTGGAATTAACTTGATTTTATCTGATTTCGCCAACAAAAAAATTATACTTGGAGCAGTCAAATTTTGAGAAATTTGGAAGAGTCAAATTTTGAGAAATTTGGAAGAGTCAAATTTTGAGAAATTTGGAAGTTAGGGTACTTACCGATTTTAGTCGAATTCTAAAAAATTTTATTTGTAGAATTAAAATTTTATTCAATTTAGTTGGAATTAACTTGATTTTATCTGATTATGCAAACAAAAAAATTATACTTGGAACAGTCAAATTTTGAGAAATTTGGAAGGTAGGGTACTTACCGATTTTAGTCGAATTCTCAAAAAATTTTATTTGTAGAATTAAAATTTTATTCAATTTAGTTGGAATTAACTTGATTTTATCTGATTATGCAAACAAAAAAAGTATGCTTGGAACAGTCAAATTTTGAGAAATTTGGAAGAATAAATTTTGAGAAATTAGGAAGGTGGGGTACTTACCGATTTTAGTCGAATTCTCAAAAAATTTTATTTGTAGAATTAAAATTTTATTCAATTTAGTTGGAGTTAATTTGATTTTATCTGATTATGCAAACAAAAAAATTATACTTGGAACAGTCAAATTTTGAGAAATTTGGAAGAGTCAAATTTTGAGAAATTAGGAAGGTGGGGTACTTACCGATTTTAGCCGAATTCTCAAAAAATTTTATTTGTAGAATTAAAATTTTATTCAATTTAGTTGGAATTAACTTGATTTTATCTGATTATGCCAACAAAAAAATTATACTTGGAACAGTCAAATTTTGAGAAATTTGGAAGGTAGGGTACTTACCGATTTTAGTCGAATTCTAAAAAAATTTTATTTGTAGAATTAAAATTTTATTCAATTTAGTTGGAATTAACTTGATTTTATCTGATTATGCCAACAAAAAAATTATACTTGGAACAGTCCAATTTTGAGAAATTTGGAAGGTAGGGTACTTACCGATTTTAGTCGAATTCTCAAAAAATTTTATTTGTAGAATTAAAATTTTATTCAATTTAGTTGGAATTAACTTGATTTTATCTGATTATGCCAACAAAAAAATTATACTTGGAACAGTCAAATTTTGAGAAATTTGGAAGTTAGGGTACTTACCGATTTTAGTCGAATTCTCAAAAAAAATTTTTTGTAGAATTAAAATTTTATTCAATTTAGTTGAAATTAACTTGATTTTATCTGATTATGCAAACAAAAAAATTATACTTGGAACAGTCAAATTTTGAGAAATTTGGAACGTGGGGTACTTACCGATTTTAGTCGAATTCGCAAAAAATTTTATTTGTAGAATTAAAATTTTATACAATTTAGTTGGAATAAACTTGATTTTATCTGATTATGCAAACAAAATAATTATACTTGGGACAGTCAAATTTTGAGAAATTTGGAAGGTAGGGTACTTACCGATTTTAGCCGAATTCTCAAAAAATTTTATTTGTAGAATTAAAATTTTATTCAATTTAGTTGGAATTAACTTGATTTTATCTGATTATGCCAACAAAAAAATTATACTTGGAACAGTCAAATTTTGAGAAATTTGGAAGAATCAAATTTTGAGAAATTTGGAAGGTGGGGTACTTACCGATTTTAGCCGAATTCTCAAAAAATTTTATTTGTAGAATTAAAATTTTATTCAATTTAGTTGGAATTAACTTGATTTTATCTGATTATGCCAACAAAAAAATTATACTTGGAACAGTCAAATTTTGAGAAATTTGGAAGGTAGGGTACTTACCGATTTGAGTCGAATTCTAAAAAAATTTTATTGGTAGAATTAAAATTTTATTCAATTTAGTTGGAATTAACTTGATTTTATCTGATTATGCCAACAAAAAAATTATACTTGGAACAGTCCAATTTTGAGAAATTTGGAATGTAGGGTACTTACCGATTTTAGTCGAATTCTCAAAAAATTTTATTTGTAGAATTAAAATTTTATTCAATTTAGTTGGAGTTAACTTGATTTTATCTGATTATGCAAACAAAAAAATTACACTTGGAACAGTCAAATTTTGAGAAATTTGGAAGAGTCAAATTTTGAGAAATTTGGAACGTGGGGTACTTGCCGATTTTAGTCGAATTCTCAAAAAATTTTATTTTTAGAATTAAAATTGTATTCAATTTAGTTGGAATTAACTTGATTTTATCTGATTTCGCCAACAAAAAAATTATACTTGGAGCAGTCAAATTTTGAGAAATTTGGAAGAGTCAAATTTTGAGAAATTTGGAAGAGTCAAATTTTGAGAAATTTGGAAGTTAGGGTACTTACCGATTTTAGTCGAATTCTAAAAAATTTTATTAGTAGAATTAAAATTTTATTCAATTTAGTTGGAATTAACTTGATTTTATCTGATTATGCAAACAAAAAAATTATACTTGGAACAGTCAAATTTTGAGAAATTTGGAAGGTAGGGTACTTACCGATTTTAGTCGAATTCTCAAAAAATTTTATTTGTAGAATTAAAATTTTATTCAATTTAGTTGGAATTAACTTGATTTTATCTGATTATGCAAACAGAAAAAGTATGCTTGGAACAGTCAAATTTTGAGAAATTTGGAAGAATAAAATTTTGAGAAATTTGGAAGGTGGGGTACTTACCGATTTTAGTCGAATTCTCAAAAAATTTTATTTGTAGAATTAAAATTTTATTCAATTTAGTTGGAGTTAATTTGATTTTATCTGATTATGCAAACAAAAAAATTATACTTGGAACAGTCAAATTTTGAGAAATTTGGAAGAGTCAAATTTTGAGAAATTTGGAAGAGTCAAATTTTTAGAAATTAGGAAGGTGGGATACTTACCGATTTTAGTCGAATCCTCAAAAAATTTTATTTGTAGAATTAAAATTTTATTCAATTTAGTTGGAATTAACTTGATTTTATCTGATTTTGCCAACAAAAAAATTATACTTGGAACAGTCAAATTTTGAGAAATTTGGAAGGTAGGGTACTTACCGATTTTAGTCGAATTCTCAAAAAATTTTATTTGTAGAATTAAAATTTTATTCAATTTAGTTGGAGTTAACTTGATTTTATCTGATTATGCAAACAAAAAAATTATACTTGGAACAGTCAAATTTTGAGAAATTTGGAAGGTAGGGTACTTACCGATTTTAGTCGAATTCTCAAAAAATTTTATTTGTAGAATTAAAATTTTATTCAATTTAGTTGGAGTTAACTTGATTTTATCTGATTATGCAAACAAAAAAATTACACTTGGAACAGTCAAATTTTGAGAAATTTGGAAGAGTCAAATTTTGAGAAATTTGGAACGTGGGGTACTTGCCGATTTTAGTCGAATTCTCAAAAAATTTTATTTTTAGAATTAAAATTGTATTCAATTTAGTTGGAATTAACTTGATTTTATCTGATTTCGCCAACAAAAAAATTATACTTGGAGCAGTCAAATTTTGAGAAATTTGGAAGAGTCAAATTTTGAGAAATTTGGAAGAGTCAAATTTTGAGAAATTTGGAAGTTAGGGTACTTACCGATTTTAGTCGAATTCTAAAAAATTTTATTTGTAGAATTAAAATTTTATTCAATTTAGTTGGAATTAACTTGATTTTATCTGATTATGCAAACAAAAAAATTATACTTGGAACAGTCAAATTTTGAGAAATTTGGAAGGTAGGGTACTTACCGATTTTAGTCGAATTCTCAAAAAATTTTATTTGTAGAATTAAAATTTTATTCAATTTAGTTGGAATTAACTTGATTTTATCTGATTATGCAAACAAAAAAAGTATGCTTGGAACAGTCAAATTTTGAGAAATTTGGAAGAGTCAAATTTTGAGAAATTAGGAAGGTGGGGTACTTACCGCTTTTAGCCGAATTCTCAAAAAATTTTATTTGTAGAATTAAAATTTTATTCAATTTAGTTGGAATTAACTTGATTTTATCTGATTATGCCAACAAAAAAATTATACTTGGAACAGTCAAATTTTGAGAAATTTGGAAGGTAGGGTACTTACCGATTTTAGTCGAATTCTAAAAAAATTTTATTTGTAGAATTAAAATTTTATTCAATTTAGTTGGAATTAACTTGATTTTATCTGATTATGCCAACAAAAAAATTATACTTGGAACAGTCCAATTTTGAGAAATTTGGAAGGTAGGGTACTTACCGATTTTAGTCGAATTCTCAAAAAATTTTATTTGTAGAATTAAAATTTTATTCAATTTAGTTGGAATTAACTTGATTTTATCTGATTATGCCAACAAAAAAATTATACTTGGAACAGTCAAATTTTGAGAAATTTGGAAGTTAGGGTACTTACCGATTTTAGTCGAATTCTCAAAAAAAATTTTTTGTAGAATTAAAATTTTATTCAATTTAGTTGAAATTAACTTGATTTTATCTGATTATGCAAACAAAAAAATTATACTTGGAACAGTCAAATTTTGAGAAATTTGGAACGTGGGGTACTTACCGATTTTAGTCGAATTCTAAAAAAATTTTATTTGTAGAATTAAAATTTTATTCAATTTAGTTGGAATTAACTTGATTTTATCTGATTATGCCAACAAAAAAATTATACTTGGAACAGTCCAATTTTGAGAAATTTGGAAGGTAGGGTACTTACCGATTTTAGCCGAATTCTCAAAAAATTTTATTTGTAGAATTAAAATTTTATTCAATTTAGTTGGAATTAACTTGATTTTATCTGATTATGCCAACAAAAAAATTATACTTGGAACAGTCAAATTTTGAGAAATTTGGAAGTTAGGGTACTTACCGATTTTAGTCGAATTCTCAAAAAAAATTTTTTGTAGAATTAAAATTTTATTCAATTTAGTTGAAATTAACTTGATTTTATCTGATTATGCAAACAAAAAAATTATACTTGGAACAGTCAAATTTTGAGAAATTTGGAACGTGGGGTACTTACCGATTTTAGTCGAATTCGCAAAAAATTTTATTTGTAGAATTAAAATTTTATACAATTTAGTTGGAATAAACTTGATTTTATCTGATTATGCAAACAAAATAATTATACTTGGGACAGTCAAATTTTGAGAAATTTGGAAGGTAGGGTACTTACCGATTTTAGCCGAATTCTCAAAAAATTTTATTTGTAGAATTAAAATTTTATTCAATTTAGTTGGAATTAACTTGATTTTATCTGATTATGCCAACAAAAAAATTATACTTGGAACAGTCAAATTTTGAGAAATTTGGAAGAGTCAAATTTTGAGAAATTTGGAAGGTGGGGTACTTACCGATTTTAGTCGAATCCTCAAAAAATTTTATTTGTAGAATTAAAATTTTATTCAATTTAGTTGGAATTAACTTGATTTTATCTGATTTTGCCAACAAAAAAATTATACTTGGAACAGTCAAATTTTGAGAAATTTGGAAGGTAGGGTACTTACCGATTTTAGTCGAATTCTAAAAAAATTTTATTTGTAGAATTAAAATTTTATTCAATTTAGTTGGAATTAACTTGATTTTATCTGATTATGCCAACAAAAAAATTATACTTGGAACAGTCCAATTTTGAGAAATTTGGAATGTAGGGTACTTACCGATTTTAGTCGAATTCTCAAAAAATTTTATTTGTAGAATTAAAATTTTATTCAATTTAGTTGGAGTTAACTTGATTTTATCTGATTATGCAAACAAAAAAATTACACTTGGAACAGTCAAATTTTGAGAAATTTGGAAGAGTCAAATTTTGAGAAATTTGGAACGTGGGGTACTTGCCGATTTTAGTCGAATTCTCAAAAAATTTTATTTTTAGAATTAAAATTGTATTCAATTTAGTTGGAATTAACTTGATTTTATCTGATTTCGCCAACAAAAAAATTATACTTGGAGCAGTCAAATTTTGAGAAATTTGGAAGAGTCAAATTTTGAGAAATTTGGAAGAGTCAAATTTTGAGAAATTTGGAAGGTAGGGTACTTACCGATTTTAGTCGAATTCTAAAAAATTTTATTTGTAGAATTAAAATTTTATTCAATTTAGTTGGAATTAACTTGATTTTATCTGATTATGCAAACAAAAAAATTATACTTGGAACAGTCAAATTTTGAGAAATTTGTAAGGTAGGGTACTTACCGATTTTAGTCGAATTCTCAAAAAATGTTATTTGTAGAATTAAAATTTTATTCAATTTAGTTGGAATTAACTTGATTTTATCTGATTATGCAAACAAAAAAAGTATGCTTGGAACAGTCAAATTTTGAGAAATTTGGAAGAATAAAATTTTGAGAAATTTGGAAGGTGGGGTACTTACCGATTTTAGCCGAATTCTCAAAAAATTTTATTTGTAGAATTAAAATTTTATTCAATTTAGTTGGAATTAACTTGATTTTATCTGATTATGCCAACAAAAAAATTATACTTGGAACAGTCCAATTTTGAGAAATTTGGAAGGTAGGGTACTTACCGATTTTAGTCGAATTCTCAAAAAATTTTATTTGTAGAATTAAAATTTTATTCAATTTAGTTGGAATTAACTTGATTTTATCTGATTATGCCAACAAAAAAATTATACTTGGAACAGTCAAATTTTGAGAAATTTGGAAGTTAGGGTACTTACCGATTTTAGTCGAATTCTCAAAAAAAATTTTTTGTAGAATTAAAATTTTATTCAATTTAGTTGAAATTAACTTGATTTTATCTGATTATGCAAACAAAAAAATTATACTTGGAACAGTCAAATTTTGAGAAATTTGGAACGTGGGGTACTTACCGATTTTAGTCGAATTCGCAAAAAATTTTATTTGTAGAATTAAAATTTTATACAATTTAGTTGGAATAAACTTGATTTTATCTGATTATGCAAACAAAATAATTATACTTGGGACAGTCAAATTTTGAGAAATTTGGAAGGTAGGGTACTTACCGATTTTAGCCGAATTCTCAAAAAATTTTATTTGTAGAATTAAAATTTTATTCAATTTAGTTGGAATTAACTTGATTTTATCTGATTATGCCAACAAAAAAATTATACTTGGAACAGTCAAATTTTGAGAAATTTGGAAGAGTCAAATTTTGAGAAATTTGGAAGGTGGGGTACTTACCGATTTTAGTCGAATCCTCAAAAAATTTTATTTGTAGAATTAAAATTTTATTCAATTTATTTGGAATTAACTTGATTTTATCTGATTTTGCCAACAAAAAAATTATACTTGGAACAGTCAAATTTTGAGAAATTTGGAAGAGTCAAATTTTGAGAAATTAGGAAGGTGGGGTACTTACCGATTTTAGCCGAATTCTCAAAAAATTTTATTTGTAGAATTAAAATTTTATTCAATTTAGTTGGAATTAACTTGATTTTATCTGATTATGCCAACAAAAAAATTATACTTGGAACAGTCAAATTTTGAGAAATTTGGAAGGTAGGGTACTTACCGATTTTAGTCGAATTCTAAAAAAATTTTATTTGTAGAATTAAAATTTTATTCAATTTAGTTGGAATTAACTTGATTTTATCTGATTATGCCAACAAAAAAATTATACTTGGAACAGTCCAATTTTGAGAAATTTGGAAGGTAGGGTACTTACCGATTTTAGTCGAATTCTCAAAAAATTTTATTTGTAGAATTAAAATTTTATTCAATTTAGTTGGAATTAACTTGATTTTATCTGATTATGCCAACAAAAAAATTATACTTGGAACAGTCAAATTTTGAGAAATTTGGAAGTTAGGGTACTTACCGATTTTAGTCGAATTCTCAAAAAAAATTTTTTGTAGAATTAAAATTTTATTCAATTTAGTTGAAATTAACTTGATTTTATCTGATTATGCAAACAAAAAAATTATACTTGGAACAGTCAAATTTTGAGAAATTTGGAACGTGGGGTACTTACCGATTTTAGTCGAATTCGCAAAAAATTTTATTTGTAGAATTAAAATTTTATACATTTTAGTTGGAATAAACTTGATTTTATCTGATTATGCAAACAAAATAATTATACTTGGGACAGTCAAATTTTGAGAAATTTGGAAGGTAGGGTACTTACCGATTTTAGCCGAATTCTCAAAAAATTTTATTTGTAGAATTAAAATTTTATTCAATTTAGTTGGAATTAACTTGATTTTATCTGATTATGCCAACAAAAAAATTATACTTGGAACAGTCAAATTTTGAGAAATTTGGAAGAGTCAAATTTTGAGAAATTTGGAAGGTGGGGTACTTACCGATTTTAGTCGAATCCTCAAAAAATTTTATTTGTAGAATTAAAATTTTATTCAATTTAGTTGGAATTAACTTGATTTTATCTGATTTTGCCAACAAAAAAATTATACTTGGAACAGTCAAATTTTGAGAAATTTGGAAGGTAGGGTACTTACCGATTTTAGTCGAATTCTAAAAAAATTTTATTTGTAGAATTAAAATTTTATTCAATTTAGTTGGAATTAACTTGATTTTATCTGATTATGCCAACAAAAAAATTATACTTGGAACAGTCCAATTTTGAGAAATTTGGAATGTAGGGTACTTACCGATTTTAGTCGAATTCTCAAAAAATTTTATTTGTAGAATTAAAATTTTATTCAATTTAGTTGGAGTTAACTTGATTTTATCTGATTATGCAAACAAAAAAATTACACTTGGAACAGTCAAATTTTGAGAAATTTGGAAGAGTCAAATTTTGAGAAATTTGGAACGTGGGGTACTTGCCGATTTTAGTCGAATTCTCAAAAAATTTTATTTTTAGAATTAAAATTGTATTCAATTTAGTTGGAATTAACTTGATTTTATCTGATTTCGCCAACAAAAAAATTATACTTGGAGCAGTCAAATTTTGAGAAATTTGGAAGAGTCAAATTTTGAGAAATTTGGAAGAGTCAAATTTTGAGAAATTTGGAAGGTAGGGTACTTACCGATTTTAGTCGAATTCTAAAAAATTTTATTTGTAGAATTAAAATTTTATTCAATTTAGTTGGAATTAACTTGATTTTATCTGATTATGCAAACAAAAAAATTATACTTGGAACAGTCAAATTTTGAGAAATTTGTAAGGTAGGGTACTTACCGATTTTAGTCGAATTCTCAAAAAATGTTATTTGTAGAATTAAAATTTTATTCAATTTAGTTGGAATTAACTTGATTTTATCTGATTATGCAAACAAAAAAAGTATGCTTGGAACAGTCAAATTTTGAGAAATTTGGAAGAATAAAATTTTGAGAAATTTGGAAGGTGGGGTACTTACCGATTTTAGCCGAATTCTCAAAAAATTTTATTTGTAGAATTAAAATTTTATTCAATTTAGTTGGAATTAACTTGATTTTATCTGATTATGCCAACAAAAAAATTATACTTGGAACAGTCAAATTTTGAGAAATTTGGAAGGTAGGGTACTTACCGATTTTAGTCGAATTCTAAAAAAATTTTATTTGTAGAATTAAAATTTTATTCAATTTAGTTGGAATTAACTTGATTTTATCTGATTATGCCAACAAAAAAATTATACTTGGAACAGTCCAATTTTGAGAAATTTGGAAGGTAGGGTACTTACCGATTTTAGTCGAATTCTCAAAAAATTTTATTTGTAGAATTAAAATTTTATTCAATTTAGTTGGAATTAACTTGATTTTATCTGATTATGCCAACAAAAAAATTATACTTGGAACAGTCAAATTTTGAGAAATTTGGAAGTTAGGGTACTTACCGATTTTAGTCGAATTCTAAAAAAATTTTATTTGTAGAATTAAAATTTTATTCAATTTAGTTGGAATTAACTTGATTTTATCTGATTATGCCAACAAAAAAATTATACTTGGAACAGTCCAATTTTGAGAAATTTGGAATGTAGGGTACTTACCGATTTTAGCCGAATTCTCAAAAAATTTTATTTGTAGAATTAAAATTTTATTCAATTTAGTTGGAATTAACTTGATTTTATCTGATTATGCCAACAAAAAAATTATACTTGGAACAGTCAAATTTTGAGAAATTTGGAAGAGTCAAATTTTGAGAAATTTGGAAGGTGGGGTACTTACCGATTTTAGTCGAATTCTCAAAAAATTTTATTTGTAGAATTAAAATTTTATTCAATTTAGTTGGAGTTAATTTGATTTTATCTGATTATGCAAACAAAAAAATTATACTTGGAACAGTCAAATTTTGAGAAATTTGGAAGAGTCAAATTTTGAGAAATTAGGAAGGTGGGGTACTTACCGATTTTAGCCGAATTCTCAAAAAATTTTATTTGTAGAATTAAAATTTTATTCAATTTAGTTGGAATTAACTTGATTTTATCTGATTATGCCAACAAAAAAATTATACTTGGAACAGTCAAATTTTGAGAAATTTGGAAGTTAGGGTACTTACCGATTTTAGTCGAATTCTCAAAAAAAATTTTTTGTAGAATTAAAATTTTATTCAATTTAGTTGAAATTAACTTGATTTTATCTGATTATGCAAACAAAAAAATTATACTTGGAACAGTCAAATTTTGAGAAATTTGGAACGTGGGGTACTTACCGATTTTAGTCGAATTCGCAAAAAATTTTATTTGTAGAATTAAAATTTTATTCAATTTAGTTGGAATAAACTTGATTTTATCTGATTATGCAAACAAAATAATTATACTTGGGACAGTCAAATTTTGAGAAATTTGGAAGGTAGGGTACTTACCGATTTTAGCCGAATTCTCAAAAAATTTTATTTGTAGAATTAAAATTTTATTCAATTTAGTTGGAATTAACTTGATTTTATCTGATTATGCCAACAAAAAAATTATACTTGGAACAGTCAAATTTTGAGAAATTTGGAAGAGTCAAATTTTGAGAAATTTGGAAGGTGGGGTACTTACCGATTTTAGTCGAATCCTCAAAAAATTTTATTTGTAGAATTAAAATTTTATTCAATTTAGTTGGAATTAACTTGATTTTATCTGATTTTGCCAACAAAAAAATTATACTTGGAACAGTCAAATTTTGAGAAATTTGGAAGGTAGGGTACTTACCGATTTTAGTCGAATTCTAAAAAAATTTTATTTGTAGAATTAAAATTTTATTCAATTTAGTTGGAATTAACTTGATTTTATCTGATTATGCCAACAAAAAAATTATACTTGGAACAGTCCAATTTTGAGAAATTTGGAATGTAGGGTACTTACCGATTTTAGTCGAATTCTCAAAAAATTTTATTTGTAGAATTAAAATTTTATTCAATTTAGTTGGAGTTAACTTGATTTTATCTGATTATGCAAACAAAAAAATTACACTTGGAACAGTCAAATTTTGAGAAATTTGGAAGAGTCAAATTTTGAGAAATTTGGAACGTGGGGTACTTGCCGATTTTAGTCGAATTCTCAAAAAATTTTATTTTTAGAATTAAAATTGTATTCAATTTAGTTGGAATTAACTTGATTTTATCTGATTTCGCCAACAAAAAAATTATACTTGGAGCAGTCAAATTTTGAGAAATTTGGAAGAGTCAAATTTTGAGAAATTTGGAAGAGTCAAATTTTGAGAAATTTGGAAGAGTCAAATTTTGAGAAATTTGGAAGGTAGGGTACTTACCGATTTTAGTCGAATTCTAAAAAATTTTATTTGTAGAATTAAAATTTTATTCAATTTAGTTGGAATTAACTTGATTTTATCTGATTATGCAAACAAAAAAATTATACTTGGAACAGTCAAATTTTGAGAAATTTGTAAGGTAGGGTACTTACCGATTTTAGTCGAATTCTCAAAAAATGTTATTTGTAGAATTAAAATTTTATTCAATTTAGTTGGAATTAACTTGATTTTATCTGATTATGCAAACAAAAAAAGTATGCTTGGAACAGTCAAATTTTGAGAAATTTGGAAGAATAAAATTTTGAGAAATTTGGAAGGTGGGGTACTTACCGATTTTAGTCGAATTCTCAAAAAATTTTATTTGTAGAATTAAAATTTTATTCAATTTAGTTGGAATTAACTTGATTTTATCTGATTATGCCAACAAAAAAATTATACTTGGAACAGTCCAATTTTGAGAAATTTGGAAGGTAGGGTACTTACCGATTTTAGTCGAATTCTCAAAAAATTTTATTTGTAGAATTAAAATTTTATTCAATTTAGTTGGAATTAACTTGATTTTATCCGATTATGCCAACAAAAAAATTATACTTGGAACAGTCAAATTTTGAGAAATTTGGAAGTTAGGGTACTTACCGATTTTAGTCGAATTCTCAAAAAAAAATTTTTGTAGAATTAAAATTTTATTCAATTTAGTTGAAATTAACTTGATTTTATCTGATTATGCAAACAAAAAAATTATACTTGGAACAGTCAAATTTTGAGAAATTTGGAACGTGTGGTACTTACCGATTTTAGTCGAATTCTCAAAAAATTTTATTTTTAGAATTAAAATTGTATTCAATTTAGTTGGAATTAACTTGATTTTATCTGATTTTGCCAACAAAAAAATTATACTTGGAACAGTCAAATTTTGAGAAATTTGGAAGAGTCAAATTTTGAGAAATTTGGAAGGTGGGGTACTTACCGATTTTAGTCGAATTCGCAAAAAATTTTATTTGTAGAATTAAAATTTTATACAATTTAGTTGGAATAAACTTGATTTTATCTGATTATGCAAACAAAATAATTATACTTGGGATAGTCAAATTTTGAGAAATTTGGAAGGTAGGGTACTTACCGATTTTAGCCGAATTCTCAAAAAATTTTATTTGTAGAATTAAAATTTTATTCAATTTAGTTGGAATTAACTTGATTTTATCTGATTATGCCAACAAAAAAATTATACTTGGAACAGTCAAATTTTGAGAAATTTGGAAGTTAGGGTACTTACCGATTTTAGTCGAATTCTCAAAAAAAATTTTTTGTAGAATTAAAATTTTATTCAATTTAGTTGAAATTAACTTGATTTTATCTGATTATGCAAACAAAAAAATTATACTTGGAACAGTCAAATTTTGAGAAATTTGGAACGTGGGGTACTTACCGATTTTAGTCGAATTCGCAAAAAATTTTATTTGTAGAATTAAAATTTTATACAATTTAGTTGGAATAAACTTGATTTTATCTGATTATGCAAACAAAATAATTATACTTGGGACAGTCAAATTTTGAGAAATTTGGAAGGTAGGGTACTTACCGATTTTAGCCGAATTCTCAAAAAATTTTATTTGTAGAATTAAAATTTTATTCAATTTAGTTGGAATTAACTTGATTTTATCTGATTATGCCAACAAAAAAATTATACTTGGAACAGTCAAATTTTGAGAAATTTGGAAGAGTCAAATTTTGAGAAATTTGGAAGGTGGGGTACTTACCGATTTTAGTCGAATTCTCAAAAAATTTTATTTGTAGAATTAAAATTTTATTCAATTTAGTTGGAGTTAATTTGATTTTATCTGATTATGCAAACAAAAAAATTATACTTGGAACAGTCAAATTTTGAGAAATTTGGAAGAGTCAAATTTTGAGAAATTAGGAAGGTGGGGTACTTACCGATTTTAGCCGAATTCTCAAAAAATTTTATTTGTAGAATTAAAATTTTATTCAATTTAGTTGGAATTAACTTGATTTTATCTGATTATGCCAACAAAAAAATTATACTTGGAACAGTCAAATTTTGAGAAATTTGGAAGTTAGGGTACTTACCGATTTTAGTCGAATTCTCAAAAAAAATTTTTTGTAGAATTAAAATTTTATTCAATTTAGTTGAAATTAACTTGATTTTATCTGATTATGCAAACAAAAAAATTATACTTGGAACAGTCAAATTTTGAGAAATTTGGAACGTGGGGTACTTACCGATTTTAGTCGAATTCGCAAAAAATTTTATTTGTAGAATTAAAATTTTATACAATTTAGTTGGAATAAACTTGATTTTATCTGATTATGCAAACAAAATAATTATACTTGGGACAGTCAAATTTTGAGAAATTTGGAAGGTAGGGTACTTACCGATTTTAGCCGAATTCTCAAAAAAATTTATTTGTAGAATTAAAATTTTATTCAATTTAGTTGGAATTAACTTGATTTTATCTGATTATGCCAACAAAAAAATTATACTTGGAACAGTCAAATTTTGAGAAATTTGGAAGAGTCAAATTTTGAGAAATTTGGAAGGTGGGGTACTTACCGATTTTAGTCGAATCCTCAAAAAATTTTATTTGTAGAATTAAAATTTTATTCAATTTAGTTGGAATTAACTTGATTTTATCTGATTTTGCCAACAAAAAAATTATACTTGGAACAGTCAAATTTTGAGAAATTTGGAAGGTAGGGTACTTACCGATTTTAGTCGAATTCTAAAAAAATTTTATTTGTAGAATTAAAATTTTATTCAATTTAGTTGGAATTAACTTGATTTTATCTGATTATGCCAACAAAAAAATTATACTTGGAACAGTCCAATTTTGAGAAATTTGGAATGTAGGGTACTTACCGATTTTAGTCGAATTCTCAAAAAATTTTATTTGTAGAATTAAAATTTTATTCAATTTAGTTGGAGTTAACTTGATTTTATCTGATTATGCAAACAAAAAAATTACACTTGGAACAGTCAAATTTTGAGAAATTTGGAAGAGTCAAATTTTGAGAAATTTGGAACGTGGGGTACTTGCCGATTTTAGTCGAATTCTCAAAAAATTTTATTTTTAGAATTAAAATTGTATTCAATTTAGTTGGAATTAACTTGATTTTATCTGATTTCGCCAACAAAAAAATTATACTTGGAGCAGTCAAATTTTGAGAAATTTGGAAGAGTCAAATTTTGAGAAATTTGGAAGAGTCAAATTTTGAGAAATTTGGAAGAGTCAAATTTTGAGAAATTTGGAAGGTAGGGTACTTACCGATTTTAGTCGAATTCTAAAAAATTTTATTTGTAGAATTAAAATTTTATTCAATTTAGTTGGAATTAACTTGATTTTATCTGATTATGCAAACAAAAAAATTATACTTGGAACAGTCAAATTTTGAGAAATTTGTAAGGTAGGGTACTTACCGATTTTAGTCGAATTCTCAAAAAATGTTATTTGTAGAATTAAAATTTTATTCAATTTAGTTGGAATTAACTTGATTTTATCTGATTATGCAAACAAAAAAAGTATGCTTGGAACAGTCAAATTTTGAGAAATTTGGAAGAATAAAATTTTGAGAAATTTGGAAGGTGGGGTACTTACCGATTTTAGTCGAATTCTCAAAAAATTTTATTTGTAGAATTAAAATTTTATTCAATTTAGTTGGAATTAACTTGATTTTATCTGATTATGCCAACAAAAAAATTATACTTGGAACAGTCCAATTTTGAGAAATTTGGAAGGTAGGGTACTTACCGATTTTAGTCGAATTCTCAAAAAATTTTATTTGTAGAATTAAAATTTTATTCAATTTAGTTGGAATTAACTTGATTTTATCCGATTATGCCAACAAAAAAATTATACTTGGAACAGTCAAATTTTGAGAAATTTGGAAGTTAGGGTACTTACCGATTTTAGTCGAATTCTCAAAAAAAAATTTTTGTAGAATTAAAATTTTATTCAATTTAGTTGAAATTAACTTGATTTTATCTGATTATGCAAACAAAAAAATTATACTTGGAACAGTCAAATTTTGAGAAATTTGGAACGTGGGGTACTTACCGATTTTAGTCGAATTCTCAAAAAATTTTATTTTTAGAATTAAAATTGTATTCAATTTAGTTGGAATTAACTTGATTTTATCTGATTTTGCCAACAAAAAAATTATACTTGGAACAGTCAAATTTTGAGAAATTTGGAAGAGTCAAATTTTGAGAAATTTGGAAGGTGGGGTACTTACCGATTTTAGTCGAATTCGCAAAAAATTTTATTTGTAGAATTAAAATTTTATACAATTTAGTTGGAATAAACTTGATTTTATCTGATTATGCAAACAAAATAATTATACTTGGGATAGTCAAATTTTGAGAAATTTGGAAGGTAGGGTACTTACCGATTTTAGCCGAATTCTCAAAAAATTTTATTTGTAGAATTAAAATTTTATTCAATTTAGTTGGAATTAACTTGATTTTATCTGATTATGCCAACAAAAAAATTATACTTGGAACAGTCAAATTTTGAGAAATTTGGAAGAGTCAAATTTTGAGAAATTTGGAAGGTGGGGTACTTACCGATTTTAGTCGAATCCTCAAAAAATTTTATTTGTAGAATTAAAATTTTATTCAATTTAGTTGGAATTAACTTGATTTTATCTGATTTTGCCAACAAAAAAATTATACTTGGAACAGTCAAATTTTGAGAAATTTGGAAGGTAGGGTACTTACCGATTTTAGTCGAATTCTAAAAAAATTTTATTTGTAGAATTAAAATTTTATTCAATTTAGTTGGAATTAACTTGATTTTATCTGATTATGCCAACAAAAAAATTATACTTGGAACAGTCCAATTTTGAGAAATTTGGAATGTAGGGTACTTACCGATTTTAGTCGAATTCTCAAAAAATTTTATTTGTAGAATTAAAATTTTATTCAATTTAGTTGGAGTTAACTTGATTTTATCTGATTATGCAAACAAAAAAATTACACTTGGAACAGTCAAATTTTGAGAAATTTGGAAGAGTCAAATTTTGAGAAATTTGGAACGTGGGGTACTTGCCGATTTTAGTCGAATTCTCAAAAAATTTTATTTTTAGAATTAAAATTGTATTCAATTTAGTTGGAATTAACTTGATTTTATCTGATTTCGCCAACAAAAAAATTATACTTGGAGCAGTCAAATTTTGAGAAATTTGGAAGAGTCAAATTTTGAGAAATTTGGAAGAGTCAAATTTTGAGAAATTTGGAAGGTAGGGTACTTACCGATTTTAGTCGAATTCTAAAAAATTTTATTTGTAGAATTAAAATTTTATTCAATTTAGTTGGAATTAACTTGATTTTATCTGATTATGCAAACAAAAAAATTATACTTGGAACAGTCAAATTTTGAGAAATTTGTAAGGTAGGGTACTTACCGATTTTAGTCGAATTCTCAAAAAATGTTATTTGTAGAATTAAAATTTTATTCAATTTAGTTGGAATTAACTTGATTTTATCTGATTATGCAAACAAAAAAAGTATGCTTGGAACAGTCAAATTTTTAGAAATTTGGAAGAATAAAATTTTGAGAAATTTGGAAGGTGGGGTACTTACCGATTTTAGTCGAATTCTCAAAAAATTTTATTTGTAGAATTAAAATTTTATTCAATTTAGTTGAAATTAACTTGATTTTATCTGATTATGCAAACAAAAAAATTATACTTGGAACAGTCAAATTTTGAGAAATTTGGAAGGTAGGGTACTTACCGATTTTAGTCGAATTCTCAAAAAATTTTATTTGTAGAATTAAAATTTTATTCAATTTAGTTGAAATTAACTTGATTTTATCTGATTATGCAAACAAAAAAATTATACTTGGAAAAGTCAAATTTTGAGAAATTTGGAAGGTAGGGTACTTACCGATTTTAGCCGAATTCTCAAAAAATTTTATTTGTAGAATTAAAATTTTATTCAATTTAGTTGGAATTAACTTGATTTTATCTGATTATGCAAACAAAAAAATTATACTTGGAAAAGTCAAATTTTGAGAAATTTGGAAGGTAGGGTACTTACCGATTTTAGCCGAATTCTCAAAAAATTTTATTTGTAGAATTAAAATTTTATTCAATTTAGTTGGAATTAACTTGATTTTATCTGATTATGCCAACAAAAAAATTATACTTGGAACAGTCAAATTTTGAGAAATTTGGAAGGTAGGGTACTTACCGATTTTAGTCGAATTCTAAAAAAATTTTATTTGTAGAATTAAAATTTTATTCAATTTAGTTGGAATTAACTTGATTTTATCTGATTATGCCAACAAAAAAATTATACTTGGAACAGTCAAATTTTGAGAAATTTGGAAGTTAGGGTACTTACCGATTTTAGTCGAATTCTCAAAAAATTTTATTTGTAGAATTAAAATTTTATTCAATTTAGTTGGAATTAACTTGATTTTATCTGATTATGCAAACAAAAAAATTATACTTGGAACAGTCAAATTTTGAGAAATTTGTAAGGTAGGGTACTTACCGATTTTAGTCGAATTCTCAAAAAATGTTATTTGTAGAATTAAAATTTTATTCAATTTAGTTGGAATTAACTTGATTTTATCTGATTATGCAAACAAAAAAAGTATGCTTGGAACAGTCAAATTTTTAGAAATTTGGAAGAATAAAATTTTGAGAAATTTGGAAGGTGGGGTACTTACCGATTTTAGTCGAATTCTCAAAAAATTTTATTTGTAGAATTAAAATTTTATTCAATTTAGTTGGAGTTAATTTGATTTTATCTGATTATGCAAACAAAAAAATTATACTTGGAACAGTCAAATTTTGAGAAATTTGGAAGAGTCAAATTTTGAGAAATTTGGAAGAGTCAAATTTTTAGAAATTAGGAAGGTGGGGTACTTACCGATTTTAGTCGAATCCTCAAAAAATTTTATTTGTAGAATTAAAATTTTATTCAATTTAGTTGGAATTAACTTGATTTTATCTGATTTTGCCAACAAAAAAATTATACTTGGAACAGTCAAATTTTGAGAAATTTGGAAGGTAGGGTACTTACCGATTTTAGTC
The DNA here is from genome assembly GCA_946251845.1 of Andrena fulva. NCBI lineage: Eukaryota > Metazoa > Arthropoda > Insecta > Hymenoptera > Andrenidae > Andrena > Andrena fulva. The sequence goes on along the minus strand of OX276331.1, from coordinate 17,267,363 downwards.
GAATTCTCAAAAAATTTTATTTGTAGAATTAAAATTTTATTCAATTTAGTTGAAATTAACTTGATTTTATCTGATTATGCAAACAAAAAAATTATACTTGGAACAGTCAAATTTTGAGAAATTTGGAAGGTAGGGTACTTACCGATTTTAGTCGAATTCTCAAAAAATTTTATTTGTAGAATTAAAATTTTATTCAATTTAGTTGAAATTAACTTGATTTTATCTGATTATGCAAACAAAAAAATTATACTTGGAAAAGTCAAATTTTGAGAAATTTGGAAGGTAGGGTACTTACCGATTTTAGTCGAATTCTCAAAAAATTTTATTTGTAGAATTAAAATTTTATTCAATTTAGTTGGAATTAACTTGATTTTATCTGATTATGCCAACAAAAAAATTATACTTGGAACAGTCAAATTTTGAGAAATTTGGAAGGTAGGGTACTTACCGATTTTAGTCGAATTCTAAAAAAAATTTATTGGTAGAATTAAAATTTTATTCAATTTAGTTGGAATTAACTTGATTTTATCTGATTATGCAAACAAAAAAATTATACTTGGAACAGTCAAATTTTGAGAAATTTGGAAGGTAGGGTACTTACCGATTTTAGTCGAATTCTCAAAAAATTTTATTTGTAGAATTAAAATTTTATTCAATTTAGTTGGAGTTAACTTGATTTTATCTGATTATGCAAACAAAAAAATTATACTTGGAACAGTCAAATTTTGAGAAATTTGGAAGAGTCAAATTTTGAGAAATTTGGAAGGTGGGGTACTTACCGATTTTAGCCGAATTCTCAAAAAATTTTATTTGTAGAATTAAAATTTTATTCAATTTAGTTGGAATTAACTTGATTTTATCTGATTATGCCAACAAAAAAATTATACTTGGAACAGTCAAATTTTGAGAAATTTGGACGGTAGGGTACTTACCGATTTTAGTCGAATTCTAAAAAAAATTTATTGGTAGAATTAAAATTTTATTCAATTTAGTTGGAATTAACTTGATTTTATCTGATTATGCCAACAAAAAAATTATACTTGGAGCAGTCAAATTTTTAGAAATTTGGAAGAGTCAAATTTTGAGAAATTTGTAAGAGTCAAATTTTGAGAAATTTGGAAGGTAGGGTACTTACCGATTTTAGTCGAATTCTCAAAAAATTTTATTTGTAGAATTAAAATTTTATTCAATTTAGTTGGAGTTAACTTGATTTTATCTGATTATGCAAACAAAAAAATTACACTTGGGACAGTCAAATTTTGAGAAATTTGGAAGAGACAAATTTTGAGAAATTTGGAACGTGGGGTACTTGCCGATTTTAGTCGAATTCTCAAAAAATTTTATTTTTAGAATTAAAATTGTATTCAATTTAGTTGGAATTAACTTGATTTTATCTGATTTCGCCAACAAAAAAATTATACTTGGAGCAGTCAAATTTTGAGAAATTTGGAAGAGTCAAATTTTGAGGAATTTGGAAGAGTCAAATTTTGAGAAATTTGGAAGGTAGGGTACTTACCGATTTTAGTCGAATTCTAAAAAATTTTATTTGTAGAATTAAAATTTTATTCAATTTAGTTGGAATTAACTTGATTTTATCTGATTATGCAAACAAAAAAATTATACTTGGAACAGTCAAATTTTGAGAAATTTGGAAGGTAGGGTACTTACCGATTTTAGTCGAATTCTCAAAAAATTTTATTTGTAGAATTAAAATTTTATTCAATTTAGTTGGAATTAACTTGATTTTATCTGATTATGCAAACAAAAAAAGTATGCTTGGAACAGTCAAATTTTGAGAAATTTGGAAGAATAAAATTTTGAGAAATTTGGAAGGTGGGGTACTTACCGATTTTAGCCGAATTCTCAAAAAATTTTATTTGTAGAATTAAAATTTTATTCAATTTAGTTGGAATTAACTTGATTTTATCTGATTATGCCAACAAAAAAATTATACTTGGAACAGTCAAATTTTGAGAAATTTGGAAGGTAGGGTACTTACCGATTTTAGTCGAATTCTAAAAAAATTTTATTTGTAGAATTAAAATTTTATTCAATTTAGTTGGAATTAACTTGATTTTATCTGATTATGCCAACAAAAAAATTATACTTGGAACAGTCCAATTTTGAGAAATTTGGAAGGTAGGGTACTTACCGATTTTAGTCGAATTCTCAAAAAATTTTATTTGTAGAATTAAAATTTTATTCAATTTAGTTGGAATTAACTTGATTTTATCTGATTATGCCAACAAAAAAATTATACTTGGAACAGTCAAATTTTGAGAAATTTGGAAGTTAGGGTACTTACCGATTTTAGTCGAATTCTCAAAAAAAATTTTTTGTAGAATTAAAATTTTATTCAATTTAGTTGAAATTAACTTGATTTTATCTGATTATGCAAACAAAAAAATTATACTTGGAACAGTCAAATTTTGAGAAATTTGGAAGGTAGGGTACTTACCGATTTTAGTCGAATTCTCAAAAAATTTTATTTGTAGAATTAAAATTTTATTCAATTTAGTTGGAGTTAACTTGATTTTATCTGATTATGCAAACAAAAAAATTATACTTGGAACAGTCAAATTTTGAGAAATTTGGAAGAGTCAAATTTTGAGAAATTTGGAAGGTGGGGTACTTACCGATTTTAGCCGAATTCTCAAAAAATTTTATTTGTAGAATTAAAATTTTATTCAATTTAGTTGGAATTAACTTGATATTATCTGATTATGCCAACAAAAAAATTATACTTGGAACAGTCAAATTTTGAGAAATTTGGAAGGTAGGGTACTTACCGATTTTAGTCGAATTCTAAAAAAAATTTATTGGTAGAATTAAAATTTTATTCAATTTAGTTGGAATTAACTTGATTTTATCTGATTATGCCAACAAAAAAATTATACTTGGAGCAGTCAAATTTTTAGAAATTTGGAAGAGTCAAATTTTGAGAAATTTGGAAGAGTCAAATTTTGAGAAATTTGGAAGGTAGGGTACTTACCGATTTTAGTCGAATTCTCAAAAAATTTTATTTGTAGAATTAAAATTTTATTCAATTTAGTTGGAGTTAACTTGATTTTATCTGATTATGCAAACAAAAAAATTACACTTGGGACAGTCAAATTTTGAGAAATTTGGAAGAGTCAAATTTTGAGAAATTTGGAACGTGGGGTACTTGCCGATTTTAGTCGAATTCTCAAAAAATTTTATTTTTAGAATTAAAATTGTATTCAATTTAGTTGGAATTAACTTGATTTTATCTGATTTCGCCAACAAAAAAATTATACTTGGAGCAGTCAAATTTTGAGAAATTTGGAAGAGTCAAATTTTGAGAAATTTGGAAGAGTCAAATTTTGAGAAATTTGGAAGAGTCAAATTTTGAGAAATTTGGAAGGTAGGGTACTTACCGATTTTAGTCGAATTCTAAAAAATTTTATTTGTAGAATTAAAATTTTATTCAATTTAGTTGGAATTAACTTGATTTTATCTGATTATGCAAACAAAAAAATTATACTTGGAACAGTCAAATTTTGAGAAATTTGGAAGGTAGGGTACTTACCGATTTTAGTCGAATTCTCAAAAAATTTTATTTGTAGAATTAAAAATTTATTCAATTTAGTTGGAATTAACTTGATTTTATCTGATTATGCAAACAAAAAAAGTATGCTTGGAACAGTCAAATTTTGAGAAATTTGGAAGAATAAAATTTTGAGAAATTTGGAAGGTGGGGTACTTACCGATTTTAGTCGAATTCGCAAAAAATTTTATTTGTAGAATTAAAATTTTATACAATTTAGTTGGAATAAACTTGATTTTATCTGATTATGCAAACAAAATAATTATACTTGGGACAGTCAAATTTTGAGAAATTTGGAAGGTAGGGTACTTACCGATTTTAGCCGAATTCTCAAAAAATTTTATTTGTAGAATTAAAATTTTATTCAATTTAGTTGGAATTAACTTGATTTTATCTGATTATGCCAACAAAAAAATTATACTTGGAACAGTCAAATTTTGAGAAATTTGGAAGAGTCAAATTTTGAGAAATTTGGAAGAGTCAAATTTTGAGAAATTTGGAAGGTGGGGTACTTACCGATTTTAGTCGAATCCTCAATAAATTTTATTTGTAGAATTAAAATTTTATTCAATTTAGTTGGAATTAACTTGATTTTATCTGATTTTGCCAACAAAAAAATTATACTTGGAACAGTCAAATTTTGAGAAATTTGGAAGGTAGGGTACTTACCGATTTTAGTCGAATTCTCAAAAAATTTTATTTGTAGAATTAAAATTTTATTCAATTTAGTTGGAATTAACTTGATTTTATCTGATTATGCAAACAAAAAAAGTATGCTTGGAACAGTCAAATTTTGAGAAATTTGGAAGAGTCAAATTTTGAGAAATTTGGAAGGTAGGGTACTTACCGATTTTAGTCGAATTCTAAAAAATTTTATTTGTAGAATTAATATTTTATTCAATTTAGTTGGAATTAACTTGATTTTATCTGATTATGCAAACAAAAAAATTATACTTGGAACAGTCAAATTTTGAGAAATTTGGAAGGTAGGGTACTTACCGATTTTAGTCGAATTCTCAAAAAATTTTATTTGTAGAATTAAAATTTTATTCAATTTAGTTGGAATTAACTTGATTTTATCTGATTTTGCCAACAAAAAAATTATACTTGGAACAGTCAAATTTTGAGAAATTTGGAAGGTAGGGTACTTACCGATTTTAGTCGAATTCTCAAAAAATTTTATTTGTAGAATTAAAATTTTATTCAATTTAGTTGAAATTAACTTGATTTTATCTGATTATGCAAACAATAAAATTATACTTGGAACAGTCAAATTTTGAGAAATTTGGAAGGTAGGGTACTTACCGATTTTAGTCGAATTCTCAAAAAATTTTATTTGTAGAATTAAAATTTTATTCAATTTAGTTGGAATTAACTTGATTTTATCTGATTATGCAAACAAAAAAAGTATGCTTGGAACAGTCAAATTTTGAGAAATTTGGAAGAATAAAATTTTGAGAAATTTGGAAGGTGGGGTACTTACCGATTTTAGTCGAATTCTCAAAAAATGTTATTTGTAGAATTAAAATTTTATTCAATTTAGTTGGAGTTAACTTGATTTTATCTGATTATGCAAACAAAAAAATTATACTTGGAACAGTCAAATTTTGAGAAATTTGGAAGAGTCAAATTTTGAGAAATTTGGAAGAGTCAAATTTTGAGAAATTTGGAACGTGGGGTACTTACCGATTTTAGTCGAATTCTCAAAAAATTTTATTTTTAGAATTAAAATTTTATTCAATTTAGTTGGAATTAACTTGATTTTATCTGATTTCGCCAACAAAAAAATTATACTTGGAGCAGTCAAATTTTGAGAAATTTGGAAGAGTCAAATTTTGAGAAATTTGGAAGAGTCAAATTTTGAGAAATTTGGAAGGTAGGGTACTTACCGATTTTAGTCGAATTCTCAAAAAATTTTATTTGTAGAATTAAAATTTTATTCAATTTAGTTGGAATTAACTTGATTTTATCTGATTTTGCCAACAAAAAAATTATACTTGGAACAGTCAAATTTTGAGAAATTTGGAAGGTAGGGTACTTACCGATTTTAGTCGAATTCTCAAAAAATTTTATTTGTAGAATTAAAATTTTATTCAATTTAGTTGAAATTAACTTGATTTTATCTGATTATGCAAACAATAAAATTATACTTGGAACAGTCAAATTTTGAGAAATTTGGAAGGTAGGGTACTTACCGATTTTAGTCGAATTCTCAAAAAATTTTATTTGTAGAATTAAAATTTTATTCAATTTAGTTGAAATTAACTTGATTTTATCTGATTATGCAAACAAAAAAATTATACTTGGAACAGTCAAATTTTGAGAAATTTGGAAGGTAGGGTACTTACCGATTTTAGTCGAATTCTCAAAAAATTTTATTTGTAGAATTAAAATTTTATTCAATTTAGTTGGAATTAACTTGATTTTATCTGATTATGCAAACAAAAAAAGTATGCTTGGAACAGTCAAATTTTGAGAAATTTGGAAGAATAAAATTTTGAGAAATTTGGAAGGTGGGGTACTTACCGATTTTAGTCGAATTCTCAAAAAATGTTATTTGTAGAATTAAAATTTTATTCAATTTAGTTGGAGTTAACTTGATTTTATCTGATTATGCAAACAAAAAAATTATACTTGGAACAGTCAAATTTTGAGAAATTTGGAAGGGTCAAATTTTGAGAAATTTGGAAGAGTCAAATTTTGAGAAATTTGGAACGTGGGGTACTTACCGATTTTAGTCGAATTCTCAAAAAATTTTATTTTTAGAATTAAAATTTTATTCAATTTAGTTGGAATTAACTTGATTTTATCTGATTTCGCCAACAAAAAAATTATACTTGGAGCAGTCAAATTTTGAGAAATTTGGAAGAGTCAAATTTTGAGAAATTTGGAAGGTAGGGTACTTACCGATTTTAGTCGAATTCTAAAAAATTTTATTTTTAGAATTAAAATTTTATTCAATTTAGTTGGAATTAACTTGATTTTATCTGATTTCGCCAACAAAAAAATTATACTTGGAGCAGTCAAATTTTGAGAAATTTGGAAGAGTCAAATTTTGAGAAATTTGGAAGAGTCAAATTTTGAGAAATTTGGAAGGTAGGGTACTTACCGATTTTAGTCGAATTCTCAAAAAATTTTATTTGTAGAATTAAAATTTTATTCAATTTAGTTGGAATTAACTTGATTTTATCTGATTTTGCCAACAAAAAAATTATACTTGGAACAGTCAAATTTTGAGAAATTTGGAAGGTAGGGTACTTACCGATTTTAGTCGAATTCTCAAAAAATTTTATTTGTAGAATTAAAATTTTATTCAATTTAGTTGAAATTAACTTGATTTTATCTGATTATGCAAACAATAAAATTATACTTGGAACAGTCAAATTTTGAGAAATTTGGAAGGTAGGGTACTTACCGATTTTAGTCGAATTCTCAAAAAATTTTATTTGTAGAATTAAAATTTTATTCAATTTAGTTGAAATTAACTTGATTTTATCTGATTATGCAAACAAAAAAATTATACTTGGAACAGTCAAATTTTGAGAAATTTGGAAGGTAGGGTACTTACCGATTTTAGTCGAATTCTCAAAAAATTTTATTTGTAGAATTAAAATTTTATTCAATTTAGTTGGAATTAACTTGATTTTATCTGATTATGCAAACAAAAAAAGTATGCTTGGAACAGTCAAATTTTGAGAAATTTGGAAGAATAAAATTTTGAGAAATTTGGAAGGTGGGGTACTTACCGATTTTAGTCGAATTCTCAAAAAATGTTATTTGTAGAATTAAAATTTTATTCAATTTAGTTGGAGTTAACTTGATTTTATCTGATTATGCAAACAAAAAAATTATACTTGGAACAGTCAAATTTTGAGAAATTTGGAAGGGTCAAATTTTGAGAAATTTGGAAGAGTCAAATTTTGAGAAATTTGGAACGTGGGGTACTTACCGATTTTAGTCGAATTCTCAAAAAATTTTATTTTTAGAATTAAAATTTTATTCAATTTAGTTGGAATTAACTTGATTTTATCTGATTTCGCCAACAAAAAAATTATACTTGGAGCAGTCAAATTTTGAGAAATTTGGAAGAGTCAAATTTTGAGAAATTTGGAAGGTAGGGTACTTACCGATTTTAGTCGAATTCTAAAAAATTTTATTTGTAGAATTAAAATTTTATTCAATTTAGTTGGAATTAACTTGATTTTATCTGATTATGCCAACAAAAAAATTATACTTGGAACAGTCAAATTTTGAGAAATTTGGAAGTTAGGGTACTTACCGATTTTAGTCGAATTCTCAAAAAAAATTTTTTGTAGAATTAAAATTTTATTCAATTTAGTTGAAATTAACTTGATTTTATCTGATTATGCAAACAAAAAAATTATACTTGGAACAGTCAAATTTTGAGAAATTTGGAAGGTAGGGTACTTACCGATTTTAGTCGAATTCTCAAAAAATTTTATTTGTAGAATTAAAATTTTATTCAATTTAGTTGGAGTTAACTTGATTTTATCTGATTATGCAAACAAAAAAATTATACTTGGAACAGTCAAATTTTGAGAAATTTGGAAGAGTCAAATTTTGAGAAATTTGGAAGGTGGGGTACTTACCGATTTTAGCCGAATTCTCAAAAAATTTTATTTGTAGAATTAAAATTTTATTCAATTTAGTTGGAATTAACTTGATTTTATCTGATTATGCCAACAAAAAAATTATACTTGGAACAGTCAAATTTTGAGAAATTTGGAAGGTAGGGTACTTACCGATTTTAGTCGAATTCTAAAAAAAATTTATTGGTAGAATTAAAATTTTATTCAATTTAGTTGGAATTAACTTGATTTTATCTGATTATGCCAACAAAAAAATTATACTTGGAGCAGTCAAATTTTTAGAAATTTGGAAGAGTCAAATTTTGAGAAATTTGGAAGAGTCAAATTTTGAGAAATTTGGAAGGTAGGGTACTTACCGATTTTAGTCGAATTCTCAAAAAATTTTATTTGTAGAATTAAAATTTTATTCAATTTAGTTGGAGTTAACTTGATTTTATCTGATTATGCAAACAAAAAAATTACACTTGGGACAGTCAAATTTTGAGAAATTTGGAAGAGTCAAATTTTGAGAAATTTGGAAGGTGGGGTACTTACCGATTTTAGTCGAATTCTCAAAAAATGTTATTTGTAGAATTAAAATTTTATTCAATTTAGTTGGAGTTAACTTGATTTTATCTGATTATGCAAACAAAAAAATTATACTTGGAACAGTCAAATTTTGAGAAATTTGGAAGAGTCAAATTTTGAGAAATTTGGAAGAGTCAAATTTTGAGAAATTTGGAACGTGGGGTACTTACCGATTTTAGTCGAATTCTCAAAAAATTTTATTTTTAGAATTAAAATTTTATTCAATTTAGTTGGAATTAACTTGATTTTATCTGATTTCGCCAACAAAAAAATTATACTTGGAGCAGTCAAATTTTGAGAAATTTGGAAGAGTCAAATTTTGAGAAATTTGGAAGAGTCAAATTTTGAGAAATTTGGAAGGTAGGGTACTTACCGATTTTAGTCGAATTCTCAAAAAATTTTATTTGTAGAATTAAAATTTTATTCAATTTAGTTGGAATTAACTTGATTTTATCTGATTTTGCCAACAAAAAAATTATACTTGGAACAGTCAAATTTTGAGAAATTTGGAAGGTAGGGTACTTACCGATTTTAGTCGAATTCTCAAAAAATTTTATTTGTAGAATTAAAATTTTATTCAATTTAGTTGAAATTAACTTGATTTTATCTGATTATGCAAACAATAAAATTATACTTGGAACAGTCAAATTTTGAGAAATTTGGAAGGTAGGGTACTTACCGATTTTAGTCGAATTCTCAAAAAATTTTATTTGTAGAATTAAAATTTTATTCAATTTAGTTGAAATTAACTTGATTTTATCTGATTATGCAAACAAAAAAATTATACTTGGAACAGTCAAATTTTGAGAAATTTGGAAGGTAGGGTACTTACCGATTTTAGTCGAATTCTCAAAAAATTTTATTTGTAGAATTAAAATTTTATTCAATTTAGTTGGAATTAACTTGATTTTATCTGATTATGCAAACAAAAAAAGTATGCTTGGAACAGTCAAATTTTGAGAAATTTGGAAGAATAAAATTTTGAGAAATTTGGAAGGTGGGGTACTTACCGATTTTAGTCGAATTCTCAAAAAATGTTATTTGTAGAATTAAAATTTTATTCAATTTAGTTGGAGTTAACTTGATTTTATCTGATTATGCAAACAAAAAAATTATACTTGGAACAGTCAAATTTTGAGAAATTTGGAAGGGTCAAATTTTGAGAAATTTGGAAGAGTCAAATTTTGAGAAATTTGGAACGTGGGGTACTTACCGATTTTAGTCGAATTCTCAAAAAATTTTATTTTTAGAATTAAAATTTTATTCAATTTAGTTGGAATTAACTTGATTTTATCTGATTTCGCCAACAAAAAAATTATACTTGGAGCAGTCAAATTTTGAGAAATTTGGAAGAGTCAAATTTTGAGAAATTTGGAAGGTAGGGTACTTACCGATTTTAGTCGAATTCTAAAAAATTTTATTTGTAGAATTAAAATTTTATTCAATTTAGTTGGAATTAACTTGATTTTATCTGATTATGCCAACAAAAAAATTATACTTGGAACAGTCAAATTTTGAGAAATTTGGAAGTTAGGGTACTTACCGATTTTAGTCGAATTCTCAAAAAAAATTTTTTGTAGAATTAAAATTTTATTCAATTTAGTTGAAATTAACTTGATTTTATCTGATTATGCAAACAAAAAAATTATACTTGGAACAGTCAAATTTTGAGAAATTTGGAAGGTAGGGTACTTACCGATTTTAGTCGAATTCTCAAAAAATTTTATTTGTAGAATTAAAATTTTATTCAATTTAGTTGGAGTTAACTTGATTTTATCTGATTATGCAAACAAAAAAATTATACTTGGAACAGTCAAATTTTGAGAAATTTGGAAGAGTCAAATTTTGAGAAATTTGGAAGGTGGGGTACTTACCGATTTTAGCCGAATTCTCAAAAAATTTTATTTGTAGAATTAAAATTTTATTCAATTTAGTTGGAATTAACTTGATTTTATCTGATTATGCCAACAAAAAAATTATACTTGGAACAGTCAAATTTTGAGAAATTTGGAAGGTAGGGTACTTACCGATTTTAGTCGAATTCTAAAAAAAATTTATTGGTAGAATTAAAATTTTATTCAATTTAGTTGGAATTAACTTGATTTTATCTGATTATGCCAACAAAAAAATTATACTTGGAGCAGTCAAATTTTTAGAAATTTGGAAGAGTCAAATTTTGAGAAATTTGGAAGAGTCAAATTTTGAGAAATTTGGAAGGTAGGGTACTTACCGATTTTAGTCGAATTCTCAAAAAATTTTATTTGTAGAATTAAAATTTTATTCAATTTAGTTGGAGTTAACTTGATTTTATCTGATTATGCAAACAAAAAAATTACACTTGGGACAGTCAAATTTTGAGAAATTTGGAAGAGTCAAATTTTGAGAAATTTGGAACGTGGGGTACTTGCCGATTTTAGTCGAATTCTCAAAAAATTTTATTTTTAGAATTAAAATTGTATTCAATTTAGTTGGAATTAACTTGATTTTATCTGATTTCGCCAACAAAAAAATTATACTTGGAGCAGTCAAATTTTGAGAAATTTGGAAGAGTCAAATTTTGAGAAATTTGGAAGAGTCAAATTTTGAGAAATTTGGAAGGTAGGGTACTTACCGATTTTAGTCGAATTCTAAAAAATTTTATTTGTAGAATTAAAATTTTATTCAATTTAGTTGGAATTAACTTGATTTTATCTGATTATGCAAACAAAAAAATTATACTTGGAACAGTCAAATTTTGAGAAATTTGGAAGGTAGGGTACTTACCGATTTTAGTCGAATTCTCAAAAAATTTTATTTGTAGAATTAAAAATTTATACAATTTAGTTGGAATTAACTTGATTTTATCTGATTATGCAAACAAAAAAAGTATGCTTGGAACAGTCAAATTTTGAGAAATTTGGAAGAATAAAATTTTGAGAAATTTGGAAGGTGGGGTACTTACCGATTTTAGTCGAATTCGCAAAAAATTTTATTTGTAGAATTAAAATTTTATACAATTTAGTTGGAATAAACTTGATTTTATCTGATTATGCAAACAAAATAATTATACTTGGGACAGTCAAATTTTGAGAAATTTGGAAGGTAGGGTACTTACCGATTTTAGCCGAATTCTCAAAAAATTTTATTTGTAGAATTAAAATTTTATTCAATTTAGTTGGAATTAACTTGATTTTATCTGATTATGCCAACAAAAAAATTATACTTGGAACAGTCAAATTTTGAGAAATTTGGAAGAGTCAAATTTTGAGAAATTTGGAAGAGTCAAATTTTGAGAAATTTGGAAGGTGGGGTACTTACCGATTTTAGTCGAATCCTCAAAAAATTTTATTTGTAGAATTAAAATTTTATTCAATTTAGTTGGAATTAACTTGATTTTATCTGATTTTGCCAACAAAAAAATTATACTTGGAACAGTCAAATTTTGAGAAATTTGGAAGGTAGGGTACTTACCGATTTTAGTCGAATTCTCAAAAAATTTTATTTGTAGAATTAAAAATTTATTCAATTTAGTTGGAATTAACTTGATTTTATCTGATTATGCAAACAAAAAAAGTATGCTTGGAACAGTCAAATTTTGAGAAATTTGGAAGAATAAAATTTTGAGAAATTTGGAAGGTGGGGTACTTACCGATTTTAGTCGAATTCGCAAAAAATTTTATTTGTAGAATTAAAATTTTATACAATTTAGTTGGAATAAACTTGATTTTATCTGATTATGCAAACAAAATAATTATACTTGGGACAGTCAAATTTTGAGAAATTTGGAAGGTAGGGTACTTACCGATTTTAGCCGAATTCTCAAAAAATTTTATTTGTAGAATTAAAATTTTATTCAATTTAGTTGGAATTAACTTGATTTTATCTGATTATGCCAACAAAAAAATTATACTTGGAACAGTCAAATTTTGAGAAATTTGGAAGAGTCAAATTTTGAGAAATTTGGAAGAGTCAAATTTTGAGAAATTTGGAAGGTGGGGTACTTACCGATTTTAGTCGAATCCTCAAAAAATTTTATTTGTAGAATTAAAATTTTATTCAATTTAGTTGGAATTAACTTGATTTTATCTGATTATGCAAACAAAAAAATTATACTTGGAACAGTCAAATTTTGAGAAATTTGGAAGGTAGGGTACTTACCGATTTTAGTCGAATTCTCAAAAAATTTTATTTGTAGAATTAAAATTTTATTCAATTTAGTTGGAATTAACTTGATTTTATCTGATTATGCAAACAAAAAAAGTATGCTTGGAACAGTCAAATTTTGAGAAATTTGGAAGAATAAAATTTTGAGAAATTTGGAAGGTGGGGTACTTACCGATTTTAGTCGAATTCTCAAAAAATGTTATTTGTAGAATTAAAATTTTATTGAATTTAGTTGGAGTTAACTTGATTTTATCTGATTATGCAAACAAAAAAATTATACTTGGAACAGTCAAATTTTGAGAAATTTGGAAGAGTCAAATTTTGAGAAATTTGGAAGAGTCAAATTTTGAGAAATTTGGAACGTGGGGTACTTACCGATTTTAGTCGAATTCTCAAAAAATTTTATTTTTAGAATTAAAATTTTATTCAATTTAGTTGGAATTAACTTGATTTTATCTGATTTCGCCAACAAAAAAATTATACTTGGAGCAGTCAAATTTTGAGAAATTTGGAAGAGTCAAATTTTGAGAAATTTGGAAGAGTCAAATTTTGAGAAATTTGGAAGGTAGGGTACTTACCGATTTTAGTCGAATTCTCAAAAAATTTTATTTGTAGAATTAAAATTTTATTCAATTTAGTTGGAATTAACTTGATTTTATCTGATTTTGCCAACAAAAAAATTATACTTGGAACAGTCAAATTTTGAGAAATTTGGAAGGTAGGGTACTTACCGATTTTAGTCGAATTCTCAAAAAATTTTATTTGTAGAATTAAAATTTTATTCAATTTAGTTGAAATTAACTTGATTTTATCTGATTATGCAAACAATAAAATTATACTTGGAACAGTCAAATTTTGAGAAATTTGGAAGGTAGGGTACTTACCGATTTTAGTCGAATTCTCAAAAAATTTTATTTGTAGAATTAAAATTTTATTCAATTTAGTTGAAATTAACTTGATTTTATCTGATTATGCAAACAAAAAAATTATACTTGGAACAGTCAAATTTTGAGAAATTTGGAAGGTAGGGTACTTACCGATTTTAGTCGAATTCTCAAAAAATTTTATTTGTAGAATTAAAATTTTATTCAATTTAGTTGGAATTAACTTGATTTTATCTGATTATGCAAACAAAAAAAGTATGCTTGGAACAGTCAAATTTTGAGAAATTTGGAAGAATAAAATTTTGAGAAATTTGGAAGGTGGGGTACTTACCGATTTTAGTCGAATTCTCAAAAAATGTTATTTGTAGAATTAAAATTTTATTCAATTTAGTTGGAGTTAACTTGATTTTATCTGATTATGCAAACAAAAAAATTATACTTGGAACAGTCAAATTTTGAGAAATTTGGAAGGGTCAAATTTTGAGAAATTTGGAAGAGTCAAATTTTGAGAAATTTGGAACGTGGGGTACTTACCGATTTTAGTCGAATTCTCAAAAAATTTTATTTTTAGAATTAAAATTTTATTCAATTTAGTTGGAATTAACTTGATTTTATCTGATTTCGCCAACAAAAAAATTATACTTGGAGCAGTCAAATTTTGAGAAATTTGGAAGAGTCAAATTTTGAGAAATTTGGAAGGTAGGGTACTTACCGATTTTAGTCGAATTCTAAAAAATTTTATTTGTAGAATTAAAATTTTATTCAATTTAGTTGGAATTAACTTGATTTTATCTGATTATGCCAACAAAAAAATTATACTTGGAACAGTCAAATTTTGAGAAATTTGGAAGTTAGGGTACTTACCGATTTTAGTCGAATTCTCAAAAAAAAATTTTTTGTAGAATTAAAATTTTATTCAATTTAGTTGAAATTAACTTGATTTTATCTGATTATGCAAACAAAAAAATTATACTTGGAACAGTCAAATTTTGAGAAATTTGGAAGGTAGGGTACTTACCGATTTTAGTCGAATTCTCAAAAAATTTTATTTGTAGAATTAAAATTTTATTCAATTTAGTTGGAGTTAACTTGATTTTATCTGATTATGCAAACAAAAAAATTATACTTGGAACAGTCAAATTTTGAGAAATTTGGAAGAGTCAAATTTTGAGAAATTTGGAAGGTGGGGTACTTACCGATTTTAGCCGAATTCTCAAAAAATTTTATTTGTAGAATTAAAATTTTATTCAATTTAGTTGGAATTAACTTGATTTTATCTGATTATGCCAACAAAAAAATTATACTTGGAACAGTCAAATTTTGAGAAATTTGGAAGGTAGGGTACTTACCGATTTTAGTCGAATTCTAAAAAAAATTTATTGGTAGAATTAAAATTTTATTCAATTTAGTTGGAATTAACTTGATTTTATCTGATTATGCCAACAAAAAAATTATACTTGGAGCAGTCAAATTTTTAGAAATTTGGAAGAGTCAAATTTTGAGAAATTTGGAAGAGTCAAATTTTGAGAAATTTGGAAGGTAGGGTACTTACCGATTTTAGTCGAATTCTCAAAAAATTTTATTTGTAGAATTAAAATTTTATTCAATTTAGTTGGAGTTAACTTGATTTTATCTGATTATGCAAACAAAAAAATTACACTTGGGACAGTCAAATTTTGAGAAATTTGGAAGAGTCAAATTTTGAGAAATTTGGAACGTGGGGTACTTGCCGATTTTAGTCGAATTCTCAAAAAATTTTATTTTTAGAATTAAAATTGTATTCAATTTAGTTGGAATTAACTTGATTTTATCTGATTATGCCAACAAAAAAATTATACTTGGAACAGTCAAATTTTGAGAAATTTGGAAGTTAGGGTACTTACCGATTTTAGTCGAATTCTCAAAAAAAATTTTTTGTAGAATTAAAATTTTATTCAATTTAGTTGAAATTAACTTGATTTTATCTGATTATGCAAACAAAAAAATTATACTTGGAACAGTCAAATTTTGAGAAATTTGGAAGGTAGGGTACTTACCGATTTTAGTCGAATTCTCAAAAAATTTTATTTGTAGAATTAAAATTTTATTCAATTTAGTTGGAGTTAACTTGATTTTATCTGATTATGCAAACAAAAAAATTATACTTGGAACAGTCAAATTTTGAGAAATTTGGAAGAGTCAAATTTTGAGAAATTTGGAAGGTGGGGTACTTACCGATTTTAGCCGAATTCTCAAAAAATTTTATTTGTAGAATTAAAATTTTATTCAATTTAGTTGGAATTAACTTGATATTATCTGATTATGCCAACAAAAAAATTATACTTGGAACAGTCAAATTTTGAGAAATTTGGAAGGTAGGGTACTTACCGATTTTAGTCGAATTCTAAAAAAAATTTATTGGTAGAATTAAAATTTTATTCAATTTAGTTGGAATTAACTTGATTTTATCTGATTATGCCAACAAAAAAATTATACTTGGAGCAGTCAAATTTTTAGAAATTTGGAAGAGTCAAATTTTGAGAAATTTGGAAGAGTCAAATTTTGAGAAATTTGGAAGGTAGGGTACTTACCGATTTTAGTCGAATTCTCAAAAAATTTTATTTGTAGAATTAAAATTTTATTCAATTTAGTTGGAGTTAACTTGATTTTATCTGATTATGCAAACAAAAAAATTACACTTGGGACAGTCAAATTTTGAGAAATTTGGAAGAGTCAAATTTTGAGAAATTTGGAACGTGGGGTACTTGCCGATTTTAGTCGAATTCTCAAAAAATTTTATTTTTAGAATTAAAATTGTATTCAATTTAGTTGGAATTAACTTGATTTTATCTGATTTCGCCAACAAAAAAATTATACTTGGAGCAGTCAAATTTTGAGAAATTTGGAAGAGTCAAATTTTGAGAAATTTGGAAGAGTCAAATTTTGAGAAATTTGGAAGAGTCAAATTTTGAGAAATTTGGAAGGTAGGGTACTTACCGATTTTAGTCGAATTCTAAAAAATTTTATTTGTAGAATTAAAATTTTATTCAATTTAGTTGGAATTAACTTGATTTTATCTGATTATGCAAACAAAAAAATTATACTTGGAACAGTCAAATTTTGAGAAATTTGGAAGGTAGGGTACTTACCGATTTTAGTCGAATTCTCAAAAAATTTTATTTGTAGAATTAAAAATTTATTCAATTTAGTTGGAATTAACTTGATTTTATCTGATTATGCAAACAAAAAAAGTATGCTTGGAACAGTCAAATTTTGAGAAATTTGGAAGAATAAAATTTTGAGAAATTTGGAAGGTGGGGTACTTACCGATTTTAGTCGAATTCGCAAAAAATTTTATTTGTAGAATTAAAATTTTATACAATTTAGTTGGAATAAACTTGATTTTATCTGATTATGCAAACAAAATAATTATACTTGGGACAGTCAAATTTTGAGAAATTTGGAAGGTAGGGTACTTACCGATTTTAGCCGAATTCTCAAAAAATTTTATTTGTAGAATTAAAATTTTATTCAATTTAGTTGGAATTAACTTGATTTTATCTGATTATGCCAACAAAAAAATTATACTTGGAACAGTCAAATTTTGAGAAATTTGGAAGAGTCAAATTTTGAGAAATTTGGAAGAGTCAAATTTTGAGAAATTTGGAAGGTGGGGTACTTACCGATTTTAGTCGAATCCTCAATAAATTTTATTTGTAGAATTAAAATTTTATTCAATTTAGTTGGAATTAACTTGATTTTATCTGATTTTGCCAACAAAAAAATTATACTTGGAACAGTCAAATTTTGAGAAATTTGGAAGGTAGGGTACTTACCGATTTTAGTCGAATTCTCAAAAAATTTTATTTGTAGAATTAAAATTTTATTCAATTTAGTTGGAATTAACTTGATTTTATCTGATTATGCAAACAAAAAAAGTATGCTTGGAACAGTCAAATTTTGAGAAATTTGGAAGAGTCAAATTTTGAGAAATTTGGAAGGTAGGGTACTTACCGATTTTAGTCGAATTCTAAAAAATTTTATTTGTAGAATTAATATTTTATTCAATTTAGTTGGAATTAACTTGATTTTATCTGATTATGCAAACAAAAAAATTATACTTGGAACAGTCAAATTTTGAGAAATTTGGAAGGTAGGGTACTTACCGATTTTAGTCGAATTCTCAAAAAATTTTATTTGTAGAATTAAAATTTTATTCAATTTAGTTGGAATTAACTTGATTTTATCTGATTTTGCCAACAAAAAAATTATACTTGGAACAGTCAAATTTTGAGAAATTTGGAAGGTAGGGTACTTACCGATTTTAGTCGAATTCTCAAAAAATTTTATTTGTAGAATTAAAATTTTATTCAATTTAGTTGAAATTAACTTGATTTTATCTGATTATGCAAACAATAAAATTATACTTGGAACAGTCAAATTTTGAGAAATTTGGAAGGTAGGGTACTTACCGATTTTAGTCGAATTCTCAAAAAATTTTATTTGTAGAATTAAAATTTTATTCAATTTAGTTGGAATTAACTTGATTTTATCTGATTATGCAAACAAAAAAAGTATGCTTGGAACAGTCAAATTTTGAGAAATTTGGAAGAATAAAATTTTGAGAAATTTGGAAGGTGGGGTACTTACCGATTTTAGTCGAATTCTCAAAAAATGTTATTTGTAGAATTAAAATTTTATTCAATTTAGTTGGAGTTAACTTGATTTTATCTGATTATGCAAACAAAAAAATTATACTTGGAACAGTCAAATTTTGAGAAATTTGGAAGAGTCAAATTTTGAGAAATTTGGAAGAGTCAAATTTTGAGAAATTTGGAACGTGGGGTACTTACCGATTTTAGTCGAATTCTCAAAAAATTTTATTTTTAGAATTAAAATTTTATTCAATTTAGTTGGAATTAACTTGATTTTATCTGATTTCGCCAACAAAAAAATTATACTTGGAGCAGTCAAATTTTGAGAAATTTGGAAGAGTCAAATTTTGAGAAATTTGGAAGAGTCAAATTTTGAGAAATTTGGAAGGTAGGGTACTTACCGATTTTAGTCGAATTCTCAAAAAATTTTATTTGTAGAATTAAAATTTTATTCAATTTAGTTGGAATTAACTTGATTTTATCTGATTTTGCCAACAAAAAAATTATACTTGGAACAGTCAAATTTTGAGAAATTTGGAAGGTAGGGTACTTACCGATTTTAGTCGAATTCTCAAAAAATTTTATTTGTAGAATTAAAATTTTATTCAATTTAGTTGAAATTAACTTGATTTTATCTGATTATGCAAACAATAAAATTATACTTGGAACAGTCAAATTTTGAGAAATTTGGAAGGTAGGGTACTTACCGATTTTAGTCGAATTCTCAAAAAATTTTATTTGTAGAATTAAAATTTTATTCAATTTAGTTGAAATTAACTTGATTTTATCTGATTATGCAAACAAAAAAATTATACTTGGAACAGTCAAATTTTGAGAAATTTGGAAGGTAGGGTACTTACCGATTTTAGTCGAATTCTCAAAAAATTTTATTTGTAGAATTAAAATTTTATTCAATTTAGTTGGAATTAACTTGATTTTATCTGATTATGCAAACAAAAAAAGTATGCTTGGAACAGTCAAATTTTGAGAAATTTGGAAGAATAAAATTTTGAGAAATTTGGAAGGTGGGGTACTTACCGATTTTAGTCGAATTCTCAAAAAATGTTATTTGTAGAATTAAAATTTTATTCAATTTAGTTGGAGTTAACTTGATTTTATCTGATTATGCAAACAAAAAAATTATACTTGGAACAGTCAAATTTTGAGAAATTTGGAAGGGTCAAATTTTGAGAAATTTGGAAGAGTCAAATTTTGAGAAATTTGGAACGTGGGGTACTTACCGATTTTAGTCGAATTCTCAAATAATTTTATTTTTAGAATTAAAATTTTATTCAATTTAGTTGGAATTAACTTGATTTTATCTGATTTCGCCAACAAAAAAATTATACTTGGAGCAGTCAAATTTTGAGAAATTTGGAAGAGTCAAATTTTGAGAAATTTGGAAGGTAGGGTACTTACCGATTTTAGTCGAATTCTAAAAAATTTTATTTGTAGAATTAAAATTTTATTCAATTTAGTTGGAATTAACTTGATTTTATCTGATTATGCCAACAAAAAAATTATACTTGGAACAGTCAAATTTTGAGAAATTTGGAAGTTAGGGTACTTACCGATTTTAGTCGAATTCTCAAAAAAAATTTTTTGTAGAATTAAAATTTTATTCAATTTAGTTGAAATTAACTTGATTTTATCTGATTATGCAAACAAAAAAATTATACTTGGAACAGTCAAATTTTGAGAAATTTGGAAGGTAGGGTACTTACCGATTTTAGTCGAATTCTCAAAAAATTTTATTTGTAGAATTAAAATTTTATTCAATTTAGTTGGAGTTAACTTGATTTTATCTGATTATGCAAACAAAAAAATTATACTTGGAACAGTCAAATTTTGAGAAATTTGGAAGAGTCAAATTTTGAGAAATTTGGAAGGTGGGGTACTTACCGATTTTAGCCGAATTCTCAAAAAATTTTATTTGTAGAATTAAAATTTTATTCAATTTAGTTGGAATTAACTTGATTTTATCTGATTATGCCAACAAAAAAATTATACTTGGAACAGTCAAATTTTGAGAAATTTGGAAGGTAGGGTACTTACCGATTTTAGTCGAATTCTAAAAAAAATTTATTGGTAGAATTAAAATTTTATTCAATTTAGTTGGAATTAACTTGATTTTATCTGATTATGCCAACAAAAAAATTATACTTGGAGCAGTCAAATTTTTAGAAATTTGGAAGAGTCAAATTTTGAGAAATTTGGAAGAGTCAAATTTTGAGAAATTTGGAAGGTAGGGTACTTACCGATTTTAGTCGAATTCTCAAAAAATTTTATTTGTAGAATTAAAATTTTATTCAATTTAGTTGGAGTTAACTTGATTTTATCTGATTATGCAAACAAAAAAATTACACTTGGGACAGTCAAATTTTGAGAAATTTGGAAGAGTCAAATTTTGAGAAATTTGGAAGGTGGGGTACTTACCGATTTTAGTCGAATTCTCAAAAAATGTTATTTGTAGAATTAAAATTTTATTCAATTTAGTTGGAGTTAACTTGATTTTATCTGATTATGCAAACAAAAAAATTATACTTGGAACAGTCAAATTTTGAGAAATTTGGAAGAGTCAAATTTTGAGAAATTTGGAAGAGTCAAATTTTGAGAAATTTGGAACGTGGGGTACTTACCGATTTTAGTCGAATTCTCAAAAAATTTTATTTTTAGAATTAAAATTTTATTCAATTTAGTTGGAATTAACTTGATTTTATCTGATTTCGCCAACAAAAAAATTATACTTGGAGCAGTCAAATTTTGAGAAATTTGGAAGAGTCAAATTTTGAGAAATTTGGAAGAGTCAAATTTTGAGAAATTTGGAAGGTAGGGTACTTACCGATTTTAGTCGAATTCTCAAAAAATTTTATTTGTAGAATTAAAATTTTATTCAATTTAGTTGGAATTAACTTGATTTTATCTGATTTTGCCAACAAAAAAATTATACTTGGAACAGTCAAATTTTGAGAAATTTGGAAGGTAGGGTACTTACCGATTTTAGTCGAATTCTCAAAAAATTTTATTTGTAGAATTAAAATTTTATTCAATTTAGTTGAAATTAACTTGATTTTATCTGATTATGCAAACAATAAAATTATACTTGGAACAGTCAAATTTTGAGAAATTTGGAAGGTAGGGTACTTACCGATTTTAGTCGAATTCTCAAAAAATTTTATTTGTAGAATTAAAATTTTATTCAATTTAGTTGAAATTAACTTGATTTTATCTGATTATGCAAACAAAAAAATTATACTTGGAACAGTCAAATTTTGAGAAATTTGGAAGGTAGGGTACTTACCGATTTTAGTCGAATTCTCAAAAAATTTTATTTGTAGAATTAAAATTTTATTCAATTTAGTTGGAATTAACTTGATTTTATCTGATTATGCAAACAAAAAAAGTATGCTTGGAACAGTCAAATTTTGAGAAATTTGGAAGAATAAAATTTTGAGAAATTTGGAAGGTGGGGTACTTACCGATTTTAGTCGAATTCTCAAAAAATGTTATTTGTAGAATTAAAATTTTATTCAATTTAGTTGGAGTTAACTTGATTTTATCTGATTATGCAAACAAAAAAATTATACTTGGAACAGTCAAATTTTGAGAAATTTGGAAGGGTCAAATTTTGAGAAATTTGGAAGAGTCAAATTTTGAGAAATTTGGAACGTGGGGTACTTACCGATTTTAGTCGAATTCTCAAAAAATTTTATTTTTAGAATTAAAATTTTATTCAATTTAGTTGGAATTAACTTGATTTTATCTGATTTCGCCAACAAAAAAATTATACTTGGAGCAGTCAAATTTTGAGAAATTTGGAAGAGTCAAATTTTGAGAAATTTGGAAGGTAGGGTACTTACCGATTTTAGTCGAATTCTAAAAAATTTTATTTGTAGAATTAAAATTTTATTCAATTTAGTTGGAATTAACTTGATTTTATCTGATTATGCCAACAAAAAAATTATACTTGGAACAGTCAAATTTTGAGAAATTTGGAAGTTAGGGTACTTACCGATTTTAGTCGAATTCTCAAAAAAAATTTTTTGTAGAATTAAAATTTTATTCAATTTAGTTGAAATTAACTTGATTTTATCTGATTATGCAAACAAAAAAATTATACTTGGAACAGTCAAATTTTGAGAAATTTGGAAGGTAGGGTACTTACCGATTTTAGTCGAATTCTCAAAAAATTTTATTTGTAGAATTAAAATTTTATTCAATTTAGTTGGAGTTAACTTGATTTTATCTGATTATGCAAACAAAAAAATTATACTTGGAACAGTCAAATTTTGAGAAATTTGGAAGAGTCAAATTTTGAGAAATTTGGAAGGTGGGGTACTTACCGATTTTAGCCGAATTCTCAAAAAATTTTATTTGTAGAATTAAAATTTTATTCAATTTAGTTGGAATTAACTTGATTTTATCTGATTATGCCAACAAAAAAATTATACTTGGAACAGTCAAATTTTGAGAAATTTGGAAGGTAGGGTACTTACCGATTTTAGTCGAATTCTAAAAAAAATTTATTGGTAGAATTAAAATTTTATTCAATTTAGTTGGAATTAACTTGATTTTATCTGATTATGCCAACAAAAAAATTATACTTGGAGCAGTCAAATTTTTAGAAATTTGGAAGAGTCAAATTTTGAGAAATTTGGAAGAGTCAAATTTTGAGAAATTTGGAAGGTAGGGTACTTACCGATTTTAGTCGAATTCTCAAAAAATTTTATTTGTAGAATTAAAATTTTATTCAATTTAGTTGGAGTTAACTTGATTTTATCTGATTATGCAAACAAAAAAATTACACTTGGGACAGTCAAATTTTGAGAAATTTGGAAGAGTCAAATTTTGAGAAATTTGGAACGTGGGGTACTTGCCGATTTTAGTCGAATTCTCAAAAAATTTTATTTTTAGAATTAAAATTGTATTCAATTTAGTTGGAATTAACTTGATTTTATCTGATTTCGCCAACAAAAAAATTATACTTGGAGCAGTCAAATTTTGAGAAATTTGGAAGAGTCAAATTTTGAGAAATTTGGAAGAGTCAAATTTTGAGAAATTTGGAAGGTAGGGTACTTACCGATTTTAGTCGAATTCTAAAAAATTTTATTTGTAGAATTAAAATTTTATTCAATTTAGTTGGAATTAACTTGATTTTATCTGATTATGCAAACAAAAAAATTATACTTGGAACAGTCAAATTTTGAGAAATTTGGAAGGTAGGGTACTTACCGATTTTAGTCGAATTCTCAAAAAATTTTATTTGTAGAATTAAAAATTTATACAATTTAGTTGGAATTAACTTGATTTTATCTGATTATGCAAACAAAAAAAGTATGCTTGGAACAGTCAAATTTTGAGAAATTTGGAAGAATAAAATTTTGAGAAATTTGGAAGGTGGGGTACTTACCGATTTTAGTCGAATTCGCAAAAAATTTTATTTGTAGAATTAAAATTTTATACAATTTAGTTGGAATAAACTTGATTTTATCTGATTATGCAAACAAAATAATTATACTTGGGACAGTCAAATTTTGAGAAATTTGGAAGGTAGGGTACTTACCGATTTTAGCCGAATTCTCAAAAAATTTTATTTGTAGAATTAAAATTTTATTCAATTTAGTTGGAATTAACTTGATTTTATCTGATTATGCCAACAAAAAAATTATACTTGGAACAGTCAAATTTTGAGAAATTTGGAAGAGTCAAATTTTGAGAAATTTGGAAGAGTCAAATTTTGAGAAATTTGGAAGGTGGGGTACTTACCGATTTTAGTCGAATCCTCAAAAAATTTTATTTGTAGAATTAAAATTTTATTCAATTTAGTTGGAATTAACTTGATTTTATCTGATTTTGCCAACAAAAAAATTATACTTGGAACAGTCAAATTTTGAGAAATTTGGAAGGTAGGGTACTTACCGATTTTAGTCGAATTCTCAAAAAATTTTATTTGTAGAATTAAAAATTTATTCAATTTAGTTGGAATTAACTTGATTTTATCTGATTATGCAAACAAAAAAAGTATGCTTGGAACAGTCAAATTTTGAGAAATTTGGAAGAATAAAATTTTGAGAAATTTGGAAGGTGGGGTACTTACCGATTTTAGTCGAATTCGCAAAAAATTTTATTTGTAGAATTAAAATTTTATACAATTTAGTTGGAATAAACTTGATTTTATCTGATTATGCAAACAAAATAATTATACTTGGGACAGTCAAATTTTGAGAAATTTGGAAGGTAGGGTACTTACCGATTTTAGCCGAATTCTCAAAAAATTTTATTTGTAGAATTAAAATTTTATTCAATTTAGTTGGAATTAACTTGATTTTATCTGATTATGCCAACAAAAAAATTATACTTGGAACAGTCAAATTTTGAGAAATTTGGAAGAGTCAAATTTTGAGAAATTTGGAAGAGTCAAATTTTGAGAAATTTGGAAGGTGGGGTACTTACCGATTTTAGTCGAATCCTCAAAAAATTTTATTTGTAGAATTAAAATTTTATTCAATTTAGTTGGAATTAACTTGATTTTATCTGATTATGCAAACAAAAAAATTATACTTGGAACAGTCAAATTTTGAGAAATTTGGAAGGTAGGGTACTTACCGATTTTAGTCGAATTCTCAAAAAATTTTATTTGTAGAATTAAAATTTTATTCAATTTAGTTGGAATTAACTTGATTTTATCTGATTATGCAAACAAAAAAAGTATGCTTGGAACAGTCAAATTTTGAGAAATTTGGAAGAATAAAATTTTGAGAAATTTGGAAGGTGGGGTACTTACCGATTTTAGTCGAATTCTCAAAAAATGTTATTTGTAGAATTAAAATTTTATTCAATTTAGTTGGAATTAACTTGATTTTATCTGATTTCGCCAACAAAAAAATTATACTTGGAGCAGTCAAATTTTGAGAAATTTGGAAGAGTCAAATTTTGAGAAATTTGGAAGAGTCAAATTTTGAGAAATTTGGAAGGTAGGGTACTTACCGATTTTAGTCGAATTCTCAAAAAATTTTATTTGTAGAATTAAAATTTTATTCAATTTAGTTGGAATTAACTTGATTTTATCTGATTTTGCCAACAAAAAAATTATACTTGGAACAGTCAAATTTTGAGAAATTTGGAAGGTAGGGTACTTACCGATTTTAGTCGAATTCTCAAAAAATTTTATTTGTAGAATTAAAATTTTATTCAATTTAGTTGAAATTAACTTGATTTTATCTGATTATGCAAACAATAAAATTATACTTGGAACAGTCAAATTTTGAGAAATTTGGAAGGTAGGGTACTTACCGATTTTAGTCGAATTCTCAAAAAATTTTATTTGTAGAATTAAAATTTTATTCAATTTAGTTGAAATTAACTTGATTTTATCTGATTATGCAAACAAAAAAATTATACTTGGAACAGTCAAATTTTGAGAAATTTGGAAGGTAGGGTACTTACCGATTTTAGTCGAATTCTCAAAAAATTTTATTTGTAGAATTAAAATTTTATTCAATTTAGTTGGAATTAACTTGATTTTATCTGATTATGCAAACAAAAAAAGTATGCTTGGAACAGTCAAATTTTGAGAAATTTGGAAGAATAAAATTTTGAGAAATTTGGAAGGTGGGGTACTTACCGATTTTAGTCGAATTCTCAAAAAATGTTATTTGTAGAATTAAAATTTTATTCAATTTAGTTGGAGTTAACTTGATTTTATCTGATTATGCAAACAAAAAAATTATACTTGGAACAGTCAAATTTTGAGAAATTTGGAAGGGTCAAATTTTGAGAAATTTGGAAGAGTCAAATTTTGAGAAATTTGGAACGTGGGGTACTTACCGATTTTAGTCGAATTCTCAAAAAATTTTATTTTTAGAATTAAAATTTTATTCAATTTAGTTGGAATTAACTTGATTTTATCTGATTTCGCCAACAAAAAAATTATACTTGGAGCAGTCAAATTTTGAGAAATTTGGAAGAGTCAAATTTTGAGAAATTTGGAAGGTAGGGTACTTACCGATTTTAGTCGAATTCTAAAAAATTTTATTTGTAGAATTAAAATTTTATTCAATTTAGTTGGAATTAACTTGATTTTATCTGATTATGCCAACAAAAAAATTATACTTGGAACAGTCAAATTTTGAGAAATTTGGAAGTTAGGGTACTTACCGATTTTAGTCGAATTCTCAAAAAAAAATTTTTTGTAGAATTAAAATTTTATTCAATTTAGTTGAAATTAACTTGATTTTATCTGATTATGCAAACAAAAAAATTATACTTGGAACAGTCAAATTTTGAGAAATTTGGAAGGTAGGGTACTTACCGATTTTAGTCGAATTCTCAAAAAATTTTATTTGTAGAATTAAAATTTTATTCAATTTAGTTGGAGTTAACTTGATTTTATCTGATTATGCAAACAAAAAAATTATACTTGGAACAGTCAAATTTTGAGAAATTTGGAAGAGTCAAATTTTGAGAAATTTGGAAGGTGGGGTACTTACCGATTTTAGCCGAATTCTCAAAAAATTTTATTTGTAGAATTAAAATTTTATTCAATTTAGTTGGAATTAACTTGATTTTATCTGATTATGCCAACAAAAAAATTATACTTGGAACAGTCAAATTTTGAGAAATTTGGAAGGTAGGGTACTTACCGATTTTAGTCGAATTCTAAAAAAAATTTATTGGTAGAATTAAAATTTTATTCAATTTAGTTGGAATTAACTTGATTTTATCTGATTATGCCAACAAAAAAATTATACTTGGAGCAGTCAAATTTTTAGAAATTTGGAAGAGTCAAATTTTGAGAAATTTGGAAGAGTCAAATTTTGAGAAATTTGGAAGGTAGGGTACTTACCGATTTTAGTCGAATTCTCAAAAAATTTTATTTGTAGAATTAAAATTTTATTCAATTTAGTTGGAGTTAACTTGATTTTATCTGATTATGCAAACAAAAAAATTACACTTGGGACAGTCAAATTTTGAGAAATTTGGAAGAGTCAAATTTTGAGAAATTTGGAACGTGGGGTACTTGCCGATTTTAGTCGAATTCTCAAAAAATTTTATTTTTAGAATTAAAATTGTATTCAATTTAGTTGGAATTAACTTGATTTTATCTGATTTCGCCAACAAAAAAATTATACTTGGAGCAGTCAAATTTTGAGAAATTTGGAAGAGTCAAATTTTGAGAAATTTGGAAGAGTCAAATTTTGAGAAATTTGGAAGGTAGGGTACTTACCGATTTTAGTCGAATTCTAAAAAATTTTATTTGTAGAATTAAAATTTTATTCAATTTAGTTGGAATTAACTTGATTTTATCTGATTATGCAAACAAAAAAATTATACTTGGAACAGTCAAATTTTGAGAAATTTGGAAGGTAGGGTACTTACCGATTTTAGTCGAATTCTCAAAAAATTTTATTTGTAGAATTAAAAATTTATTCAATTTAGTTGGAATTAACTTGATTTTATCTGATTATGCAAACAAAAAAAGTATGCTTGGAACAGTCAAATTTTGAGAAATTTGGAAGAGTCAAATTTTGAGAAATTTGGAAGGTAGGGTACTTACCGATTTTAGTC
Source organism: Andrena fulva (assembly GCA_946251845.1). Taxonomy (NCBI): domain Eukaryota; kingdom Metazoa; phylum Arthropoda; class Insecta; order Hymenoptera; family Andrenidae; genus Andrena; species Andrena fulva. The sequence goes on along the minus strand of OX276331.1, from coordinate 17,239,390 downwards.
GAATTCTAAAAAATTTTATTTGTAGAATTAAAATTTTATTCAATTTAGTTGGAATTAACTTGATTTTATCTGATTATGCAAACAAAAAAATTATACTTGGAACAGTCAAATTTTGAGAAATTTGGAAGGTGGGGTACTTACCGATTTTAGTCGAATTCTCAAAAAATTTTATTTGTAGAATTAAAATTTTATTCAATTTAGTTGGAATTAACTTGATTTTATCTGATTTTGCCAACAAAAAAATTATACTTGGAACAGTCAAATTTTGAGAAATTTGGAAGGTAGGGTACTTACCGATTTTAGTCGAATTCTCAAAAAATGTTATTTGTAGAATTAAAATTTTTTTCAATTTAGTTGGAGTTAACTTGATTTTATCTGATTATGCAAACAAAAAAATTATACTTGGAACAGTCAAATTTTGAGAAATTTGGAAGAGTCAAATTTTGAGAAATTTGGAAGAGTCAAATTTTGAGAAATTTGGAACGTGGGGTACTTACCGATTTTAGTCGAATTCTCAAAAAATTTTATTTTTAGAATTAAAATTTTATTCAATTTAGTTGGAATTAACTTGATTTTATCTGATTTCGCCAACAAAAAAATTATACTTGGAGCAGTCAAATTTTGAGAAATTTGGAAGAGTCAAATTTTGAGAAATTTGGAAGAGTCAAATTTTGAGAAATTTGGAAGGTAGGGTACTTACCGATTTTAGTCGAATTCTCAAAAAATTTTATTTGTAGAATTAAAATTTTATTCAATTTAGTTGGAATTAACTTGATTTTATCTGATTATGCAAACAAAAAAAGTATGCTTGGAACAGTCAAATTTTGAGAAATTTGGAAGAGTCAAATTTTGAGAAATTTGGAAGGTAGGGTACTTACCGATTTTAGTCGAATTCTAAAAAATTTTATTTGTAGAATTAAAATTTTATTCAATTTAGTTGGAATTAACTTGATTTTATCTGATTATGCAAACAAAAAAATTATACTTGGAACAGTCAAATTTTGAGAAATTTGGAAGGTAGGGTACTTACCGATTTTAGTCGAATTCTCAAAAAATTTTATTTGTAGAATTAAAATTTAATTCAATTTAGTTGGAATTAACTTGATTTTATCTGATTATGCAAACAAAAAAAGTATGCTTGGAACAGTCAAATTTTGAGAAATTTGGAAGAATAAAATTTTGAGAAATTTGGAAGGTGGGGTACATACCGATTTTAGTCGAATTCTCAAAAAATTTTATTTGTAGAATTAAAATTTTATTCAATTTAGTTGGAGTTAATTTGATTTTATCTGATTATGCAAACAAAAAAATTATACTTGGAACAGTCAAATTTTGAGAAATTTGGAAGAGTCAAATTTTGAGAAATTTGGAAGAGTCAAATTTTGAGAAATTTGGAAGGTAGGGTACTTACCGATTTTAGTCGAATTCTCAAAAAATTTTATTTGTAGAATTAAAATTTTATTCAATTTAGTTGGAGTTAACTTGATTTTATCTGATTATGCAAACAAAAAAATTACACTTGGGACAGTCAAATTTTGAGAAATTTGGAAGAATAAAATTTTGAGAAATTTGGAAGGTGGGGTACTTACCGATTTTAGTCGAATTCGCAAAAAATTTTATTTGTAGAATTAAAATTTTATACAATTTAGTTGGAATAAACTTGATTTTATCTGATTATGCAAACAAAATAATTATACTTGGGACAGTCAAATTTTGAGAAATTTGGAAGGTAGGGTACTTACCGATTTTAGCCGAATTCTCAAAAAATTTTATTTGTAGAATTAAAATTTTATTCAATTTAGTTGGAATTAACTTGATTTTATCTGATTATGCCAACAAAAAAATTATACTTGGAACAGTCAAATTTTGAGAAATTTGGAAGAGTCAAATTTTGAGAAATTTGGAAGAGTCAAATTTTGAGAAATTTGGAAGGTGGGGTACTTACCGATTTTAGTCGAATCCTCAAAAAATTTTATTTGTAGAATTAAAATTTTATTCAATTTAGTTGGAATTAACTTGATTTTATCTGATTTTGCCAACAAAAAAATTATACTTGGAACAGTCAAATTTTGAGAAATTTGGAAGGTAGGGTACTTACCGATTTTAGTCGAATTCGCAAAAAATTTTATTTGTAGAATTAAAATTTTATTCAATTTAGTTGGAATTAACTTGATTTTATCTGATTATGCAAACAAAAAAAGTATGCTTGGAACAGTCAAATTTTGAGAAATTTGGAAGAGTCAAATTTTGAGAAATTTGGAAGGTAGGGTACTTACCGATTTTAGTCGAATTCTAAAAAATTTTATTTGTAGAATTAAAATTTTATTCAATTTAGTTGGAATTAACTTGATTTTATCTGATTATGCAAACAAAAAAATTATACTTGGAACAGTCAAATTTTGAGAAATTTGGAAGGTGGGGTACTTACCGATTTTAGTCGAATTCTCAAAAAATTTTATTTGTAGAATTAAAATTTTATTCAATTTAGTTGGAATTAACTTGATTTTATCTGATTTTGCCAACAAAAAAATTATACTTGGAACAGTCAAATTTTGAGAAATTTGGAAGGTAGGGTACTTACCGATTTTAGTCGAATTCTCAAAAAATGTTATTTGTAGAATTAAAATTTTTTTCAATTTAGTTGGAGTTAACTTGATTTTATCTGATTATGCAAACAAAAAAATTATACTTGGAACAGTCAAATTTTGAGAAATTTGGAAGAGTCAAATTTTGAGAAATTTGGAAGAGTCAAATTTTGAGAAATTTGGAACGTGGGGTACTTACCGATTTTAGTCGAATTCTCAAAAAATTTTATTTTTAGAATTAAAATTTTATTCAATTTAGTTGGAATTAACTTGATTTTATCTGATTTCGCCAACAAAAAAATTATACTTGGAGCAGTCAAATTTTGAGAAATTTGGAAGAGTCAAATTTTGAGAAATTTGGAAGAGTCAAATTTTGAGAAATTTGGAAGGTAGGGTACTTACCGATTTTAGTCGAATTCTCAAAAAATTTTATTTGTAGAATTAAAATTTTATTCAATTTAGTTGGAATTAACTTGATTTTATCTGATTATGCAAACAAAAAAAGTATGCTTGGAACAGTCAAATTTTGAGAAATTTGGAAGAGTCAAATTTTGAGAAATTTGGAAGGTAGGGTACTTACCGATTTTAGTCGAATTCTCAAAAAATTTTATTTGTAGAATTAAAATTTAATTCAATTTAGTTGGAATTAACTTGATTTTATCTGATTATGCAAACAAAAAAAGTATGCTTGGAACAGTCAAATTTTGAGAAATTTGGAAGAATAAAATTTTGAGAAATTTGGAAGGTGGGGTACATACCGATTTTAGTCGAATTCTCAAAAAATTTTATTTGTAGAATTAAAATTTTATTCAATTTAGTTGGAGTTAATTTGATTTTATCTGATTATGCAAACAAAAAAATTATACTTGGAACAGTCAAATTTTGAGAAATTTGGAAGAGTCAAATTTGGAGAAATTTGGAAGAGTCAAATTTTTAGAAATTAGGAAGGTGGGGTACTTACCGATTTTAGTCGAATCCTCAAAAAATTTTATTTGTAGAATTAAAATTTTATTCAATTTAGTTGGAATTAACTTGATTTTATCTGATTTTGCCAACAAAAAAATTATACTTGGAACAGTCAAATTTTGAGAAATTTGGAAGGTGGGGTACTTACCGATTTTAGTCGAATTCTCAAAAAATTTTATTTGTAGAATTAAAATTTTATTCAATTTAGTTGAAATTAACTTGATTTTATCTGATTATGCAAACAATAAAATTATACTTGGAACAGTCAAATTTTGAGAAATTTGGAAGGTAGGGTACTTACCGATTTTAGTCGAATTCTCAAAAAATTTTATTTGTAGAATTAAAATTTTATTCAATTTAGTTGAAATTAACTTGATTTTATCTGATTATGCAAACAAAAAAATTATACTTGGAACAGTCAAATTTTGAGAAATTTGGAAGGTAGGGTACTTACCGATTTTAGTCGAATTCTCAAAAAATTTTATTTGTAGAATTAAAATTTTATTCAATTTAGTTGGAATTAACTTGATTTTATCTGATTATGCAAACAAAAAAAGTATGCTTGGAACAGTCAAATTTTGAGAAATTTGGAAGATTAAAATTTTGAGAAATTTGGAAGGTGGGGTACTTACCGATTTTAGTCGAATTCTCAAAAAATGTTATTTGTAGAATTAAAATTTTATTCAATTTAGTTGGAGTTAACTTGATTTTATCTGATTATGCAAACAAAAAAATTATACTTGGAACAGTCAAATTTTGAGAAATTTGGAAGGGTCAAATTTTGAGAAATTTGGAAGAGTCAAATTTTGAGAAATTTGGAACGTGGGGTACTTACCGATTTTAGTCGAATTCTCAAAAAATTTTATTTTTAGAATTAAAATTTTATTCAATTTAGTTGGAATTAACTTGATTTTATCTGATTTCGCCAACAAAAAAATTATACTTGGAGCAGTCAAATTTTGAGAAATTTGGAAGAGTCAAATTTTGAGAAATTTGGAAGAGTCAAATTTTGAGAAATTTGGAAGGTAGGGTACTTACCGATTTTAGTCGAATTCTCAAAAAAAAATTTTTGTAGAATTAAAATTTTATTCAATTTAGTTGAAATTAACTTGATTTTATCTGATTATGCAAACAAAAAAATTATACTTGGAACAGTCCAATTGTGAGAAATTTGGAAGGTAGGGTACTTACCGATTTTAGTCGAATTCTCAAAAAATTTTATTTGTAGAATTAAAATTTTATTCAATTTAGTAGGAGTTAACTTGATTTTATCTGATTATGCAAACAAAAAAATTATACTTGGAACAGCCAAATTTTGAGAAATTTGGAAGAGTCAAATTTTGAGAAATTTGGGAGGTGGGGTACTTACCGATTTTAGTCGAATTCTCAAAAAATTTTATTTGTAGAATTAAAATTTTATCCAATTTAGTTGAAATTAACTTGATTTTATCTGATTATGCAAACAAAAAAATTATACTTGGAACAGTCAAATTTTGAGAAATTTGGAAGGAGGGGTGCTTACCGATTTTAGTCGAATTCTCAAAAAATTTTATTTGTAGAATTAAAATTTTATTCATGTTACGTATGTGGAATTTTCCCATTCGCCGCTCTCAACCGTTTTTTCGAGCTCGCGTCTGCGAAGGGAAAACGCCCTAAAATCCTTTTGCTTATCACACACCACTAATGGGGGAAGTGCTCTCGACCATCTGGTTGACGATCATGGGAACGGGAGTGACACGACGACGACCCCGAAGAATTTCCTTATATGGAGATTTCCAACTTATCCCCACTCATTTTTGGGACTATATAAACCCTTTGGTTTCTACCCTCTTTGGTTCAAAGCAGTACAGTCACGCGTAGAGTAACGTCGTGTCACGCTCGTACAGAGTTGGTTAAATCTAGTAAGATCGAGCTAAAGTCTCCGTCGGAATCATAGTTAACCTCATAGAATCCGCGAGTTCGGTTTATATTCTATTTGGCTTCTCCGAATAACCACTCGTACGCCCCGCATCGCCAGTGCGTCAACACCGCGCAAATTAGTGGTAATTCATACACTTTTACTACACTATTTAATCGCGACACTTACATTTGTACAATAATTAGTTATTGAATACACGAATGGTGTTCACGTCTAAATTGAGTCAGATTCGTTAAAACCCATCTTTTACCCAGCGATCCTTATAATATTAGTAGCATATACCCACCGATACAACTTTACCGCTCGAGTTGTATCAAATATTAATTAAGAGTTACGAGGCAATACTAACATTTCCCGCGACTCCCTGATTTCACATCAGGGTCTTTCGCATCCATACCAAAAAAGGAATCTTCTCCAACCTAGTGGCTCCCCGATTTAGCATCGGGTTCGTCCACGTTTAACCTCTCCTGCGGCTCCCTGATTTCGCATCAGGTTCGTCCGTATCCTACAGCTCCCTGATTTCGCATCAGGTTCGTCTGTAAGTCAACCACCTTCCGAACAGCTCCCTGGTTACGCACCAGGTTCGTCTGTGAATAATCCAACCTCCTAACAGCTCCTCGACTTCGCGTCGAGTTCGTCTGTGAACATCATCCTAGTGACTCCCCGATTTCGCATCGGGTTCGTTCACGAATAATCACCCTCCTGCGGCTCCCTGATTTCGCATCAGGTTCGTCCGTGAGTGACTCCATTCCTAGAGGCTCCCTGATTTCGCATCAGGTTCGTCCTCGTTTCCGATAATCCTGCGGCTCCCTGATTTCGCATCAGGTTCGTCCGCCCTCTAACTAACAAATTCATAAACCGTATTCCTTGGGAAATACCCCTCTCGCCGGCCTCTCGCGTTGCCGCAGCCCCGGCTCGTAACAGAACTGGTGACAGCGGTGGGATGCTACTGCATTAGAATCGCCGTCAAATTTGGGTTTTTTAAATACGTTAAAATCACTCATTATTTATTATCGACAATATACTAGTTTTCTCTAGTCGAGTCACTTAGTAATTTTCAAAATGACAAGCGCACAGGCGAACGTCTCGTCTAACGACATTATGAACCTGACAGTTTCAATTGCAAACTCAATGTCACTCTTGACGCAACGGACATGTATACAGAACATTACAATGTCAATTCCAACCTTCGACGGTGAAAGTCCACCCTTGACGCGCTTTGCACAAAATGTGGAAGACGGGTTAACTTTGATTCCTGAAGGTACGGAAGCCGAGTATCTTGCGATAATTCTAACGAAACTGATCGGTCCGGCACGCAGGTGCACCTTAGAGCATAAATTCGAATCTGTTAAGAAATTAGTCCAACATTTGAAAAAGAGATTCGCGCCGGGAAGAAGTTTGTCATACTTCCAAGTAGAGATCGCGAAATTACGTATTCGCGAAGGAGAAAGCCTGCGACAGTACGTCGACAGGACTTGTCATCTCGTTTACTGTGCGCGCGGAGCTATTCGGGAAAGGTATCTGGATCACGCTGAAGACTTCGTCAAAGAAATGGAAAAGGACGTTAAAGAAAACTTCATCGACGGTTTACCGGATCGAATTTCCTGGAAAGTGTCGGCTCAGATTCAAGACATCAAAACACTTGAACAAGCTTACGACGCCGTGCTACAGATAGACCGAAAATTAAGGAATAGACGACAGTCGCCCCGTAATGAATCACCCTCCCGGTGGTCTCGCCGAGACCATTACGCGGAAGACTCTCGAAACCACGACCGTGAAGTGTCGTACCCGCACTCTCCAAGTAGATACGACCAGAACAGGGATCGGTCTACAAAAACATCTGGTTTTGAAGAGGAACGAGAAGGACGGACACGTACGACGGCCTGGACCTTGCGTCACCGGAGCCCCTCGAGATCCCCTTCTTATCGCTCCGACTCATCGTACGCAGATGATGGGGAAAAACATTATTCTATTTTAAAAAATCCCGATACAAATCGCAAGCCAAGTTTATATTGCTGGCATTGCGGTATAACCGGACATGACGGAAAATCCTGTAGGAAACATCCGCGTAGCCCGAGATATCAACGAGACTCGCGAGATTCGTCCGTTGAATCAAACAAATCTTTAAACTTCGATCGCGCTCAACGTATAGGCGACACGATGAGCGGAAACAAAGAAGCTCGCCAAAGGACAGTCCGCTTCGAAGAGAAACCCTCATCAAGGAAGCACCTGCCCCACGGATCAACATCAAGGTTCCAGAACTGGAGTCAGGAACGGGAGAATTCCTAATCGATGGTGGAGCATCCGTTAATTTAGTAGTCATTAACGCCCTAGGACAAAAAGCCGCGATAAACTCTAGGGAAGAAATCGAATTAACCGGAATTACTACTAATCCAATTCACACTTTAGGAACAACAATTCTTCATATCCACGAAGCTCCCGCACTTTTCTATGTGGTAAAAGAGCTTGCAATAGAAGCAGATGGACTTATAGGAAGCCCATTTTTAAAACAAGAGGAGGCCGAAATTTCCTATTATCATAGGACTTTGGTGTTAAAGAACAAACCAACCCGACCCCTACGTTTTTCAAACTATCAGGACCTACCTCAAACAGGAACACTACCAACGTCGACCAAACATCGTATCGAACCTAGGACGTCGCAACAGATTGCTATAACTATAACAAACCGCGGGATGAAGGAAGGATATTTACCACGTATCAAGACCCTCGAACATCTCTACATAGGAGAAGCAGTTGTGAGGAATAGTGAAGGAAAGTGTTACGTTATGGCAACAAATACCAGCGATGTACCCCTAGACGTAGAGATAAAACCACAAACATTGGAGCCATTCGAAATTTTCGGTTCATCAGAAGAAGATTTTTACTCAGCTGCAGAACACCCGTCAAAATTCAAAACAAGTGAAGATAGAATACAAAAAATTTTAGAAGCCCTAAACACAAAACATTTAAATAGGGAAGAACTAGATTTCGTTACCAATTTAGTCAGAGATTTTCCCGACCGATTTTATCTTCCTGGAGATAAACTTGGGAAGGCTCGCGAGTTTAAACATTCAATTCATACATCAAACGATATTCCGATCAACACAAGACAATATCGTTATCCTCTCATTCATCAAAAGGAAATCCAAAAACAAATCAGCGCGTTATTATCAAATGGTATAATTACACCTTCAAAATCTCCATACAATTCTCCTTTATGGATCGTCCCGAAGAAAGAAGACGAAAACGGAGTGAAACGTTGGCGTCTGGTAATAGATTTCCGCGGCCTCAATGAAATAACAATATCTGATAAGTATCCATTACCTCAAATCACGGAGATTTTAGATCGACTAGGAGGAGCTAAATATTTTTCAGTCTTTGATCTCGCTAGTGGATTTCATCAAATAGAGATGGATCCGAAAGATAAATCAAAAACAGCATTCACTACTCCAAATGGACATTACGAATTCTCTCGAATGCCTTTCGGATTAAAGAATGCACCACCCACCTTTCAACGCCTAATGGATCAAGCACTCACTGGACTTCAAGGAACGGACCTCTTTGTCTACTTGGACGACATAGTGATCTATGCATCATCATTACAGGAACATAATATTAAAGTCAAAAAACTGTTAACCCGCCTTCGAGAACATGGATTAACCCTCCAGACCAACAAGTGCCAATTCCTGCGAAAGGAAGTTGCATACCTTGGACACATTATTTCAAAGGAAGTAGTAAGACCTGACCCTAGGAAATTAAAAGCTGTTCAAGATTTTCCCATACCAACAACGCAGAAGAACATTCAACAATTCTTAGGACTTGTAGGATATTACCGAAGATTCGTACCTAATTTCACCACAAAAGCAAAACCTTTAATTAATTTATTAGGAAAAGGCATCAAATTTAAATGGACAGAAGAACAAGACCAAAGTTTTAAGCAATTACGTAACGAACTTTGTCAACAACCCATATTGCAATACCCAGATTTTAGTAAACCATTTATCGTCACAACAGATGCATCTGATTACGCTATTGGAGCCGTACTTAGTCAAGGGGAGATAGGAAACGATCTGCCGATTGCTTACGCATCTCGCAGCCTAAATAAACCTGGGAAGAATTATTCGGCTACTGAAAAGGAATGTTTGGCCATGGTTTACGCCGTAAGATACTTCAGGCCTTACATTTACGGAACCCCATTCACCCTCGTTACAGATCACAGACCACTAGTCTGGTTACATTCTGTTAAGGACCCCACTTCAAGACTTATGAAGTGGAAGCTCCGACTTTTAGAGTACGAGTACCAGGTTGTCCATAAATCTGGAAAGACGAATAAGAACGCAGACGCATTATCACGCAACCCCACGTCTGCCTGCCTACCACTTATTCCACGAGAGCTTCAGGATCCCGACTTCAAAGCCCAGATACCGAAAACAGAAGCGAACGCCGAAGCAATCGGACATCGCATACGACAGTTACGACGAGATAGGGAAAATCGACCCAAGTACCGAGAGACAAGTAGCAGTTCAGATGAAACAGAAGAAACCGCACGTGGGAACGTTCAACATTCTCCAGTAATATACAAGAACCGATCTTTCCCCAGCCTATCTCAAGAGGTAACCATGCCAGATGAACGCCAGGAAACCATAAACAGTTTCTCGCCCGCAGCAAATTCCACTCAAATTGTCCCTTGAGATAAGGACCAGACCTCATTCGACGATCTAATATCCTTTGAGGAGCCGACCGACAATACTGTCATAGAAAATGCAGGAAATATTCAACAAGAATTACTCAGTACACCGCAAGTATCCTTAGAAGTCATGGATGAACTTTTACAACCCTCAATAAACCAGCTACCTGCAGGGACTACAGCCGAAGCAAGTGTGGGACAACCACCTGACAGAAGGTCAACTGAATCTAGGGTCTTTGACCGCACGCTTGACCCTTACCCATTCTTCACTACCGAAACCGAAAATTCAACCGACCTTGGTGATCTGGAAAAGATTCCACTAGACCAACCACATCAAATTATTGTCTGTTCAAATACCTTTACTGCTGAAGAAGGACATCACGTACATTTCAGTTCTGCCGATTGCAATTTAGTAAACCCCGTTGGAAAATTACTACTAGACACAGAAATGATTAATAAAGCAAATCTTCTGGCAGCACAACCAAAAAAGGGACAGGTGATAACTACGGACAATGGACTATTTAAAACTTTCAGTATAATAATCTCAGAAAACTTCTTTGATAATATTAAAAGAGTAGATGTGCTCGATGGATTGAAAACTCTTCGACACACCTTGGATCAAAATCAGATTAAATCATTTCGAATTTCTGCTACGGGGGACCTTCACAAAATACCTCCCAACGAATTCTTCAAAATATTAGAAGAGGTTTTCATAGGAACAGGCCTGCAAATTATTCTATGTAACTGTACCATCACAACACCATCCGAAGAAGACAGACAGCACATCATCAACGAGGCTCACGACAGTTTAATTGGAGGACATAAAGGAGTTACGAAGACATACAAACGCATCCGATCAAAATTCCATTGGCCACAAATGCGCAACGACATTCAGGACTACATCCGAAAATGCCAAAGGTGTCAAGAACAGAAGTTAGTACGAGCGAAAACTCGTCAGCCGATGTTGATCACCGACACACCTATAGGAGCCTTTGACAAAATTTCCTTAGATACAGTGGGACCTTTACCAATTACACCCAGTGGGAACAGACACATTCTCACCATTCAAGATAATCTAACGAAATATTGCGTAGCCGTAGCAATACCTAACATTCGAGCTACTACAATTGTAGATGCTTTTGCCAGACATTTCTTCGCAATTTATGGTACACCTCGCGCAATACTAACAGACAAAGGAACTAGCTTCATTGGAACACTTATGACCAACCTATCTGAAATATTTAAAATTAAACAAATCACAACCTCGGGATATAGACCACAAACTAATGGGTCTCTGGAACGAAGCCACATCGTCCTCACCGAATACCTTAAGCATTACATGGATAATTATGAGGACTGGGATCTATTAATACCATTCGCAATGTTTTCTTACAATACATCCGTTCATGAAGCAACAAATTTCACTCCGTACGAATTAATCTTTGGCAAGCCAGCTCGAGAACCAAGCTCTTTTCCAACCGGTGAAAAATTAAAGTCATACGGAGAATACCTAATAGAACTGATAACGCACATGACTAGTATTCGTAATATAGCTTCCGATAATCTAAACAAAGCAAAAAATCGTTCGAAAAATTATTACGATATCCGTGCAAAACCAGCAACGTTTAACGTAGGCGATTTTGTTTACGTACTCAAGGAACCACGAACCAGTAAATTTGATCCACATTACATTGGACCGTACCAGATAATGGACATAATGGATATGAACAACGTAGTATTACAAACACGCCATAAATTAATTACAAAGCATCAGGACAAATTAAAACACGCCTATTTTCCGTCCACGGCAAAACGGTAAGCCGACCGTCTACCCAAATATGGTCCTGATCACCCTGGTCCCGAAACATACCCTGGTAAGCAGTGAGGCTCTACCTGAGGAGTACTCAACCCCTTCCCATACGCCGCCCCTGCAAACAACAACCAGCACGGAGATGCTGATGGGGATCAGAAGGATAGCATCACTGTAACGCTGACGCTGGACCAGCTACTCGTACAACCCCACTAGATGTCATCAACCACTGGCTGGAGATGGGCTACGTGGAGCCCAGCGACAACTGAACCCAACACCCCGCAATACCTAGCGATAAGTACACTACATTACACTACACCCGACAATTCTCTTTTACACTTTTGCTTACGAAAGACTTGTAGGTCGTTTTCCCTTCTTTTGTAAAAGCATCACGAAATCGCGATGTTTTGTCTTGGGGGGGGAGATGTTACGTATGTGGAATTTTCCCATACGCCGCTCTCAACCGTTTTTTCGAGCTCGCGTCTGCGAAGGGAAAACGCCCTAAAATCCTTTTGCTTATCACACACCACTAATGGGGGAAGTGCTCTCGACCATCTGGTTGACGATCATGGGAACGGGAGTGACACGACGACGACCCCGAAGAATTTCCTTATATGGAGATTTCCAACTTATCCCCACTCATTTTTGGGACTATATAAACCCTTTGGTTTCTACCCTCTTTGGTTCAAAGCAGTACAGTCACGCGTAGAGTAACGTCGTGTCACGCTCGTACAGAGTTGGTTAAATCTAGTAAGATCGAGCTAAAGTCTCCGTCGGAATCATAGTTAACCTCATAGAATCCGCGAGTTCGGTTTATATTCTATTTGGCTTCTCCGAATAACCACTCGTACGCCCCGCATCGCCAGTGCGTCAACACCGCGCAAATTAGTGGTAATTCATACACTTTTACTACACTATTTAATCGCGACACTTACATTTGTACAATAATTAGTTATTGAATACACGAATGGTGTTCACGTCTAAATTGAGTCAGATTCGTTAAAACCCATCTTTTACCCAGCGATCCTTATAATATTAGTAGCATATACCCACCGATACAACTTTACCGCTCGAGTTGTATCAAATATTAATTAAGAGTTACGAGGCAATACTAACATTTCCCGCGACTCCCTGATTTCACATCAGGGTCTTTCGCATCCATACCAAAAAAGGAATCTTCTCCAACCTAGTGGCTCCCCGATTTAGCATCGGGTTCGTCCACGTTTAACCTCTCCTGCGGCTCCCTGATTTCGCATCAGGTTCGTCCGTATCCTACAGCTCCCTGATTTCGCATCAGGTTCGTCTGTAAGTCAACCACCTTCCGAACAGCTCCCTGGTTACGCACCAGGTTCGTCTGTGAATAATCCAACCTCCTAACAGCTCCTCGACTTCGCGTCGAGTTCGTCTGTGAACATCATCCTAGTGACTCCCCGATTTCGCATCGGGTTCGTTCACGAATAATCACCCTCCTGCGGCTCCCTGATTTCGCATCAGGTTCGTCCGTGAGTGACTCCATTCCTAGAGGCTCCCTGATTTCGCATCAGGTTCGTCCTCGTTTCCGATAATCCTGCGGCTCCCTGATTTCGCATCAGGTTCGTCCGCCCTCTAACTAACAAATTCATAAACCGTATTCCTTGGGAAATACCCCTCTCGCCGGCCTCTCGCGTTGCCGCAGCCCCGGCTCGTAACATTCAATTTAGTTGAAATTAACTTGATTTTATCTGATTATGCAAACAAAAAAATTATACTTGGAAGAGTCTAATTTTTAGAAATTTGGGAGTTAGGGTACTTACCGATTTTAGTCGAATTCTCAAAAAATTTTATTTGTAGAATTAAAATTTTATTCAATTTAGTTGGAATTAACTTGATTTTATCTGATTATGCAATTAAAAAATTTATACTTGGAACAGTCAAATTTTGAGAAATTTGGAAGGGTCAAATTTTGAGAAATTTGGGAGGTGGGGTACTTACCGATTTTAGCCGAATTCTCAAAAAATTTTATTTGTAGAATTAAAATTGTATTCAATTTAGTTGGAATTAACTTGATTTTATCTGATTATGCAAACAAAAAAAGTATGCTTGGAACAGTCAAATTTTGAGAAATTTGGAAGAATAAAATTTTGAGAAATTTGGAAGGTGGGGTACATACCGATTTTAGTCGAATTCTCAAAAAATTTTATTTGTAGAATTAAAATTTTATTCAATTTAGTTGGAGTTAATTTGATATTTATCTGATTATGCAAACAAAAAAATTATACTTGGAACAGTCAAATTTTGAGAAATTTGGAAGAGTCAAATTTTGAGAAATTTGGAAGAGTCAAATTTTGAGAAATTTGGAACGTGGGGTACTTACCGATTTTAGTCGAATTCTCAAAAAATTTTATTTTTAGAATTAAAATTTTATTCAATTTAGTTGGAATTAACTTGATTTTATCTGATTTCGCCAACAAAAAAATTATACTTGGAGCAGTCAAATTTTGAGAAATTTGGAAGAGTCAAATTTTGAGAAATTTGGAAGAGTCAAATTTTGAGAAATTTGGAAGGTAGGGTACTTACCGATTTTAGTCGAATTCTAAAAAATTTTATTTGTAGAATTAAAATTTTATTCAATTTAGTTGGAATTAACTTGATTTTATCTGATTATGCAAACAAAAAAATTATACTTGGAACAGTCAAATTTTGAGAAATTTGGAAGGTAGGGTACTTACCGATTTTAGTCGAATTCTCAAAAAATTTTATTTGTAGAATTAAAATTTTATTCAATTTAGTTGGAATTAACTTGATTTTATCTGATTATGCAAACAAAAAAAGTATGCTTGGAACAGTCAAATTTTGAGAAATTTGGAAGAATAAAATTTTGAGAAATTTGGAAGGTGGGGTACATACCGATTTTAGTCGAATTCTCAAAAAATTTTATTTGTAGAATTAAAATTTTATTCAATTTAGTTGGAGTTAATTTGATTTTATCTGATTATGCAAACAAAAAAATTATACTTGGAACAGTCAAATTTTGAGAAATTTGGAAGAGTCAAATTTGGAGAAATTTGGAAGAGTCAAATTTTTAGAAATTAGGAAGGTGGGGTACTTACCGATTTTAGTCGAACCCTCAAAAAATTTTATTTGTAGAATTAAAATTTTATTCAATTTAGTTGGAATTAACTTGATTTTATCTGATTTTGCCAACAAAAAAATTATACTTGGAACAGTCAAATTTTGAGAAATTTGGAAGGTAGGGTACTTACCGATTTTAGTCGAATTCTCAAAAAATTTTATTTGTAGAATTAAAATTTTATTCAATTTAGTTGAAATTAACTTGATTTTATCTGATTATGCAAACAATAAAATTATACTTGGAACAGTCAAATTTTGAGAAATTTGGAAGGTAGGGTACTTACCGATTTTAGTCGAATTCTCAAAAAATTTTATTTGTAGAATTAAAATTTTATTCAATTTAGTTGAAATTAACTTGATTTTATCTGATTATGCAAACAAAAAAATTATACTTGGAACAGTCAAATTTTGAGAAATTTGGAAGGTAGGGTACTTACCGATTTTAGTCGAATTCTCAAAAAATTTTATTTGTAGAATTAAAATTTTATTCAATTTAGTTGGAATTAACTTGATTTTATCTGATTATGCAAACAAAAAAAGTATGCTTGGAACAGTCAAATTTTGAGAAATTTGGAAGAATAAAATTTTGAGAAATTTGGAAGGTGGGGTACTTACCGATTTTAGTCGAATTCTCATAAAATGTTATTTGTAGAATTAAAATTTTATTCAATTTAGTTGGAGTTAACTTGATTTTATCTGATTATGCAAACAAAAAAATTATACTTCGAACAGTCAAATTTTGAGAAATTTGGAAGAGTCAAATTTTGAGAAATTTGGAAGAGTCAAATTTTGAGAAATTTGGAACGTGGGGTACTTACCGATTTTAGTCGAATTCTCAAAAAATTTTATTTTTAGAATTAAAATTTTATTCAATTTAGTTGGAATTAACATGATTTTATCTGATTTCGCCAACAAAAAAATTATACTTGGAGCAGTCAAATTTTGAGAAATTTGGAAGAGTCAAATTTTGAGAAATTTGGAAGAGTCAAATTTTGAGAAATTTGGAAGAGTCAAATTTTGAGAAATTTGGAAGAGTCAAATTTTGAGAAATTTGGAATGTAGGGTACTTACCGATTTTAGTCGAATTCTCAAAAAAAATTTTTTGTAGAATTAAAATTTTATTCAATTTAGTTGAAATTAACTTGATTTTATCTGATTATGCAAACAAAAAAATTATACTTGGAACAGCCAAATTTTGAGAAATTTGGAAGAGTCAAATTTTGAGAAATTTGGAAGAGTCAAATTTTGAGAAATTTGGAACGTGGGGTACTTACCGATTTTAGTCGAATTCTCAAAAAATTTTATTTTTAGAATTAAAATTTTATTCAATTTAGTTGGAATTAACTTGATTTTATCTGATTTCGCCAACAAAAAAATTATACTTGGAGCAGTCAAATTTTGAGAAATTTGGAAGAGTCAAATTTTGAGAAATTTGGAAGAGTCAAATTTTGAGAAATTTGGAAGTTAGGGTACTTACCGATTTTAGTCGAATTCTCAAAAAAAAATTTTTGTAGAATTAAAATTTTATTCAATTTAGTTGAAATTAACTTGATTTTATCTGATTATGCAAACAAAAAAATTATACTTGGAACAGTCCAATTGTGAGAAATTTGGAAGGTAGGGTACTTACCGATTTTAGTCGAATTCTCAAAAAATTTTATTTGTAGAATTAAAATTTTATTCAATTTAGTAGGAGTTAACTTGATTTTATCTGATTATGCAAACAAAAAAATTATAATTGGAACAGCCAAATTTTGAGAAATTTGGAAGAGTCAAATTTTGAGAAATTTGGGAGGTGGGGTACTTACCGATTTTAGCCGAATTCTCAAAAAATTTTATTTGTAGAATTAAAATTTTATTCAATTTAGTTGGAATTAACTTGATTTTATCTGATTATGCCAACAAAAAAATTATACTTGGAACAGTCAAATTTTGAGAAATTTGGAAGGTAGGGTACTTACCGATTTTAGTCGAATTCTAAAAAAATTTTATTTGTAGAATTAAAATTTTATTCAATTTAGTTGGAATTAACTTGATTTTATCTGATTATGCCAACAAAAAAATTATACTTGGAACAGTCCAATTTTGAGAAACTTGGAAGGTAGGGTACTTACCGCTTTTAGTCGAATTCTCAAAAAATTTTATTTGTAGAATTAAAATTTTATCCAATTTAGTTGAAATTAACTTGATTTTATCTGATTATGCAAACAAAAAAATTATACTTGGAACAGTCAAATTTTGAGAAATTTGGAAGGAGGGGTGCTTACCGATTTTAGTCGAATTCTCAAAAAATTTTATTTGTAGAATTAAAATTTTATTCATGTTACGTATGTGGAATTTTCCCATACGCCGCTCTCAACCGTTTTTTCGAGCTCGCGTCTGCGAAGGGAAAACGCCCTAAAATCCTTTTGCTTATCACACACCACTAATGGGGGAAGTGCTCTCGACCATCTGGTTGACGATCATGGGAACGGGAGTGACACGACGACGACCCCGAAGAATTTCCTTATATGGAGATTTCCAACTTATCCCCACTCATTTTTGGGACTATATAAACCCTTTGGTTTCTACCCTCTTTGGTTCAAAGCAGTACAGTCACGCGTAGAGTAACGTCGTGTCACGCTCGTACAGAGTTGGTTAAATCTAGTAAGATCGAGCTAAAGTCTCCGTCGGAATCATAGTTAACCTCATAGAATCCGCGAGTTCGGTTTATATTCTATTTGGCTTCTCCGAATAACCACTCGTACGCCCCGCATCGCCAGTGCGTCAACACCGCGCAAATTAGTGGTAATTCATACACTTTTACTACACTATTTAATCGCGACACTTACATTTGTACAATAATTAGTTATTGAATACACGAATGGTGTTCACGTCTAAATTGAGTCAGATTCGTTAAAACCCATCTTTTACCCAGCGATCCTTATAATATTAGTAGCATATACCCACCGATACAACTTTACCGCTCGAGTTGTATCAAATATTAATTAAGAGTTACGAGGCAATACTAACATTTCCCGCGACTCCCTGATTTCACATCAGGGTCTTTCGCATCCATACCAAAAAAGGAATCTTCTCCAACCTAGTGGCTCCCCGATTTAGCATCAGGTTCGTCCACGTTTAACCTCTCCTGCGGCTCCCTGATTTCGCATCAGGTTCGTCCGTATCCTACAGCTCCCTGATTTCGCATCAGGTTCGTCTGTAAGTCAACCACCTTCCGAACAGCTCCCTGGTTACGCACCAGGTTCGTCTGTGAATAATCCAACCTCCTAACAGCTCCTCGACTTCGCGTCGAGTTCGTCTGTGAACATCATCCTAGTGACTCCCCGATTTCGCATCGGGTTCGTTCACGAATAATCACCCTCCTGCGGCTCCCTGATTTCGCATCAGGTTCGTCCGTGAGTGACTCCATTCCTAGAGGCTCCCTGATTTCGCATCAGGTTCGTCCTCGTTTCCGATAATCCTGCGGCTCCCTGATTTCGCATCAGGTTCGTCCGCCCTCTAACTAACAAATTCATAAACCGTATTCCTTGGGAAATACCCCTCTCGCCGGCCTCTCGCGTTGCCGCAGCCCCGGCTCGTAACATTGAATTTAGTTGAAATTAACTTGATTTTATCTGATTATGCAAACAAAAAAATTATACTTGGAAGAGTCTAATTTTTAGAAATTTGGAAGTTAGGGTACTTACCGATTTTAGTCGAATTCTCAAAAAATTTTATTTGTAGAATTAAAATTTTATTCAATTTAGTTGGAATTAACTTGATTTTATCTGATTATGCAATTAAAAAATTTATACTTGGAACAGTCAAATTTTGAGAAATTTGGAAGGGTCAAATTTTGAGAAATTTGGGAGGTGGGGTACTTACCGATTTTAGCCGAATTCTCAAAAAATTTTATTTGTAGAATTAAAATTGTATTCAATTTAGTTGGAATTAACTTGATTTTATCTGATTATGCCAACAAAAAAATTATACTTGGAACAGTCCAATTTTGAGAAATTTGGAAGGTAGGGTACTTACCGATTTTAGTCGAATTCTCATAAAATTTTATTTGTAGAATTAAAATTTTATCCAATTTAGTTGAAATTAACTTGATTTTATCTGATTATGCAAACAAAAAAATTATACTTGGAACAGTCAAATATTGAGAAATTTGGAAGGAGGGGTGCTTACCGATTTTAGTCGAATTCTCAAAAAATTTTATTTGTAGAATTAAAATTTTATTCATGTTACGTATGTGGAATTTTCCCATACGCCGCTCTCAACCGTTTTTTCGAGCTCGCGTCTGCGAAGGGAAAACGCCCTAAAATCCTTTTGCTTATCACACACCACTAATGGGGGAAGTGCTCTCGACCATCTGGTTGACGATCATGGGAACGGGAGTGACACGACGACGACCCCGAAGAATTTCCTTATATGGAGATTTCCAACTTATCCCCACTCATTTTTGGGACTATATAAACCCTTTGGTTTCTACCCTCTTTGGTTCAAAGCAGTACAGTCACGCGTAGAGTAACGTCGTGTCACGCTCGTACAGAGTTGGTTAAATCTAGTAAGATCGAGCTAAAGTCTCCGTCGGAATCATAGTTAACCTCATAGAATCCGCGAGTTCGGTTTATATTCTATTTGGCTTCTCCGAATAACCACTCGTACGCCCCGCATCGCCAGTGCGTCAACACCGCGCAAATTAGTGGTAATTCATACACTTTTACTACACTATTTAATCGCGACACTTACATTTGTACAATAATTAGTTATTGAATACACGAATGGTGTTCACGTCTAAATTGAGTCAGATTCGTTAAAACCCATCTTTTACCCAGCGATCCTTATAATATTAGTAGCATATACCCACCGATACAACTTTACCGCTCGAGTTGTATCAAATATTAATTAAGAGTTACGAGGCAATACTAACATTTCCCGCGACTCCCTGATTTCACATCAGGGTCTTTCGCATCCATACCAAAAAAAGGAATCTTCTCCAACCTAGTGGCTCCCCGATTTAGCATCGGGTTCGTCCACGTTTAACCTCTCCTGCGGCTCCCTGATTTCGCATCAGGTTCGTCCGTATCCTACAGCTCCCTGATTTCGCATCAGGTTCGTCTGTAAGTCAACCACCTTCCGAACAGCTCCCTGGTTACGCACCAGGTTCGTCTGTGAATAATCCAACCTCCTAACAGCTCCTCGACTTCGCGTCGAGTTCGTCTGTGAACATCATCCTAGTGACTCCCC
Source organism: Andrena fulva (assembly GCA_946251845.1). Lineage (NCBI taxonomy): Eukaryota > Metazoa > Arthropoda > Insecta > Hymenoptera > Andrenidae > Andrena > Andrena fulva. The sequence goes on along the minus strand of OX276331.1, from coordinate 17,219,078 downwards.
GTTTTCGCATCGGGTTCGTTCACGAATAATCACCCTCCTGCGGCTCCCTGATTTCGCATCAGGTTCGTCCGTGAGTGACTCCATTCCTAGAGGCTCCCTGATTTCGCATCAGGTTCGTCCTCGTTTCCGATAATCCTGCGGCTCCCTGATTTCGCATCAGGTTCGTCCGCCCTCTAACTAACAAATTCATAAACCGTATTCCTTGGGAAATACCCCTCTCGCCGGCCTCTCGCGTTGCCGCAGCCATGGCTCGTAACATTCAATTTAGTTGAAATTAACTTGATTTTATCTGATTATGCAAACAAAAAAATTATACTTGGAAGAGTCTAATTTTTAGAAATTTGGAAGTTAGGGTACTTACCGATTTTAGTCGAATTCTCAAAAAATTTTATTTGTAGAATTAAAATTTTATTCAATTTAGTTGGAATTAACTTGATTTTATCTGATTATGCAATTAAAAAATTTATACTTGGAACAGTCAAATTTTGAGAAATTTGGAAGGGTCAAATTTTGAGAAATTTGGAAGGTGGGGTACTTACCGATTTTAGTCGAATTCTCAAAAAATTTTATTTGTAGAATTAAAATTTTATTCAATTTAGTTGGAATTAACTTGATTTTATCTGATTATGCAGACAAAAAAATTATACATGGAAGAGTCAAATTTTGAGAAATTTGGAAGGTAGGGTACTTACCGATTTTAGTTGAATTCTCAAAAAATTTTATTTGTAGAATTAAAATTTTATTCAATTTAGTTGGAATAAACTTGAATTTATCTGATTATGCAAAAAAAAAATTATACTTGGAACAGTCAAATTTTGAGAAATTTGGAAGGGTCAAATTTTGAAAAATTTGGAAGGTGGGGTACTTACCGATTTTAGGCGAATCCTCAAAAAATTTTATTTGTAGAATTAAAATTTTATTCAATTTAGTTGGAATTAACTTGATTTTATCTGATTATGCAGACAAAAAAATTATACATGGAAGAGTCAAATTTTGAGAAATTTGGAAGGTAGGGTACTTACCGATTTTAGTCGAATTCTAAAAAAATTTTATTTGTTGAATTAAAATTTTATTCAATTTAGTTGAAATTAACTTGATTTTATCTGATTATGCAAAAGAAAAAAATATACTTGGAACAGTCAAATTTTGAGAAATTTGGAAGGTAGGGTACTTACCGATTTTAGTCGAATTCTCAAAAAATTTTATTTGTAGAATTAAAATTTTATTCAATTTAGTTGGAGTTAACTTGATTTTATCTGATTATGCCAACAAAAAAATTATACTTGGAACAGTCAAATTTTGAGAAATTTGGAAGGTAGGGTACTTACCGATTTTAGTCGAAATCTAAAAAAATTTTATTTGTAGAATTGAAATTTTATTCAATTTAGTTGGAATTAACTTGATTTTATCTGATTATGCAAACAAAAAAATTATACTTGGAACAGTCAAATTTTGAGAAATTTGGAAGAGTCAAATTTTGAGAAATTTGGAAGGTGGGGTACTTACCGATTTTAGTCGAATCCTCAAAAAATTTTATTTGTAGAATTAAAATTTTATTCAATTTAGTTGGAATTAATTTGATTTTATCTGATTTTGCCAACAAAAAAATTATACTTGGTACAGTCAAATTTTGAGAAATTTGGAAGGTAGGGTACTTACCGATTTTAGTCGAATTCTCAAAAAATTTTATTTGTAGAATTAAAATTTTATTCAATTTAGTTGGAGTTAAATTGATTTTATCTGATTATGCCAACAAAAAAATTATACTTGGAACAGTCAAATTGTGAGAAATTTGGAAGGTAGGGTACTTACCGATTTTAGTCGAATTCTCAAAAAAAAATTTTGTTGAATTAAAATTTTATTCAATTTAGTTGAAATTAACTTGATTTTATCTGATTGTGCAAACAAAAAAAGTATACTTGGAACAGTCAAATATTGAGAAATTTGGAAGGTAGGGTACTTACCGATTTTAGTCGAAATCTAAAAAAATTTTATTTGTAGAATTAAAATTTTATTCAATTTAGTTGGAATTAACTTGATTTTATCTGATTATGCCAACAAAAAAATTATACTTGGAACAGTCAAATTTTGAGAAATTTGGAAGGTAGGGTACTTACCGATTTTAGTCGAAAACTAAAAAAATTTTATTTGTAGAATTAAAATTTTATTCAATTTAGTTGGAATTAACTTGATTTTATCTGATTATGCAAACAAAAAAATTATACTTGGAACAGTCAAATTTTGAGAAATTTGGAAGAGTCAAATTTTGAGAAATTTGAAAGGTGGGGTACTTACCGATTTTAGTCGAATCCTCAAAAAATTTTATTTGTAGAATTAAAATTTTATTCAATTTAGTTGGAGTTAACTTTATTTTATCTGATTATGCAAACAAAAAAATTATACTTGGAACAGTCAAATTTTGAGAAATTTGGAACGTGGGGTACTTACCGATTTTAGTCGAATTCACCAAAATTTTATTTTTAGAATTAAAATTGTATTCAATTTAGTTGGAATTAACTTGATTTTATCTGATTTTGCCAACAAGAAAATTATACTTGGAACAGTCAAATTTTGAGAAATTTGGAAGAGTCAAATTTTGAGAAATTTGGAAGAGTCAAATTTTGAGAAATTTGGAAGAGTCAAATTTTGAGAAATTTGGAAGGTGGGGTACTTACAGATTTTAGTCGAATCCTCAAAAAATTTTATTTGTAGAATTAAAATTTTATTCAATTTAGTTGGAATTAACGTGATTTTATCTGATTATGCCAACAAAAAAATTATACTTGGAACAGTCAAATTTTGAGAAATTTTGAAGGTAGGGTACTTACCGATATTAGTCGAATCCTCAAAAAATTTTATTTGTAGAATTAAAATTTTATTCAATTTAGTTGGAATTAATTTGATTTTATCTGATTTTGCAAACAAAAAAATTATACTTGGAACAGTCAAATTTTGAGAAATTTGGAAGGTAGGGTACTTACCGATTTTAGTCGAATTCTCAAAAAATTTTATTTGTAGAATTAAAATTTTATTCAATTTAGTTGGAATTAACTTGATTTTATCTGATTATGCAAACAAAAAAAGTATACTTGGAACAGTCAAATTTTGAGAAATTTGGAAGAGTCAAATTTTGAGAAATTTGGAAGAGTCAAATTTTGAGAAATTTGGAAGGTGGGGTACTTACCGATTTTAGTCGAATTCTCAAAAAATTTTATTTGTAGAATTAAAATTTTATTCAATTTAGTTGGAATTAACTTGATTTTATCTGATTATGCAAACAAAAATATTATACTTGGAAGAGTCAAATTTTGAGAAATTTGAATGGTAGGGTACTTACCGATTTTAGTCGAATTCTCATAAAAATTTTATTTGTAGAATTAAAATTTTATTCAATTTAGTTGGAATTAACTTGATTTTATCTGATTATGCAAACAAAAAAAGTATGCTTGGAACAGTCCAATTGTGAGAAATTTGGAAGGTAGGGTACTTACCGATTTTAGTCGAATTCTCAAAAAATTTTATTTGTAGAATTAAAATTTTATTCAATTTAGTTGGAATTAACTTGATTTTATCTGATTATGCAATTAAAAAATTTATACTTGGAACAGTCAAATTTTGAGAAATTTGGAAGGTGGGGTACTTACCGATTTTAGTCGAATTCTAAAAAAATTTTATTTGTTGAATTAAAATTTTATTCAATTTAGTTGAAATTAACTTGATTTTATCTGATTATGCAAACAAAAAAAATATACTTGGAACAGTCAAATTTTGAGAAATTTGGAAGGTAGGGTACTTACCGATTTTAGTCGAATTCTCAAAAAATTTTATTTGTAGAATTAAAATTTTATTCAATTTAGTTGGAATTAACTTGATTTTATCTGATTATGCAGACAAAAAAATTATACATGGAAGAGTCAAATTTTGAGAAATTTGGAAGGTAGGGTACTTACCGATTTTAGTTGAATTCTCAAAAAATTTTATTTGTAGAATTAAAATTTTATTCAATTTAGTTGGAATAAACTTGAATTTATCTGATTATGCAAAAAAAAAATTATACTTGGAACAGTCAAATTTTGTGAAATTTGGAAGGGTCAAATTTTGAAAAATTTGGAAGGTGGGGTACTTACCGATTTTAGGCGAATCCTCAAAAAATTTTATTTGTAGAATTAAAATTTTATTCAATTTAGTTGGAATTAACGTGATTTTATCTGATTATGCAAACAAAAAAATTATACTTGGAACAGTCAAATTTTGAGAAATTTGGAAGAGTCAAATTTTGAGAAATTTGGAAGGTGGGGTACTTACCGATTTTAGTCGAATTCTCAAAAAATTTTATTTGTAGAATTAAAATTTTATTCAATTTAGTTGGAATTAACTTGATTTTATCTGATTATGCAAACAAAAAAAGTATGCTTGGAACAGTCAAATTTTGAGAAATTTGGAAGAATCAAATTTTGAGAAATTTGGACGGTGGGGTACTTACCGATTTTAGTCGAATTCTCAAAAAATTTTATTTGTAGAATTAAAATTCTATTCAATTTAGTTGGAGTTAACTTGATTTTATCTGATTATGCCAACAAAAAAATTATACTTGGAACAGTCCAATTTTGAGAAATTTGGAAGGTAGGGTACTTACCGATTTTAGTCGAATTCTCAAAAAATTTTATTTGTAGAATTAAAATTTTATTCAATTTAGTTGAAATTAACTTGATTTTTTCTGATTATGCAAACAAAAAAATTATACTTGGAACAGTCAAATTTTGAGAAATTTGGAAGGTAGGGTACTTACCGATTTTAGTCGAATTCTCAAAAAATTTTATTTGTAGAATTAAAATTGTATTCAATTTAGATGGAATAAACTTGATTTTATCTGATTATGCAAACAAAATAATTATACTTGGAACAGTCAAATTTGGAGAAATTTGGAAGAGTCAAATTTTGAGAAATTTGGAATGTGGGGTACTAACCGATTTTAGTCGAATTCTCAAAAAATTTTATTTGTAGAATTAAAATTTTATTCAATTTAGTTGGAATTAACTTGATTTTATCTGATTATGCAAACAAAAAAAGTATGCTTGGAACAGTCAAATTTTGAGAAATTTGGAAGAATCAAATTTTGAGAAATTTGGAAGGTGGGGTACTTACCGATTTTAGTCGAATTCTCAAAAAATTTTATTTGTAGATTTAAAATTTTATTCAATTTAGTTGGAGTTAACTTTATTTTATCTGATTATGCAAACAAAAAAATTATACTTGGAACAGTCAAATTTTGAGAAATTTGGAACGTGGGGTACTTACCGATTTTAGTCGAATTCTCCAAAATTTTATTTTTAGAATTAAAATTGTATTCAATTTAGTTGGAATTAACTTGATTTTATCTGATTTTGCCAACAAGAAAATTATACTTGGAACAGTCAAATTTTGAGAAATTTGGAAGAGTCAAATTTTGAGAAATTTGGAAGGTGGGGTACTTACCGATTTTAGTCGAATCCTCAAAAAATTTTATTTGTAGAATTAAAATTTTATTCAATTTAGTTGGAATTAATTTGATTTTATCTGATTTTGCAAACAAAAAAATTATACTTGGAACAGTCAAATTTTGAGAAATTTGGAAGGTAGGGTACTTACCGATTTTAGTCGAATTCTCAAAAAATTTTATTTGTAGAATTAAAATTTTATTCAATTTAGTTGGAATTAACTTGATTTTATCTGATTATGCAAACAAAAAAAGTATGCTTGGAACAGTCCAATTGTGAGAAATTTGGAAGGTAGGGTACTTACCGATTTTAGTCGAATTCTCAAAAAATTTTATTTGTAGAATTAAAATTTTATTCAATTTAGTTGGAATTAACTTGATTTTATCTGATTATGCAATTAAAAAATTTATACTTGGAACAGTCAAATTTTGAGAAATTTGGAAGGTGGGGTACTTACCGATTTTAGTCGAATTCTAAAAAAATTTTATTTGTTGAATTAAAATTTTATTCAATTTAGTTGAAATTAACTTGATTTTATCTGATTATGCAAACAAAAAAAATATACTTGGAACAGTCAAATTTTGAGAAATTTGGAAGGTAGGGTACTTACCGATTTTAGTCGAATTCTCAAAAAATTTCATTTGTAGAATTAAAATTTTATTCAATTTAGTTGGAATTAACTTGATTTTATCTGATTATGCAGACAAAAAAATTATACATGGAAGAGTCAAATTTTGAGAAATTTGGAAGGTAGGGTACTTACCGATTTTAGTTGAATTCTCAAAAAATTTTATTTGTAGAATTAAAATTTTATTCAATTTAGTTGGAATAAACTTGAATTTATCTGATTATGCAAAAAAAAAATTATACTTGGAACAGTCAAATTTTGTGAAATTTGGAAGGGTCAAATTTTGAAAAATTTGGAAGGTGGGGTACTTACCGATTTTAGGCGAATCCTCAAAAAATTTTATTTGTAGAATTAAAATTTTATTCAATTTAGTTGGAATTAACGTGATTTTATCTGATTATGCAAACAAAAAAATTATACTTGGAACAGTCAAATTTTGAGAAATTTGGAAGAGTCAAATTTTGAGAAATTTGGAAGGTGGGGTACTTACCGATTTTAGTCGAATTCTCAAAAAATTTTATTTGTAGAATTAAAATTTTATTCAATTTAGTTGGAATTAACTTGATTTTATCTGATTATGCAAACAAAAAAAGTATGCTTGGAACAGTCAAATTTTGAGAAATTTGGAAGAATCAAATTTTGAGAAATTTGGACGGTGGGGTACTTACCGATTTTAGTCGAATTCTCAAAAAATTTTATTTGTAGAATTAAAATTCTATTCAATTTAGTTGGAGTTAACTTGATTTTATCTGATTATGCCAACAAAAAAATTATACTTGGAACAGTCCAATTTTGAGAAATTTGGAAGGTAGGGTACTTACCGATTTTAGTCGAATTCTCAAAAAATTTTATTTGTAGAATTAAAATTTTATTCAATTTAGTTGAAATTAACTTGATTTTTTCTGATTATGCAAACAAAAAAATTATACTTGGAACAGTCAAATTTTGAGAAATTTGGAAGGTAGGGTACTTACCGATTTTAGTCGAATTCTCAAAAAATTTTATTTGTAGAATTAAAATTGTATTCAATTTAGATGGAATAAACTTGATTTTATCTGATTATGCAAACAAAATAATTATACTTGGAACAGTCAAATTTGGAGAAATTTGGAAGAGTCAAATTTTGAGAAATTTGGAATGTGGGGTACTAACCGATTTTAGTCGAATTCTCAAAAAATTTTATTTGTAGAATTAAAATTTTATTCAATTTAGTTGGAATTAACTTGATTTTATCTGATTATGCAAACAAAAAAAGTATGCTTGGAACAGTCAAATTTTGAGAAATTTGGAAGAATCAAATTTTGAGAAATTTGGAAGGTGGGGTACTTACCGATTTTAGTCGAATTCTCAAAAAATTTTATTTGTAGATTTAAAATTTTATTCAATTTAGTTGGAGTTAACTTTATTTTATCTGATTATGCAAACAAAAAAATTATACTTGGAACAGTCAAATTTTGAGAAATTTGGAACGTGGGGTACTTACCGATTTTAGTCGAATTCTCCAAAATTTTATTTTTAGAATTAAAATTGTATTCAATTTAGTTGGAATTAACTTGATTTTATCTGATTTTGCCAACAAGAAAATTATACTTGGAACAGTCAAATTTTGAGAAATTTGGAAGAGTCAAATTTTGAGAAATTTGGAAGGTGGGGTACTTACCGATTTTAGTCGAATCCTCAAAAAATTTTATTTGTAGAATTAAAATTTTATTCAATTTAGTTGGAATTAATTTGATTTTATCTGATTTTGCAAACAAAAAAATTATACTTGGAACAGTCAAATTTTGAGAAATTTGGAAGGTAGGGTACTTACCGATTTTAGTCGAATTCTCAAAAAATTTTATTTGTAGAATTAAAATTTTATTCAATTTAGTTGGAATTAACTTGATTTTATCTGATTATGCAAACAAAAAAAGTATGCTTGGAACAGTCAAATTTTGAGAAATTTGGAAGAATCAAATTTTGAGAAATTTGGACGGTGGGGTACTTACCGATTTTAGTCGAATTCTCAAAAAATTTTATTTGTAGAATTAAAATTCTATTCAATTTAGTTGGAGTTAACTTGATTTTATCTGATTATGCCAACAAAAAAATTATACTTGGAACAGTCCAATTTTGAGAAATTTGGAAGGTAGGGTACTTACCGATTTTAGTCGAATTCTCAAAAAATTTTATTTGTAGAATTAAAATTTTATTCAATTTAGTTGAAATTAACTTGATTTTTTCTGATTATGCAAACAAAAAAATTATACTTGGAACAGTCAAATTTTGAGAAATTTGGAAGGTAGGGTACTTACCGATTTTAGTCGAATTCTCAAAAAATTTTATTTGTAGAATTAAAATTGTATTCAATTTAGATGGAATAAACTTGATTTTATCTGATTATGCAAACAAAATAATTATACTTGGAACAGTCAAATTTGGAGAAATTTGGAAGAGTCAAATTTTGAGAAATTTGGAATGTGGGGTACTAACCGATTTTAGTCGAATTCTCAAAAAATTTTATTTGTAGAATTAAAATTTTATTCAATTTAGTTGGAATTAACTTGATTTTATCTGATTATGCAAACAAAAAAAGTATGCTTGGAACAGTCAAATTTTGAGAAATTTGGAAGAATCAAATTTTGAGAAATTTGGAAGGTGGGGTACTTACCGATTTTAGTCGAATTCTCAAAAAATTTTATTTGTAGATTTAAAATTTTATTCAATTTAGTTGGAGTTAACTTTATTTTATCTGATTATGCAAACAAAAAAATTATACTTGGAACAGTCAAATTTTGAGAAATTTGGAACGTGGGGTACTTACCGATTTTAGTCGAATTCTCCAAAATTTTATTTTTAGAATTAAAATTGTATTCAATTTAGTTGGAATTAACTTGATTTTATCTGATTTTGCCAACAAGAAAATTATACTTGGAACAGTCAAATTTTGAGAAATTTGGAAGAGTCAAATTTTGAGAAATTTGGAAGGTGGGGTACTTACCGATTTTAGTCGAATCCTCAAAAAATTTTATTTGTAGAATTAAAATTTTATTCAATTTAGTTGGAATTAATTTGATTTTATCTGATTTTGCAAACAAAAAAATTATACTTGGAACAGTCAAATTTTGAGAAATTTGGAAGGTAGGGTACTTACCGATTTTAGTCGAATTCTCAAAAAATTTTATTTGTAGAATTAAAATTTTATTCAATTTAGTTGGAATTAACTTGATTTTATCTGATTATGCCAACAAAAAAATTATACTTGGAACAATCAAATTTTGAGAAATTTGGAAGGTAGGGTACTTACCGATTTTAGTCGAATTCTAAAAAATTTTATTTGTAGAATTATAATTTTATTCAATTTAGTTGGAATTAACTTGATTTTATCTGATTATGCAAACAAAAAAAATATACTTGGAACAGTCAAATTTTGAGAAATTTGGAAGGTAGGGTACTTACCGATTTTAGTCGAATTCTCAAAAAATTTTATTTGTAGAATTAAAATTTTATTCAATTTAGTTGGAATTAACATGATTTTATCTGATTATGCCAACAAAAAAATTATACTTGGAACAGTCAAATTTTGAGAAATTTTGATGGTGGGGTACTTACCGATTTTAGTCGAATTCTCAAAAAATTTTATTTGTAGATTTAAAATTTTATTCAATTTAGTTGGAATTAACTTGATTTTATCTGATTATGCCAACAAAAAAATTATACTTGGAACAGTCAAATTTTGAGAAATTTGGAAGGTAGGGTACTTACCGATTTTAGTCGAATTCTCAAAAAATTTTATTTGTAGAATTAAAAGTTTATTCAATTTAGTTGGAATTAACATGATTTTATCTGATTATGCCAACAAAAAAATTATACTTGGAACAGTCAAATTTTGAGAAATTTTGATGGTGGGGTACTTACCGAATTTAGTCGAATTCTCAAAAAATTTTATTTGTAGAATTAAAATTTTATTCAATTTAGTTGAAATTAACTTGATTTTATCTGATTATGCCAACAAAAAAATTATACTTGGAACAATCAAATTTTGAGAAATTTGGAAGGTAGGGTACTTACCGATTTTAGTCGAATTCTAAAAAATTTTATTTGTAGAATTAAAATTTTATTCAATTTAGTTGGAATTAACTTGATTTTATCTGATTATGCAAACAAAAAAAATATACATGGAACAGTCAAATTTTGAGAAATTTGGAAGGTAGGGTACTTACCGATTTTAGTCGAATTCTCAAAAAATTTTATTTGTAGAATTAAAATTTTATTCAATTTAGTTGGAATTAACATGATTTTATCTGATTATGCCAACAAAAAAATTATACTTGGAACAGTCAAATTTTGAGAAATTTGGAAGGTAGGGTACTTACCGATTTTAGTCGAATTCTAAAAAAATTTTATTTGTAGAATTAAAATTTTATTCAATTTAGTTGGAATTAACTTGATTTTATCTGATTATGCCAACAAAAAAATTATACTTGGAACAATCAAATTTTGAGAAATTTGGAAGGTAGGGTACTTACCGATTTTATTCGAATTCTCAAAAAATTTTATTTGTAGAATTAAAATTTTATTCAATTTAGTTGAAATTAACATGATTTTATCTGATTATGCAAACAAAAAAATTATACTTGGAAGAGTCAAATTTGGAGAAATTTGGAAGTTAGGGTACTTACCGATTTTAGTCGAATTCTAAAAAAATTTTATTTGTAGAATTTAAATTTTTTTCAATTTAGTTGGAATCAACTTGATTTTATTTGATTATGCCAACAAAAAAATTATACTTGGAACAATCAAATTTTGAGAAATTTGGAAGTTAGGGTACTTACCGATTTTAGTCGAATTCTAAAAAATTTTATTTGTAGAATTAAAATTTTATACAATTTAGTTGGAATTAACTTGAATTTATCTGATTTGCAAACAAAAAAATTATACTTGGAACAGTCAAATTTTGAGAAAAATTTGGAAGGGTCAAATTTTGAAAAATTTGGAAGGTGGGGTACTTTCCGATTTTAGTCGAATTCTCAAAAAATTTTATTTGTATAATTAAAATTTTATTCAATTTAGTTGGAATTAACATGATTTCATCTGATTATGCCAACAAAAAAATTATACTTGGGACAGTCAAATTTTGAGAAATTTTGAAGGTAGGGTACTTACCGAATTTAGTCGAATTCTCAAAAAATTTTATTTGTAGAATTAAAATTTTATTCAATGTAGTTGAAATTAACTTGATTTTATCTGATTATGCAAACAAAAAAATTATACTTGGAACAGTCAAATTTTGAGAAATTTGGAAGGTAGGGTACTTACCGATTTTAGTCGAATTCTCAAAAAATTTTATTTGTAGATTTAAAATTTTATTCAATTTAGTTGGAATTAACTTGATTTTATCTGATTATGCAAACAAAAAAAGTATACTTGGAACAGTCAAATTTTGAGAAATTTGGAAGAGTCAAATTTTGAGAAATTTGGAAGGTAGGGTACTTACCGATTTTAGTCGAATTCTAAAAAAAGTTTATTTGTAGAATTAAAATTTTATTCAATTTAGTTGGAATTAACTTGATTCTATCTGATTATGCCAACAAAAAAATTATACTTGGAACAGTCAAATTTTGAGGAAATTTGGAAGGTAGGGTACTTACCGATTTTAGTCGAATTCTCAAAAAATTTTATTTGTAGAATTAAAATTTTATTCAATTTAGTTGGAATTAACTTGATTTTATCTGATTATGCCAACAAAAAAATTATACTTGGAACAGTCAAATTTTGAGAAATTTGGAAGGGTCAAATTTTGAAAAATTTGGAAGGTGGGGTACTTACCGATTTTAGTCGAATTCTAAAAAAATTTTATTTGTAGAATTAAAATTTTATTCAATTTAGTTGGAACTAACTTGATTTTATCTGATTATGCCAACAAAAAAATTATACTTGGAACAATCAAATTTTGAGAAATTTGGAAGGTAGGGTACTTACCGATTTTAGTCGAATTCTGAAAAATTTTATTTGTAGAATTAAAATTTTATTCAATTTAGTTGGAATAAACTTGAATTTATCTGATTATGCAAACAAAAAAATTATACTTGGAACAGTCAAATTTTGAGAAATTTGGAAGGGTCAAATTTTGAAAAATTTGGAAGGTGGGGTACTTACCGATTTTAGTCGAATTCTCAAATAATTTTATTTGTAGATTTAAAATTTTATTCAATTTAGTTGGAATTAACTTGATTTTATCTGATTATGCAAACAAAAAAAGTATACTTGGAACAGTCAAATTTTGAGAAATTTGGAAGAGTCAAATTTTTAGAAATTTGGAAGGTAGGGTACTTACCGATTTTAGTCGAATTCTAAAAAAAGTTTATTTGTAGAATTAAAATTTTATTCAATTTAGTTGGAATTAACTTGATTCTATCTGATTATGCCAACAAAAAAATTATACTTGGAACAGTCAAATTTTGAGGAAATTTGGAAGGTAGAGTACTTACCGATTTTAGTCGAATTCTCAAAAAATTTTATTTGTAGAATTAAAATTTTATTCAATTTAGTTGGAATTAACTTGATTTTATCTGATTATGCAAACAAAAAAAGTATACTTGGAACAGTCCAATTTTGAGAAATTTGGAAGAGTCAAATTTTGAGAAATTTGGAAGGTGGGGTACTTACCGATTTTAGTCGAATTCTCAAAAAATTTTATTTGTAGAATTAATATTTCATTCAATTCAGTTGGAATTAACTTGATTTTATCTGATTATGCCAACAAAAAAATTATACTTGGAACAGTCAAATTTTGAGAAATTTGGAAGAGTCAAATTTTGAGAAATTTGGAAGTTAGGGTACATACCGATTTTAGTCGAATTCTCAAAAAAATTTATCTGTAGAATTAAAATTTTATTCAATTTAGTTGGAATTAACTTGATTTTATCTGATTATGCAGACAAAAAAATTATACTTGGAAGAGTCAAATTTTGAGAAATTTGGAAGGTAGGGTACTTACCGATTTTAGTCGAATTCTCAAAAAATTTTATTTGTAGAATTAAAATTTTATTCAATTTAGTTGGAATTAACTTGATTTTATCTGATTATGCCAACAAAAAAATTGTACTTGGAACAGTCAAATTTTGAGAAATTTGGAAGTTAGGGTACTTACCGATTTTAGTCGAATTCTCAAAAAATTTTATTTGTAGAATTAAAATTTTATTCAATTTAGTTGGAATTAACTTGATTTTATCTGATTATGCCAACAAAAAAATTATACTTGGAACAGTCAAATTTTGAGAAATTTGGAAGAGTCAAATTTTGAGAAATTTGGAAGGAGGGGTGCTTACCGATTTTAGTCGAATTCTCAAAAAATTTTATTTGTAGAATTAAAATTTTATTCAATTTAGTTGAAATTAACATGATTTTATCTGATTATGCAAACAAAAAAATTATACTTGGAAGAGTCAAATTTTGAGAAATTTGGAAGGTAGGGTACTTACCGATTTTAGTCGAATTCTAAAAAATTTTATTTGTAGAATTAAAATTTTATTCAATTTAGTTGGAATTAACTTGATTTTATCTGATTATGCCAACAAAAAAATTATACTTGGAACAGTCAAATTTTGAGAAATTTAGAAGGTAGGGTACTTACCGATTTTTGTCGAATTCTCAAAAAATTTTATTTGTAGAATTAAAATTTTATCCAATTTAGTTGGAATTAACTTGATTTTATCTGATTATGCAAACAAAAAAAGTATACTTGGAACAGTCAAATTTTGAGAAATTTGGAAGAGTCAAATTTTGAGAAATTTGGAAGGTAGGGTACTTACCGATTTTAGTCGAATTCTAAAAAAAGTTTATTTGTAGAATTAAAATTTTATTCAATTTAGTTGAAATTAACTTGATTTTATCTGATTATGCAATCAAAAAAAGTATACTTGGAACAGTCAAATTTTGAGAAATTTGGAAGAGTCAAATTTTGAGAAATTTGGAAGAGTCAAATTTTGGGAAATTTGGAAGAGTCAAATTTTGAGAAATTTGGAAGAGTCAAATTTTGAGAAATTTGGAAGGTAGGGTACTTACCGATTTTAGTCGAATTCTCAAAAAATTTTATTTGTAGAATTAAAATTTTATTCAATTTAGTTGGAATTAACATGATTTTATCTGATTATGCGAACAAAAAAATTGTACTTGGAACAGTCAAATTTTGAGAAATTTGGAAGTTAGGGTACATACCGATTTTAGTCGTGTGACGTCCCACTATTTTTCGCGCGGTATTTTAACACCATTTCCTCACAAATCCATCCACAATCCACCAAAAACCCTCAATCTCGAGTCATACCCTACTCTCTCACCCAACCGATCATTTAGACGATATACCTTAGTGGTCCCTATCTCTAAACGGTCAATCCAGATTCCTAATCGCCGATCACCTTGATGTTGTACCTTAGCGGTCCCCAACACAAGATGACCTATACAAAACGCCACCTCGATGATGTATCTTAGAGATCCCCATCGCGAGATGATCGTTACACAACTCCTTCGCCTTTTCGCCATATGAGGCATGACCACTTCCTTCCAAATCTACGTTTAAACAAATCCCTCATCCTTAAAACCCTCTTCCAAATCGAGACTACGTCTCACGCCCTTACTATGACCACAGAAGTCAATACACCGTTTACCCCATTCCTATACGACCTCCTAAACTCCACCAAATGGGTTGAGTATTTCGCTTCAAAGCCCCATGCAAAAACCCTAGAAATGTTACTGCGACGCAAATGTACAAACGTGATCAACACGTGATTGTAATTACGACGCATTTGGCGTACGTGACATAAACACATCTATTAATAACCATACCGTTACAAAAACCCCCAAAATCTACTGCGTCTTGTTTCCGAAATCTGTCAAGGTCTTTACCGCGCGTACCCCCGCAGTACTCCTGGAAGGTCTTATAAATACGAAGGATCGAGAGGCCAGGACTCTCTTTCATTGAGCTCTTTTGTCAACAGACAGTCGAATAGATAGGAGTATCGATAAAACAAGTGTTAAATAATTCAAATCAGTGCTTTACGGCAACTACTGTAAGTCATTATTATATACCATTATTATAGTGCATATCACCCCATACCATATTATTATTCGTCAACGCTTATAGCTTATTATTATTTACTTTCATTAATGCTTATTGCTTACTCATTATTATTTACTTTCATTAATGCTTATTGCTTACTCATTATTATATACTTTCACTAATGCTTATTGCTTACTTATTATTGTATTCTTCCATTAATGCTTATTATATCTATATCGCCATTTATATTCATAACTCATATTATAAATATTGCGCGTGTGAATACAAAATCTTCCCACGCATTGTTAAAACCACTCTAACAAGGCTAATAAACCGCTTTGTTATCAATCGTGTCTCGAATTATTGTGTGTACCCTCGAGTCATAAGGCTTCCCAACGAAACCAAGCTGCCGCAACAGCTGATTCGCGAGAGCTCTCTCAGTATTTACAAACACACTGCTGCATTAACCGTGCTATTCTTAGGAAAACTAAGTGTGATTTCTTTTGTACAAATGCAACGGTAAATCCTATTATCAACCCAAAACAAAACAAGAGTGCTAACGGGTGTCCCTTCAGTACCAATTTGCTTTAAAACCTTCCCTGGTCGATTAGTGTGGCGGATGATAGATTCGCGCCTGATCTTTTCTCTTAAAACCTTCAGAGTGCTGGATGACAGATTCACGCCTGACCTTCCTTATAAATCCACAGTGTGACGGATGATAGATTCGCGCCTGGCTTTCCCTTAAACCCTTCAGAGTGCTGGATGACAGATTCACGCCTGATATTCCTTTCAAACCCTCAGTGTGACGGATGATAGATTCGCGCCTGACTTTCCCTCGAAACCCATAGTGTGCTGGATGACAGATTCACGCCTGACTTTCCCTCAAAACCCACAGTGTGCTGGATGACAGATTCACGCCTGGCTTTCCCTCAAAACCCACAGTGTGCTGGATGATAGATTCGCGCCTGACCGTCCTTTCAAAACCTACAGTGTGCTGGATGACAGATTCACGCCTGACTTTCCCTTAAAACCTTCAGAGTGCTGGATGACAGATTCACGCCTGATCCTCCTCACGAACCCACAGAGTGACGGATGTTAGATTCGCGCCTGGCTTTCTCCTTCCCCATAGTCACCGTTCCCAAAAACCTCACCCGGGACGTGACATAATTTTTGGTGACAGCGGTGGGATTCGATCGTTGATAATAGAAATAGATCCTCTATTATACGGCACCCACAAAGGCCTATTAAAAATGTGCATTAAAAACCCGCTTCGTGGCACATTAAATTACCGCAGCCGCAGATTACAAATTTTAACGGCACATATGCGGTGGTTGATCTGTGTCTCCGGGAAAATAGCTACAACTTACGAAGGAGACGACATTTGTTCGAGCTGCTATGAAGTAGATCTAACAAATGTAGAAACTTTATATCAAGTCCATTATTATCAGACGCCGACAGTTTCTCCCAATTGCTCGTGGTGCAATTCCGCTCTGTTTCAAATCTGCCCCGTGAGCAGTTGTGTAGTGTGTTCGGATTGGTATCTCCTAGTTAGTGAGAGCCACCGAGAATTTGATAACCAAATGAACATAGAACATCCCGAATTTTAAAATAACTGCTAATTATAACAATATAACTTCGTACGCGTTTTTTTTTTGTTGTTCAATTCTCTGTATGCACGTTACCCTCTACATCCCTATATCTAGTATGTGTAACAGCTTCCAACAGCAACATCTATCAAATCTGTGCCGCCAATTTATGAACCAATTGGCACATACTAATGAACTGACCTGTGTTTCGGGCGGTGTAGCAACGACCACGGGAGGCTACAAAATTTGCCTAGACTGCTTTGATCTGGATCCAATTGAAGTGAATGAAATCACTCAGGAACATTATTATTCATTAAATAATCTATTCCCTAAATGCCCTCGTTGTAAAAACCCCTTATTCCAAACGCGCCCGTTGAGTAGCTGCGTTGAGTGCACGGAACATTTCCTCCTTTCAAATAGAAATCATTACGGGTTAATAATTTTTGGCTCCCGGGATAGAACAACCTGAATTTAAATAACGGCTAACTAAACATGTCTGTGTACGGCGAAACCGACGATATCGCCGTAAGCGACCAAGACGCGGGACCTACCAATAGCGCTATAGAAATCGCGACCGTCGAAATAATGGAACGATTACAAGTATTACGCGAAAAACAAGCCGAGATTGAAAACTTGCACGCGAAATTTGTAACAAACCCAGAAACCAAAACGCATTCGGACGTAGGTACCGCATCGTCCGACCCCACGTTTAAAGGTCTTTCCGATAAGATACGAAATATTGAGGTAATGATGGAAAAACTTCTTCCACCCCCGCCAATTACAAATAATTTTTCCACGCCGGGTTCCTCCCGTTTCGATAAAAAACCGGTATTTAATTTCAATAAAACTCCTGAGGTGAGAAATCGTAATAAAATTCCGGAAGTACCGAACCATAATCAAACGCCAGACCAGGGTCCATCGCCCCAGATAAAATTAAAGGACGCAATAGAGACAGTCCCAAATTTTAACGGGCATAACATATCCATAGAGCAATTCGCGAGAGCTTGCAATAGGGCTAAAGCTCTGGTTCCCTCGCACGCCGAACCCCAGCTGGCGAGGTTGTTACGAAACAAGCTGCAAGACCATGCATGCTTGGCCGTTGAGGATAGGGTCCTTGACTCCGTAAACGACCTAATTAAACAACTCAAACGCATCTTTTCTCCTGCTAAAACATCTGACCACTACCGTGGAGAACTTGCCAACATTATCAAAGGAACAAACGAACATGTATTAGAATACATTTCCCGCGTTAAAGATCTCCGATTCGCAATCTTGGAAGAGGATAGAGACTACTATCGCGACTTCGCACGAAATCACCCCGAAGACTTAGATCGCCTGACATTTGATTCGTTCGTCGACGGTCTTCCACCCCACATAAGGACAAGGTTACTCCAACATTCTTTCGAAACGATCGATGAAGCTTTTGATTTAGCTGTACTCGTGGACAAACAAATCGACAGGGATCGACAAAGATTTTCAGAACAAAAAGCCCCGAAATTAACGTGCCAACTCTGTAACAAAACCGGACATGATGCACGGACCTGCAGAAGTAATCAAGATACCGCTCCACAACGTTTCGAAAGGTATCCTCCAAACCGCGTTACAGGATATAATAACCAGGCATCTAACCCTTTGCTCCCTTACTGGGACAAAACTCGACCTCCTCCCTCAAGACCTACAGAATTGCGCATCTGTGCGTATTGCAAAAAGCCAGGACACCTAATCTCAGAATGTAGAAAACGAATGTTCAACCACAATGAGAGAAACCCTGGAACCTTCCAGGAACGGGACTCGGGAAACGCTCTGCCCCTACGGTCGACAGCGGACGCATACCGTGGAACGGGCCAAACAGGAGCGCGTCCAATAACGACACAAACGGAATCGGGAATGCCAAACTTAGGATCGCCACCGCATGGTTGAATACTGTTGGCGAAACCCCGTCCGTAATTATCCGGTCTCCAGACTTCGAAATAACACCGGAACTAATGATTGACACCGGTTCTGAAGTAAACTTATTGAAAATTCACGCCGTAAAACGATCTCAAAATATAGACGTAAACAAACAGGTACAACTTAGAGGCATTGCTAAGGACCTCGTTTCCACCCTCGGGACAATAGAAATAACTTTATTGGGCAACGACGTTACATTCCACGTAGTCGAAAACGATTTCCCTATTAAACCACACGGAATATTGGGAACTGAATTCTTTATGAACCAAGATGCCTCAATACATTATTCAAAAAAGCAATTGGAATTCAACGGAAATTCCATTCCGTTTGTAGATAGGGGTCAAGTCGTGCTACCCGCTAGATCAAAAACAGTTTCTTTTATTAACGTATCGAATTTAAACGTGAAGGAAGGATATTTACCTAAATTAGATTTAGGCGCTGGGATTCACGCTGGTAATGCTCTTGTCCGTAATCAAGACGGCAAAGCATACTTACAAATAATAAATTCTAATGAAACGGACAAAACGGTCACTATTCCTACTGTTGAATTGGAAGAATTCGAAATTGTGATTCCAGAACCCAAACCAAAACGACCAACAGAGACTAAGACGACTAAGTGCGTCACTCCTACCCCATCCCTAACAAAAATCAAACCCCTTCGTCCCCAGGATCCTTTGATCCATTATAAAGAGGTACCCGCGAAAGTACACTCGCTCTCATCCCCAGGGCACTATGCCGAAACAACCCTTCCCCTAGAATTCCAAGAGTCTCTTGCTATGGCGTCGGGTGAGGAAGGATCAATAATAAACGAAAAAACCGCAACAAGAATGGAACAAGTGCTCCAATTAATTTCAACGGAACATATGAATCCGGAGGAAAAGCTCCATGTCCAAAGAATTATATATAAATACAATGACCTCTTCCATCTACCAAATGAGAAGTTGGGTCATACGAACGCCATCCAACATGGGATCCAGACTACGGACCCAGTGCCTGTAAATACTAAACAATATCGTTTCCCTCCTGTACATAAGAAAGAAATTGATAAACAGGTAAAGAATTTACTAGAAAACGACATTATAAAGCCATCACTATCACCCTACAATTCACCCATTTGGATCGTCTCCAAAAAACCAGGACCCAATGGGGAACTTTTGTGGAGAATGGTAATTGATTTCAGGGATTTAAACGAAAAAACCGTTCCTGATGCATACCCACTTCCAAACATTAACGAAATACTAGACCAATTGGGAGGAGCAAAATACTTCTCCGTATTCGACCTTGCCTCTGGATTCCACCAAATCCCTATGAAACCGGAAGACGCACCTAAAACGGCTTTTTCTACACCACACGGACATTATGAATTTGTCAGAATGCCATTTGGGCTTTGTAATGCACCAGCTACCTTCCAACGATTGATGGATCACACACTTACGGGACTCCAGGGCACAGAAATGTTCGTGTATCTAGACGATATTGTCCTCTACGCAAGTTCCCTTACGGAACATTTGATTAAATTTAGAAAACTTGCTCAGCGCCTGAGAGAAGCAAAACTTAAACTCCAACCTTCCAAATGTAAGTTCCTACACAAGGAAGTCGCATATTTAGGTCACATAATCACCGAGCAAGGGGTAAAACCTGATCTGGGAAAAATTGAAGCCGTCCGAAACTACCCGGCACCAAGTACACCAAAAGGAATCAAACAATTCCTTGGATTAACCGGATATTATAGGAGGTTTATCCCAGACTTTTCCAAAATAGCTCGCCCGTTAACCCAATTATTAAAGAAGGACACAACATTCGAGTGGGGACCGTCCCAGAAAACGGCTTTTGACCACTTAAGGTTAGCATTGCAGAAAGAACCTATCCTGCAATACCCAAATTTTGACCTGGAATTCCATGTTACCACCGACGCTTCCGAATCTGCTATAGGAGGAATATTGAGCCAAAATATCACAGGCAAAGAGTTGCCCATCGCTTATGCTTCTCGTCTCCTGAACAAAGCAGAAATAAACTATGCGACCATCGAAAAAGAACTTCTAGCCATTGTTTATTGTGTCAGGTACTTCCGACCTTATCTATATGGAAAGAAATTTATCTTATATACTGACCACCAACCCCTAATTTGGTTGCATAGAGTAAAAGACCCAACGTCACGCCTCGTTAGGTGGCGCTTAAAGTTAGCAGAATACGACTATGAAATTCGCTATCAACCAGGGAAAAGCAATAAACTTGCCGACGCCCTGTCTCGTAATCCTCCTGTAAAGGAGGCATATCCAGTACGACCACGAGAGGAAGCTGATGACGACTATCAGCCCCCGGCTAAACGAGGTCCCGGGAGGCCCCGACTCACCACGCCATCGACTAGACCCACGTATAAAACTCGCCCAAGAGCAAAACCTACCAGAATACAGCCGCCCAGGAAGGTGCGCCAAAGGTTGACCAATACAGAAAACTCGCCGGAACCGATGAGTAGTGCGGAAGAGGAAGTAAATCAGGAAGAAGAAATGGAATTAACAGATGCCCCTGTTATTTCGCCTCCACAATCGCCAACACCGCAGGAAGAGAACGACCTTAACTCCGAGGTGGATTCCAACGCATCGGATGAATCAGATTCAGAATCTTCAATGATTGGACTAAACGATTCTTTGGACGCGGCATACGAAGCAGATCCAGAAAGAGATATCCAAATAATACCATTAATCAGTCGCGACCCATTGTTCTTACGAAAAGAAACGCTTGTTTTCTTCTTAAGCGTAGATGGAAAACCTTGCGACAACGGAGCGAAAGGACTACAGGAAATGGGAATTCTGACAATACCTGGCGATCTCCCATTGGGTAGGGCCCACATAACTCACAAAAAGGGGCAAATCTTTATAGGGCTGGTTGTTAAAGAAACACAAAATACACCACTAACTATGACTACATGGGGCAAAGTCCTTTCTTACCTTAAATATACAGTACACGAGCTCCAAATACAATCCTTCAGTATAGCCAAAACATCGAACTTAGATCAATTAAGCTGGCAAAATGTCATTACGGGTATCCTCGAAGCCGTCAACAAAGAGGACGTCAGCGTCACCATATGTTTACAAGCAGTACGAATACCAGAGGAATCAGAACACCTAACCATTATTAAAGAAAATCACGCATCTGCCTTAGCCGGACACAAGGGAGTGACCAAAACATATAACCGAATTAGACACCATTACTTTTGGAAAGGAATGAAGAAAGCCGTGGAAGACTACATTAGAACGTGCGAAGACTGTCAGCGGAAGAAACTCGTCCGTGTTAAGACCAGGCAACCAATGATTCTAACTGACACGCCTGGACAAGCCTTCGACAAAATTGCATTGGACATCGTAGGACCGTTACCTACCACGAGAGAAGGGAATACCTACATATTAACAATGCAAGACTTACTAACAAAATATTTCGTATGCGTACCCCTTAAACACACCACATCACTAAAAGTTGCAGATGCGTTCATAAAGAAATTTATCTGTCAATTCGGAGCTCCCAGAGCCATCCTCACTGACCAAGGAGCAAATTTCACTAGTAACTTCATGAAAGCTATCGCGAAAAAATTTAAAATCGAACAATTCAGAACCACAGCTTTTCACCCACAGACAAACGGCTCTTTAGAGCGATCGCACATCGTCCTAACGGAATACCTAAAAATGTATATCAATAAATATGACGACTGGGACGAATGGACCGACTTGGCCGCGTTCTCTTATAACACCAGCGTCCATGAAGGCACTGGTTACACTCCATACGAGTTAGTGTTCGGGAAAATAGCTCGGGTACCCAGCCGAAAAAGGATGCCCGAAGATTTTGAAAGCGAAACTTATAATCATTACCTCTCAAGGCTAAACGCGAGAGTACGAGAACTGCAAACTGCCGCCGCAGAGAAATTAAAAGAATCTAAACTTCGCTATAAAAAATATTATGATCGACATATAAACGAAGAGACCTTCCAACCGGGCGACTCCGTTTTTGTATTAATAGAACCGAAGAAAGGGAAATTCGGGGACCAATACTCCGGTCCGCACACAATACTAGAAGTTATCCCCTCGCAAAATTTGAAAATTTCCTGGAAAGGAAAGACTAGAATCATACACGCGAACAAAGCGCGTCTTGGTCGATTGCGCGAGGATCCCGGTTGACCCTAATCTTAATATAGAAAACATGTATTAATCAAATCATTTCTTAGGAAACAAATATAATGCCACATAAAAGGGCCCAAAAACCCAATGGGGCTAAACCAGGGGGCGGCCTAAGGAGGAAGCTAGGCCATATACAATGGCTGCGCCGAACGGCCATTAAAGAAGGAAAAAGCACCTCACCCCTCCTCCCAAAAGTGACATCCACGGTCATCGTCAGGGAGGCAGATGCGGACATACCGGAGGTCATCGTCATTGATGACTCCCCCCCGCCTTCGCCAAAAGACGACCAGGACCTCCAAGAGGCCACGACGCCACGGCCCCTTTATAGCCCTCCCACAGATAATGGGGTAATGGAGACACTCTCCCATGCCATTCCCTATCCATACCCTACCCCTTCCCAACCCTCCACCTCCCTAATTCCCTCCACCCTCCCTCCATACCCAGGTGACGTGGAAATCCTGGACACGGGGTCAGCAATCCGAATTCCGGATTTTACAGAGCTGACACCCGCTTTTCTGAGGTGGTTCGATGACCATTATCAAAACGGTTATGACCTCACGTTCATTCTGGAAGACCCTTCACTCCAGTATATGGAATATTCCTTTCCCCCTTATTAATCCCTCCAAAATCCCCTTCCTTCCTTTCGATCCTATCCTTAAATTGTAAATAGTTCCCTATATATATACCTTCCCCACCATTAGATTTATTTTTTTTTTGTTCTTGCCAAATAGGCTTTACTTTTTGTTTTTTCCCTTTTCGCCAAATAGGCAATATTTTTGTTTTTTTTTCTTTTCGCCAAAATAGGCTACACGTTTTGTTTTATTTTCCAAATAGGCTATGTATATTTTATTTTCTTCATCTCTTCATTTCA
This sequence comes from Andrena fulva, assembly GCA_946251845.1. Classification (NCBI taxonomy): domain Eukaryota; kingdom Metazoa; phylum Arthropoda; class Insecta; order Hymenoptera; family Andrenidae; genus Andrena; species Andrena fulva. The sequence goes on along the minus strand of OX276331.1, from coordinate 17,195,357 downwards.
AGACACCCGAACCTTATGTTAAGAAATTACGCATTTCTTCATATAAAGGGGGAGGTGTGTTGCCCCGCTATTTTCGTTAAATTTTTTTTTCTCTCACTTCAAACCACACCTACCTTGTTTTAAGAAATTACACATTTCTTCATATAAGGGGGGAGGTGTGACGTCCCACTATTTTTCGCGCGGTATTTTAACACCATTTCCTCACAAATCCATCCACAATCCACCAAAAACCCTCAATCTCGAGTCATACCCTACTCTCTCACCCAACCGATCATTTAGACGATATACCTTAGTGGTCCCTATCTCTAAACGGTCAATCCAGATTCCTAATCGCCGATCACCTTGATGTTGTACCTTAGCGGTCCCCAACACAAGATGACCTATACAAAACGCCACCTCGATGATGTATCTTAGAGATCCCCATCGCGAGATGATCGTTACACAACTCCTTCGCCTTTTCGCCATATGAGGCATGACCACTTCCTTCCAAATCTACGTTTAAACAAATCCCTCATCCTTAAAACCCTCTTCCAAATCGAGACTACGTCTCACGCCCTTACTATGACCACAGAAGTCAATACACCGTTTACCCCATTCCTATACGACCTCCTAAACTCCACCAAATGGGTTGAGTATTTCGCTTCAAAGCCCCATGCAAAAACCCTAGAAATGTTACTGCGACGCAAATGTACAAACGTGATCAACACGTGATTGTAATTACGACGCATTTGGCGTACGTGACATAAACACATCTATTAATAACCATACCGTTACAAAAACCCCCAAAATCTACTGCGTCTTGTTTCCGAAATCTGTCAAGGTCTTTACCGCGCGTACCCCCGCAGTACTCCTGGAAGGTCTTATAAATACGAAGGATCGAGAGGCCAGGACTCTCTTTCATTGAGCTCTTTTGTCAACAGACAGTCGAATAGATAGGAGTATCGATAAAACAAGTGTTAAATAATTCAAATCAGTGCTTTACGGCAACTACTGTAAGTCATTATTATATACCATTATTATAGTGCATATCACCCCATACCATATTATTATTCGTCAACGCTTATAGCTTATTATTATTTACTTTCATTAATGCTTATTGCTTACTCATTATTATTTACTTTCATTAATGCTTATTGCTTACTCATTATTATATACTTTCACTAATGCTTATTGCTTACTTATTATTGTATTCTTCCATTAATGCTTATTATATCTATATCGCCATTTATATTCATAACTCATATTATAAATATTGCGCGTGTGAATACAAAATCTTCCCACGCATTGTTAAAACCACTCTAACAAGGCTAATAAACCGCTTTGTTATCAATCGTGTCTCGAATTATTGTGTGTACCCTCGAGTCATAAGGCTTCCCAACGAAACCAAGCTGCCGCAACAGCTGATTCGCGAGAGCTCTCTCAGTATTTACAAACACACTGCTGCATTAACCGTGCTATTCTTAGGAAAACTAAGTGTGATTTCTTTTGTACAAATGCAACGGTAAATCCTATTATCAACCCAAAACAAAACAAGAGTGCTAACGGGTGTCCCTTCAGTACCAATTTGCTTTAAAACCTTCCCTGGTCGATTAGTGTGGCGGATGATAGATTCGCGCCTGATCTTTTCTCTTAAAACCTTCAGAGTGCTGGATGACAGATTCACGCCTGACCTTCCTTATAAATCCACAGTGTGACGGATGATAGATTCGCGCCTGGCTTTCCCTTAAACCCTTCAGAGTGCTGGATGACAGATTCACGCCTGATATTCCTTTCAAACCCTCAGTGTGACGGATGATAGATTCGCGCCTGACTTTCCCTCGAAACCCATAGTGTGCTGGATGACAGATTCACGCCTGACTTTCCCTCAAAACCCACAGTGTGCTGGATGACAGATTCACGCCTGGCTTTCCCTCAAAACCCACAGTGTGCTGGATGATAGATTCGCGCCTGACCGTCCTTTCAAAACCTACAGTGTGCTGGATGACAGATTCACGCCTGACTTTCCCTTAAAACCTTCAGAGTGCTGGATGACAGATTCACGCCTGATCCTCCTCACGAACCCACAGAGTGACGGATGTTAGATTCGCGCCTGGCTTTCTCCTTCCCCATAGTCACCGTTCCCAAAAACCTCACCCGGGACGTGACAGTCGAATTCTCAAAAAAATTTATCTGTAGAATTAAAATTTTATTCAATTTAGTTGGAATTAACTTGATTTTATCTGATTATGCAGACAAAAAAATTATACTTGGAAGAGTCAAATTTTGAGAAATTTGGAAGGTAGGGTACTTACCGATTTTAGTCGAATTCTCAAAAAATTTTATTTGTAGAATTAAAATTTTATTCAATTTAGTTGAAATTAACTTGATTTTATCTGATTATGCAAACAAAAAAATTATACTTGGAACAGTCAAATTTTGAGAAATTTGGAAGGTAGGGTACTTACCGATTTTAGTCGAATTCTCAAAAAATGTTATTTGTAGAATTAAAATTTTATTCAATTTAGTTGGAATTAACTTGATTTTATCTGATTATGCCAACAAAAAAATTATACTTGGAAGAGTCAAATTTTCAGAAATTTGGAAGGTAGGGTACTTACCGATTTTAGTCGAATTCTCAAAAAATTTTATTTGTAGAATTAATATTTCATTCAATTTAGTTGGAATTATCTTGATTTTATCTGATTATGCCAACAAAAAAATTATACTTGGAACAGTCAAATTTTGAGAAATTTGGAAGAGTCAAATTTTGAGAAATTTGGAAGGTAGGGTACTTACCGATTTTAGTCGAATTTTCAAAAAAATTTATTTGTAGAATTAAAATTTTATTCCATTTAGTTGAAATTAACTTGATTTTATCTGATTATGCAATCAAAAAAATTATACTTGCAAGAGTCAAATTTTGAGAAATTTGGAAGGTAGGGTACTTACCGCTTTTAGTCGAATTCTCAAAAAATTTTATTTGTAGAATTAAAATTTTATTCAATTTAGTTGAAATTAACTTGATTTTATCTTTTTATGCAGACAAAAAAATTATACTTGGAAGAGTCAAATTTTGAGAAATTTGCAAGGTAGGGTACTTACCGATTTTAGTCGAATTCTCAAAAAATTTTATTTGTAGAATTAAAGTTTTATTCAATTTAGTTGGAATTAACTTGATTTTATCTGATTATGCAAACAAAAAAAATATACTTGGAACAGTCAAATTTTGAGAAATTTGGAAGGTAGGGTACTTACCGATTTAAGTCGAATTCTCAAAAAAATTTATTTGTAGAATTAAAATTTTATTCAATTTAGTTAGAATTAACTTGATTTTATCTGATTATGCAAACAAAAAAATTATACATGGAACAGTCGAATTTTGAGAAATTTGGAAGAGTCAAATTTTCAGAAATTTGGAAGGTAGGGTACTTACCGATTTTAGTCGAATTTTCAAAAAAATTTATTTGTAGAATTAAAATTTTATTCAATTTAGTTGAAATTAACTTGATTTTATCTGATTATGCAATCAAAAAAATTATACTTGCAAGAGTCAAATTTTGAGAAATTTGGATGATAGGGTACTTACCGCTTTTAGTCGAATTCTCAAAAAATTTTATTTGTAGAATTAAAATTTTATTCAATTTAGTTGAAATTAACTTGATTTTATCTGATTATGCAGACAAAAAAATTATACTTGGAAGAGTCAAATTTTGAGAAATTTGGAAGGTGGGGTATTTACCGATTTTAGTCGAATTCTCAAAAAATTTTATTTGTAGATTTAAAATTTTATTCAATTTAGTTGGAATTAACTTGATTTTATCTGATTATGCAAACAAAAAAAGTATACTTGGAACAGTCAAATTTTGAGAAATTTGGAAGGGTCAAATTTTTAGAAATTTGGAAGGTAGGGTACTTACCGATTTTAGTCGAATTCTAAAAAAAGTTTATTTGTAGAATTAAAATTTTATTCAATTGAGTTGGAATTAACTTGATTCTATCTGATTATGCCAACAAAAAAAGTATACTTGGAACAGTCAAATTTTGAGAAATTTGGAAGAGTCAAATTTTGAGAAATTTGGAAGGAGGGGTGCTTACCGATTTTAGTCGAATTCTCAAAAAATTTTATTTGTAGAATTAAAATTTTATTCAATTTAGTTGAAATTAACATGATTTTATCTGATTATGCAAACAAAAAAATTATACTTGGAAGAGTCAAATTTTGAGAAATTTGGAAGTTAGGGTACTTACCGATTTTAGTCGAATTCTCAAAAAATTTTATTTGTAGAATTAAAATTTTATTCAATTTAGTTGAAATTAACTTGATTTTATCTTTTTATGCAGACAAAAAAATTATACTTGGAAGAGTCAAATTTTCAGAAATTTGGAAGGTAGGGTACTTACCGATTTTAGTCGAATTCTCAAAAAATTTTATTTGTAGAATTAATATTTCATTCAATTTAGTTGGAATTATCTTGATTTTATCTGATTATGCCAACAAAAAAATTATACTTGGAACAGTCAAATTTTGAGAAATTTGGAAGAGTCAAATTTTGAGAAATTTGGAAGGTAGGGTACTTACCGATTTTAGTCGAATTTTCAAAAAAATTTATTTGTAGAATTAAAATTTTATTCCATTTAGTTGAAATTAACTTGATTTTATCTGATTATGCAATCAAAAAAATTATACTTGCAAGAGTCAAATTTTGAGAAATTTGGAAGGTAGGGTACTTACCGCTTTTAGTCGAATTCTCAAAAAATTTTATTTGTAGAATTAAAATTTTATTCAATTTAGTTGAAATTAACTTGATTTTATCTTTTTATGCAGACAAAAAAATTATACTTGGAAGAGTCAAATTTTGAGAAATTTGCAAGGTAGGGTACTTACCGATTTTAGTCGAATTCTCAAAAAATTTTATTTGTAGAATTAAAGTTTTATTCAATTTAGTTGGAATTAACTTGATTTTATCTGATTATGCAAACAAAAAAAATATACTTGGAACAGTCAAATTTTGAGAAATTTGGAAGAGTCAAATTTTCAGAAATTTGGAAGGTAGGGTACTTACCGATTTTAGTCGAATTTTCAAAAAAATTTATTTGTAGAATTAAAATTTTATTCAATTTAGTTGAAATTAACTTGATTTTATCTGATTATGCAATCAAAAAAATTATACTTGCAAGAGTCAAATTTTGAGAAATTTGGATGATAGGGTACTTACCGCTTTTAGTCGAATTCTCAAAAAATTTTATTTGTAGAATTAAAATTTTATTCAATTTAGTTGAAATTAACTTGATTTTATCTGATTATGCAGACAAAAAAATTATACTTGGAAGAGTCAAATTTTGAGAAATTTGGAAGGTGGGGTATTTACCGATTTTAGTCGAATTCTCAAAAAATTTTATTTGTAGATTTAAAATTTTATTCAATTTAGTTGGAATTAACTTGATTTTATCTGATTATGCAAACAAAAAAAGTATACTTGGAACAGTCAAATTTTGAGAAATTTGGAAGGGTCAAATTTTTAGAAATTTGGAAGGTAGGGTACTTACCGATTTTAGTCGAATTCTAAAAAAAGTTTATTTGTAGAATTAAAATTTTATTCAATTGAGTTGGAATTAACTTGATTCTATCTGATTATGCCAACAAAAAAAGTATACTTGGAACAGTCAAATTTTGAGAAATTTGGAAGAGTCAAATTTTGAGAAATTTGGAAGGAGGGGTGCTTACCGATTTTAGTCGAATTCTCAAAAAATTTTATTTGTAGAATTAAAATTTTATTCAATTTAGTTGAAATTAACATGATTTTATCTGATTATGCAAACAAAAAAATTATACTTGGAAGAGTCAAATTTTGAGAAATTTGGAAGTTAGGGTACTTACCGATTTTAGTCGAATTCTCAAAAAATTTTATTTGTAGAATTAAAATTTTATTCAATTTAGTTGGAATTAACTTGATTTTATCTGATTATGCCAACAAAAAAATTATACTTGGAACAGTCAAATTTTGAGAAATTTGGAAGAGTCAAATTTTGAGAAATTTTGAAGGAGGGGTGCTTACCGATTTTAGTCGAATTCTCAAAAAATTTTATTTGTAGAATTAAAATTTTATTCAATTTAGTTGGAATTAACATGATTTTATCTGATTATGCCAACAAAAAAATTGTACTTGGAACAGTCAAATTTTGAGAAATTTGGAAGTTAGGGTACTTACCGATTTTAGTCGAATTCTCAAAAAATTTTATTTGTAGAATTAAAATTTTATTCAATTTAGTTGGAATTAACTTGATTTTATCTGATTATGCAAACAAAAAAAATATACTTGGAACAGTCAAATTTTGAGAAATTTGGAAGGTAGGGTACTTACCGATTTTAGTCGAATTCTCAAAAAATTTTATTTTTAGAATTAAAATTTTATTCAATTTAGTTGGAATTAACATGATTTTATCTGATTATGCCAACAAAAAAATTATACTTGGAACAGTCAAATTTTGAGAAATTTTGATGGTGGGGTACTTACCGAATTTAGTCGAATTCTCAAAAAATTTTATTTGTAGAATTAAAATTTTATTCAATTTAGTTGAAATTAACTTGATTTTATCTGATTATGCAAACAAAAAAATTATACTTGGAACAGTCAAATTTTGAGAAATTTGGAAGGTAGGGTACTTACCGATTTTAGTCGAATTCTCAAAAAATTTTATTTGTAGATTTAAAATTTTATTCAATTTAGTTGGAATTAACTTGATTTTATCTGATTATGCCAACAAAAAAATTATACTTGGAAGAGTCAAATTTTGAGAAATTTGGAAGGTAGGGTACTTACCGATTTTAGTCGAATTCTCAAAAAATTTTATTTGTAGAATTAAAATTTTATTCAATTTAGTTGGAATTAACTTGATTTTATTTGATTATGCCAACAAAAAAATTATACTTGGAACAGTCAAATTTTGAGAAATTTGGGAGAGTCAAATTTTGAGAAATTTGGAAGGTAGGGTACTTACCGATTTTAGTCGAATTCTCAAAAAAAATTATTTGTAGAATTAAAGTTTTATTCAATTTTGTTGGAATTAACTTGATTTTATCTGATTATGCAAACAAAAAAATTATACTTGGAAGAGTCAAATTCTGAGAAATTTGGAAGGTGGAGTACTTACCGATTTTAGTCGAATTCTAAAAAAATTTTATTTGTGGAATTAAAATTTTATTCAATTTAGTTGGAATTAACTTGATTTTATCTGATTATGCCAACAAAAAAATTATACTTGGAACAATCAAATTTTGAGAAATTTGGAAGGTAGGGTACTTACCGATTTTAGTCGAATTCTGAAAAATTTTATTTGTAGAATTAAAATTTTATTCAATTTAGTTGGAATTAACTTGATTTTATCTGATTATGCCAACAAAAAAATTATACTTGGAACAGTCAAATTTTGAGAAATTTGGAAGATAGGGTACTTACCGATTTTAGTCGAATTCTCAAAAAATTTTATTTGTAGAATTAAAATTTTATTCAGTTTAGTTGGAATTAACTTGATTTTATCTGATTATGCCAACAAAAAAATTATACTTGGAAGAGTCGAATTTTTAAAAATTTGGAAGGTGGGGTACTTACCGATTTTAGTCGAATTCTCAAAAAATTTTAATTGTAGAATTAAAATTTTATTCAATTTAGTTGGAATTAACATGATTTTATCTGATTATGCAAACAAAAAAATTATACTTGGAACAGTCAAATTTTGAGAAATTTGGAAGGTGGGGTACTTACCGATTTTAGTCGAATTCTAAAAAATTTTATTTGTAGAATTAAAATTTTATTCAATTTAGTTGGAATTAACTTGATTTTATCTGATTATGCAAACAAAAAAAATATACTTGGAACAGTCAAATTTTGAGAAATTTGGAAGGTAGGGTACTTACCGATTTTAGTCGAATTCTCAAAAAATTTTATTTGTAGAATTAAAATTTTATCCAATTTAGTTGGAATTAACTTGATTTTATCTGATTATGCAGACAAAAAATTATACATGGAAGAGTCAAATTTTGAGAAATTTGGAAGGTTGGGTACTTACCGATTTTAGTTGAATTCTCAAAAAATTTTATTTGTAGAATTAAAATTTTATTCAATTTAGTTGGAATAAACTTGAATTTATCTGATTATGCAAACAAAAAAATTATACTTGGAACAGTCAAATTTTGAGAAATTTGGAAGGGTCAAATTTTGAAAAATTTGGAAGGTGGGGTACTTACCGATTTTAGTCGAATTCTCAAATAATTTTATTTGTAGATTTAAAATTTTATTCAATTTAGTTGGAATTCACTTGATTTTATCTGATTATGCAAACAAAAAAAGTATACTTGGAACAGTCAAATTTTGAGAAATTTGGAAGAGTCAAATTTTTAGAAATTTGGAAGGTAGGGTACTTACCGATTTTAGTCGAATTCTAAAAAAAGTTTATTTGTAGAATTAAAATTTTATTCAATTTAGTTGGAATTAACTTGATTCTATCTGATTATGCCAACAAAAAAATTATACTTGGAACAGTCAAATTTTGAGGAAATTTGGAAGTTAGGGTACTTACCGATTTTAGTCGAATTCTCAAAAAATTTTATTTGTAGAATTAATATTTCATTCAATTCAGTTGGAATTAACTTGATTTTATCTGATTATGCCAACAAAAAAATTATACTTGGAACAGTCAAATTTTGAGAAATTTGGAAGAGTCAAATTTTGAGAAATTTGGAAGTTAGGGTACATACCGATTTTAGTCGAATTCTCAAAAAAATTTATCTGTAGAATTAAAATTTTATTCAATTTAGTTGGAATTAACTTGATTTTATCTGATTATGCAGACAAAAAAATTATACTTGGAAGAGTCAAATTTTGAGAAATTTGGAAGGTAGGGTACTTACCGATTTTAGTCGAATTCTCAAAAAATTTTATTTGTAGAATTAAAATTTTATTCAATTTAGTTGGAATTAACTTGATTTTATCTGATTATGCCAACAAAAAAATTGTACTTGGAACAGTCAAATTTTGAGAAATTTGGAAGTTAGGGTACTTACTGATTTTAGTCGAATTCTCAAAAAATTTTATTTGTAGAATTAAAATTTTATTCAATTTAGTTGGAATTAACTTGATTTTATCTGATTATGCCAACAAAAAAATTATACTTGGAACAGTCAAATTTTGAGAAATTTGGAAGAGTCAAATTTTGAGAAATTTGGAAGGAGGGGTGCTTACCGATTTTAGTCGAATTCTCAAAAAATTTTATTTGTAGAATTAAAATTTTATTCAATTTAGTTGAAATTAACATGATTTTATCTGATTATGCAAACAAAAAAATTATACTTGGAAGAGTCAAATTTTGAGAAATTTGGAAGGTAGGGTACTTACCGATTTTAGTCGAATTCTAAAAAATTTTATTTGTAGAATTAAAATTTTATTCAATTTAGTTGGAATTAACTTGATTTTATCTGATTATGCCAACAAAAAAATTATACTTGGAACAGTCAAATTTTGAGAAATTTGGAAGGTAGGGTACTTACCGATTTTTGTCGAATTCTCAAAAAATTTTATTTGTAGAATTAAAATTTTATCCAATTTAGTTGGAATTAACTTGATTTTATCTGATTATGCAAACAAAAAAAGTATACTTGGAACAGTCAAATTTTGAGAAATTTGGAAGAGTCAAATTTTGAGAAATTTGGAAGGTAGGGTACTTACCGATTTTAGTCGAATTTTCAAAAAAATTTATTTGTAGAATTATAATTTTAATCAATTTAGTTGGAATTATCTTGATTTTATCTGATTATGCCAACAAAAAAATTATACTTGGAACAGTCAAATTTTGAGAAATTTGGAAGGTAGGGTACTTACCGATTTTAGTCGAATTCTCAAAAAATTTTATTTGTAGAATTAAAATTTTATTCAATTTAGTTGGAATTAACTTGATTTTATCTGATTATGCAAACAAAAAAATTATACTTGCAAGAGTCAAATTTTGAGAAATTTGGAAGGTAGGGTACTTACCGATTTTAGTCGAATTCTCAAAAAATTTTGTTTGTAGAATTATAATTTTATTCAATTTAGTTGGAATTATCTTGATTTTATCTGATTATGCAAACAAAAAAATTATACTTGGAAGAGTCAAATTTTGAGAAATTTGGAAGGTAGGGTACTTACCAATTTTAGTCGAATTCTCAAAAAATTTTATTTGTAGAATTATAATTTTAATCAATTTAGTTGGAATTATCTTGATTTTATCTGATTATGCCAACAAAAAAATTATACTTGGAACAGTCAAATTTTGAGAAATTTGGAAGGTAGGGTACTTAAAGATTTTAGTCGAATTCTCAAAAAATTTTATTTGTAGAATTAAAATTTTATTCAATTTAGTTGGAATTAACTTGATTTTATCTGATTATGCAAACAAAAAAATTATACTTGGAAGAGTCAAATTTTGAGAAATTTGGAAGGTAGGGTACTTACCGATTTTAGTCGAATTCTCAAAAAATTTTATTTGTAGAATTAAAATTTTATTCAATTTAGTTGAAATTAACTTGATTTTATCTGATTATGCCAACAAAAAAATTATACTTGGAACAGTCAAATTTTGAGAAATTTGGAAGGTAGGGTACTTACCGATTGTAGTCGAATTCTAAAAAAATTTTATTTGTAGAATTATAATTTTATCCAATTTAGTTGGAATTAACTTGATTTTATCTGATTATGCCAACAAAAAAATTATACTTGGAACAGTCAAATTTTGAGAAATTTGGAAGAGTCAAATTTTGAGAAATTTGGAAGAGTCAAATTTTGAGAAATTTGGAAGGTAGGGTACTTACCGACTTTAGTCGAATTCTCAAAAAATTTTATTTGTAGAATTAAAATTTTATTCAATTTAGTTGGAATTAACTTGATTTTATCTGATTATGCCAACAAAAAAATTATACTTGGAACAGTCAAATTTTGAGAAATTTGGAAGAGTCAAATTTTGAGAAATTTGGAAGAGTCAAATTTTGAGAAATTTGGAAGGTAGGGTACTTACCGATTTTAGTCGAATTCTCAAAAAATTTTATTTGTAGAATTATAATTTTATTCAATTTAGTTGGAATTATCTTGATTTTATCTGATTATGCAAACAAAAAAATTATACTTGGAAGAGTCAAATTTTGAGAAATTTGGAAGGTAGGGTACTTACCAATTTTAGTCGAATTCTCAAAAAATTTTATGTGTAGAATTATAATTTTAATCAATTTAGTTGGAATTATCTTGATTTTATCTGATTATGCCAACAAAAAAATTATACTTGGAACAGTCAAATTTTGAGAAATTTGGAAGGTAGGGTACTTACAGATTTTAGTCGAATTCTCAAAAAATTTTATTTGTAGAATTAAAATTTTATTCAATTTAGTTGGAATTAACTTGATTTTATCTGATTATGCAAACAAAAAAATTATACATGGAAGAGTCAAATTTTGAGAAATTTGGAAGAGTCAAATTTTGAGAAATTTGGAAGGTTGGTTACTTACCGATTTTAGTCGAATTCTCAAAAAATTTTATTTGTAGAATTAAAATTTTATTCAATTTAGTTGGAATTAACTTGATTTTATCTGATGATGCAAACAAAAAAATTATACTTGCAAGAGTCAAATTTTGAGAAATTTGGAAGGTAGGGTACTTACCGATTTTAGTCGAATTCTCAAAAAATTTTATTTGTAGAATTATAATTTTATTCAATTTAGTTGGAATTATCTTGATTTTATCTGATTATGCAAACAAAAAAATTATACTTGGAAGAGTCAAATTTTGAGAAATATGGAAGGTAGGGTACATACCGATTTTAGTCGAATTCCCAAAAAATTTTATTTGTAGAATTAAAATTTTATTCAATTTAGTTGGAATTAACTTGATTTTATCTGATTATGCCAACAAAAAAATTATACTTGGAACAGTCAAATTTTGAGAAATTTGGAAGGTAGGGTACTTACCGATTTTAGCCGAATTCTCAAAAAATTTTATTTGTAGAATTACAATTTTATTCAATTTAGTTGGAATTAACTTGATTTTATCTGATTATGCAAACAAAAAAATTATACTTGGAAGAGTCAAATTTTGAGAAATTTGGAAGGTAGGGTACTTACCGATTTTAGTCGAATTCTCAAAAAATTTTATTTGTAAAATTAAAATTTTATTCAATTTAGTTGAAATTAACTGGATTTTATCGGGTTGTGCAAACAAAAAAATTATACTTGGAACAGTCAAATTTTGAGAATTTTGGAAGGTAGGGTACATACCGATTTTAGTCGAATTCTCAAAAAATTTTATTTGTAGAATTAAAATTTTATTCAATTTAGTTGGAATTAACTTGATTTTATCTGATTATGCCAACAAAAAAATTAAACTTGGAACAGTCAAATTTTGAGAAATTTGGAAGGTAGGGTACTTACCGATTGTAGTCGAATTCTAAAAAAATTTTATTTGTAGAATTAAAATTTTATTCAATTTAATTGGAATTAACTTGATTTTATCTGATTATGCCAACAAAAAAATTATACTTGGAACAGTCCAATTTTGAGAAACTTGGAAGAGTCAAATTTTGAGAAATTTGGAAGGTAGGGTACTTACCGATTTTAGTCGAATTCTCAAAAAAATTTATTTTTAGAATTAAAATTTTATTCAATTTAGTTGAAATTAACTTGATTTTATCGGGTTGTGCAAACAAAAAAATTATACTTGGAAGAGTCAAATTTTGAGAAATTTGGAAGGTAGGGTACTTACCGATTTTAGTCGAATTCTCAAAAAATTTTATTTGTAGAATTATAATTTTATCCAATTTAGTTGGAATTAACTTGATTTTATCTGATTATGCCAACAAAAAAATTATACTTGGAACAGTCAAATTTTGAGAAATTTGGAAGAGTCAAATTTTGAGAAATTTGGAAGGTAGGGTACTTACCGATTTTAGTCGAATTCTCAAAAAAATTTATTTTTAGAATTAAAATTTTATTCAATTTAGTTGAAATTAACTTGATTTTATCGGGTTGTGCAAACAAAAAAATTATACTTGGAAGAGTCAAAATTTTGAGAAATTTGGCAGGTAGGGTACTTACCGATTTTAGTCGAATTCTCAAAAAATTTTATTTGTAGAATTAAAATTTTATTCAATTTAGTTGGAATTAACTTGATTTTATCTGATGATGCAAACAAAAAAATTATACTTGGAAGAGTCAAATTTTGAGAAATTTGGAAGGTAGGGTACTTACCAATTTTAGTCGAATTCTCAAAAAATTTTATTTGTAGAATTATAATTTTAATCAATTTAGTTGGAATTATCTTGATTTTATCTGATTATGCCAACAAAAAAATTATACTTGGAACAGTCAAATTTTGAGAAATTTGGAATGTAGGGTACTTACCGATTTTAGTCGAATTCTCAAAAAATTTTATTTGTAGAATTAAAATTTTATTCAATTTAGTTGGAATTAACTTGATTTTATCTGATTATGCAAACAAAAAAATTATACTTGGAAGAGTCAAATTTTGAGAAATTTGGAAGGTAGGGTACTTACCGATTTTAGTCGAATTCTCAAAAAATTTTATTTGTAGAATTAAAATTTTATTCAATTTAGTTGAAATTAACTTGATTTTATCTGATTATGCCAACAAAAAAATTATACTTGGAACAGTCAAATTTTGAGAAATTTGGAAGGTAGGGTACTTACCGATTGTAGTCGAATTCTAAAAAAATTTTATTTGTAGAATTATAATTTTATCCAATTTAGTTGGAATTAACTTGATTTTATCTGATTATGCCAACAAAAAAATTATACTTGGAACAGTCAAATTTTGAGAAATTTGGAAGAGTCAAATTTTGAGAAATTTGGAAGAGTCAAATTTTGAGAAATTTGGAAGAGTCAAAATTTGAGAAATTTGGAAGGTTGGTTACTTACCGATTTTAGTCGAATTCTCAAAAAATTTTATTTGTAGAATTAAAATTTTATTCAATTTAGTTGGAATTAACTTGATTTTATCTGATGATGCAAACAAAAAAATTATACTTGCAAGAGTCAAATTTTGAGAAATTTGGAAGGTAGGGTACTTACCGATGTTAGTCGAATTCTCAAAAAATTTTGTTTGTAGAATTATAATTTTATTCAATTTAGTTGGAATTATCTTGATTTTATCTGATTATGCAAACAAAAAAATTATACTTGGAAGAGTCAAATTTTGAGAAATTTGGAAGGTAGGGTACTTACCAATTTTAGTCGAATTCTCAAAAAATTTTATTTGTAGAATTATAATTTTAATCAATTTAGTTGGAATTATCTTGATTTTATCTGATTATGCCAACAAAAAAATTATACTTGGAACAGTCAAATTTTGAGAAATTTGGAAGGTAGGGTACTTATCGATTTTAGTCGAATTCTCAAAAAATTTTATTTGTAGAATTAAAATTTTATTCAATTTAGTTGAAATTAACTTGATTTTATCTGATTATGCCAACAAAAAAATTATACTTGGAACAGTCAAATTTTGAGAAATTTGGAAGGTAGGGTACTTACCGATTGTAGTCGAATTCTAAAAAAATTTTATTTGTAGAATTATAATTTTATCCAATTTAGTTGGAATTAACTTGATTTTATCTGATTATGCCAACAAAAAAATTATACTTGGAACAGTCAAATTTTGAGAAATTTGGAAGAGTCAAATTTTGAGAAATTTGGAAGAGTCAAATTTTGAGAAATTTGGAAGGTAGGGTACTTACCGACTTTAGTCGAATTCTCAAAAAATTTTATTTGTAGAATTAAAATTTTATTCAATTTAGTTGGAATTAACTTGATTTTATCTGATTATGCCAACAAAAAAATTATACTTGCAACAGTCAAATTTTGAGAAATTTGGAAGGTAGGGTACTTACCGATTTTAGCCGAATTCTCAAAAAATTTTATTTGTAGAATTACAATTTTATTCAATTTAGTTGGAATTAACTTGATTTTATCTGATTATGCAAACAAAAAAATTATACTTGGAAGAGTCAAATTTTGAGAAATTTGGAAGGTAGGGTACTTACCGATTTTAGTCGAATTCTCAAAAAATTTTATTCGTAAAATTAAAATTTTATTCAATTTAGTTGAAATTAACTGGATTTTATCGGGTTGTGCAAACAAAAAAATTATACTTGGAACAGTCAAATTTTGAGAATTTTGGAAGGTAGGGTACATACCGATTTTAGTCGAATTCTCAAAAAATTTTATTTGTAGAATTAAAATTTTATTCAATTTAGTTGGAATTAACTTGATTTTATCTGATTATGCCAACAAAAAAATTAAACTTGGAACAGTCAAATTTTGAGAAATTTGGAAGGTAGGGTACTTACCGATTGTAGTCGAATTCTAAAAAAATTTTATTTGTAGAATTAAAATTTTATTCAATTTAATTGGAATTAACTTGATTTTATCTGATTATGCCAACAAAAAAATTATACTTGGAACAGTCCAATTTTGAGAAACTTGGAAGAGTCAAATTTTGAGAAATTTGGAAGGTAGGGTACTTACCGATTTTAGTCGAATTCTCAAAAAAATTTATTTTTAGAATTAAAATTTTATTCAATTTAGTTGAAATTAACTTGATTTTATCGGGTTGTGCAAACAAAAAAATTATACTTGGAAGAGTCAAATTTTGAGAAATTTGGAAGGTAGGGTACTTACCGATTTTAGTCGAATTCTCAAAAAATTTTATTTGTAGAATTATAATTTTATCCAATTTAGTTGGAATTAACTTGATTTTATCTGATTATGCCAACAAAAAAATTATACTTGGAACAGTCAAATTTTGAGAAATTTGGAAGAGTCAAATTTTGAGAAATTTGGAAGGTAGGGTACTTACCGATTTTAGTCGAATTCTCAAAAAAATTTATTTTTAGAATTAAAATTTTATTCAATTTAGTTGAAATTAACTTGATTTTATCGGGTTGTGCAAACAAAAAAATTATACTTGGAAGAGTCAAAATTTTGAGAAATTTGGCAGGTAGGGTACTTACCGATTTTAGTCGAATTCTCAAAAAATTTTATTTGTAGAATTAAAATTTTATTCAATTTAGTTGGAATTAACTTGATTTTATCTGATGATGCAAACAAAAAAATTATACTTGGAAGAGTCAAATTTTGAGAAATTTGGAAGGTAGGGTACTTACCAATTTTAGTCGAATTCTCAAAAAATTTTATTTGTAGAATTATAATTTTAATCAATTTAGTTGGAATTATCTTGATTTTATCTGATTATGCCAACAAAAAAATTATACTTGGAACAGTCAAATTTTGAGAAATTTGGAATGTAGGGTACTTACCGATTTTAGTCGAATTCTCAAAAAATTTTATTTGTAGAATTAAAATTTTATTCAATTTAGTTGGAATTAACTTGATTTTATCTGATTATGCAAACAAAAAAATTATACTTGGAAGAGTCAAATTTTGAGAAATTTGGAAGGTAGGGTACTTACCGATTTTAGTCGAATTCTCAAAAAATTTTATTTGTAGAATTAAAATTTTATTCAATTTAGTTGAAATTAACTTGATTTTATCTGATTATGCCAACAAAAAAATTATACTTGGAACAGTCAAATTTTGAGAAATTTGGAAGGTAGGGTACTTACCGATTGTAGTCGAATTCTAAAAAAATTTTATTTGTAGAATTATAATTTTATCCAATTTAGTTGGAATTAACTTGATTTTATCTGATTATGCCAACAAAAAAATTATACTTGGAACAGTCAAATTTTGAGAAATTTGGAAGAGTCAAATTTTGAGAAATTTGGAAGAGTCAAATTTTGAGAAATTTGGAAGAGTCAAAATTTGAGAAATTTGGAAGGTTGGTTACTTACCGATTTTAGTCGAATTCTCAAAAAATTTTATTTGTAGAATTAAAATTTTATTCAATTTAGTTGGAATTAACTTGATTTTATCTGATGATGCAAACAAAAAAATTATACTTGCAAGAGTCAAATTTTGAGAAATTTGGAAGGTAGGGTACTTACCGATGTTAGTCGAATTCTCAAAAAATTTTGTTTGTAGAATTATAATTTTATTCAATTTAGTTGGAATTATCTTGATTTTATCTGATTATGCAAACAAAAAAATTATACTTGGAAGAGTCAAATTTTGAGAAATTTGGAAGGTAGGGTACTTACCAATTTTAGTCGAATTCTCAAAAAATTTTATTTGTAGAATTATAATTTTAATCAATTTAGTTGGAATTATCTTGATTTTATCTGATTATGCCAACAAAAAAATTATACTTGGAACAGTCAAATTTTGAGAAATTTGGAAGGTAGGGTACTTACAGATTTTAGTCGAATTCTCAAAAAATTTTATTTGTAGAATTAAAATTTTATTCAATTTAGTTGGAATTAACTTGATTTTATCTGATTATGCAAACAAAAAAATTATACTTGGAAGAGTCAAATTTTGAGAAATTTGGAAGGTAGGGTACTTATCGATTTTAGTCGAATTCTCAAAAAATTTTATTTGTAGAATTAAAATTTTATTCAATTTAGTTGAAATTAACTTGATTTTATCTGATTATGCCAACAAAAAAATTATACTTGGAACAGTCAAATTTTGAGAAATTTGGAAGGTAGGGTACTTACCGATTGTAGTCGAATTCTAAAAAAATTTTATTTGTAGAATTATAATTTTATCCAATTTAGTTGGAATTAACTTGATTTTATCTGATTATGCCAACAAAAAAATTATACTTGGAACAGTCAAATTTTGAGAAATTTGGAAGAGTCAAATTTTGAGAAATTTGGAAGAGTCAAATTTTGAGAAATTTGGAAGGTAGGGTACTTACCGACTTTAGTCGAATTCTCAAAAAATTTTATTTGTAGAATTAAAATTTTATTCAATTTAGTTGGAATTAACTTGATTTTATCTGATTATGCCAACAAAAAAATTATACTTGCAACAGTCAAATTTTGAGAAATTTGGAAGGTAGGGTACTTACCGATTTTAGTCGAATTCTCAAAAAATTTTATTTGTAGAATTATAATTTTATTCAATTTAGTTGGAATTATCTTGATTTTATCTGATTATGCAAACAAAAAAATTATACTTGGAAGAGTCAAATTTTGAGAAATTTGGAAGGTAGGGTACATACCGATTTTAGTCGAATTCCCAAAAAATTTTATTTGTAGAATTAAAATTTTATTCAATTTAGTTGGAATTAACTTGATTTTATCTGATTATGCCAACAAAAAAATTATACTTGGAACAGTCAAATTTTGAGAAATTTGGAAGGTAGGGTACTTACCGATTTTAGCCGAATTCTCAAAAAATTTTATTTGTAGAATTACAATTTTATTCAATTTAGTTGGAATTAACTTGATTTTATCTGATTATGCAAACAAAAAAATTATACTTGGAAGAGTCAAATTTTGAGAAATTTGGAAGGTAGGGTACTTACCGATTTTAGTCGAATTCTCAAAAAATTTTATTTGTAAAATTAAAATTTTATTCAATTTAGTTGAAATTAACTGGATTTTATCGGGTTGTGCAAACAAAAAAATTATACTTGGAACAGTCAAATTTTGAGAATTTTGGAAGGTAGGGTACATACCGATTTTAGTCGAATTCTCAAAAAATTTTATTTGTAGAATTAAAATTTTATTCAATTTAGTTGGAATTAACTTGATTTTATCTGATTATGCCAACAAAAAAATTAAACTTGGAACAGTCAAATTTTGAGAAATTTGGAAGAGTCAAATTTTGAGAAATTTGGAAGAGTCAAATTTTGAGAAATTTGGAAGGTAGGGTACTTACCGACTTTAGTCGAATTCTCAAAAAATTTTATTTGTAGAATTAAAATTTTATTCAATTTAGTTGGAATTAACTTGATTTTATCTGATTATGCCAACAAAAAAATTATACTTGCAAGAGTCAAATTTTGAGAAATTTGGAAGGTAGGGTACTTACCGATTTTAGTCGAATTCTCAAAAAATTTTATTTGTAGAATTATAATTTTATTCAATTTAGTTGGAATTATCTTGATTTTATCTGATTATGCAAACAAAAAAATTATACTTGGAAGAGTCAAATTTTGAGAAATTTGGAAGGTAGGGTACATACCGATTTTAGTCGAATTCCCAAAAAATTTTATTTGTAGAATTAAAATTTTATTCAATTTAGTTGGAATTAACTTGATTTTATCTGATTATGCCAACAAAAAAATTATACTTGGAACAGTCAAATTTTGAGAAATTTGGAAGGTAGGGTACTTACCGATTTTAGCCGAATTCTCAAAAAATTTTATTTGTAGAATTACAATTTTATTCAATTTAGTTGGAATTAACTTGATTTTATCTGATTATGCAAACAACAAAAATTATACTTGGAAGAGTCAAATTTTGAGAAATTTGGAAGGTAGGGTACTTACCGATTTTAGTCGAATTCTCAAAAAATTTTATTTGTAAAATTAAAATTTTATTCAATTTAGTTGAAATTAACTGGATTTTATCGGGTTGTGCAAACAAAAAAATTATACTTGGAACAGTCAAATTTTGAGAATTTTGGAAGGTAGGGTACATACCGATTTTAGTCGAATTCTCAAAAAATTTTATTTGTAGAATTAAAATTTTATTCAATTTAGTTGGAATTAACTTGATTTTATCTGATTATGCCAACAAAAAAATTAAACTTGGAACAGTCAAATTTTGAGAAATTTGGAAGGTAGGGTACTTACCGATTGTAGTCGAATTCTAAAAAAATTTTATTTGTAGAATTAAAATTTTATTCAATTTAATTGGAATTAACTTGATTTTATCTGATTATGCCAACAAAAAAATTATACTTGGAACAGTCCAATTTTGAGAAACTTGGAAGAGTCAAATTTTGAGAAATTTGGAAGGTAGGGTACTTACCGATTTTAGTCGAATTCTCAAAAAAATTTATTTTTAGAATTAAAATTTTATTCAATTTAGTTGAAATTAACTTGATTTTATCGGGTTGTGCAAACAAAAAAATTATACTTGGAAGAGTCAAATTTTGAGAAATTTGGAAGGTAGGGTACTTACCGATTTTAGTCGAATTCTCAAAAAATTTTATTTGTAGAATTATAATTTTATCCAATTTAGTTGGAATTAACTTGATTTTATCTGATTATGCCAACAAAAAAATTATACTTGGAACAGTCAAATTTTGAGAAATTTGGAAGAGTCAAATTTTGAGAAATTTGGAAGGTAGGGTACTTACCGATTTTAGTCGAATTCTCAAAAAATTTTATTTGTAGAATTAAAATTTTATTCAATTTAGTTGGAATTAACTTGATTTTATCTGATTATGCAAACAAAAAAATTATACTTGGAAGAGTCAAATTTTGAGAAATTTGGAAGGTAGGGTACTTACCGATTTTAGTCGAATTTTCAAAAAATTTTATTTGTAGAATTATAATTTTATTCAATTTAGTTGGAATTATCTTGATTTTATCTGATTATGCAAACAAAAAAATTATACTTGGAAGAGTCAAATTTTGAGAAATTTGGAAGGTAGGGTACATACCGATTTTAGTCGAATTCCCAAAAAATTTTATTTGTAGAATTAAAATTTTATTCAATTTAGTTGGAATTAACTTGATTTTATCTGATTATGCCAACAAAAAAATTAAACTTGGAACAGTCAAATTTTGAGAAATTTGGAAGGTAGGGTACTTACCGATTGTAGTCGAATTCTAAAAAAAATTTATTTGTAGAATTAAAATTTTATTCAATTTAATTGGAATTAACTTGATTTTATCTGATTATGCCAACAAAAAAATTATACTTGGAACAGTCCAATTTTGAGAAACTTGGAAGAGTCAAATTTTGAGAAATTTGGAAGGTAGGGTACTTACCGATTTTAGTCGAATTCTCAAAAAAATTTATTTTTAGAATTAAAATTTTATTCAATTTAGTTGAAATTAACTTGATTTTATCGGGTTGTGCAAACAAAAAAATTATACTTGGAAGAGTCAAATTTTGAGAAATTTGGAAGGTAGGGTACTTACCGATTTTAGTCGAATTCTCAAAAAATTTTATTTGTAGAATTATAATTTTATCCAATTTAGTTGGAATTAACTTGATTTTATCTGATTATGCCAACAAAAAAATTATACTTGGAACAGTCAAATTTTGAGAAATTTGGAAGAGTCAAATTTTGAGAAATTTGGAAGGTAGGGTACTTACCGATGTTAGTCGAATTCTCAAAAAATTTTGTTTGTAGAATTATAATTTTATTCAATTTAGTTGGAATTATCTTGATTTTATCTGATTATGCAAACAAAAAAATTATACTTGGAAGAGTCAAATTTTGAGAAATTTGGAAGGTAGGGTACTTACCAATTTTAGTCGAATTCTCAAAAAATTTTATTTGTAGAATTATAATTTTAATCAATTTAGTTGGAATTATCTTGATTTTATCTGATTATGCCAACAAAAAAATTATACTTGGAACAGTCAAATTTTGAGAAATTTGGAAGGTAGGGTACTTACAGATTTTAGTCGAATTCTCAAAAAATTTTATTTGTAGAATTAAAATTTTATTCAATTTAGTTGGAATTAACTTGATTTTATCTGATTATGCAAACAAAAAAATTATACTTGGAAGAGTCAAATTTTGAGAAATTTGGAAGGTAGGGTACTTACCGATTTTAGTCGAATTCTCAAAAAATTTTATTTGTAGAATTAAAATTTTATTCAATTTAGTTGAAATTAACTTGATTTTATCTGATTATGCCAACAAAAAAATTATACTTGGAACAGTCAAATTTTGAGAAATTTGGAAGGTAGGGTACTTACCGATTGTAGTCGAATTCTAAAAAAATTTTATTTGTAGAATTATAATTTTATCCAATTTAGTTGGAATTAACTTGATTTTATCTGATTATGCCAACAAAAAAATTATACTTGGAACAGTCAAATTTTGAGAAATTTGGAAGAGTCAAATTTTGAGAAATTTGGAAGAGTCAAATTTTGAGAAATTTGGAAGGTAGGGTACTTACCGACTTTAGTCGAATTCTCAAAAAATTTTATTTGTAGAATTAAAATTTTATTCAATTTAGTTGGAATTAACTTGATTTTATCTGATTATGCCAACAAAAAAATTATACTTGCAACAGTCAAATTTTGAGAAATTTGGAAGGTAGGGTACTTACCGATTTTAGTCGAATTCTCAAAAAATTTTATTTGTAGAATTATAATTTTATTCAATTTAGTTGGAATTATCTTGATTTTATCTGATTATGCAAACAAAAAAATTATACTTGGAAGAGTCAAATTTTGAGAAATTTGGAAGGTAGGGTACATACCGATTTTAGTCGAATTCCCAAAAAATTTTATTTGTAGAATTAAAATTTTATTCAATTTAGTTGGAATTAACTTGATTTTATCTGATTATGCCAACAAAAAAATTATACTTGGAACAGTCAAATTTTGAGAAATTTGGAAGGTAGGGTACTTACCGATTTTAGCCGAATTCTCAAAAAATTTTATTTGTAGAATTACAATTTTATTCAATTTAGTTGGAATTAACTTGATTTTATCTGATTATGCAAACAAAAAAATTATACTTGGAAGAGTCAAATTTTGAGAAATTTGGAAGGTAGGGTACTTACCGATTTTAGTCGAATTCTCAAAAAATTTTATTTGTAAAATTAAAATTTTATTCAATTTAGTTGAAATTAACTGGATTTTATCGGGTTGTGCAAACAAAAAAATTATACTTGGAACAGTCAAATTTTGAGAATTTTGGAAGGTAGGGTACATACCGATTTTAGTCGAATTCTCAAAAAATTTTATTTGTAGAATTAAAATTTTATTCAATTTAGTTGGAATTAACTTGATTTTATCTGATTATGCCAACAAAAAAATTAAACTTGGAACAGTCAAATTTTGAGAAATTTGGAAGAGTCAAATTTTGAGAAATTTGGAAGAGTCAAATTTTGAGAAATTTGGAAGGTAGGGTACTTACCGACTTTAGTCGAATTCTCAAAAAATTTTATTTGTAGAATTAAAATTTTATTCAATTTAGTTGGAATTAACTTGATTTTATCTGATTATGCCAACAAAAAAATTATACTTGCAAGAGTCAAATTTTGAGAAATTTGGAAGGTAGGGTACTTACCGATTTTAGTCGAATTCTCAAAAAATTTTATTTGTAGAATTATAATTTTATTCAATTTAGTTGGAATTATCTTGATTTTATCTGATTATGCAAACAAAAAAATTATACTTGGAAGAGTCAAATTTTGAGAAATTTGGAAGGTAGGGTACATACCGATTTTAGTCGAATTCCCAAAAAATTTTATTTGTAGAATTAAAATTTTATTCAATTTAGTTGGAATTAACTTGATTTTATCTGATTATGCCAACAAAAAAATTATACTTGGAACAGTCAAATTTTGAGAAATTTGGAAGGTAGGGTACTTACCGATTTTAGCCGAATTCTCAAAAAATTTTATTTGTAGAATTACAATTTTATTCAATTTAGTTGGAATTAACTTGATTTTATCTGATTATGCAAACAAAAAAATTATACTTGGAAGAGTCAAATTTTGAGAAATTTGGAAGGTAGGGTACTTACCGATTTTAGTCGAATTCTCAAAAAATTTTATTTGTAAAATTAAAATTTTATTCAATTTAGTTGAAATTAACTGGATTTTATCGGGTTGTGCAAACAAAAAAATTATACTTGGAACAGTCAAATTTTGAGAATTTTGGAAGGTAGGGTACATACCGATTTTAGTCGAATTCTCAAAAAATTTTATTTGTAGAATTAAAATTTTATTCAATTTAGTTGGAATTAACTTGATTTTATCTGATTATGCCAACAAAAAAATTAAACTTGGAACAGTCAAATTTTGAGAAATTTGGAAGGTAGGGTACTTACCGATTGTAGTCGAATTCTAAAAAAATTTTATTTGTAGAATTAAAATTTTATTCAATTTAATTGGAATTAACTTGATTTTATCTGATTATGCCAACAAAAAAATTATACTTGGAACAGTCCAATTTTGAGAAACTTGGAAGAGTCAAATTTTGAGAAATTTGGAAGGTAGGGTACTTACCGATTTTAGTCGAATTCTCAAAAAATTTTATTTGTAGAATTAAAATTTTATTCAATTTAGTTGGAATTAACTTGATTTTATCTGATTATGCCAACAAAAAAATTAAACTTGGAACAGTCAAATTTTGAGAAATTTGGAAGAGTCAAATTTTGAGAAATTTGGAAGAGTCAAATTTTGAGAAATTTGGAAGGTAGGGTACTTACCGACTTTAGTCGAATTCTCAAAAAATTTTATTTGTAGAATTAAAATTTTATTCAATTTAGTTGGAATTAACTTGATTTTATCTGATTATGCCAACAAAAAAATTATACTTGCAAGAGTCAAATTTTGAGAAATTTGGAAGGTAGGGTACTTACCGATTTTAGTCGAATTCTCAAAAAATTTTATTTGTAGAATTATAATTTTATTCAATTTAGTTGGAATTATCTTGATTTTATCTGATTATGCAAACAAAAAAATTATACTTGGAAGAGTCAAATTTTGAGAAATTTGGAAGGTAGGGTACATACCGATTTTAGTCGAATTCCCAAAAAATTTTATTTGTAGAATTAAAATTTTATTCAATTTAGTTGGAATTAACTTGATTTTATCTGATTATGCCAACAAAAAAATTATACTTGGAACAGTCAAATTTTGAGAAATTTGGAAGGTAGGGTACTTACCGATTTTAGCCGAATTCTCAAAAAATTTTATTTGTAGAATTACAATTTTATTCAATTTAGTTGGAATTAACTTGATTTTATCTGATTATGCAAACAAAAAAATTATACTTGGAAGAGTCAAATTTTGAGAAATTTGGAAGGTAGGGTACTTACCGATTTTAGTCGAATTCTCAAAAAATTTTATTTGTAAAATTAAAATTTTATTCAATTTAGTTGAAATTAACTGGATTTTATCGGGTTGTGCAAACAAAAAAATTATACTTGGAACAGTCAAATTTTGAGAATTTTGGAAGGTAGGGTACATACCGATTTTAGTCGAATTCTCAAAAAATTTTATTTGTAGAATTAAAATTTTATTCAATTTAGTTGGAATTAACTTGATTTTATCTGATTATGCCAACAAAAAAATTAAACTTGGAACAGTCAAATTTTGAGAAATTTGGAAGGTAGGGTACTTACCGATTGTAGTCGAATTCTAAAAAAATTTTATTTGTAGAATTAAAATTTTATTCAATTTAATTGGAATTAACTTGATTTTATCTGATTATGCCAACAAAAAAATTATACTTGGAACAGTCCAATTTTGAGAAACTTGGAAGAGTCAAATTTTGAGAAATTTGGAAGGTAGGGTACTTACCGATTTTAGTCGAATTCTCAAAAAAATTTATTTTTAGAATTAAAATTTTATTCAATTTAGTTGAAATTAACTTGATTTTATCGGGTTGTGCAAACAAAAAAATTATACTTGGAAGAGTCAAATTTTGAGAAATTTGGAAGGTAGGGTACTTACCGATTTTAGTCGAATTCTCAAAAAATTTTATTTGTAGAATTATAATTTTATCCAATTTAGTTGGAATTAACTTGATTTTATCTGATTATGCCAACAAAAAAATTATACTTGGAACAGTCAAATTTTGAGAAATTTGGAAGAGTCAAATTTTGAGAAATTTGGAAGGTAGGGTACTTACCGATTTTAGTCGAATTCTCAAAAAATTTTATTTGTAGAATTAAAATTTTATTCAATTTAGTTGGAATTAACTTGATTTTATCTGATTATGCAAACAAAAAAATTATACTTGGAAGAGTCAAATTTTGAGAAATTTGGAAGGTAGGGTACTTACCGATTTTAGTCGAATTTTCAAAAAATTTTATTTGTAGAATTATAATTTTATTCAATTTAGTTGGAATTATCTTGATTTTATCTGATTATGCAAACAAAAAAATTATACTTGGAAGAGTCAAATTTTGAGAAATTTGGAAGGTAGGGTACATACCGATTTTAGTCGAATTCCCAAAAAATTTTATTTGTAGAATTAAAATTTTATTCAATTTAGTTGGAATTAACTTGATTTTATCTGATTATGCCAACAAAAAAATTAAACTTGGAACAGTCAAATTTTGAGAAATTTGGAAGGTAGGGTACTTACCGATTGTAGTCGAATTCTAAAAAAATTTTATTTGTAGAATTAAAATTTTATTCAATTTAATTGGAATTAACTTGATTTTATCTGATTATGCCAACAAAAAAATTATACTTGGAACAGTCCAATTTTGAGAAACTTGGAAGAGTCAAATTTTGAGAAATTTGGAAGGTAGGGTACTTACCGATTTTAGTCGAATTCTCAAAAAAATTTATTTTTAGAATTAAAATTTTATTCAATTTAGTTGAAATTAACTTGATTTTATCGGGTTGTGCAAACAAAAAAATTATACTTGGAAGAGTCAAATTTTGAGAAATTTGGAAGGTAGGGTACTTACCGATTTTAGTCGAATTCTCAAAAAATTTTATTTGTAGAATTATAATTTTATCCAATTTAGTTGGAATTAACTTGATTTTATCTGATTATGCCAACAAAAAAATTATACTTGGAACAGTCAAATTTTGAGAAATTTGGAAGAGTCAAATTTTGAGAAATTTGGAAGGTAGGGTACTTACCGATTTTAGTCGAATTCTCAAAAAATTTTATTTGTAGAATTAAAATTTTATTCAATTTAGTTGGAATTAACTTGATTTTATCTGATTATGCAAACAAAAAAATTAGACTTGGAAGAGTCAAATTTTGAGAAATTTGGAAGGTAGGGTACTTACCGATTTTAGTCGAATTTTCAAAAAATTTTATTTGTAGAATTATAATTTTATTCAATTTAGTTGGAATTATCTTGATTTTATCTGATTATGCAAACAAAAAAATTATACTTGGAAGAGTCAAATTTTGAGAAATTTGGAAGGTAGGGTACATACCGATTTTAGTCGAATTCCCAAAAAATTTTATTTGTAGAATTAAAATTTTATTCAATTTAGTTGGAATTAACTTGATTTTATCTGATTATGCCAACAAAAAAATTAAACTTGGAACAGTCAAATTTTGAGAAATTTGGAAGGTAGGGTACATACCGATTGTAGTCGAATTCTAAAAAAATTTTATTTGTAGAATTAAAATTTTATTCAATTTAATTGGAATTAACTTGATTTTATCTGATTATGCCAACAAAAAAATTATACTTGGAACAGTCCAATTTTGAGAAATTTGGAAGAGTCAAATTTTGAGAAATTTGGAAGGTAGGGTACTTACCGATTTTAGTCGAATTCTCAAAAAATTTTATTTGTAGAATTAAAATTTTATTCAATTTAGTTGAAATTAACTTGATTTTATCGGGTTGTGCAAACAAAAAAATTATACTTGGAAGAGTCAAATTTTGAGAAATTTGGAAGAGTCAAATTTTGAGAAATTTGGAAGAGTCAAATTTTGAGAAATTTGGAAGGTTGGTTACTTACCGATTTTAGTCGAATTCTCAAAAAATTTTATTTGTAGAATTAAAATTTTATTAAATTTAGTTGGAATTAACTTGATTTTATCTGATGATGCAAACAAAAAAATTATACTTGGAAGAGTCAAATTTTGAGAAATTTGGAAGGTAGGGTACTTACCGATTTTAGTCGAATTCTCAAAAAATTTTATTTGTAGAATTATAATTTTATTCAATTTAGTTGGAATTATCTTGATTTTATCTGATTATGCAAACAAAAAAATTATACTTGGAAGAGTCAAATTTTGAGAAAATTGGAAGATAGGGTACATACCGATTTTTGTCGAATTCCCAAAAAATTTTATTTTGTAGAATTAAAATTTTATTCAATTTAGTTGGAATTAACTTGATTTTATCTGATTATGCCAACAAAAAAATTATACTTGGAACAGTCAAATTTTGAGAAATTTGGAAGGTAGGGTACTTACCGATTGTAGTCGAATTCTAAAAAAATTTTATTTGTAGAATTAAAATTTTATTCAATTTAATTGGAATTAACTTGATTTTATCTGATTATGCCAACAAAAAAATTATACTTGGAACAGTCCAATTTTGATGGACTTGGAAGAGTCAAATT
This sequence comes from Andrena fulva, assembly GCA_946251845.1. NCBI lineage: Eukaryota > Metazoa > Arthropoda > Insecta > Hymenoptera > Andrenidae > Andrena > Andrena fulva. The sequence continues at coordinate 17,167,239 of OX276331.1, read as the reverse complement.
TTGAGAAATTTGGAAGGTAGGGTACTTACCGATTTTAGTCGAATTCTCAAAAAATTTTATTTGTAGAATTAAAATTTTATTCAATTTAGTTGGAATTAACTTGATTTTATCTGATGATGCAAACAAAAAAATTATACTTGGAAGAGTCAAATTTTGAGAAATTTGGAAGGTAGGGTACTTACCGATTTTAGTCGAATTCTCAAAAAATTTTATTTGTAGAATTAAAATTTTATTCAATTTAGTTGGAATTAACTTGATTTTATCTGATGATGCAAACAAAAAAATTATACTTGGAAGAGTCAAATTTTGAGAAATTTGGAAGGTAGGGTACTTACCGATTTTAGTCGAATTCTCAAAAAATTTTATTTGTAGAATTATAATTTTATTCAATTTAGTTGGAATTATCTTGATTTTATCTGATTATGCCAACAAAAAAATTATACTTGGAAGAGTCAAATTTTGAGAAATTTGGAAGGTAGGGTACTTACCGATTTTAGTCGAATTCTGAAAAAATTTTATTTGTAGAATTAAAATTTTATTCAATTTAGTTGGAATTAACTTGATTTTATCTGATGATGCAAACAAAAAAATTATACTTGGAAGAGTCAAATTTTGAGAAATTTGGAAGGTAGGGTACTTACCGATTTTAGTCGAATTCTCAAAAAATTTTATTTGTAGAATTAAAATTTTATTCAATTTAGTTGGAATTAACTTGATTTTATCTGATTATGCCAACAAAAAAATTATACTTGGAACAGTCAAATTTTGAGATATTTGGACGTGTCAAATTTTGAGAAATTTGGAAGAGTCAAATTTTGAGAAATTTGGAAGGTGGGTTACTTACCGATTTTAGTCGAATTCTCAAAAAATTTTATTTGTAGAATTAAAATGTTATTCAATTTAGTTGGAATTAACTTGATTTTATCTGATGATGCAAACAAAAAAATTATACTTGGAAGAGTCAAATTTTGAGAAATTTGGAAGGTAGGGTACTTACCGATTTTAGTCGAATTCTCAAAAAATTTTATTTGTAGAATTATAATTTTATTCAATTTAGTTGGAATTATCTTGATTTTATCTGAGTATGCAAACAAAAAAATTATACTTGGAAGAGTCAAATTTTGAGAAAATTGGAAGGTAGGGTCATACCGATTTTTGTCGAATTCCCAAAAAATTTTATTTGTAGAATTAAAATTTTATTCAATTTAGTTGGAATTAACTTGATTTTATCTGATTATGCCAACAAAAAAATTATACTTGGAACAGTCAAATTTTGAGAAATTTGGAAGGTAGGGTACTTACCGATTGTAGTCGAATTCTAAAAAAATTTTATTTGTAGAATTAAAATTTTATTCAATTTAATTGGAATTAACTTGATTTTATCTGATTATGCCAACAAAAAAATTATACTTGGAACAGTCCAATTTTGAGAAACTTGGAAGAGTCAAATTTTGAGAAATTTGGAAGGTAGGGTACTTACCGATTTTAGTCGAATTCTCAAAAAAATTTATTTTTAGAATTAAAATTTTATTCAATTTAGTTGAAATTAACTTGATTTTATCGGGTTGTGCAAACAAAAAAATTATACTTGGAAGAGTCAAATTTTGAGAAATTTGGAAGGTAGGGTACTTACCGATTTTAGTCGAATTCTCAAAAAATTTTATTTGTAGAATTATAATTTTATCCAATTTAGTTGGAATTAACTTGATTTTATCTGATTATGCCAACAAAAAAATTATACTTGGAACAGTCAAATTTTGAGAAATTTGGAAGAGTCAAATTTTGAGAAATTTGGAAGGTAGGGTACTTACCGATTTTAGTCGAATTCTCAAAAAATTTTATTTGTAGAATTAAAATTTTATTCAATTTAGTTGGAATTAACTTGATTTTATCTGATTATGCAAACAAAAAAATTAGACTTGGAAGAGTCAAATTTTGAGAAATTTGGAAGGTAGGGTACTTACCGATTTTAGTCGAATTTTCAAAAAATTTTATTTGTAGAATTATAATTTTATTCAATTTAGTTGGAATTATCTTGATTTTATCTGATTATGCAAACAAAAAAATTATACTTGGAAGAGTCAAATTTTGAGAAAATTGGAAGATAGGGTACATACCGATTTTTGTCGAATTCCCAAAAAATTTTATTTTGTAGAATTAAAATTTTATTCAATTTAGTTGGAATTAACTTGATTTTATCTGATTATGCCAACAAAAAAATTATACTTGGAACAGTCAAATTTTGAGAAATTTGGAAGGTAGGGTACTTACCGATTGTAGTCGAATTCTAAAAAAATTTTATTTGTAGAATTAAAATTTTATTCAATTTAATTGGAATTAACTTGATTTTATCTGATTATGCCAACAAAAAAATTATACTTGGAACAGTCCAATTTTGATGGACTTGGAAGAGTCAAATTTTGAGAAATTTGGAAGGTAGGGTACTTACCGATTTTAGTCGAATTCTCAAAAAATTTTATTTGTAGAATTAAAATTTTATTCAATTTAGTTGGAATTAACTTGATTTTATCTGATGATGCAAACAAAAAAATTATACTTGGAAGAGTCAAATTTTGAGAAATTTGGAAGGTAGGGTACTTACCGATTTTAGTCGAATTCTGAAAAAATTTTATTTGTAGAATTAAAATTTTATTCAATTTAGTTGGAATTAACTTGATTTTATCTGATGATGCAAACAAAAAAATTATACTTGGAAGAGTCAAATTTTGAGAAATTTGGAAGGTAGGGTACTTACCGATTTTAGTCGAATTCTCAAAAAATTTTATTTGTAGAATTATAATTTTATTCAATTTAGTTGGAATTATCTTGATTTTATCTGATTATGCAAACAAAAAAATTATACTTGGAAGAGTCAAATTTTGAGAAAATTGGAAGGTAGGGTCATACCGATTTTTGTCGAATTCCCAAAAAATTTTATTTGTAGAATTAAAATTTTATTCAATTTAGTTGGAATTAACTTGATTTTATCTGATTATGCCAACAAAAAAATTATACTTGGAACAGTCAAATTTTGAGAAATTTGGAAGGTAGGGTACTTACCGATTGTAGTCGAATTCTAAAAAAATTTTATTTGTAGAATTAAAATTTTATTCAATTTAATTGGAATTAAATTGATTTTATCTGATTATGCCAACAAAAAAATTATACTTGGAACAGTCCAATTTTGATGAACTTGGAAGAGTCAAATTTTGAGAAATTTGGAAGGTAGGGTACTTACCGATTTTAGTCGAATTCTCAAAAAATTTTATTTGTAGAATTATAATTTTATTCAATTTAGTTGGAATTATCTTGATTTTATCTGATTATGCAAACAAAAAAATTATACTTGGAAGAGTCAAATTTTGAGAAATTTGGAAGGTAGGGTACTTACCGATTTTAGTCGAATTCTCAAAAAATTTTATTTGTAGAATTATAATTTTATTCAATTTAGTTGGAATTATCTTGATTTTATCTGATTATGCCAACAAAAAAATTATACTTGGAAGAGTCAAATTTTGAGAAATTTGGAAGGTAGGGTACTTACCGATTTTAGTCGAATTCTCAAAAAATTTTATTTGTAGAATTAAAATTTTATTCAATTTAGTTGGAATTAACTTGATTTTATCTGATGATGCAAACAAAAAAATTATACTTGGAAGAGTCAAATTTTGAGAAATTTGGAAGGTAGGGTACTTACCGATTTTAGTCGAATTCTCAAAAAATTTTATTTGTAGAATTAAAATTTTATTCAATTTAGTTGGAATTAACTTGATTTTATCTGATTATGCCAACAAAAAAATTATACTTGGAACAGACAAATTTTGAGAAATTTGGACGTGTCAAATTTTGAGAAATTTGGAAGAGTCAAATTTTGAGAAATTTGGAAGGTGGGTTACTTACCGATTTTAGTCGAATTCTCAAAAAATTTTATTTGTAGAATTAAAATTTTATTCAATTTAGTTGGAATTAACTTGATTTTATCTGATGATGCAAACAAAAAAATTATACTTGGAAGAGTCAAATTTTGAGAAATTTGGAAGGTAGGGTACTTACCGATTTTAGTCGAATTCTCAAAAAATTTTATTTGTAGAATTATAATTTTATTCAATTTAGTTGGAATTATATTGATTTTATCTGATTATGCAAACAAAAAAATTATACTTGGAAGAGTCAAATTTTGAGAAAATTGGAAGGTAGGGTCATACCGATTTTTGACGAATTCCCAAAAAATTTTATTTGTAGAATTAAAATTTTATTCAATTTAGTTGGAATTAACTTGATTTTATCTGATTATGCCAACAAAAAAATTATACTTGGAACAGTCAAATTTTGAGAAATTTGGAAGGTAGGGTACTTACCGATTGTAGTCGAATTCTAAAAAAAATTTATTTGTAGAATTAAAATTTTATTCAATTTAATTGGAATTAACTTGATTTTATCTGATTATGCCAACAAAAAAATTATACTTGGAACAGTCCAATTTTGATGAACTTGGAAGAGTCAAATTTTGAGAAATTTGGAAGGTAGGGTACTTACCGATTTTAGTCGAATTCTCAAAAAATTTTATTTGTAGAATTATAATTTTATTCAATTTAGTTGGAATTATCTTGATTTTATCTGATTATGCCAACAAAAAAATTATACTTGGAAGAGTCAAATTTTGAGAAATTTGGAAGGTAGGGTACTTACCGATTTTAGTCGAATTCTCAAAAAATTTTATTTGTAGAATTAAAATTTTATTCAATTTAGTTGGAATTAACTTGATTTTATCTGATGATGCAAACAAAAAAATTATACTTGGAAGAGTCAAATTTTGAGAAATTTGGAAGGTAGGGTACTTACCGATTTTAGTCGAATTCTCAAAAAATTTTATTTGTAGAATTAAAATTTTATTCAATTTAGTTGGAATTAACTTGATTTTATCTGATTATGCCAACAAAAAAATTATACTTGGAACAGACAAATTTTGAGAAATTTGGACGTGTCAAATTTTGAGAAATTTGGAAGAGTCAAATTTTGAGAAATTTGGAAGGTGGGTTACTTACCGATTTTAGTCGAATTCTCAAAAAATTTTATTTGTAGAATTAAAATTTTATTCAATTTAGTTGGAATTAACTTGATTTTATCTGATGATGCAAACAAAAAAATTATACTTGGAAGAGTCAAATTTTGAGAAATTTGGAAGGTAGGGTACATACCGATTGTAGTCGAATTCTAAAAAAATTTTATTTGTAGAATTAAAATTTTATTCAATTTAATTGGAATTAACTTGATTTTATCTGATTATGCCAACAAAAAAATTATACTTGGAACAGTCCAATTTTGAGAAATTTGGAAGAGTCAAATTTTGAGAAATTTGGAAGGTAGGGTACTTACCGATTTTAGTCGAATTCTCAAAAAATTTTATTTGTAGAATTAAAATTTTATTCAATTTAGTTGAAATTAACTTGATTTTATCGGGTTGTGCAAACAAAAAAATTATACTTGGAAGAGTCAAATTTTGAGAAATTTGGAAGAGTCAAATTTTGAGAAATTTGGAAGAGTCAAATTTTGAGAAATTTGGAAGGTTGGTTACTTACCGATTTTAGTCGAATTCTCAAAAAATTTTATTTGTAGAATTAAAATTTTATTAAATTTAGTTGGAATTAACTTGATTTTATCTGATGATGCAAACAAAAAAATTATACTTGGAAGAGTCAAATTTTGAGAAATTTGGAAGGTAGGGTACTTACCGATTTTAGTCGAATTCTCAAAAAATTTTATTTGTAGAATTATAATTTTATTCAATTTAGTTGGAATTATCTTGATTTTATCTGATTATGCAAACAAAAAAATTATACTTGGAAGAGTCAAATTTTGAGAAAATTGGAAGATAGGGTACATACCGATTTTTGTCGAATTCCCAAAAAATTTTATTTTGTAGAATTAAAATTTTATTCAATTTAGTTGGAATTAACTTGATTTTATCTGATTATGCCAACAAAAAAATTATACTTGGAACAGTCAAATTTTGAGAAATTTGGAAGGTAGGGTACTTACCGATTGTAGTCGAATTCTAAAAAAATTTTATTTGTAGAATTAAAATTTTATTCAATTTAATTGGAATTAACTTGATTTTATCTGATTATGCCAACAAAAAAATTATACTTGGAACAGTCCAATTTTGATGGACTTGGAAGAGTCAAATTTTGAGAAATTTGGAAGGTAGGGTACTTACCGATTTTAGTCGAATTCTCAAAAAATTTTATTTGTAGAATTATAATTTTATTCAATTTAGTTGGAATTATCTTGATTTTATCTGATTATGCAAACAAAAAAATTATACTTGGAAGAGTCAAATTTTGAGAAAATTGGAAGGTAGGGTCATACCGATTTTTGTCGAATTCCCAAAAAATTTTATTTGTAGAATTAAAATTTTATTCAATTTAGTTGGAATTAACTTGATTTTATCTGATTATGCCAACAAAAAAATTATACTTGGAACAGTCAAATTTTGAGAAATTTGGAAGGTAGGGTACTTACCGATTGTAGTCGAATTCTAAAAAAATTTTATTTGTAGAATTAAAATTTTATTCAATTTAATTGGAATTAACTTGATTTTATCTGATTATGCCAACAAAAAAATTATACTTGGAACAGTCCAATTTTGATGAACTTGGAAGAGTCAAATTTTGAGAAATTTGGAAGGTAGGGTACTTACCGATTTTAGTCGAATTCTCAAAAAATTTTATTTGTAGAATTATAATTTTATTCAATTTAGTTGGAATTATCTTGATTTTATCTGATTATGCAAACAAAAAAATTATACTTGGAAGAGTCAAATTTTGAGAAATTTGGAAGGTAGGGTACTTACCGATTTTAGTCGAATTCTCAAAAAATTTTATTTGTAGAATTATAATTTTATTCAATTTAGTTGGAATTATCTTGATTTTATCTGATTATGCCAACAAAAAAATTATACTTGGAAGAGTCAAATTTTGAGAAATTTGGAAGGTAGGGTACTTACCGATTTTAGTCGAATTCTCAAAAAATTTTATTTGTAGAATTAAAATTTTATTCAATTTAGTTGGAATTAACTTGATTTTATCTGATGATGCAAACAAAAAAATTATACTTGGAAGAGTCAAATTTTGAGAAATTTGGAAGGTAGGGTACTTACCGATTTTAGTCGAATTCTCAAAAAATTTTATTTGTAGAATTAAAATTTTATTCAATTTAGTTGGAATTAACTTGATTTTATCTGATTATGCCAACAAAAAAATTATACTTGGAACAGACAAATTTTGAGAAATTTGGACGTGTCAAATTTTGAGAAATTTGGAAGAGTCAAATTTTGAGAAATTTGGAAGGTGGGTTACTTACCGATTTTAGTCGAATTCTCAAAAAATTTTATTTGTAGAATTAAAATTTTATTCAATTTAGTTGGAATTAACTTGATTTTATCTGATGATGCAAACAAAAAAATTATACTTGGAAGAGTCAAATTTTGAGAAATTTGGAAGGTAGGGTACTTACCGATTTTAGTCGAATTCTCAAAAAATTTTATTTGTAGAATTATAATTTTATTCAATTTAGTTGGAATTATATTGATTTTATCTGATTATGCAAACAAAAAAATTATACTTGGAAGAGTCAAATTTTGAGAAAATTGGAAGGTAGGGTCATACCGATTTTTGACGAATTCCCAAAAAATTTTATTTGTAGAATTAAAATTTTATTCAATTTAGCTGGAATTAACTTGATTTTATCTGATTATGCCAACAAAAAAATTATACTTGGAACAGTCAAATTTTGAGAAATTTGGAAGGTAGGGTACTTATCGATTGTAGTCGAATTCTAAAAAAATTTTATTTGTAGAATTAAAATTTTATTCAATTTAATTGGAATTAACTTGATTTTATCTGATTATGCCAACAAAAAAATTATACTTGGAACAGTCCAATTTTGATGAACTTGGAAGAGTCAAATTTTGAGAAATTTGGAAGGTAGGGTACTTACCGATTTTAGTCGAATTCTCAAAAAATTTTATTTGTAGAATTATAATTTTATTCAATTTAGTTGGAATTATCTTGATTTTATCTGATTATGCCAACAAAAAAATTATACTTGGAAGAGTCAAATTTTGAGAAATTTGGAAGGTAGGGTACTTACCGATTTTAGTCGAATTCTCAAAAAATTTTATTTGTAGAATTAAAATTTTATTCAATTTAGTTGGAATTAACTTGATTTTATCTGATGATGCAAACAAAAAAATTATACTTGGAAGAGTCAAATTTTGAGAAATTTGGAAGGTAGGGTACTTACCGATTTTAGTCGAATTCTCAAAAAATTTTATTTGTAGAATTAAAATTTTATTCAATTTAGTTGGAATTAACTTGATTTTATCTGATTATGCCAACAAAAAAATTATACTTGGAACAGTCAAATTTTGAGAAATTTGGACGTGTCAAATTTTGAGAAATTTGGAAGAGTCAAATTTTGAGAAATTTGGAAGGTGGGTTACTTACCGATTTTAGTCGAATTCTCAAAAAATTTTATTTGTAGAATTAAAATTTTATTCAATTTAGTTGGAATTAACTTGATTTTATCTGATGATGCAAACAAAAAAATTATACTTGGAAGAGTCAAATTTTGAGAAATTTGGCAGGTAGGGTACTTACCGATTTTAGTCGAATTCTCAAAAAATTTTATTTGTAGAATTAAAATTTTATTCAATTTAGTTGGAATTAACTTGATTTTATCTGATGATGCAAACAAAAAAATTATACTTGGAAGAGCCAAATTTTGAGAAATTTGGAAGGTAGGGTACTTACCGATTTTAGTCGAATTCTCAAAAAATTTTATTTGTAGAATTATAATTTTATTCAATTTAGTTGGAATTATCTTGATTTTATCTGATTATGCCAACAAAAAAATTATACTTGGAAGAGTCAAATTTTGAGAAATTTGGAAGTTAGGGTACTTACCGATTTTAGTCGAATTCTCAAAAAATTTTATTTGTAGAATTAAAATTTTATTCAATTTAGTTGGAATTAACTTGATTTTATCTGATGATGCAAACACAAAAATTATACTTGGAAGAGTCAAATTTTGAGAAATTTGGAAGGTAGGGTACTTACCGATTTTAGCCGAATTCTCAAAAAATTTTATTTGTAGAATTACAATTTTATTCAATTTAGTTGGAATTAACTTGATTTTATCTGATTATGCAAACAAAAAAATTATACTTGGAAGAGTCAAATTTTGAGAAATTTGGAAGGTAGGGTACTTACCGATTTTAGTCGAATTCTCAAAAAATTTTATTTATAAAATTAAAATTTTATTCAATTTAGTTGAAATTAACTTGATTTTATCGGGTTGTGCAAACAAAAAAATTGTACTTGGAACAGTCAAATTTTGAGAAATTTGGAAGGTAGGGTACTTACCGATTGTAGTCGAATTCTAAAAAAATTTTATTTGTAGAATTAAAATTTTATTCAATTTAATTGGAATTAACTTGATTTTATCTGATTATGCCAACAAAAAAATTATACTGGGAACAGTCCAATTTTGAGAAACTTGGAAGAGTCAAATTTTGAGAAATTTGGAAGGTAGGGTACTTACCGATTTTAGTCGAATTCTCAAAAAATTTTATTTTTAGAATTAAAATTTTATTCAATTTAGTTGAAATTAACTTGATTTTATCGGGTTGTGCAAACAAAAAAATTATACTTGGAAGAGTCAAATTTTGAGAAATTTGGAAGGTAGGGTACTTACCGATTTTAGTCGAATTCTCAAAAAATTTTATTTGTAGAATTATAATTTTATCCAATTTAGTTGGAATTAACTTGATTTTATCTGATTATGCCAACAAAAAAATTATACTTGGAACAGTCAAATTTTGAGAAATTTGGAAGTGTCAAATTTTGAGAAATTTGGAAGGTAGGGTACTTGCCGATTTTAGTCGAATTCTCAAAAAATTTTATTTGTAGAATTAAAATTTTATTCAATTTAGTTGGAATTAACTTGATTTTATCTGATTATGCCAACAAAAAAATTATACTTGGAACAGTCAAATTTTGAGAAATTTGGAAGAGTCAAATTTTGAGAAATTTGGAAGAGTCAAATTTTGAGAAATTTGGAAAGTGGGTTACTTACCGATTTTAGTCGAATTCTCAAAAAATTTTATTTGTAGAATTAAAATTTTATTCAATTTAGTTGGAATTAACTTGATTTTATCTGATGATGCAAACACAAAAATTATACTTGGAAGAGTCAAATTTTGAGAAATTTGGAAGGTAGGGTCATACCGATTTTTGTCGAATTCCCAAAAAATTTTATTTGTAGAATTATAATTTTATTCAATTTAGTTGGAATTATCTTGATTTTATCAGATTATGGAAACAAAAAAATTATACTTGGAAGAGTCAAATTTTGAGAAAATTGGAAGGTAGGGTACATACCGATTTTAGTCGAATTCCCAAAAAATTTTATTTGTAGAATTAAAATTTTATTCAATTTAGTTGGAATTAACTTGATTTTATCTGATTATGCCAACAAAAAAATTATACTTGGAACAGTCAAATTTTGAGAAATTTGGAAGGTAGGGTACTTACCGATTTTAGTCGAATTCACAAAAAATTTTATTTGTAGAATTAAAATTTTATTCAATTTAGTTGGAATTAACTTGATTTTATCTGATTATGCCAACAAAAAAATTATACTTGGAACAGTCAAATTTTGAGAAATTTGGAAGAGTCAAATTTTGAGAAATTTGGAAGGTAGGGTACTTACCGATTTTAGTCGAATTCTCAAAAAATTTTATTTGTAGAATTAAAATTTTATTCAATTTAGTTGGAATTAACTTGATTTTATCTGATTATGCCAACAAAAAAATTATACTTGGAACAGTCCAATTTTGAGAAATTTGGAAGAGTCAAATTTTGAGAAATTTGGAAGGTAGGGTACTTACCGATTTTAGTCGAATTCTCAAAAAATTTTATTTGTAGAATTAAAATTTTATTCAATTTAGTTGAAATTAACTTGATTTTATCGGGTTGTGCAAACAACAAAATTATACTTGGAACAGTCAAATTTTGAGAAATTTGGAAGAGTCAAATTTTGAGAAATTTGGAAGAGTCAAATTTTGAGAAATTTGGAAGGTAGGGTACTTACCGACTTTAGTCGAATTCTCAAAAAATTTTATTTGTAGAATTAAAATTTTATTCAATTTAGTTGGAATTAACTTGATTTTATCTGATGATGCAAACAAAAAAATTATACTTGCAAGAGTCAAATTTTGAGAAATTTAAAAGGTAGGGTACCTACCGATTTTAGTCGAATTCTCAAAAAATTTTATTTGTAGAATTATAATTTTATTCAATTTAGTTGGAATTATCTTGATTTTATCTGATTATGCAAACAAAAAAATTATACTTGGAAGAGTCAAATTTTGAGAAATTTGGAAGGTAGGGTACATACCGATTTTAGTCGAATTCCCAAAAAATTTTATTTGTAGAATTAAAATTTTATTCAATTTAGTTGGAATTAACTTGATTTTATCTGATTATGCCAACAAAAAAATTATACTTGGAACAGTCAAATTTTGAGAAATTTGGAAGGTAGGGTACTTACCGATTTTAGCCGAATTCTCAAAAAATTTTATTTGTAGAATTACAATTTTATTCAATTTAGTTGGAATTAACTTGATTTTATCTGATTATGCAAACAAAAAAATTATACTTGGAAGAGTCAAATTTTGAGAAATTTGGAAGGTAGGGTACTTACCGATTTTAGTCGAATTCTCAAAAAATTTTATTTATAAAATTAAAATTTTATTCAATTTAGTTGAAATTAACTTGATTTTATCGGGTTGTGCAAACAAAAAAATTGTACTTGGAACAGTCAAATTTTGAGAAATTTGGAAGGTAGGGTACTTACCGATTGTAGTCGAATTCTAAAAAAATTTTATTTGTAGAATTAAAATTTTATTCAATTTAATTGGAATTAACTTGATTTTATCTGATTATGCCAACAAAAAAATTATACTGGGAACAGTCCAATTTTGAGAAACTTGGAAGAGTCAAATTTTGAGAAATTTGGAAGGTAGGGTACTTACCGATTTTAGTCGAATTCTCAAAAAATTTTATTTTTAGAATTAAAATTTTATTCAATTTAGTTGAAATTAACTTGATTTTATCGGGTTGTGCAAACAAAAAAATTATACTTGGAAGAGTCAAATTTTGAGAAATTTGGAAGGTAGGGTACTTACCGATTTTAGTCGAATTCTCAAAAAAATTTTATTTGTAGAATTATAATTTTATCCAATTTAGTTGGAATTAACTTGATTTTATCTGATTATGCCAACAAAAAAATTATACTTGGAACAGTCAAATTTTGAGAAATTTGGAAGAGTCAAATTTTGAGAAATTTGGAAGGTAGGGTACTTACCGATTTTAGTCGAATTCTCAAAAAATTTTATTTGTAGAATTAAAATTTTATTCAATTTAGTTGGAATTAACTTGATTTTATCTGATTATGCCAACAAAAAAATTATACTTGGAACAGTCAAATTTTGAGAAATTTGGAAGGTAGGGTACTTACCGATTTTAGTCGAATTCTAAACAAATTTTATTTGTTGAATTAAAATTTTATTCAATTTAGTTGGAATTAACTTGATTTTATCTGATTATGCAAACAAAAAAATTATACTTGGAAGAGTCAAATTTTGAGAAATTTGGATGGTAGGGTACTTACCGATTTTAGTCGAATTCTCAAAAAATTTTATTTGTAGAATTATAATTTTATCCAATTTAGTTGGAATTAACTTGATTTTATCTGATTATGCCAACAAAAAAATTATACTTGGAACAGTCAAATTTTGAGAAATTTGGAAGAGACAAATTTTGAGAAATTTGGAAGGTAGGGTACTTACCGATTGTAGTCGAATTCTCAAAAAATTTTATTTGTAGAATTAAAATTTTATTCAATTTAGTTGGAATTAACTTGATTTTATCTGATTATGCCAACAAAAAAATTATACTTGGAACAGTCAAATTTTGAGAAATTTGGAAGAGTCAAATTTTGAGAAATTTGGAAGAGTCAAATTTTGAGAAATTTGGAAAGTGGGTTACTTACCGATTTTAGTCGAATTCTCAAAAAATTTTATTTGTAGAATTAAAATTTTATTCAATTTAGTTGGAATTAACTTGATTTTATCTGATGATGCAAACACAAAAATTATACTTGGAAGAGTCAAATTTTGAGAAATTTGGAAGGTAGGGTCATACCGATTTTTGTCGAATTCCCAAAAAATTTTATTTGTAGAATTATAATTTTATTCAATTTAGTTGGAATTATCTTGATTTTATCAGATTATGGAAACAAAAAAATTATACTTGGAAGAGTCAAATTTTGAGAAAATTGGAAGGTAGGGTACATACCGATTTTAGTCGAATTCCCAAAAAATTTTATTTGTAGAATTAAAATTTTATTCAATTTAGTTGGAATTAACTTGATTTTATCTGATTATGCCAACAAAAAAATTATACTTGGAACAGTCAAAATTTGAGAAATTTGGAAGGTAGGGTACTTACCGATTTTAGTCGAATTCACAAAAAATTTTATTTGTAGAATTAAAATTTTATTCAATTTAGTTGGAATTAACTTGATTTTATCTGATTATGCCAACAAAAAAATTATACTTGGAACAGTCAAATTTTGAGAAATTTGGAAGAGTCAAATTTTGAGAAATTTGGAAGGTAGGGTACTTACCGATTTTAGTCGAATTCTCAAAAAATTTTATTTGTAGAATTAAAATTTTATTCAATTTAGTTGGAATTAACTTGATTTTATCTGATTATGCCAACAAAAAAATTATACTTGGAACAGTCCAATTTTGAGAAATTTGGAAGAGTCAAATTTTGAGAAATTTGGAAGGTAGGGTACTTACCGATTTTAGTCGAATTCTCAAAAAATTTTATTTGTAGAATTAAAATTTTATTCAATTTAGTTGAAATTAACTTGATTTTATCGGGTTGTGCAAACAACAAAATTATACTTGGAACAGTCAAATTTTGAGAAATTTGGAAGAGTCAAATTTTGAGAAATTTGGAAGAGTCAAATTTTGAGAAATTTGGAAGGTAGGGTACTTACCGACTTTAGTCGAATTCTCAAAAAATTTTATTTGTAGAATTAAAATTATATTCAATTTAGTTGGAATTAACTTGATTTTATCTGATGATGCAAACAAAAAAATTATACTTGCAAGAGTCAAATTTTGAGAAATTTAAAAGGTAGGGTACTTACCGATTGTAGTCGAATTCTAAAAAAATTTTATTTGTAGAATTAAAATTTTATTCAATTTAATTGGAATTAACTTGATTTTATCTGATTATGCCAACAAAAAAATTATACTGGGAACAGTCCAATTTTGAGAAACTTGGAAGAGTCAAATTTTGAGAAATTTGGAAGGTAGGGTACTTACCGATTTTAGTCGAATTCTCAAAAAATTTTATTTTTAGAATTAAAATTTTATTCAATTTAGTTGAAATTAACTTGATTTTATCGGGTTGTGCAAACAAAAAAATTATACTTGGAAGAGTCAAATTTTGAGAAATTTGGAAGGTAGGGTACTTACCGATTTTAGTCGAATTCTCAAAAAATTTTATTTGTAGAATTATAATTTTATCCAATTTAGTTGGAATTAACTTGATTTTATCTGATTATGCCAACAAAAAAATTATACTTGGAAGAGTCAAATTTTGAGAAATTTGGAAGGTAGGGTACTTACCGATTTTAGTCGAATTCTCAAAAAATTTTATTTGTAGAATTATAATTTTATTCAATTTAGTTGGAATTATCTTGATTTTATCTGATTATGCAAACAAAAAAATGATACTTGGAAGAGTCAAATTTTGAGAAATTTGGAAGGTAGGGTACATACCGATTTTAGTCGAATTCTCCAAAAATTTTTTGCTAGAATTAAAATTTTATTCAATTTAGTTGGAATTAACTTGATTTTATCTGATTATGCAAACAAAAAATATAGCCTTGGAAGAGTCAAATTTTGAGAAATTTGGAAGGTAGGGTACTTACCGACTTTAGTCGAATTCTCAAAAAATTTTATTTGTAGAATTAAAATTTTATTCAATTTAGTTGGAATTAACTTGATTTTATCTGATGATGCAAACAAAAAAATTATACTTGCAAGAGTCAAATTTTGAGAAATTTAAAAGGTAGGGTACTTACCGATTTTAGTCGAATTCTCAAAAAATTTTATTTGTAGAATTATAATTTTATTCAATTTAGTTGGAATTATCTTGATTTTATCTGATTATGCAAACAAAAAAATTATACTTGGAAGAGTCAAATTTTGAGAAATTTGGAAGGTAGGGTACATACCGATTTTAGTCGAATTCCCAAAAAATTTTATTTGTAGAATTAAAATTTTATTCAATTTAGTTGGAATTAACTTGATTTTATCTGATTATGCCAACAAAAAAATTATACTTGGAACAGTCAAATTTTGAGAAATTTGGAAGGTAGGGTACTTACCGATTTTAGCCGAATTCTCAAAAAATTTTATTTGTAGAATTACAATTTTATTCAATTTAGTTGGAATTAACTTGATTTTATCTGATTATGCAAACAAAAAAATTATACTTGGAAGAGTCAAATTTTGAGAAATTTGGATGGTAGGGTACTTACCGATTTTAGTCGAATTCTCAAAAAATTTTATTTGTAGAATTATAATTTTATCCAATTTAGTTGGAATTAACTTGATTTTATCTGATTATGCCAACAAAAAAATTATACTTGGAACAGTCAAATTTTGAGAAATTTGGAAGAGACAAATTTTGAGAAATTTGGAAGGTAGGGTACTTACCGATTGTAGTCGAATTCTCAAAAAATTTTATTTGTAGAATTAAAATTTTATTCAATTTAGTTGGAATTAACTTGATTTTATCTGATTATGCCAACAAAAAAATTATACTTGGAACAGTCAAATTTTGAGAAATTTGGAAGGGTCAAATTTTGAGAAATTTGGAAGAGTCAAATTTTGAGAAATTTGGAAAGTGGGTTACTTACCGATTTTAGTCGAATTCTCAAAAAATTTTATTTGTAGAATTAAAATTTTATTCAATTTAGTTGGAATTAACTTGATTTTATCTGATGATGCAAACACAAAAATTATACTTGGAAGAGTCAAATTTTGAGAAATTTGGAAGGTAGGGTCATACCGATTTTTGTCGAATTCCCAAAAAATTTTATTTGTAGAATTATAATTTTATTCAATTTAGTTGGAATTATCTTGATTTTATCAGATTATGGAAACAAAAAAATTATACTTGGAAGAGTCAAATTTTGAGAAAATTGGAAGGTAGGGTACATACCGATTTTAGTCGAATTCCCAAAAAATTTTATTTGTAGAATTAAAATTTTATTCAATTTAGTTGGAATTAACTTGATTTTATCTGATTATGCCAACAAAAAAATTATACTTGGAACAGTCAAATTTTGAGAAATTTGGAAGGTAGGGTACTTACCGATTTTAGTCGAATTCACAAAAAATTTTATTTGTAGAATTAAAATTTTATTCAATTTAGTTGGAATTAACTTGATTTTATCTGATTATGCCAACAAAAAAATTATACTTGGAACAGTCAAATTTTGAGAAATTTGGAAGAGTCAAATTTTGAGAAATTTGGAAGGTAGGGTACTTACCGATTTTAGTCGAATTCTCAAAAAATTTTATTTGTAGAATTAAAATTTTATTCAATTTAGTTGGAATTAACTTGATTTTATCTGATTATGCCAACAAAAAAATTATACTTGGAACAGTCCAATTTTGAGAAATTTGGAAGAGTCAAATTTTGAGAAATTTGGAAGGTAGGGTACTTACCGATTTTAGTCGAATTCTCAAAAAATTTTATTTGTAGAATTAAAATTTTATTCAATTTAGTTGAAATTAACTTGATTTTATCGGGTTGTGCAAACAACAAAATTATACTTGGAACAGTCAAATTTTGAGAAATTTGGAAGAGTCAAATTTTGAGAAATTTGGAAGAGTCAAATTTTGAGAAATTTGGAAGGTAGGGTACTTACCGACTTTAGTCGAATTCTCAAAAAATTTTATTTGTAGAATTAAAATTTTATTCAATTTAGTTGGAATTAACTTGATTTTATCTGATGATGCAAACAAAAAAATTATACTTGCAAGAGTCAAATTTTGAGAAATTTAAAAGGTAGGGTACTTACCGATTTTAGTCGAATTCTCAAAAAATTTTATTTGTAGAATTATAATTTTATTCAATTTAGTTGGAATTATCTTGATTTTATCTGATTATGCAAACAAAAAAATTATACTTGGAAGAGTCAACTTTTGAGAAATTTGGAAGGTAGGGTACATACCGATTTTAGTCGAATTCCCAAAAAATTTTATTTGTAGAATTAAAATTTTATTCAATTTAGTTGGAATTAACTTGATTTTGTCTGATTATGCCAACAAAAAAATTATACTTGGAACAGTCAAATTTTGAGAAATTTGGAAGGTAGGGTACTTACCGATTTTAGCCGAATTCTCAAAAAATTTTATTTGTAGAATTACAATTTTATTCAATTTAGTTGGAATTAACTTGATTTTATCTGATTATGCAAACAAAAAAATTATACTTGGAAGAGTCAAATTTTGAGAAATTTGGAAGGTAGGGTACTTACCGATTTTAGTCGAATTCTCAAAAAATTTTATTTATAAAATTAAAATTTTATTCAATTTAGTTGAAATTAACTTGATTTTATCGGGTTGTGCAAACAAAAAAATTGTACTTGGAACAGTCAAATTTTGAGAAATTTGGAAGGTAGGGTACTTACCGATTGTAGTCGAATTCTAAAAAAATTTTATTTGTAGAATTAAAATTTTATTCAATTTAATTGGAATTAACTTGATTTTATCTGATTATGCCAACAAAAAAATTATACTGGGAACAGTCCAATTTTGAGAAACTTGGAAGAGTCAAATTTTGAGAAATTTGGAAGGTAGGGTACTTACCGATTTTAGTCGAATTCTCAAAAAATTTTATTTTTAGAATTAAAATTTTATTCAATTTAGTTGAAATTAACTTGATTTTATCGGGTTGTGCAAACAAAAAAATTATACTTGGAAGAGTCAAATTTTGAGAAATTTGGAAGGTAGGGTACTTACCGATTTTAGTCGAATTCTCAAAAAATTTTATTTGTAGAATTATAATTTTATCCAATTTAGTTGGAATTAACTTGATTTTATCTGATTATGCCAACAAAAAAATTATACTTGGAACAGTCAAATTTTGAGAAATTTGGAAGAGTCAAATTTTGAGAAATTTGGAAGGTAGGGTACTTACCGATTTTAGTCGAATTCTCAAAAATTTTATTTGTAGAATTAAAATTTTATTCAATTTAGTTGGAATTAACTTGATTTTATCTGATTATGCCAACAAAAAAATTATACTTGGAACAGTCAAATTTTGAGAAATTTGGAAGTGTCAAATTTTGAGAAATTTGGAAGAGTCAAATTTTGAGAAATTTGGAAGGTGGGGTACTTACCGATTGTAGTCGAATTCTAAAAAAATTTTATTTGTAGAATTAAAATTTTATTCAATTTAGTTGGAATTAACTTGATTTTATCTGATTATGCAAACAAAAAAATTATACTTGGAAGAGTCAAATTTTGAGAAATTTGGAAGGTAGGGTACTTACCGATTTTAGTCGAATTCTCAAAAAATTTTATTTGTAGAATTATAATTTTATTCAATTTAGTTGGAATTATCTTGATTTTATCTGATTATGCAAACAAAAAAATGATACTTGGAAGAGTCAAATTTTGAGAAATTTGGAAGGTAGGGTACATACCGATTTTAGTCGAATTCTCAAAAAATTTTTTGCTAGAATTAAAATTTTATTCAATTTAGTTGGAATTAACTTGATTTTATCTGATTATGCAAACAAAAAATATAGCCTTGGAAGAGTCAAATTTTGAGAAATTTGGAAGGTAGGGTACTTACCGACTTTAGTCGAATTCTCAAAAAATTTTATTTGTAGAATTAAAATTTTATTCAATTTAGTTGGAATTAACTTGATTTTATCTGATTATGCCACAAAAAAATTGTACTTGGAACTGTCAAATTTTGAGAAATTTGGAAGGTAGGGTACTTACCGATTTTAGTCGAATTCTCAAAAAATTTTATTTGTAGAGTTAAAATTTTATTCAATTTAGTTGGAATTAACTTGATTTTATCTGATTATGCCAACAAAAAAATTATACTTGGAAGAGTCAAATTTTGAGAAATTTGGAAGGTAGGGTACTTACTGATTTTAGTCGAATTCTCAAAAAATGTTATTTGTAGAATTATAATTTTATCCAATTTAGTTGGAATTAACTTGATTTTATCTGATTATGCCAACAAAAAAATTATACTTGGAACAGTCAAATTTTGAGAAAATTGGAAGAGTCAAATTTTGAGAAATTTGGAAGGTAGGGTACTTACCGATTTTAGTCGAATTCTCAAAAAATTTTATATGTAGAATTAAAATTTTATTCAATTTAGTTGGAATTAACTTGATTTTATCTGATTATGCAAACAAAAAAATTATACTTGGAAGAGTCAAATTTTGAGAAATTTGGAAGGTAGGGTACTTACCGATTTTAGTCGAATTTTCAAAAAATTTTATTTGTAGAATTATAATTTTATTCAATTTAGTTGGAATTATCTTGATTTCATCTGATTATGCAAACAAAAAAATTATACTTGGAAGAGTCAAATTTTGAGAAATTTGGAAGGTAGGGTACATACCGATTTTAGTCGAATTCTCAAAAAATTTTATTTGTAGAATTAAAATTTTATTCAATTTAGTTGGAATTAACTTGATTTTATCTGATGATGCAAACAAAAAAATTATACTTGCAAGAGTCAAATTTTGAGAAATTTGGAAGGTAGGGTACTTACCGATTTTAGTCGAATTCTCAAAAAATTTTATTTGTAGAATTATAATTTTATTCAATTTAGTTGGAATTATCTTGATTTTATCTGATTATGCAAACAAAAAAATTATACTTGGAAGAGTCAAATTTTGAGAAATTTGGAAGGTAGGGTACATACCGATTTTAGTCGAATTCCCAAAAAATTTTATTTGTAGAATTAAAATTTTATTCAATTTAGTTGGAATTATCTTGATTTTATCTGATTATGCAAACAAAAAAATTATACTTGGAAGAGTCAAATTTTGAGAAATTTGGAAGGTAGGGTACTTACCGATTTTAGTCGAATTCTCAAAAAATTTTATTTGTAAAATTAAAATTTTATTCAATTTAGTTGAAATTAACTTGATTTTATCGGGTTGTGCAAACAAAAAAATTATACTTGGAACAGTCAAATTTTGAGAATTTTGGAAGGTAGGGTACATACCGATTTTAGTCGAATTCTAAAAAAATTTTATTTGTAGAATTAAAATTTTATTCAATTTAATTGGAATTAACTTGATTTTATCTGATTATGCCAACAAAAAAATTATACTTGGAACAGTCCAATTTTGAGAAACTTGGAAGAGTCAAATTTTGAGAAATTTGGAAGGTAGGGTACTTACCGATTTTAGTCGAATTCTCAAAAAATTTTATTTTTAGAATTAAAATTTTATTCAATTTAGTTGAAATTAACTTGATTTTATCGGGTTGTGCAAACAAAAAAATTATACTTGGAAGAGTCAAATTTTGAGAAATTTGGAAGGTAGGGTACTTACCGATTTTAGTCGAATTCTCAAAAAATTTTATTTGTAGAATTATAATTTTATCCAATTTAGTTGGAATTAACTTGATTTTATCTGATTATGCCAACAAAAAAATTATACTTGGAACAGTCAAATTTTGAGAAATTTGGAAGAGTCAAATTTTGAGAAATTTGGAAGGTGGGGTACTTACCGATTGTAGTCGAATTCTAAAAAAATTTTATTTGTAGAATTAAAATTTTATTCAATTTAGTTGGAATTAACTTGATTTTATCTGATTATGCAAACAAAAAAATTATACTTGGAAGAGTCAAATTTTGAGAAATTTGGAAGGTAGGGTACTTACCGATTTTAGTCGAATTCTCAAAAAATTTTATTTGTAGAATTAAAATTTTATTCAATTTAGTTGAAATTAACTTGATTTTATCGGTTTGTGCAAACAAAAAAATTATACTTGGAAGAGTCAAATTTTGAGAAATTTGGAAGGTAGGGTACTTACCGATTTTAGTCGAATTCTCAAAAAATTTTATTTGTAGAATTAAAATTTTATTCAATTTAGTTGGAATTAACTTGATTTTATCTGATTATGCCAACAAAAAAATTGTACTTGGAAGAGTCAAATTTTGAGAAATTTGGAAGGTAGGGTGCTTACCGATTTTAGTCGAATTCTCAAAAAATTTTATTTGTAGAATTAAAATTTTATTCAATTTAATTGGAATTAACTTGATTTTATCTGATTATGCCAACAAAAAAATTATACTTGGAACCGTCCAATTTTGAGAAATTTGGAAGAGTCAAATTTTGAGAAATTTGGAAGGTAGGGTACTTACCGATTTTAGTCGAAATCTCAAAAAATTTTATTTGTAAAATTAAAATTTTATTCAATTTAGTTGAAATTAACTTGATTTTATCGGGTTGTGCAAACAAAAAAATTATACTTGGAACAGTCAAATTTTGAGAATTTTGGAAGGTAGGGTACATACCGATTTTAGACGAATTCTCAAAAAATTTTATTTGTAGAATTAAAATTTTATTCAATTTAGTTGGAATTAACTTGATTTTATCTGATTATGCCAACAAAAAAATTAAACTTGGAACAGTCAAATTTTGAGAAATTTGGAAGGTAGGGTACTTACCGATTGTAGTCGAATTCTAAAAAAATTTTATGTGTAGAATTAAAATTTTATTCAATTTAATTGGAATTAACTTGATTTTATCTGATTATGCCAACAAAAAAATTATACTTGGAACAGTCCAATTTTGAGAAACTTGGAAGAGTCAAATTTTGAGAAATTTGGAAGGTAGGGTACTTACCGATTTTAGTCGAATACTCAAAAAATTTTATTTTTAGAATTAAAATTTTATTCAATTTAGTTGAAATTAACTTGATTTTATCGGGTTGTGCAAACAAAAAAATTATACTTGGAAGAGTCAAATTTTGAGAAATTTGGAAGGTAGGGTACTTACCGATTTTAGTCGAATTCTCAAAAAATTTTATTTGTAGAATTATAATTTTATCCAATTTAGTTGGAATTAACTTGATTTTATCTGATTATGCCAACAAAAAAATTATACTTGGAACAGTCAAATTTTGAGAAATTTGGAAGAGTCAAATTTTGAGAAATTTGGAAGGTAGGGTACTTACCGATTTTAGTCGAATTCTCAAAAAATTTTATTTGTAGAATTAAAATTTTATTCAATTTAGTTGGAATTAACTTGATTTTATCTGATTATGCCAACAAAAAAATTATACTTGGAACAGTCAAATTTTGAGAAATTTGGAAGTGTCAAATTTTGAGAAATTTGGAAGAGTCAAATTTTGAGAAATTTGGAAGGTGGGGTACTTACCGATTGTAGTCGAATTCTAAAAAAATTTTATTAGTAGAATTAAAATTTTATTCAATTTAGTTGGAATTAACTTGATTTTATCGGTTTGTGCAAACAAAAAAATTATACTTGGAAGAGTCAAATTTTGAGAAATTTGGAAGGTAGGGTACTTACCGATTTTAGTCGAATTCTCAAAAAATTTTATTTGTAGAATTAAAATTTTATTCAATTTAGTTGGAATTAACTTGATTTTATCTGATTATGCCAACAAAAAAATTGTACTTGGAAGAGTCAAATTTTGAGAAATTTGGAAGGTAGGGTGCTTACCGATTTTAGTCGAATTCTCAAAAAATTTTATTTGTAGAATTAAAATTTTATTCATTTTAGTTGGAATTAACTTGATTTTATCTGATTATGCAAACAAAAAAATTATACTTGGAACTGTCAAATTTTGAGAAATTTGGAAGGTAGGGTACTTACCGATTTTAGTCGAATACTCAAAAAATTTTATTTTTAGAATTAAAATTTTATTCAATTTAGTTGAAATTAACTTGATTTTATCGGGTTGTGCAAACAAAAAAATTATACTTGGAAGAGTCAAATTTTGAGAAATTTGGAAGGTAGGGTACTTACCGATTTTAGTCGAATTCTCAAAAAATTTTATTTGTAGAATTATAATTTTATCCAATTTAGTTGGAATTAACTTGATTTTATCTGATTATGCCAACAAAAAAATTATACTTGGAACAGTCAAATTTTGAGAAATTTGGAAGAGTCAAATTTTGAGAAATTTGGAAGGTAGGGTACTTACCGATTTTAGTCGAATTCTCAAAAAATTTTATTTGTAGAATTAAAATTTTATTCAATTTAGTTGGAATTAACTTGATTTTATCTGATTATGCCAACAAAAAAATTATACTTGGAACAGTCAAATTTTGAGAAATTTGGAAGTGTCAAATTTTGAGAAATTTGGAAGAGTCAAATTTTGAGAAATTTGGAAGGTGGGGTACTTACCGATTGTAGTCGAATTCTAAAAAAATTTTATTAGTAGAATTAAAATTTTATTCAATTTAGTTGGAATTAACTTGATTTTATCGGTTTGTGCAAACAAAAAAATTATACTTGGAAGAGTCAAATTTTGAGAAATTTGGAAGGTAGGGTACTTACCGATTTTAGTCGAATTCTCAAAAAATTTTATTTGTAGAATTATAATTTTATCCAATTTAGTTGGAATTAACTTGATTTTATCTGATTATGCCAACAAAAAAATTATACTTGGAACAGTCAAATTTTGAGAAATTTGGAAGAGTCAAATTTTGTGAAATTTGGAAGGTAGGGTACTTACCGATTTTAGTCGAATTCTCAAAAAATTTTATTTGTAGAATTAAAATTTTATTCAATTTAGTTGGAATTAACTTGATTTTATCTGATTATGCCAACAAAAAAATTATACTTGGAACAGTCAAATTTTGAGAAATTTGGAAGTGTCAAATTTTGAGAAATTTGGAAGAGTCAAATTTTGAGAAATTTGGAAGGTGGGGTACTTACCGATTGTAGTCGAATTCTAAAAAAATTTTATTAGTAGAATTAAAATTTTATTCAATTTAGTTGGAATTAACTTGATTTTATCGGTTTGTGCAAACAAAAAAATTATACTTGGAAGAGTCAAATTTTGAGAAATTTGGAAGGTAGGGTACTTACCGATTTTAGTCGAATTCTCAAAAAATTTTATTTGTAGAATTAAAATTTTATTCAATTTAGTTGGAATTAACTTGATTTTATCTGATTATGCCAACAAAAAAATTGTACTTGGAAGAGTCAAATTTTGAGAAATTTGGAAGGTAGGGTGCTTACCGATTTTAGTCGAATACTCAAAAAATTTTATTTTTAGAATTAAAATTTTATTCAATTTAGTTGAAATTAACTTGATTTTATCGGGTTGTGCAAACAAAAAAATTATACTTGGAAGAGTCAAATTTTGAGAAATTTGGAAGGTAGGGTACTTACCGATTTTAGTCGAATTTTCAAAAAATGTTATTTGTAGAATTATAATTTTATTCAATTTAGTTGGAATTATCTTGATTTTATCTGATTATGCAAACAAAAAAATTATACTTGGAAGAGTCAAATTTTGAGAAATTTGGAAGGTAGGGTACATACCGATTTTAGTCGAATTCCCAAAAAATTTTATTTGTAGAATTAAAATTTTATTCAATTTAGTTGGAATTAACTTGATTTTATCTGATTATGCCAACAAAAAAATTAAACTTGGAACAGTCAAATTTTGAGAAATTTGGAAGGTAGGGTACATACCGATTTTAGTCGAATTCCCAAAAAATTTTATTTGTAGAATTAAAATTTTATTCAATTTAGTTGGAATTAACTTGATTTTATCTGATTATGCCAACAAAAAAATTATACTTGGAACAGTCCAATTTTGAGAAATTTGGAAGAGTCAAATTTTGAGAAATTTGGAAGGTAGGGTACTTACCGATTTTAGTCGAATTCTCAAAAAATTTTATTTGTAGAATTAAAATTTTATTCAATTTAGTTGAAATTAACTTGATTTTATCGGGTTGTGCAAACAAAAAAATTATACTTGGAAGAGTCAAATTTTGAGAAATTTGGAAGGTAGGGTATTTACCGATTTTAGTCGAATTCTCAAAAAATTTTATTTGTAGAATTATAATTTTATTCAATTTAGTTGGAATTATCTTGATTTTATCTGATTATGCAAACAAAAAAATTATACTTGGAAGAGTCAAATTTTGAGAAATTTGGAAGGTAGGGTACTTACCGATTTTAGTCGAATTCTCAAAAAATTTTATTTGTAGAATTAAAATTTTATTAAATTTAGATGAAATTAACTTGATTTTATGGGGTTGTGCAAATAAAAAAATTATACTTGGAACAGTCAAATTTTGAGAAATTTGGAAGGTAGGGTACATACCGATTTTAGTCGAATTCCCAAAAAATTTTATTTGTAGAATTAAAATTTTATTCAATTTAGTTGGAATTAACTTGATTTTATCTGATTATGCCAACAAAAAAATTATACATGGAACAGTCAAATTTTGAGAAATTTGGAAGGTAGGGTACTTACCGATTTTAGTCGAATTCTCAAAAAATTTTATTTGTAGAATTAAAATTTTATTCAATTTAATTGGAATTAACTTGATTTTATCTGATTATGCCAACAAAAAAATTATACTTGGAACAGTCCAATTTTGAGAAACTTGGAAGAGTCAAATTTTGAGAAATTTGGAAGGTAGGGTACTTACCGATTTTAGTCGAATTCTCAAAAAATTTTATTGTTAGAATTAAAATTTTATTCAATTCAGTTGAAATTAACTTGATTTTATCGGGTTGTGCAAACAAAAAAATTATACTTGGAAGAGTCAAATTTTGAGAAATTTGGAAGGTAGGGTACTTACCGATTTTAGTCGAATTCTCAAAAAATTTTATTTATAGAATTAAAATTTTATTCAATTTAGTTGGAATTAACTTGATTTTATCTGATTATGCCAACAAAAAAATTATACTTGGAACAGTCAAATTTTGAGAAATTTGGAAGTGTCAAATTTTGAGAAATTTGGAAGAGTCAAATTTTGAGAAATTTGGAAGGTGGGGTACTTACCGATTGTAGTCGAATTCTAAAAAAATTTTATTTGTAGAATTAAAATTTTATTCAATTTAGTTGGAATTAACTTGATTTTATCTGATTATGCAAACAAAAAAATTATACTTGGAAGAGTCAAATTTTGAGAAATTTGGAAGGTAGGGTACTTACCGATTTTAGTCGAATTCTCAAAAAATTTTATTTGTAGAATTAAAATTTTATTCAATTTAGTTGAAATTAAATTGATTTTATCGGTTTGTGCAAACAAAAAAATTATACTTGGAAGAGTCAAATTTTGAGAAATTTGGAAGGTGGGGTACTTACCGATTTTAGTCGAATTCTCAAAAAATTTTATTTGTAGAATTATAATTTTATCCAATTTAGTTGGAATTAACTTGATTTTATCTGATTATGCCAACAAAAAAATTATACTTGGAACAGTCAAATTTTGAGAAATTTGGAAGGTAGGGTGCTTACCGATTTTAGTCGAATTCTCAAAAAATTTTATTTGTAGAATTAAAATTTTATTCAATTTAATTGGAATTAACTTGATTTTATCTGATTATGCCAACAAAAAAATTATACTTGGAACCGTCCAATTTTGAGAAATTTGGAAGAGTCAAATTTTGAGAAATTTGGAAGGTAGGGTACTTACCGATTTTAGTCGAATTCTCAAAAAATTTTATTTGTAAAATTAAAATTTTATTCAATTTAGTTGAAATTAACTTGATTTTATCGGGTTGTGCAAACAAAAAAATTATACTTGGAACAGTCAAATTTTGAGAATTTTGGAAGGTAGGGTACATACCGATTTTAGACGAATTCTCAAAAAATTTTATTTGTAGAATTAAAATTTTATTCAATTTAGTTGGAATTAACTTGATTTTATCTGATTATGCCAACAAAAAAATTAAACTTGGAACAGTCAAATTTTGAGAAATTTGGAAGGTAGGGTACTTACCGATTGTAGTCGAATTCTAAAAAAATTTTATGTGTAGAATTAAAATTTTATTCAATTTAATTGGAATTAACTTGATTTTATCTGATTATGCCAACAAAAAAATTATACTTGGAACAGTCCAATTTTGAGAAACTTGGAAGAGTCAAATTTTGAGAAATTTGGAAGGTAGGGTACTTACCGATTTTAGTCGAATACTCAAAAAATTTTATTTTTAGAATTAAAATTTTATTCAATTTAGTTGAAATTAACTTGATTTTATCGGGTTGTGCAAACAAAAAAATTATACTTGGAAGAGTCAAATTTTGAGAAATTTGGAAGGTAGGGTACTTACCGATTTTAGTCGAATTCTCAAAAAATTTTATTTGTAGAATTATAATTTTATCCAATTTAGTTGGAATTAACTTGATTTTATCTGATTATGCCAACAAAAAAATTATACTTGGAACAGTCAAATTTTGAGAAATTTGGAAGAGTCAAATTTTGAGAAATTTGGAAGGTAGGGTACTTACCGATTTTAGTCGAATTCTCAAAAAATTTTATTTGTAGAATTAAAATTTTATTCAATTTAGTTGGAATTAACTTGATTTTATCTGATTATGCCAACAAAAAAATTATACTTGGAACAGTCAAATTTTGAGAAATTTGGAAGTGTCAAATTTTGAGAAATTTGGAAGAGTCAAATTTTGAGAAATTTGGAAGGTGGGGTACTTACCGATTGTAGTCGAATTCTAAAAAAATTTTATTAGTAGAATTAAAATTTTATTCAATTTAGTTGGAATTAACTTGATTTTATCGGTTTGTGCAAACAAAAAAATTATACTTGGAAGAGTCAAATTTTGAGAAATTTGGAAGGTAGGGTACTTACCGATTTTAGTCGAATTCTCAAAAAATTTTATTTGTAGAATTAAAATTTTATTCAATTTAGTTGGAATTAACTTGATTTTATCTGATTATGCCAACAAAAAAATTGTACTTGGAAGAGTCAAATTGTGAGAAATTTGGAAGGTAGGGTGCTTACCGATTTTAGTCGAATTCTCAAAAAATTTTATTTGTAGAATTAAAATTTTATTCATTTTAGTTGGAATTAACTTGATTTTATCTGATTATGCAAACAAAAAAATTATACTTGGAACTGTCAAATTTTGAGAAATTTGGAAGGTAGGGTACTTACCGATTTTAGTCGAATTCTCAAAAAATTTTATTTGTAGAGTTAAAATTTTATTCAATTTAGTTGGAATTAACTTGATTTTATCTGATTATGCCAACAAAAAAATTATACTTGGAAGAGTCAAATTTTGAGAAATTTGGAAGGTAGGGTACTTACTGATTTTAGTCGAATTCTCAAAAAATGTTATTTGTAGAATTATAATTTTATCCAATTTAGTTGGAATAAACTTGATTTTATCTGATTATGCCAACAAAAAAGTTATACTTGGAACAGTCAAATTTTGAGAAAATTGGAAGAGTCAAATTTTGAGAAATTTGGAAGGTAGGGTACTTACCGATTTTAGTCGAATTCTCAAAAAATTTTATTTGTAGAATTAAAATTTTATTCAATTTACTTGGAATTAACTTGATTTTATCTGATTATGCAAACAAAAAAATTATACTTGGAAGAGTCAAATTTTGAGAAATTTGGAAGGTAGGGTACTTACCGATTTTAGTCGAATTTTCAAAAAATTTTATTTGTAGAATTATAATTTTATTCAATTTAGTTGGAATTATCTTGATTTTATCTGATTATGCAAACAAAAAAATTATACTTGGAAGAGTCAAATTTTGAGAAATTTGGAAGGTAGGGTACATACCGATTTTAGTCGAATTCCCAAAAAAATTTATTTGTAGAATTAAAATTTTATTCAATTTAGTTGGAATTAACTTGATTTTATCTGATTATGCCAACAAAAAAATTAAACTTGGAACAGTCAAATTTTGAGAAATTTGGAAGGTAGGGTACTTACCGATTGTAGTCGAATTCTAAAAAAATTTTATTTGTAGAATTAAAATTTTATTCAATTTAATTGGAATTAACTTGATTTTATCTGATTATGCCAACAAAAAAATTATACTTGGAACAGTCCAATTTTGAGAAATTTGGAAGAGTCAAATTTTGAGAAATTTGGAAGGTAGGGTACTTACCGATTTTAGTCGAATTCTCAAAAAATTTTATTTGTAGAATTAAAATTTTATTCAATTTAGTTGAAATTAACTTGATTTTATCGGGTTGTGCAAACAAAAAAATTATACTTGGAAGAGTCAAATTTTGAGAAATTTGGAAGGTAGGGTATTTACCGATTTTAGTCGAATTCTCAAAAAATTTTATTTGTAGAATTATAATTTTATTCAATTTAGTTGGAATTATCTTGATTTTATCTGATTATGCAAACAAAAAAATTATACTTGGAAGAGTCAAATTTTGAGAAATTTGGAAGGTAGGGTACTTACCGATTTTAGTCGAATTCTCAAAAAATTTTATTTGTAGAATTAAAATTTTATTAAATTTAGATGAAATTAACTTGATTTTATGGGGTTGTGCAAATAAAAAAATTATACTTGGAACAGTCAAATTTTGAGAATTTTGGAAGGTAGGGTACATACCGATTTTAGTCGAATTCCCAAAAAATTTTATTTGTAGAATTAAAATTTTATTCAATTTAGTTGGAATTAACTTGATTTTATCTGATTATGCCAACAAAAAAATTATACTTGGAACAGTCCAATTTTGAGAAATTTGGAAGTGTCAAATTTTGAGAAATTTGGAAGTTGGGGTACTTACCGATTTTAGTCGAATTCTCAAAAAATTTTATTTGTAGAATTAAAATTTTATTCAATTTAGTTGGAATTAACTTGATTTTATCTGATTATGCAACCAAAAAAATTATACTTGGAAGAGTCAAATTTTGAGAAATTTGGAAGGTAGGGTACTTACCGATTTTCGTCGAATTCTCAAAAAATTTTATTTGTAGAATTAAAATTTTATTCAATTTAGTTGGAATTAACTTGATTTTATCTGATTATGCCAACAAAAAAATTGTACTTGGAAGAGTCAAATTTTGAGAAATTTGGAAGGTAGGGTACATACGAATTTTTGTCGAATTCTCAAAAAATTTTATTTGTAGAATTAAAATTTTATTCAATTTAGTTGGAATTAACTTGATTTTATCTGAT
Organism: Andrena fulva; assembly: GCA_946251845.1. Taxonomy (NCBI): domain Eukaryota; kingdom Metazoa; phylum Arthropoda; class Insecta; order Hymenoptera; family Andrenidae; genus Andrena; species Andrena fulva. The sequence goes on along the minus strand of OX276331.1, from coordinate 17,136,928 downwards.
TATGCCAACAAAAAAATTATACTTGGAACAGTCAAATTTTGAGAAATTTGGAAGAGTCAAATTTTGAGAAATTTGGAAGAGTCAAATTTTGAGAAATTTGGAAGGTGGGGTACTTACCGATTTTAGTCGAATTCTCAAAAAATTTTATTTGTAGAATTAAAATTTTATTCAATTTAGTTGGAATTAACTTGATTTTATCTGATTATGCAAACAAAAAAATTATACTTGGAAGAGTCAAATTTTGAGACATTTGGAAGGTAGGGTACATACCGATTTTAGTCGAATTCCCAAAAAATTTTATTTGTAGAATTAAAATTTTATTCAATTTAGTTGGAATTAACTTGATTTTATCTGATTATGCAAACAAAAAAATTATACTTGGAAGAGTCAAATTTTGAGAAATTTGGAAGGTAGGGTACTTACCGATTTTAGTCGAATTCCCAATAAATTTTATTTGTAGAATTAAAATTTTATTCAATTTAGTTGGAATTAACTTGATTTTATCTGATTATGCCAACAAAAAAATTAAACTTGGAACAGTCAAATTTTGAGAAATTTGGAAGGTGGGGGTACTTACCGATTTTAGTCGAATTCTCAAAAAATTTTATTTGTAGAATTAAAATTTTATTCAATTTAGTTGGAATTAACTTGATTTTATCTAATTATGCAAATAAAAAAATTATACTTGGAAGAGTCAAATTTTGAGAAATTTGGAAGGTAGGGTACATACCGATTTTAGTCGAATTCTCAAAAAATTTTATTTGTAGAATTAAAATTTAATTCATTTTAGTTGGAATTAACTTGATTTTATCTGATTATGCCAACAAAAAAATTATACTTGGAACAGTCAAATTTTGAGAAAGTTGGAAGGTAGGGTACTTACCGATTTTAGTCGAATTCTAAAAAAAATTTATTTGTAGAATTAAAATTTTATTCAATTTAGTTGGAATTAACTTGATTTTATCTGATTATGCCAACAAAAAAATTGTACTTGGAAGAGTCAAATTTTGGGAAATTTGGAAGGTAGGGTACATACGAATTTTTGTCGAATTCTCAAAAAATTTTATTTGTAGAATTAAAATTTTATTCAATTTAGTTGGAATTAACTTGATTTTATCTGATTATGCCAACAAAAAAATTATACTTGGAACAGTCAAATTTTGAGAAATTTGGAAGAGTCAAATTTTGAGAAATTTGGAAGGTGGGGTACTTACCGATTTTAGTCGAATTCTCAAAAAATTTTATTTGTAGAATTAAAATTTTATTCAATTTAGTTGGAATTAACTTGATTTTATCTGATTATGCAAACAAAAAAATTATACTTGGAAGAGTCAAATTTTGAGAAATTTGGAAGAGTCAAATTTTGAGAAATTTGGAAGGTAGGGTACATACCGATTTTAGTCGAATTCCCAAAAAATTTTATTTGTAGAATTAAAATTTTATTCAATTTAGTTGGAATTAACTTGATTTTATCTGATTATGCAAACAAAAAAATTATACTTGGAAGAGTCAAATTTTGAGAAATTTGGAAGGTAGGGTACTTACCGATTTTAGTCGAATTCTCAACAAATTTTATTTGTAGAATTAAAATTTTATTAAATTTAGTTGAAATTAACTTGATTTTATGGGGTTTTGCAAATAAAAAAATTATACTTGGAACAGTCAAATTTTGAGAATTTTGGAAGGTAGGGTACATACCGATTTTAGTCGAATTCCCAATAAATTTTATTTGTAGAATTAAAATTTTATTCAATTTAGTTGGAATTAACTTGATTTTATCTGATTATGCCAACAAAAAAATTAAACTTGGAACAGTCAAATTTTGAGAAATTTGGAAGGTGGGGTACTTACCGATTTTAGTCGAATTCTCAAAAAATTTTATTTGTAGAATTAAAATTTTATTCAATTTAGTTGGAATTAACTTGATTTTATCTGATTATGCAAACAAAAAAATTATACTTGGAAGAGTCAAATTTTGAGAAATTTGGAAGGTAGGGTACTTACCGATTTTAGTCGAATTCTCAAAAAATTTTATTTGTAGAATTATAATTTTATTCAATTTAGTTGGAATTATCTTGATTTTATCTGATTATGCAAACAAAAAAATTATACTTGGAAGAGTCAAATTTTGAGAAATTTGGAAGGTAGGGTACATACCGATTTTAGTCGAATTCCCAAAAAATTTTATTTGTAGAATTAAAATTTTATTCAATTTAGTTGGAATTAACTTGATTTTATCTGATTATGCAAACAAAAAAAGTATACTTGGAAGAGTCAAATTTTGAGAAATTTGGAAGGTAGGGTACTTACCGATTTTAGTCGAATTCTCAACAAATTTTATTTGTAGAATTAAAATTTTATTAAATTTAGTTGAAATTAACTTGATTTTATGGGGTTGTGCAAATAAAAAAATTATACTTGGAACAGTCAAATTTTGAGAATTTTGGAAGGTAGGGTACATACCGATTTTAGTCGAATTCCCAAAAAATTTTATTTGTAGAATTAAAATTTTATTCAATTTAGTTGGAATTAACTTGATTTTATCTGATTATGCCAACAAAAAAATTAAACTTGGAACAGTCAAATTTTGAGAAATTTGGAAGGTAGGGTACTTACCGATTGTAGTCGAATTCTAAAAAAAAATTATTTGTAGAATTAAAATTATATTCAATTTAATTGGAATTAACTTGATTTTATCTGATTATGCCAACAAAAAAATTATACTTGGAACAGTCCAATTTTGAGAAATTTGGAAGAGTCAAATTTTGAGAAATTTGGAAGGTGGGGTACTTACCGATTTTAGTCGAATTCTCAAAAAATTTTATTTGTAGAATTAAAATTTTATTCAATTTAGTTGAAATTAACTTGACTTTATCGGGTTGTGCAAACAAAAAAATTATACTTGGAACAGTCAAATTTTGAGAAATTTGGAAGGTAGGGTACTTACCGATTTTAGTCGAATTCTCAAAAAATTTTATTTGTAGAGTTAAAATTTTATTCAATTTAGTTGGAATTAACTTGATTTTATCTGATTATGCCAACAAAAAAATTATACTTGGAAGAGTCAAATTTTGAGAAATTTGGAAGGTAGGGTACTTACTGATTTTAGTCGAATTCTCAAAAAATGTTATTTGTAGAATTATAATTTTATCCAATTTAGTTGGAATAAACTTGATTTTATCTGATTATGCCAACAAAAAAGTTATACTTGGAACAGTCAAATTTTGAGAAAATTGGAAGAGTCAAATTTTGAGAAATTTGGAAGGTAGGGTACTTACCGATTTTAGTCGAATTCTCAAAAAATTTTATTTGTAGAATTAAAATTTTATTCAATTTAGTTGGAATTAACTTGATTTTATCTGATTATGCAAACAAAAAAATTATACTTGGAAGAGTCAAATTTTGAGAAATTTGGAAGGTAGGGTACTTACCGATTTTAGTCGAATTTTCAAAAAATTTTATTTGTAGAATTATAATTTTATTCAATTTAGTTGGAATTATCTTGATTTTATCTGATTATGCAAACAAAAAAATTATACTTGGAAGAGTCAAATTTTGAGAAATTTGGAAGGTAGGGTACATACCGATTTTAGTCGAATTCCCAAAAAAATTTATTTGTAGAATTAAAATTTTATTCAATTTAGTTGGAATTAACTTGATTTTATCTGATTATGCCAACAAAAAAATTAAACTTGGAACAGTCAAATTTTGAGAAATTTGGAAGGTAGGGTACTTACCGATTGTAGTCGAATTCTAAAAAAATTTTATTTGTAGAATTAAAATTTTATTCAATTTAATTGGAATTAACTTGATTTTATCTGATTATGCCAACAAAAAAATTATACTTGGAACAGTCCAATTTTGAGAAATTTGGAAGAGTCAAATTTTGAGAAATTTGGAAGGTAGGGTACTTACCGATTTTAGTCGAATTCTCAAAAAATTTTATTTGTAGAATTAAAATTTTATTCAATTTAGTTGAAATTAACTTGATTTTATCGGGTTGTGCAAACAAAAAAATTATACTTGGAAGAGTCAAATTTTGAGAAATTTGGAAGGTAGGGTATTTACCGATTTTAGTCGAATTCTCAAAAAATTTTATTTGTAGAATTATAATTTTATTCAATTTAGTTGGAATTATCTTGATTTTATCTGATTATGCAAACAAAAAAATTATACTTGGAAGAGTCAAATTTTGAGAAATTTGGAAGGTAGGGTACTTACCGATTTTAGTCGAATTCTCAAAAAATTTTATTTGTAGAATTAAAATTTTATTAAATTTAGATGAAATTAACTTGATTTTATGGGGTTGTGCAAATAAAAAAATTATACTTGGAACAGTCAAATTTTGAGAATTTTGGAAGGTAGGGTACATACCGATTTTAGTCGAATTCCCAAAAAATTTTATTTGTAGAATTAAAATTTTATTCAATTTAGTTGGAATTAACTTGATTTTATCTGATTATGCCAACAAAAAAATTATACTTGGAACAGTCCAATTTTGAGAAATTTGGAAGTGTCAAAATTTGAGAAATTTGGAAGTTGGGGTACTTCCGATTTTAGTCGAATTCTCAAAAAATTTTATTTGTAGAATTAAAATTTTATTCAATTTAGTTGGAATTAACTTGATTTTATCTGATTATGCAACCAAAAAAATTATACTTGGAAGAGTCAAATTTTGAGAAATTTGGAAGGTAGGGTACTTACCGATTTTCGTCGAATTCTCAAAAAATTTTATTTGTAGAATTAAAATTTTATTCAATTTAGTTGGAATTAACTTGATTTTATCTGATTATGCCAACAAAAAAATTGTACTTGGAAGAGTCAAATTTTGAGAAATTTGGAAGGTAGGGTACATACGAATTTTTGTCGAATTCTCAAAAAATTTTATTTGTAGAATTAAAATTTTATTCAATTTAGTTGGAATTAACTTGATTTTATCTGATTATGCCAACAAAAAAATTATACTTGGAACAGTCAAATTTTGAGAAATTTGGAAGGGTCAAATTTTGAGAAATTTGGAAGAGTCAAATTTTGAGAAATTTGGAAGGTGGGGTACTTACCGATTTTAGTCGAATTCTCAAAAAATTTTATTTGTAGAATTAAAATTTTATTCAATTTAGTTGGAATTAACTTGATTTTATCTGATTATGCAAACAAAAAAATTATACTTGGAAGAGTCAAATTTTGAGACATTTGGAAGGTAGGGTACATACCGATTTTAGTCGAATTCCCAAAAAATTTTATTTGTAGAATTAAAATTTTATTCAATTTAGTTGGAATTAACTTGATTTTATCTGATTATGCAAACAAAAAAATTATACTTGGAAGAGTCAAATTTTGAGAAATTTGGAAGGTAGGGTACTTACCGATTTTAGTCGAATTCCCAATAAATTTTATTTGTAGAATTAAAATTTTATTCAATTTAGTTGGAATTAACTTGATTTTATCTGATTATGCCAACAAAAAAATTAAACTTGGAACAGTCAAATTTTGAGAAATTTGGAAGGTGGGGTACTTACCGATTTTAGTCGAATTCTCAAAAAATTTTATTTGTAGAATTAAAATTTTATTCAATTTAGTTGGAATTAACTTGATTTTATCTGATTATGCAAACAAAAAAATTATACTTGGAAGAGTCAAATTTTGAGAAAGTTGGAAGGTAGGGTACTTACCGATTTTAGTCGAATTCTCAAAAAATTTTATTTGTAGAATTAAAATTTTATTCAATTTAGTGGGAATTAACTTGATTTTATCTGATTATGCAAACAAAAAAATTATACTTGGAAGAGTCAAATTTTGAGAAATTTGGAAGAGTCAAATTTTGAGAAATTTGGAAGGTAGGGTACATACCGATTTTAGTCGAATTCCCAAAAAATTTTATTTGTAGAATTAAAATTTTATTCAATTTAGTTGGAATTAACTTGATTTTATCTGATTATGCAAACAAAAAAATTATACTTGGAAGAGTCAAATTTTGAGAAATTTGGAAGGTAGGGTACTTACCGATTTTAGTCGAATTCTCAACAAATTTTATTTGTAGAATTAAAATTTTATTAAATTTAGTTGAAATTAACTTGATTTTATGGGGTTTTGCAAATAAAAAAATTATACTTGGAACAGTCAAATTTTGAGAATTTTGGAAGGTAGGGTACATACCGATTTTAGTCGAATTCCCAATAAATTTTATTTGTAGAATTAAAATTTTATTCAATTTAGTTGGAATTAACTTGATTTTATCTGATTATGCCAACAAAAAAATTAAACTTGGAACAGTCAAATTTTGAGAAATTTGGAAGGTGGGGTACTTACCGATTTTAGTCGAATTCTCAAAAAATTTTATTTGTAGAATTAAAATTTTATTCAATTTAGTTGGAATTAACTTGATTTTATCTGATTATGCAAACAAAAAAATTATACTTGGAAGAGTCAAATTTTGAGAAATTTGGAAGGTAGGGTACTTACCGATTTTAGTCGAATTCTCAAAAAATTTTATTTGTAGAATTATAATTTTATTCAATTTAGTTGGAATTATCTTGATTTTATCTGATTATGCAAACAAAAAAATTATACTTGGAAGAGTCAAATTTTGAGAAATTTGGAAGGTAGGGTACATACCGATTTTAGTCGAATTCCCAAAAAATTTTATTTGTAGAATTAAAATTTTATTCAATTTAGTTGGAATTAACTTGATTTTATCTGATTATGCAAACAAAAAAATTATACTTGGAAGAGTCAAATTTTGAGAATTTTGGAAGGTAGGGTACATACCGATTTTAGTCGAATTCCCAAAAAATTTTATTTGTAGAATTAAAATTTTATTCAATTTAGTTGGAATTAACTTGATTTTATCTGATTATGCCAACAAAAAAATTAAACTTGGAACAGTCAAATTTTGAGAAATTTGGAAGGTAGGGTACTTACCGATTGTAGTCGAATTCTAAAAAAAAATTATTTGTAGAATTAAAATTATATTCAATTTAATTGGAATTAACTTGATTTTATCTGATTATGCCAACAAAAAAATTATACTTGGAACAGTCCAATTTTGAGAAATTTGGAAGAGTCAAATTTTGAGAAATTTGGAAGGTGGGGTACTTACCGATTTTAGTCGAATTCTCAAAAAAATTTTTTTGTAGAATTAAAATTTCATTCAATTTAGTTGGAATTAACTTGATTTTATCTGATTATGCCAACAAAAAAATTATACTTGGAACAGTCAAATTTTGACAAATTTGGAAGGTAGGGTACTTACCGATTTTAGTCGAATTCTCAAAAAATTTTATTTGTAGAATTAAAATTTTATTCAATTTAGTTGAAATTAACTTGATTTTATCGGGTTGTGCAAACAAAAAAATTATACTTGGAACAGTCAAATTTTGAGAAATTTGGAAGGTAGGGTACTTACCGATTTTAGTCGAATTCTAAAAAAATTTTATTTTTTAGAATTAAAATTTTATTCAATTTAGTTGGAATTAACTTGATTTTATCTGATTATGCCAACATAAAAATTATACTTGGAACAGTCAAATTTTGAGAAATTTGGAAGAGTCAAATTTTGAGAAATTTGGAAGGTAGGGAACATACCGATTTTAGTCGAATTCTCAAAAAATTTTATTTGTAGAATTAAAATTTAATTCATTTTAGTTGGAATTAACTTGATTTTATCTGATTATGCCAACAAAAAAATTATACTTGGAACAGTCAAATTTTGAGAAAGTTGGAAGGTAGGGTACTTACCGATTTTAGTCGAATTCTAAAAAAAATTTATTTGTAGAATTAAAATTTTATTCAATTTAATTGGAATTAACTTGATTTTATCTGATTATGCCAACAAAAAAATTATACTTGGAACAGTCCAATTTTGAGAAATTTGGAAGTGTCAAATTTTGAGAAATTTGGAAGTGGGGTACTTACCGATTTTAGTCGAATTCTCAAAAAATTTTATTTGTAGAATTAAAATTTTATTCAATTTAGTTGGAATTAACTTGATTTTATCTGATTATGCAACCAAAAAAATTATACTTGGAAGAGTCAAATTTTGAGAAATTTGGAAGGTAGGGTACTTACCGATTTTAGTCGAATTCTCAAAAAATTTTATTTGTAGAATTAAAATTTTATTCAATTTAGTTGGAATTAACTTGATTTTATCTGATTATGCCAACAAAAAAATTGTACTTGGAAGAGTCAAATTTTGAGAAATTTGGAAGGTAGGGTACATACGAATTTTTGTCGAATTCTCAAAAAATTTTATTTGTAGAATTAAAATTTTATTCAATTTAGTTGGAATTAACTTGATTTTATCTGATTATGCCAACAAAAAAATTATACTTGGAACAGTCAAATTTTGAGAAATTTGGAAGAGTCAAATTTTGAGAAATTTGGAAGGTGGGGTACTTACCGATTTTAGTCGAATTCTCAAAAAATTTTATTTGTAGAATTAAAATTTTATTCAATTTAGTTGGAATTAACTTGATTTTATCTGATTATGCAAACAAAAAAATTATACTTGGAAGAGTCAAATTTTGAGAAATTTGGAAGAGTCAAATTTGGAGTAATTTGGAAGAGTCAAATTTTGAGAAATTTGGAAGGTGGGGTACTTACCGATTTTAGTCGAATTCTCAAAAAATTTTATTTGTAGAATTATAATTTTATTCAATTTAGTTGGAATTATCTTGATTTTATCTGATTATGCAAACAAAAAAATTATACTTGGAAGAGTCAAATTTTGAGAAATTTGGAAGGTAGGGTACATACCGATTTTAGTCGAATTCCCAAAAAATTTTATTTGTAGAATTACAATTTTATTCAATTTAGTTGGAATTAACTTGATTTTATCTGATTATGCAAACAAAAAAATTATACTTGGAAGAGTCAAATTTTGAGAAATTTGGAAGGTAGGGTACTTACCGATTTTAGTCGAATTCTCAACAAATTTTATTTGTAGAATTAAAATTTTATTAAATTTAGTTGAAATTAACTTGATTTTATGGGGTTTTGCAAATAAAAAAATTATACTTGGAAGAGTCAAATTTTGAGAATTTTGGAAGGTAGGGTACTTACCGATTTTAGTCGAATTCTCAAAAAATTTTATTTGTAGAATTATAATTTTATTCTATTTAGTTGGAATTATCTTGATTTTATCTGATTATGCAAACAAAAAAATTATACTTGGAAGAGTCAAATTTTGAGAAATTTGGAAGGTAGGGTACATACCGATTTTAGTCGAATTCCCAAAAAATTTTATTTGTGGAATTAAAATTTTATTCAATTTAGTTGGAATTAACTTGATTTTATCTGATTATGCAAACAAAAAAATTATACTTGGAAGACTCAAATTTTGAGAAATTTGGAAGGTAGGGTACTTACCGATTTTAGTCGAATTCTCAAAAAATTTTATTTGTAGAATTATAATTTTATTCTATTTAGTTGGAATTATCTTGATTTTATCTGATTATGCAAACAAAAAAATTATACTTGGAAGAGTCAAATTTTGAGAAATTTGGAAGGTAGGGTACATACCGATTTTAGTCGAATTCTCAACAAATTTTATTTGTAGAATTAAAATTTTATTAAATTTAGTTGAAATTAACTTGATTTTATGGGGTTGTGCAAATAAAAAAATTATACTTGGAACAGTCAAATTTTGAGAATTTTGGAAGGTAGGGTACATACCGATTTTAGTCGAATTCCCAAAAAATTTTATTTGTAGAATTAAAATTTTATTCAATTTAGTTGGAATTAACTTGATTTTATCTGATTATGCCAACAAAAAAATTAAACTTGGAACAGTCAAATTTTGAGAAATTTGGAAGGTAGGGTACTTACCGATTGTAGTCGAATTCTAAAAAAAAATTATTTGTAGAATTAAAATTTTATTCAATTTAATTGGAATTAACTTGATTTTATCTGATTATGCCAACAAAAAAATTATACTTGGAACAGTCCAATTTTGAGAAATTTGGAAGAGTCAAATTTTGAGAAATTTGGAAGGTGGGGTACTTACCGATTTTAGTCGAATTCTCAAAAAAATTTATTTGTAGAATTAAAATTTCATTCAATTTAGTTGGAATTAACTTGATTTTATCTGATTATGCCAACAAAAAAATTATACTTGGAACAGTCAAATTTTGACAAATTTGGAAGGTAGGGTACTTACCGATTTTAGTCGAATTCTCAAAAAATTTTATTTGTAGATTTAAAATTTTATTCAATTTAGTTGAAATTAACTTGATTTTATCGGGTTGTGCAAACAAAAAAATTATACATGGAAGAGTCAAATTTTGAGAAATTTGGAAGGTAGGGTACTTACCGATTTTAGTCGAATTCTCAAAAAATTTTATTTGTAGATTTAAAATTTTATTCAATTTAATTGGAATTAACTTGATTTTATCTGATTATGCCAACAAAAAAATTATACTTGGAACAATCCAATTTTGAGAAATTTGGAAGAGTCAAATTTTGAGAAATTTGGAAGAGTCAAATTTTGAGAAATTTGGAAGTTGGGGTACTTACCGATTTTAGTCGAATTCTCAAAAAATTTTATTTGTAGAATTATAATTTTATTCAATTTAGTTGGAATTATCTTGATTTTATCTGATTATGCAAACAAAAAAATTATACTTGGAAGAGTCAAATTTTGAGAAATTTGGAAGGTAGGGTACATACCGATTTTAGTCGAATTCCCAAAAAATTTTATTTGTAGAATTACAATTTTATTCAATTTAGTTGGAATTAACTTGATTTTATCTGATTATGCAAACAAAAAAATTATACTTGGAAGAGTCAAATTTTGAGAAATTTGGAAGGTAGGGTACTTACCGATTTTAGTCGAATTCTCAACAAATTTTATTTGTAGAATTAAAATTTTATTAAATTTAGTTGAAATTAACTTGATTTTATGGGGTTTTGCAAATAAAAAAATTATACTTGGAAGAGTCAAATTTTGAGAATTTTGGAAGGTAGGGTACTTACCGATTTTAGTCGAATTCTCAAAAAATTTTATTTGTAGAATTATAATTTTATTCTATTTAGTTGGAATTATCTTGATTTTATCTGATTATGCAAACAAAAAAATTATACTTGGAAGAGTCAAATTTTGAGAAATTTGGAAGGTAGGGTACATACCGATTTTAGTCGAATTCCCAAAAAATTTTATTTGTGGAATTAAAATTTTATTCAATTTAGTTGGAATTAACTTGATTTTATCTGATTATGCAAACAAAAAAATTATACTTGGAAGACTCAAATTTTGAGAAATTTGGAAGGTAGGGTACTTACCGATTTTAGTCGAATTCTCAAAAAATTTTATTTGTAGAATTATAATTTTATTCTATTTAGTTGGAATTATCTTGATTTTATCTGATTATGCAAACAAAAAAATTATACTTGGAAGAGTCAAATTTTGAGAAATTTGGAAGGTAGGGTACATACCGATTTTAGTCGAATTCCCAAAAAATTTTATTTGTGGAATTAAAATTTTATTCAATTTAGTTGGAATTAACTTGATTTTATCTGATTATGCAAACAAAAAAATTATACTTGGAAGAGTCAAATTTTGAGAAATTTGGAAGGTAGGGTACTTACCGATTTTAGTCGAATTCTCAACAAATTTTATTTGTAGATTTAAAATTTTATTCAATTTAATTGGAATTAACTTGATTTTATCTGATTATGCCAACAAAAAAATTATACTTGGAACAATCCAATTTTGAGAAATTTGGAAGAGTCAAATTTTGAGAAATTTGGAAGAGTCAAATTTTGAGAAATTTGGAAGTTGGGGTACTTACCGATTTTAGTCGAATTCTCAAAAAATTTTATTTGTAGAATTATAATTTTATTCAATTTAGTTGGAATTATCTTGATTTTATCTGATTATGCAAACAAAAAAATTATACTTGGAAGAGTCAAATTTTGAGAAATTTGGAAGGTAGGGTACATACCGATTTTAGTCGAATTCCCAAAAAATTTTATTTGTAGAATTACAATTTTATTCAATTTAGTTGGAATTAACTTGATTTTATCTGATTATGCAAACAAAAAAATTATACTTGGAAGAGTCAAATTTTGAGAAATTTGGAAGGTAGGGTACTTACCGATTTTAGTCGAATTCTCAACAAATTTTATTTGTAGAATTAAAATTTTATTAAATTTAGTTGAAATTAACTTGATTTTATGGGGTTTTGCAAATAAAAAAATTATACTTGGAAGAGTCAAATTTTGAGAATTTTGGAAGGTAGGGTACTTACCGATTTTAGTCGAATTCTCAAAAAATTTTATTTGTAGAATTATAATTTTATTCTATTTAGTTGGAATTATCTTGATTTTATCTGATTATGCAAACAAAAAAATTATACTTGGAAGAGTCAAATTTTGAGAAATTTGGAAGGTAGGGTACATACCGATTTTAGTCGAATTCCCAAAAAATTTTATTTGTGGAATTAAAATTTTATTCAATTTAGTTGGAATTAACTTGATTTTATCTGATTATGCAAACAAAAAAATTATACTTGGAAGACTCAAATTTTGAGAAATTTGGAAGGTAGGGTACTTACCGATTTTAGTCGAATTCTCAAAAAATTTTATGTGTAGAATTATAATTTTATTCTATTTAGTTGGAATTATCTTGATTTTATCTGATTATGCAAACAAAAAAATTATACTTGGAAGAGTCAAATTTTGAGAAATTTGGAAGGTAGGGTACATACCGATTTTAGTCGAATTCCCAAAAAATTTTATTTGTGGAATTAAAATTTTATTCAATTTAGTTGGAATTAACTTGATTTTATCTGATTATGCAAACAAAAAAATTATACTTGGAAGAGTCAAATTTTGAGAAATTTGGAAGGTAGGGTACTTACCGATTTTAGTCGAATTCTCAACAAATTTTATTTGTAGAATTAAAATTTTATTAAATTTAGTTGAAATTAACTTGATTTTATGGGGTTGTGCAAATAAAAAAATTATACTTGGAACAGTCAAATTTTGAGAATTTTGGAAGGTAGGGTACATACCGATTTTAGTCGAATTCCCAAAAAATTTTATTTGTAGAATTAAAATTTTATTCAATTTAGTTGGAATGAACTTGATTTTATCTGATTATGCCAACAAAAAAATTAAACTTGGAACAGTCAAATTTTGAGAAATTTGGAAGGTAGGGTACTTACCGATTGTAGTCGAATTCTAAAAAAAAATTATTTGTAGAATTAAAATTTTATTCAATTTAATTGGAATTAACTTGATTTTATCTGATTATGCCAACAAAAAAATTATACTTGGAACAGTCCAATTTTGAGAAATTTGGAATAGTCAAATTTTGAGAAATTTGGAAGGTGGGGTACTTACCGATTTTAGTCGAATTCTCAAAAAAATTTATTTGTAGAATTAAAATTTCATTCAATTTAGTTGGAATTAACTTGATTTTATCTGATTATGCCAACAAAAAAATTATACTTGGAACAGTCAAATTTTGACAAATTTGGAAGGTAGGGAACTTACCGATTTTAGTCGAATTCTCAAAAAATTTTATTTGTAGATTTAAAATTTTTTTCAATTTAGTTGAAATTAACTTGATTTTATCGGGTTGTGCAAACAAAAAAATTATACATGGAAGAGTCAAATTTTGAGAAATTTGGAAGGTAGGGTACTTACCGATTTTAGTCGAATTCTCAAAAAATTTTATTTGTAGATTTAAAATTTTATTCAATTTAATTGGAATTAACTTGATTTTATCTGATTATGCCAACAAAAAAATTATACTTGGAACAATCCAATTTTGAGAAATTTGGAAGAGTCAAATTTTGAGAAATTTGGAAGAGTCAAATTTTGAGAAATTTGGAAGTTGGGGTACTTACCGATTTTAGTCGAATTCTCAAAAAAATTTATTTGTAGAATTAAAATTTTATTCAATTTAGTTGGAATTATCTTGATTTTATCTGATTATGCCAACAAAAAAATTATACTTGGAACAGTCAAATTTTGAGATATTTGGAAGAGTCAAATTTTGAGAAATTTGGAAGGTAGGGTACTTACCGGTTTTAATCGAATTCTCAAAAAATTTTATTTGTAGAATTAAAATTTTATTCAATTTAGTTGGAATTCACTTGATTTTATCTGATTATGCCAACAAAAAAATTATACTTGGAACAGTCCAATTTTGAGAAATTTGGAAGGGTCAAATATTGAGAAATTTGGAAGGTGGGGTACTTACCGATTTCAGTCGAATTCTCAAAAAATTTTATTTGTAGAATTAAAATTTTATTCAATTTAGTTGGAATTAACTTGATTTTATCTGATTATGCCAACAAAAAAATTATACTTGGAACAGTCAAATTTTGAGAAATTTGGAAGAGTCAAATTTTGAGAAATTTGGAAGGTAGGGTACTTACCGGTTTTAATCGAATTCTCAAAAAATTTTATTTGTAGAATTAAAATTTTATTCAATTTACATGGAATTAACTTGATTTTATCTAATTATGCAAATAAAAAACTTATACTTGGAAGAGTCAAATTTTGAGAAATTTGGAAGGTAGGGTACTTACCGATTTTAGTCGAATTCTAAAAAAATTTTATTTGTAGAATTAAAATTTTATTCAATTTAATTGGAATTAACTTGATTTTATCTGATTATGCCAACAAAAAAATTATACTTGGAACAGTCCAATTTTGAGAAATTTGGAAGAGTCAAATTTTGAGAAATTTGGAAGTTGGGGTACTTACCGATTTTAGTCGAATTCTCAAAAAATTTTATTTGTAGAATTAAAATTTTATTCAATTTAGTTGGAATTAACTTGATTTTATCTGATTATGCAACCAAAAAAATTATACTTGGTAGAGTCAAATTTTGAGAAATTTGGATGGTAGGGTACTTACCGATTTTAGTCGAATTCTCAAAAAATTTTATTTGTAGAATTAAAATTTTATTCAATTTAGTTGGAATTAACTTGATTTTATCTGATTATGCCAACAAAAAAATTGTACTTGGAAGAGTCAAATTTTGAGAAATTTGGAAGGTAGGGTACATACGAATTTTTGTCGAATTCTCAAAAAATTTTATTTGTAGAATTAAAATTTTATTCAATTTAGTTGGAATTAACTTGATTTTATCTGATTATGCCAACAAAAAAATTATACTTGGAACAGTCAAATTTTGAGAAATTTGGAAGAGTCAAATTTTGAGAAATTTGGAAGGTGGGGTACTTACCGATTTTAGTCGAATTCTCAAAAAATTTTATTTGTAGAATTAAAATTTTATTCAATTTAGTTGGAATTAACTTGATTTTATCTGATTATGCAAACAAAAAAATTATACTTGGAAGAGTCAAATTTTGAGAAATTTGGAAGGTAGGGTACTTACCGATTTTAGTCGAATTCTCAAAAAATTTTATTTGTAGAATTATAATTTTATTCAATTTAGTTGGAATTATCTTGATTTTATCTGATTATGCAAACAAAAAAATTATACTTGGAAGAGTCAAATTTTGAGAAATTTGGAAGGTAGGGTACATACCGATTTTAGTCGAATTCCCAAAAAATTTTATTCGTAGAATTAAAATTTTATTCAATTTAGTTGGAATTAACTTGATTTTATCTGATTATGCAAACAAAAAAATTATACTTGGAAGAGTCAAATTTTGAGAAATTTGGAAGGTAGGGTACTTACCGATTTTAGTCGAATTCTCAACAAATTTTATTTGTAGAATTAAAATTTTATTAAATTTAGTTGAAATTAACTTGATTTTATGGGGTTGTGCAAATAAAAAAATTATACTTGGAACAGTCAAATTTTGAGAATTTTGGAAGGTAGGGTACATACCGATTTTAGTCGAATTCCCAAAAAATTTTATTTGTAGAATTAAAATTTTATTCAATTTAGTTGGAATTAACTTGATTTTATCTGATTATGCCAACAAAAAAATTAAACTTGGAACAGTCAAATTTTGAGAAATTTGGAAGGTAGGGTACTTACCGATTGTAGTCGAATTCTAAAAAAAAATTATTTGTAGAATTAAAATTTTATTCAATTTAATTGGAATTAACTTGATTTTATCTGATTATGCCAACAAAAAAATTATACTTGGAACAGTCCAATTTTGAGAAATTTGGAAGAGTCAAATTTTGAGAAATTTGGAAGGTGGGGTACTTACCGATTTTAGTCGAATTCTCAAAAAAATTTATTTGTAGAATTAAAATTTCATTCAATTTAGTTGGAATTAACTTGATTTTATCTGATTATGCCAACAAAAAAATTATACTTGGAACAGTCAAATTTTGTCAAATTTGGAAGGTAGGGTACTTACCGGTTTTAGCCGAATTCTCAAAAAATTTTATTTGTAGATTTAAAATTTTATTCAATTTAGTTGAAATTAACTTGATTTTATCGGGTTGTGCAAACAAAAAAATTATACTTGGAACAGTCAAATTTTGAGATATTTGGAAGAGTCAAATTTTGAGAAATTTGGAAGGTAGGGTACTTACCGGCTTTAACCGAATTCTCAAAAAATTTTATTTGTAGAATTAAAATTTTATTCAATTCAGTTGGAATTAACTTGATTTTATCTGATTATGCCAACAAAAAAATTATACTTGGAACAGTCCAATTTTGAGAAATTTGGAAGGGTCAAATTTTGAGAAATTTGGAAGGTGGGGTACTTACCGATTTCAGTCGAATTCTCAAAAAAATTTATTTGTAGAATTAAAATTTTATTCAATTTAGTTGGAATTAACTTGATTTTATCTGATTATGCCAACAAAAAAATTATACTTGGAACAGTCAAATTTTGAGATATTTGGAAGAGTCAAATTTTGAGAAATTTGGAAGGTATGGTACTTACCGGTTTTAATCGAATTCTCAAAAAATTTTATTTGTAGAATTAAAATTTTATTCAATTTAGTTGGAATTAACTTGATTTTATCTAATTATGCAAATAAAAAACTTATACTTGGAAGAGTCAAATTTTGAGAAATTTGGAAGGTAGGGTACTTACCGATTTTAGTCGAATTCTCAAAAAAATTTATTTGTAGAATTAAAATTTTATTCAATTTAGTTGGAATTAACTTGATTTTATCTGATTATGCCAACAAAAAAATTATACTTGGAACAGTCAAATTTTGAGATATTTGGAAGAGTCAAATTTTGAGAAATTTGGAAGGTAGGGTACTTACCGGTTTTAATCGAATTCTCAAAAAATTTTATTTGTAGAATTAAAATTTTATTCAATTTAGTTGGAATTAACTTGATTTTATGGGGTTGTGCAAATAAAAAAATTATACTTGGAACAGTCAAATTTTGAGAATTTTGGAAGGTAGGGTACATACCGATTTTAGTCGAATTCCCAAAAAATTTTATTTGTAGAATTAAAATTTTATTCAATTTAGTTGGAATTAACTTGATTTTATCTGATTATGCCAACAAAAAAATTAAACTTGGAACAGTCAAATTTTGAGAAATTTGGAAGGTAGGATACTTACCGATTGTAGTCGAATTCTAAAAAAAAATTATTTGTAGAATTAAAATTTTATTCAATTTAATTGGAATTAACTTGATTTTATCTGATTATGCCAACAAAAAAATTATACTTGGAACAGTCCAATTTTGAGAAATTTGGAAGAGTCAAATTTTGAGAAATTTGGAAGGTGGGGTACTTACCGATTTTAGTCGAATTCTCAAAAAAATTTATTTGTAGAATTAAAATTTCATTCAATTTAGTTGGAATTAACTTGATTTTATCTGATTATGCCAACAAAAAAATTATACTTGGAACAGTCAAATTTTGACAAATTTGGAAGGTAGGGTACTTACCGATTTTAGTCGAATTCTCAAAAAATTTTATTTGTAGATTTAAAATTTTATTCAATTTAGTTGAAATTAACTTGATTTTATCGGGTTGTGCAAACAAAAAAATTATACTTGGAACAGTCAAATTTTGAGATATTTGGAAGAGTCAAATTTTGAGAAATTTGGAAGGTAGGGTACTTACCGGTTTTAACCGAATTCTCAAAAAATTTTATTTGTAGAATTAAAATTTTATTCAATTTAGTTGGAATTAACTTGATTTTATCTGATTATGCCAACAAAAAAATTATACTTGGAACAGTCAAATTTTGAGATATTTGGAAGAGTCAAATTTTGAGAAATTTGGAAGGTAGGGTACTTACCGGTTTTAATCGAATTCTCAAAAAATTTTATTTGTAGAATTAAAATTTTATTCAATTTAGTTGGAATTAACTTGATTTTATCTAATTATGCAAATAAAAAACTTATACTTGGAAGAGTCAAATTTTGAGAAATTTGGAAGGTAGGGTACTTACCGATTTTAGTCGAATTCTCAAAAAAATTTATTTGTAGAATTAAAATTTTATTCAATTTAGTTGGAATTAACTTGATTTTATCTGATTATGCCAACAAAAAAATTATACTTGGAACAGTCAAATTTTGAGATATTTGGAAGAGTCAAATTTTGAGAAATTTGGAAGGTAGGGTACTTACCGGTTTTAATCGAATTCTCAAAAAATTTTATTTGTAGAATTAAAATTTTATTCAATTTAGTTGGAATTAACTTGATTTTATCTGATTATGCCAACAAAAAAATTATACTTGGAACAGTCCAATTTTGAGAAATTTGGAAGGGTCAAATTTTGAGAAATTTGGAAGGTGGGGTACTTACCGATTTCAGTCGAATTCTCAAAAAATTTTATTTGTAGAATTAAAATTTTATTCAATTTAGTTGGAATTAACTTGATTTTATCTGATTATGCCAACAAAAAATTATACTTGGAACAGTCAAATTTTGAGAAATTTGGAAGAGTCAAATTTTGAGAAATTTGGAAGGTAGGGTACTTACCGGTTTTAATCGAATTCTCAAAAAATTTTATTTGTAGAATTAAAATTTTATTCAATTTAGTTGGAATTAACTTGATTTTATCTAATTATGCAAATAAAAAACTTATACTTGGAAGAGTCAAATTTTGAGAAATTTGGAAGGTAGGGTACTTACCGATTTTAGTCGAATTCTCAAAAAAATTTATTTGTAGAATTAAAATTTTATTCAATTTAGTTGGAATTAACTTCATTTTATCTGATTATGCCAACAAAAAAATTAAACTTGGAACAGTCAAATTTTGAGAAATTTGGAAGTTAGGGTACTTACCGATTGTAGTCGAATTCTAAAAAAAAATTATTTGTAGAATTAAAATTTTATTCAGTTTAATTGGAATTAACTTGATTTTATCTGATTATGCCAACAAAAAAATTATACTTGGAACAGTCAAATTTTGAGAAATTTGGAAGAGTCAAATTTTGAGAAATTTGGAAGGTGGGGTACTTACCGATTTTAGTCGAATTCTCAAAAAATTTTATTGGTAGAATTAAAATTTTATTCAATTTAGTTCGAATTAACTTGATTTTATCTGATTTAGCCAACAAAAAAATTATACTTGGAACAGTCAAATTTTGAGAAATTTGGAAGGTAGGGTACTTACCGATTTTAGTCGAATTCTAAAAAAAAATTATTTTTTAGAATTAAAATTTTATTCAATTTAGTTGGAATTAACTTGATTTTATCTGATTATGCCAACATAAAAATTATACTTGGAACAGTCAAATTTTGAGAAATTTGGAAGAGTCAAATTTTGAGAAATTTGGAAGAGTCAAATTTTGAGAAATTTGGAAGGTAGGGTACTTACCGGTTTTAATCGAATTCTCAAAAAATTTTATTTGTAGAATTAAAATTTTATTCAATTTAGTTGGAATTAACTTTATTTTATCTAATTATGCAAATAAAAAAATTATACTTGGAAGAGTCAAATTTTGAGAAATTTGGAAGGTAGGGTACTTACCGATTTTAGTCGAATTCTCAAAAAATTTTATTTGTAGAATTAAAATTTTATTCAATTTAGTTGGAATTACCTTGATTTTATCTGATTATGCCAACAAAAAAATTATACTTGGAACAGTCAAATTTTGAGAAAGTTGGAAGGTAGGGTACTTACCGATTTTAGTCGAATTCTAAAAAAATTTTATTTTTTAGAATTAAAATTTTATTCAATTTAGTTGAAATTAACTTGATTTTATCGGGTTGTGCAAACAAAAAAATTATACTTGGAACAGTCAAATTTTGAGAATTTTGGAAGGTAGGGTACATACCGATTTTAGTCGAATTCCCAAAAAATTTTATTTGTAGAATAAAAATTTTATTCAATTTAGTTGGAATTAACTTGATTTTAGCTGATTATGCCAACAAAAAAATTAAACTTGGAACAGTCAAATTTTGAGAAATTTGGAAGGGTCAAATTTTGAGAAATTTGGAAGGTGGGGTACTTACCGATTTTAGCCGAATTCTCAAAAAATTTTATTGGTAGAATTAAAATTTTATTCAATTTAGTTGGAATTAACTTGATTTTATCTGATTTAGCCAACAAAAAAATTATACTTGGAACAGTCAAATTTTGAGAAATTTGGAAGGTAGGGTACTTACCGATTTTAGTCGAATTCTAAAAAAAAATTATTTTTTAGAATTAAAATTTTATTCAATTTAGTTGGAATTAACTTGATTTTATCTGATTATGCCAACATAAAAATTATACTTGGAACAGTCAAATTTTGAGAAATTTGGAAGAGTCAAATTTTGAGAAATTTGGAAGAGTCAAATTTTGAGAAATTTGGAAGGTAGGGTACTTACCGGTTTTAATCGAATTCTCAAAAAATTTTATTTGTAGAATTAAAATTTTATTCAATTTAGTTGGAATTAACTTTATTTTATCTAATTATGCAAATAAAAAAATTATACTTGGAAGAGTCAAATTTTGAGAAATTTGGAAGATAGGGTACTTACCGATTTTAGTCGAATTCTCAAAAAATTTTATTTGTAGAATTAAAATTTTATTCAATTTAGTTGGAATTAACTTGATTTTATCTGATTATGCCAACAAAAAAATTATACTTGGAACAGTCAAATTTTGAGAAATTTGGAAGAGGCAAATTTTGAGAAATTTGGAAGAGTCAAATTTTGAGAAATTTGGAAGGTAGGGTACTTACCGGTTTTAATCGAATTCTCAAAAAATTTTATTTGTAGAATTAAAATTTTATTCAATTTAGTTGGAATTAACTTGATTTTATCTGATTATGCCAACAAAAAAATTATACTTGGAACAGTCAAATTTTGAGAAAGTTGGAAGGTAGGGTACTTACCGATTTTAGTCGAATTCTAAAAAAATTTTATTTTTTAGAATTAAAATTTTATTCAATTTAGTTGAAATTAACTTGATTTTATCGGGTTGTGCAAACAAAAAAATTATACTTGGAACAGTCAAATTTTGAGAATTTTGGAAGGTAGGGTACATACCGATTTTAGTCGAATTCCCAAAAAATTTTATTTGTAGAATAAAAATTTTATTCAATTTAGTTGGAATTAACTTGATTTTATCTGATTATGCCAACAAAAAAATTAAACTTGGAACAGTCAAATTTTGAGAAATTTGGAAGGGTCAAATTCTGAGAAATTTGGAAGGTGGGGTACTTACCGATTTTAGCCGAATTCTCAAAAAATTTTATTGGTAGAATTAAAATTTTATTCAATTTAGTTGGAATTAACTTGATTTTATCTGATTTAGCCAACAAAAAAATTATACCTGGAACAGTCAAATTTTGAGAAATTTGGAAGGTAGGGTACTTACCGATTTTAGTCGAATTCTAAGAAAAAATTATTTTTTAGAATTAAAATTTTATTCAATTTAGTTGGAATTAACTTGATTTTATCTGATTATGCCAACATAAAAATTATACTTGGAACAGTCAAATTTTGAGAAATTTGGAAGAGTCAAATTTTGAGAAATTTGGAAGAGTCAAATTTTGAGAAATTTGGAAGGTAGGGTACTTACCGGTTTTAATCGAATTCTCAAAAAATTTTATTTGTAGAATTAAAATTTTATTCAATTTAGTTGGAATTAACTTTATTTTATCTAATTATGCAAATAAAAAAATTATACTTGGAAGAGTCAAATTTTGAGAAATTTGGAAGATAGGGTACTTACCGATTTTAGTCGAATTCTCAAAAAATTTTATTTGTAGAATTAAAATTTTATTCAATTTAGTTGGAATTAACTTGATTTTATCTGATTATGCCAACAAAAAAATTATACTTGGAACAGTCAAATTTTGAGAAAGTTGGAAGGTAGGGTACTTACCGATTTTAGTCGAATTCTAAAAAAATTTTATTTTTTAGAATTAAAATTTTTTTCAATTTAGTTGAAATTAACTTGATTTTATCGGGTTGTGCAAACAAAAAAATTATACTTGGAACAGTCAAATTTTGAGAATTTTGGAAGGTAGGGTACATACCGATTTTAGTCGAATTCCCAAAAAATTTTATTTGTAGAATTAAAATTTTATTCAATTTAGTTGGAATTAACTTGATTTTATCTGATTATGCCAACAAAAAAATTAAACTTGGAACAGTCAAATTTTGAGAAATTTGGAAGGGTCAAATTTTGAGAAATTTGGAAGGTGGGGTACTTACCGATTTTAGTCGAATTCTCAAAAAATTTTATTGGTAGAATTAAAATTTTATTCAATTTAGTTGGAATTAACTTGATTTTATCTGATTTAGCCAACAAAAAAATTATACTTGGAACCGTCAAATTTTGAGAAACTTGGAAGCTAGGGTACTTACCGATTTTAGTCGAATTCTCAAAAAATTTTATTTGTAGAATTAAAATTTTATTCAATTTAGTTGAAATTAACTTGATTTTATCGGGTTGTGCAAACAAAAAAATTATACTTGGAACAGTCAAATTTTGAGAAATTTGGAAGGTAGGGTACTTACCGATTTTAGTCGAATTCTAAAAAAAAATTATTTTTTAGAATTAAAATTTTATTCAATTTAGTTGGAATTAACTTGATTTTATCTGATTATGCCAACATAAAAATTATACTTGGAACAGTCAAATTTTGAGAAATTTGGAAGAGTCAAATTTTGAGAAATTTGGAAGAGTCAAATTTTGAGAAATATGGAAGGTAGGGTACTTACCGGTTTTAATCGAATTCTCAAAAAATTTTATTTGTAGAATTAAAATTTTATTCAATTTAGTTGGAATTAACTTGATTTTATCTGATTATGCCAACAAAAAAATTATACTTGGAACAGTCAAATTTTGAGAAATTTGGAAGAGGCAAATTTTGAGAAATTTGGAAGAGTCAAATTTTGAGAAATTTGGAAGGTAGGGTACTTACCGGTTTTAATCGAATTCTCAAAAAATTTTATTTGTAGAATTAAAATTTTATTCAATTTAGTTGGAATTAACTTGATTTTATCTGATTATGCCAACAAAAAAATTATACTTGGAACAGTCAAATTTTGAGAAATTTGGAAGAGTCAAATTTTGAGAAATTTGGAAGTTGGGGTACTTACCGATTTTAGTCGAATTCTCAAAAAATTTTATTTGTAGAATTATAATTTTATTCAATTTAGTTGGAATTAACTTGATTTTATCTGATTATGGCAACAAAAAAATTTTACTTGGAACAGTCAAATTTTGAGAAATTTGGAAAAGTCAAATTTTGAGAAATTTGGAGAAGTCAAATTTTGAGAATTTTGGAAAAGTCAAATTTTGAGATATTTGGAAGGTGGGGGTACTTACCGATTTTAGTCGAATTCTCAAAAAATTTTATTTGTAGAATTAAAATTTTATTCAATTTAGTTGGAATTAACTTGATTTTATCTGATTATGCCAATAAAAAAATTATACTTGGAACAGTCAAATTTTGAGAAATTTGGAAGAGTCAAATTTTGAGAAATTTGGAAGAGTCAAATTTTGAGAAATTTGGAAGGTAGGGTACTTACCGGTTTTAATCGAATTCTCAAAAAATTTTATTTGTAGAATTAAAATTTTATTCAATTTAGTTGGCATTAACTTGATTTTATCTGATTATGCCAACAAAAAAATTATACTTGGAACAGTCAAATTTGGAGAAATTTGGAAGGTAGGGTACTTACCGATTTTAGGCGAATTCTCAAAAAATTTTATTTGTAGAATTAAAATTTTATTCAATTTAGTTGGAATTAACTTGATTTTATCTGATTATGCCAACAAAAAAATTATACTTGGAAGAGTGAAATTTTGAGAAATTTGGAAGGTAGGGTACTTACCGGTTTTAATCGAATTCACAAAAAATTTTATTTGTAGAATTAAAATTTTATTCAATTTAGTTGGAATTAACTTGATTTTATCTGATTATGCCAACATAAAAATTATACTTGGAACAGTCAAATTTTGAGAAATTTGGAAGAGTCAAATTTTGAGAAATTTGGAAGAGTCAAATTTTGAGAAATTTGGAAGATAGGGTATTTACCGGTTTTAATCGAATTCTCAAAAAATTTTACTTGTAGAATTAAAATTTTATTCAATTTAGTTGGAATTAACTTGATTTTATCTGATTATGCCAACAAAAAAATTATACTTGGAACAGTCAAATTTTGAGAAATTTGGAAGAGGCAAATTTTGAGAAATTTGGAAGAGTCAAATTTTGAGAAATTTGGAAGGTAGGGTACTTACCGGTTTTAATCGAATTCTCAAAAAATTTTATTTGTAGAATTAAAATTTTATTCAATTTAGTTGGAATTAACTTGATTTTATCTGATTATGCCAACAAAAAAATTATACTTGGAACAGTCAAATTTTGAGAAATTTGGAAGGTAGGGTACTTACCGGTTTTAATCGAATTCTCAAAAAATTTTATTTGTACAATTAAAATTTTATTCAATTTAGTTGGAATTAACTTGATTTTATCTAATTATGCAAATAAAAAAATTATACTTGGAAGAGTCAAGTTTTGAGAAATTTGGAAGGTAGGGTACTTACCGATTTTAGTCGAATTCTCAAAATATTTTATTTGTAGAATTAAAATTTTATTCAATTTAGTTGGCATTAACTTGATTTTATCTGATTATGCCAACAAAAAAATTATACTTGGAACAGTCAAATTTGGAGAAATTTGGAAGGTAGGGTACTTACCGATTTTAGGCGAATTCTCAAAAAATTTTATTTGTAGAATTAAAATTTTATTCAATTTAGTTGGAATTAAATTGATTTTATCTGATTATGCCAACAAAAAAATTATACTTGGAAGAGTGAAATTTTGAGAAATTTGGAAGGTAGGGTACTTACCGGTTTTAATCGAATTCTCAAAAAATGTTATTTGTAGAATTAAAATTTTATTCAATTTAGTTGGAATTAACTTGATTTTATCTGATTATGCCAACATAAAAATTATACTTGGAACAGTCAAATTTTGAGAAATTTGGAAGAGTCAAATTTTGAGAAATTTGGAAGAGTCAAATTTTGAGAAATTTGGAAGATAGGGTACTTACCGGTTTTAATCGAATTCTCAAAAAATTTTATTTGTAGAATTAAAATTTTATTCAATTTAGTTGGAATTAACTTGATTTTATCTGATTATGCCAACAAAAAAATTATACTTGGAACAGTCAAATTTTGAGAAATTTGGAAGAGGCAAATTTTGAGAAATTTGGAAGAGTCAAATTTTGAGAAATTTGGAAGGTAGGGTACTTACCGGTTTTAATCGAATTCTCAAAAAATTATATTTGTAGAATTAAAATTTTATTCAATTTAGTTGGTATTAACTTGATTTTATCGGGTTGTGCAAACAAAAAAATTATACTTGGAACAGTCAAATTTTGAGAAATTTGGAAAGTAGGGTACTTACCGGTTTTAATCGAATTCTCAAAAAATTTTATTTGTAGAATTAAAATTTTATTCAATGTAGTTGGAATTAACTTGATTTTATCTGATTATGCCAACAAAAAAATTATACTTGGAACAGTCAAATTTTGAGAAATTTGGAAGAGGCAAATTTTGAGAAATTTGGAAGAGTCAAATTTTGAGAAATTTGGAAGGTAGGGTACTTACCGGTTTTAATCGAATTCTCAAAAAATTTTATTTGTAGAATTAAAATTTTATTCAATTTAGTTGGAATTAACTTGATTTTATCTGATTATGCCAACAAAAAAATTATACTTGGAACAGTCAAATTTTGAGAAATTTGGAAGAGTCAAATTTTGAGAAATTTGGAAGTTGGGGTACTTACCGATTTTAGTCGAATTCTCAAAAAATTTTATTTGTAGAATTATAATTTTATTCAATTTAGTTGGAATTAACTTGATTTTATCTGATTATGGCAACAAAAAAATTTTACTTGGAACAGTCAAATTTTGAGAAATTTGGAAAAGTCAAATTTTGAGAAATTTGGAGAAGTCAAATTTTGAGAATTTTGGAAAAGTCAAATTTTGAGATATTTGGAAGGTGGGGTACTTACCGATTTTAGTCGAATTCTCAAAAAATTTTATTTGTAGAATTAAAATTTTATTCAATTTAGTTGGAATTAACTTGATTTTATCTGATTATGCCAATAAAAAAATTATACTTGGAACAGTCAAATTTTGAGAAATTTGGAAGAGTCAAATTTTGAGAAATTTGGAAGAGTCAAATTTTGAGAAATTTGGAAGGTAGGGTACTTACCGGTTTTAATCGAATTCTCAAAAAATTTTATTTGTAGAATTAAAATTTTATTCAATTTAGTTGGCATTAACTTGATTTTATCTGATTATGCCAACAAAAAAATTATACTTGGAACAGTCAAATTTGGAGAAATTTGGAAGGTAGGGTACTTACCGATTTTAGGCGAATTCTCAAAAAATTTTATTTGTAGAATTAAAATTTTATTCAATTTAGTTGGAATTAACTTGATTTTATCTGATTATGCCAACAAAAAAATTATACTTGGAAGAGTGAAATTTTGAGAAATTTGGAAGGTAGGGTACTTACCGGTTTTAATCGAATTCACAAAAAATTTTATTTGTAGAATTAAAATTTTATTCAATTTAGTTGGAATTAACTTGATTTTATCTGATTATGCCAACATAAAAATTATACTTGGAACAGTCAAATTTTGAGAAATTTGGAAGAGTCAAATTTTGAGAAATTTGGAAGAGTCAAATTTTGAGAAATTTGGAAGATAGGGTATTTACCGGTTTTAATCGAATTCTCAAAAAATTTTACTTGTAGAATTAAAATTTTATTCAATTTAGTTGGAATTAACTTGATTTTATCTGATTATGCCAACAAAAAAATTATACTTGGAACAGTCAAATTTTGAGAAATTTGGAAGAGGCAAATTTTGAGAAATTTGGAAGAGTCAAATTTTGAGAAATTTGGAAGGTAGGGTACTTACCGGTTTTAATCGAATTCTCAAAAAATTTTATTTGTAGAATTAAAATTTTATTCAATTTAGTTGGAATTAACTTGATTTTATCTGATTATGCCAACAAAAAAATTATACTTGGAACAGTCAAATTTTGAGAAATTTGGAAGGTAGGGTACTTACCGGTTTTAATCGAATTCTCAAAAAATTTTATTTGTACAATTAAAATTTTATTCAATTTAGTTGGAATTAACTTGATTTTATCTAATTATGCAAATAAAAAAATTATACTTGGAAGAGTCAAGTTTTGAGAAATTTGGAAGGTAGGGTACTTACCGATTTTAGTCGAATTCTCAAAATATTTTATTTGTAGAATTAAAATTTTATTCAATTTAGTTGGCATTAACTTGATTTTATCTGATTATGCCAACAAAAAAATTATACTTGGAACAGTCAAATTTGGAGAAATTTGGAAGGTAGGGTACTTACCGATTTTAGGCGAATTCTCAAAAAATTTTATTTGTAGAATTAAAATTTTATTCAATTTAGTTGGAATTAAATTGATTTTATCTGATTATGCCAACAAAAAAATTATACTTGGAAGAGTGAAATTTTGAGAAATTTGGAAGGTAGGGTACTTACCGGTTTTAATCGAATTCTCAAAAAATGTTATTTGTAGAATTAAAATTTTATTCAATTTAGTTGGAATTAACTTGATTTTATCTGATTATGCCAACATAAAAATTATACTTGGAACAGTCAAATTTTGAGAAATTTGGAAGAGTCAAATTTTGAGAAATTTGGAAGAGTCAAATTTTGAGAAATTTGGAAGATAGGGTACTTACCGGTTTTAATCGAATTCTCAAAAAATTTTATTTGTAGAATTAAAATTTTATTCAATTTAGTTGGAATTAACTTGATTTTATCTGATTATGCCAACAAAAAAATTATACTTGGAACAGTCAAATTTTGAGAAATTTGGAAGAGGCAAATTTTGAGAAATTTGGAAGAGTCAAATTTTGAGAAATTTGGAAGGTAGGGTACTTACCGGTTTTAATCGAATTCTCAAAAAATTATATTTGTAGAATTAAAATTTTATTCAATTTAGTTGGTATTAACTTGATTTTATCGGGTTGTGCAAACAAAAAAATTATACTTGGAACAGTCAAATTTTGAGAAATTTGGAAAGTAGGGTACTTACCGGTTTTAATCGAATTCTCAAAAAATTTTATTTGTAGAATTAAAATTTTATTCAATGTAGTTGGAATTAACTTGATTTTATCTGATTATGCCAACAAAAAAATTATACTTGGAACAGTCAAATTTTGAGAAATTTGGAAGAGGCAAATTTTGAGAAATTTGGAAGAGTCAAATTTTGAGAAATTTGGAAGGTAGGGTACTTACCGATTTTAGTCGAATTCTTAAAAAAATTTATTTGTAGAATTATAATTTTATTCAATTTAGTTGGAATTAACTTGATTTTATCTGATTATGCCAACAAAAAAATTATACTTGGAACAGTCCAATTTTGAGAAATTTGGAAGGGTCAAATTTTGAGAAATTTGGAAGGTGGGGTACTTACCGATTTTAGTCGAATTCTCAAAAAATTTTATTTGTAGAATTAAAATTTTATTCAATTTAGTTGAAATTAACTTGATTTTATCGGGTTGTGCAAACAAAAAAATTATACTTGGAACAGTCAAATTTTGAGAAATTTGGAAAGTAGGGTACTTACCGGTTTTAATCGAATTCTCAAAAAATTTTATTTGTAGAATTAAAATTTTATTCAATTTAGTTGGAATTAACTTGATTTTATCTAATTATGCAAACAAAAAAATTATACTTGGAAGAGTCAAATTTTGAGAAATTTGGAAGGTAGGGTACTTACCGATTTTAGTCGAATTCTCAAAAAATTTTATTTGTAGAATTAAAATTTTATTCAATGTAGTTGGAATTAACTTGATTTTATCTGATTATGCCAACAAAAAAATTATACTTGGAACAGTCAAATTTGGAGAAATTTGGAAGAGTCAAATTTTGAGAAATTTGGAAGGTAGGGTACTTACCGGTTTTAATCGAATTCTCAAAAAAATTTATTTGTACAATTAAAATTTTATTCAATTTAGTTGGAATTAACTTGATTTTATCTAATTATGCAAATAAAAAAATTATACTTGGAAGAGTCAAGTTTTGAGAAATTTGGAAGGTAGGGTACTTACCGATTTTAGTCGAATTCTCAAAAAATTTTATTTGTAGAATTAAAATTTTATTCAATTTAGTTGGCATTAACTTGATTTTATCTGATTATGCCAACAAAAAAATTATACTTGGAACAGTCAAATTTGGAGAAATTTGGAAGGTAGGGTACTTACCGGTTTTAATCGAATTCTCAAAAAATTTTATTTGTAGAATTAAAATTTTATTCAATTTAGTTGGAATTAACTTGATTTTATCTGATTATGCCAACAAAAAAATTATACTTGGAACAGTCAAATTTTGAGAAATTTGGAAGGTAGGGTACTTACCGATTTTAGTCGAAATCTAAAAAAAAATTATTTGTAGAATTAAAATTTTATTCAATTTAGGTGGAATTAACTTGATTTTATCGGGTTGTGCAAACAAAAAAATTATACTTGGAACTGTCAAATTTTGAGAAATTTGGAAGGTAGGGTACTTACCGATTTTAGTCGAATTCTCAAAAAATTTTATTTGTAGAATTAAAATTTTATACAATTTAGTTGAAATTAACTTGATTTTATCGGGTTGTGCAAACAAAAAAATTATACTTGGAACAGTCAAATTTCGAGAATTTTGGAAGGTAGGGTACTTACCGATTTTAGTCGAATTCTCAAAAAATTTTATTTGTAGAATTATAATTTTATTCAATTTAGTTGGAATTAACTTGATTTTATCTGATTATGGCAACAAAAAAATTTTACTTGGAACAGTCAAATTTTGAGAAATTTGGAAAAGTCAAATTTTGAGAATTTGGAAGGTGGGGTACTTACCGATTTTAGTCGAATTCTCAAAAAATTTTATTTGTAGAATTAAAATTTTATTCAATTTAGTTGGAATTAACTTGATTTTATCTGATTATGCCAACAAAAAAATTATACTTGGAACAGTCAAATTTTGAGAAATTTGGAAGAGTCAAATTTTGAGAAATTTGGAAGGTAGGGTACTTACCGGTTTTAATCGAATTCTCAAAAAATTTTATTTGTAGAATTAAAATTTTATTCAATTTAGTTGGAATTAACTTGATTTTATCTGATTATGCCAACAAAAAAATTATACTTGGAACAGTCAAATTTTGAGAAATTTGGAAGAGGCAAATTTTGAGAAATTTGGAAGAGTCAAATTTTGAGAAATTTGGAAGGTAGGGTACTTACCGGTTTTAATCGAATTCTCAAAAAATTATATTTGTAGAATTAAAATTTTATTCAATTTAGTTGG
This sequence comes from Andrena fulva, assembly GCA_946251845.1. Taxonomy (NCBI): domain Eukaryota; kingdom Metazoa; phylum Arthropoda; class Insecta; order Hymenoptera; family Andrenidae; genus Andrena; species Andrena fulva. The sequence goes on along the minus strand of OX276331.1, from coordinate 17,106,264 downwards.
TATTAACTTGATTTTATCTGATTATGCCAACAAAAAAATTATACTTGGAACAGTCAAATTTTGAGAAAGTTGGAAGGTAGGGTACTTAGCGATTTTAGTCGAATTCTTAAAAAAATTTATTTGTAGAATTATAATTTTATTCAATTTAGTTGGAATTAACTTGATTTTATCTGATTATGCCAACAAAAAAATTATACTTGGAACAGTCCAATTTTGAGAAATTTGGAAGGGTCAAATTTTGAGAAATTTGGAAGGTGGGGTACTTACCGATTTTAGTCGAATTCTCAAAAAATTTTATTTGTAGAATTAAAATTTTATTCAATTTAGTTGAAATTAACTTGATTTTATCGGGTTGTGCAAACAAAAAAATTATACTTGGAACAGTCAAATTTTGAGAAATTTGGAAAGTAGGGTACTTACCGGTTTTAATCGAATTCTCAAAAAATTTTATTTGTAGAATTAAAATTTTATTCAATTTAGTTGGAATTAACTTGATTTTATCTAATTATGCAAACAAAAAAATTATACTTGGAAGAGTCAAATTTTGAGAAATTTGGAAGATAGGGTACTTACCGATTTTAGGCGAATTCTCAAAAAATTTTATTTGTAGAATTAAAATTTTATTCAATTTAGTTGGAATTAACTTGATTTTATCTGATTATGCTAACAAAAAAATTATACTTGGAAGAGTGAAATTTTGAGAAATTTGGAAGGTAGGGTACTTACCGGTTTTAATCGAATTCTCAAAAAATTTTATTTGTAGAATTAAAATTTTATTCAATTTAGTTGGAATTAACTTGATTTTATCTGATTATGCCAACATAAAAATTATACTTGGAACAGTCAAATTTTGAGAAATTTGGAAGAGTCAAATTTTGAGAAATTTGGAAGAGTCAAATTTTGAGAAATTTGGAAGAGTCAAATTTTGAGAAATTTGGAAGATAGGGTACTTACCGGTTTTAATCGAATTCTCAAAAAATTTTATTTGTAGAATTAAAATTTTATTCAATTTAGTTGGAATTAACTTGATTTTATCTGATTATGCCAACAAAAAAATTATACTTGGAACAGTCAAATTTTGAGAAATTTGGAAGGTAGGGTACTTACCGATTTTAGTCGAATTCTAAAAAAAATTTATTCGTAGAATTAAAATTTTATTCAATTTAATTGGAATTAACTTGATTTTATCTGATTATACAAACAAAAAAATTATACTTGGAAGAGTCAAATTTTGAGAAATTTGGAAGGTGGGGTACTTACCGATTTTAGTCGAATTCTCAAAAAATTTTATTGGTAGAATTAAAATTTTATTCAATTTAGTTGGAATTAACTTGATTTTATCTAATTTAGCCCACAAAAAAATTATACTTGGAACCGTCAAATTTTGAGAGACTTGGAAGCTAGGGTACTTACCGATTTTAGTCGAAATCTAAAAAAAATTTATTTGTAGAATTAAAATTTTATTCAATTTAGGTGGAATTAACTTGATTTTATCGGGTTGTGCAAACAAAAAAATTATACTTGGAACAGTCAAGTTTTGAGAAATTTGGAAGGTAGGGTACTTACCGATTTTAGTCGAATTCTCAAAAAATTTTATTTGTAGAATTATAATTTTATTCAATTTAGTTGGAATTAACTTGATTTTATCTGATTATGGCAACAAAAAAATTTTACTTGGAACAGTCAAATTTTGAGAAATTTGGAAAAGTCAAATTTTGAGAAATTTGGAAAAGTCAAATTTTGAGAAATTTGGAAAAGTCAAATTTTGAGAAATTTGGAAGGTGGGGTACTTACCGATTTTAGCCGAATTCTCAAAAAATTTTATTTGTAGAATTAAAATTTTATTCAATTTAGTTGGAATTAACTTGATTTTATCTGATTATGCCAACAAAAAAATTATACTTGGAACAGTCAAATTTTGAGAAATTTGGAAGAGTCAAATTTTGAGAAATTTGGAAGGTAGGGTACTTACCGGTTTTAATCGAATTCTCAAAAAATTTTATTTGTAGAATTAAAATTTTATTCAATTTAGTTGGCATTAACTTGATTTTATCTGATTATGCCAACAAAAAAATTATACTTGGAACAGTCAAATTTTGAGAATTTGGAAGGTGGGGTACTTACGGATTTTAGTCGAATTCTCAAAAAATTTTATTTGTAGAATTAAAATTTTATTCAATTTAGTTGGAATTAACTTGATTTTATCTGATTATGCCAACAAAAAAATTATACTTGGAACAGTCAAATTTTGAGAAATTTGGAAGAGTCAAATTTTGAGAAATTTGGAAGGTAGGGTACTTACCGGTTTTAATCGAATTCTCAAAAAATTTTATTTGTAGAATTAAAATTTTATTCAATTTAGTTGGCATTAACTTGATTTTATCTGATTATGCCAACAAAAAAATTATACTTGGAACAGTCAAATTTGGAGAAATTTGGAAGGTAGGGTACCTACCGATTTTAGTCGAATTCTCAAAAAATTTTATTGGTAGAATTAAAATTTTATTCAATTTAGTTGGAATTAACTTGATTTTATCTAATTTAGCCCACAAAAAAATTATACTTGGAACCGTCAAATTTTGAGAGACTTGGAAGCTAGGGTACTTACCGATTTTAGTCGAAATCTAAAAAAAATTTATTTGTAGAATTAAAATTTTATTCAATTTAGGTGGAATTAACTTGATTTTATCGGGTTGTGCAAACAAAAAAATTATACTTGGAACAGTCAAATTTTGAGAAATTTGGAAGGTAGGGTACTTACCGGTTTTAATCGAATTCTCAAAAAATTTTATTTGTAGAATTAAAATTTTATTCAATTTAGTTGGAATTAACTTGATTTTATCTGATTATGCCAACAAAAAAATTATACTTGGAACAGTCAAATTTTGAGAAATTTGGAAGAGGCAAATTTTGAGAAATTTGGAAGAGTCAAATTTTGAGAAATTTGGAAGGTAGGGTACTTACCGGTTTTAATCGAATTCTCAAAAAATTATATTTGTAGAATTAAAATTTTATTCAATTTAGTTGGTATTAACTTGATTTTATCTGATTATGCCAACAAAAAAATTATACTTGGAACAGTCAAATTTTGAGAAAGTTGGAAGGTAGGGTACTTACCGATTTTAGTCGAATTCTTAAAAAAATTTATTTGTAGAATTATAATTTTATTCAATTTAGTTGGAATTAACTTGATTTTATCTGATTATGCCAACAAAAAAATTATACTTGGAACAGTCCAATTTTGAGAAATTTGGAAGGGTCAAATTTTGAGAAATTTGGAAGGTGGGGTACTTACCGATTTTAGTCGAATTCTCAAAAAATTTTATTTGTAGAATTAAAATTTTAATCAATTTAGTTGAAATTAACTTGATTTTATCGGGTTGTGCAAACAAAAAAATTATACTTGGAACAGTCAAATTTTGAGAAATTTGGAAAGTAGGGTACTTACCGGTTTTAATCGAATTCTCAAAAAATTTTATTTGTAGAATTAAAATTTTATTCAATTTAGTTGGAATTAACTTGATTTTATCTAATTATGCAAACAAAAAAATTATACTTGGAACAGTCAAATTTTGAGAAATTTGGAAGATAGGGTACTTACCGATTTTAGTCGAATTCTCAAAAAATTTTATTTGTAGAATTAAAATTTTATTCAATTTAGTTGGAATTAACTTGATTTTATCTGATTATGCCAACAAAAAAATTATACTTGGAACAGTCAAATTTTGAGAAATTTGGAAGAGTCAAATTTTGAGAAATTTGGAAGGTTGGGTACTTACCGGTTTCAATCGAATTCTCAAAAAATTTTATTTGTACAATTAAAATTTTATTCAATTTAGTTGGAATTAACTTGATTTTATCTAATTATGCAAATAAAAAAATTATACTTGGAAGAGTCAAGTTTTGAGAAATTTGGAAGGTAGGGTACTTACCGATTTTAGTCGAATTCTCAAAAAATTTTATTTGTAGAATTAAAATTTTATTCAATATAGTTGGCATTAACTTGATTTTATCTGATTATGCCAACAAAAAAATTATACTTGGAACAGTCAAATTTTGAGAAATTTGGAAGGTAGGGTACTTACCGATTTTAGGCGAATTCTCAAAAAATTTTATTTGTAGAATTAAAATTTTATTCAATTTAGTTGGAATTAACTTGATTTTATCTGATTATGCTAACAAAAAAATTATACTTGGAAGAGTGAAATTTTGAGAAATTTGGAAGGTAGGGTACTTACCGGTTTTAATCGAATTCTCAAAAAATTTTATTTGTAGAATTAAAATTTTATTCAATTTAGTTGGAATTAACTTGATTTTATCTGATTATGCCAACATAAAAATTATACTTGGAACAGTCAAATTTTGAGAAATTTGGAAGAGTCAAATTTTGAGAAATTTGGAAGAGTCAAATTTTGAGAAATTTGGAAGAGTCAAATTTTGAGAAATTTGGAAGATAGGGTACTTACCGGTTTTAATCGAATTCTCAAAAAATTTTATTTGTAGAATTAAAATTTTATTCAATTTAGTTGGAATTAACTTGATTTTATCTGATTATGCCAACAAAAAAATTATACTTGGAACAGTCAAATTTTGAGAAATTTGGAAGGTAGGGTACTTACCGATTTTAGTCGAATTCTAAAAAAAATTTATTCGTAGAATTAAAATTTTATTCAATTTAATTGGAATTAACTTGATTTTATCTGATTATACAAACAAAAAAATTATACTTGGAAGAGTCAAATTTTGAGAAATTTGGAAGGTGGGGTACTTACCGATTTTAGTCGAATTCTCAAAAAATTTTATTGGTAGAATTAAAATTTTATTCAATTTAGTTGGAATTAACTTGATTTTATCTAATTTAGCCCACAAAAAAATTATACTTGGAACCGTCAAATTTTGAGAGACTTGGAAGCTAGGGTACTTACCGATTTTAGTCGAAATCTAAAAAAAATTTATTTGTAGAATTAAAATTTTATTCAATTTAGGTGGAATTAACTTGATTTTATCGGGTTGTGCAAACAAAAAAATTATACTTGGAACAGTCAAGTTTTGAGAAATTTGGAAGGTAGGGTACTTACCGATTTTAGTCGAATTCTCAAAAAATTTTATTTGTAGAATTATAATTTTATTCAATTTAGTTGGAATTAACTTGATTTTATCTGATTATGGCAACAAAAAAATTTTACTTGGAACAGTCAAATTTTGAGAAATTTGGAAAAGTCAAATTTTGAGAAATTTGGAAAAGTCAAATTTTGAGAAATTTGGAAAAGTCAAATTTTGAGAAATTTGGAAGGTGGGGTACTTACCGGTTTTAATCGAATTCTCAAAAAATTTTATTTGTAGAATTAAAATTTTATTCAATTTAGTTGGCATTAACTTGATTTTATCTGATTATGCCAACAAAAAAATTATACTTGGAACAGTCAAATTTGGAGAAATTTGGAAGGTAGGGTACCTACCGATTTTAGTCGAATTCTCAAAAAATTTTATTGGTAGAATTAAAATTTTATTCAATTTAGTTGGAATTAACTTGATTTTATCTAATTTAGCCCACAAAAAAATTATACTTGGAACCGTCAAATTTTGAGAGACTTGGAAGCTAGGGTACTTACCGATTTTAGTCGAAATCTAAAAAAAATTTATTTGTAGAATTATAATTTTATTCAATTTAGTTGGAATTAACTTGATTTTATCTGATTATGGCAACAAAAAAATTTTACTTGGAACAGTCAAATTTTGAAAAATTTGGAAATGTCAAATTTTGAGAAATTTGGAAAAGTCAAATTTTGAGAAATTTGGAAAAGTCAAATTTTGAGAAATTTGGAAGGTGGGGTACTTACCGATTTTAGTCGAATTCTCAAAAAATTTTATTTGTAGAATTAAAATTTTTTTCAATTTAGTTGGAATTAACTTGATTTTATCTGATTATGCCAACAAAAAAATTATACTTGGAACAGTCAAATTTTGAGAAATTTGGAAGAGTCAAATTTTGAGAAATTTGGAAGGTAGGGTACTTACCGGTTTTAATCGAATTCTCAAAAAATTTTATTTGTAGAATTAAAATTTTATTCAGTTTAGTTGGCATTAACTTGATTTTATCTGATTATGCCAACAAAAAAATTATACTTGGAACAGTCCAATTTGGAGAAATTTGGAAGGTAGGGTACTTACCGATTTTAGGCGAATTCTCAAAAAATTTTATTTGTAGAATTAAAATTTTATTCAATTTAGTTGGAATTAACTTGATTTTATCTGATTATGCCAACAAAAAAAGTATACTTGGAAGAGTGAAATTTTGAGAAATTTGGAAGGTAGGGTACTTACCGGATTTAATCGAATTCTCAAAAAATTTTATTTGTAGAATTAAAATTTTATTCAATTTAGTTGGCATTAACTTGATTTTATCTGATTATGCCAACAAAAAAATTATACTTGGAAGAGTGAAATTTTGAGAAATTTGGAAGAGGCAAATTTTGAGAAATTTGGAAGAGTCAAATTTTGAGAAATTTGGAAGATAGGGTACTTACCGGTTTTAATCGAATTCTCAAAAAATTTTATTTGTAGAATTAAAATTTTATTCAATTTAGTTGGAATTAACTTGATTTTATCTGATTATGCCAACAAAAAAATTATACTTGGAAGAGTGAAATTTTGAGAAATTTGGAAGGTAGGGTACTTACCGGTTTTAATCGAAATCTAAAAAAAATTTATTTGTATAATTAAAATTTTATTCAATTTAGGTGGAATTAACTTGATTTTATCTGATTATGCCAACAAAAAAATTATACTTGGAACAGTCAAATTTTGAGAAAGTTGGAAGGTAGGGTACTTACCGATTTTAGTCGAATTCTAAAAAAAATTTATTTGTAGAATTAAAATTTTATTCAATTTAATTGGAATTAACTTGATTTTATCTGATTATGCCAACAAAAAAATTATACTTGGAACAGTCCAATTTTGAGAAATTTGGAAGAGTCAAATTTTGAGAAATTTGGAAGTTGGGGTACTTACCGAATTAGTCGAATTCTCAAAAAAAATTATTTGTAGAATTATAATTTTATTCAATTTAGTTGGAATTAACTTGATTTTATCTGATTATGCCAACAAAAAAATTATACTTGGAACAGTCCAATTTTGAGAAATTTGGAAGGGTCAAATTTTGAGAAATTTGGAAGGTGGGGTACTTACCGATTTTAGTCGAATTCTCAAAAAATTTTATTTGTAGAATTAAAATTTTATTCAATTTAGTTGAAATTAACTTGATTTTATCGGGTTGTGCAAACAAAAAAATTATACTTGGAACAGTCAAATTTTGAGAAATTTCGAAAGTAGGGTAATTACCGGTTTTAATCGAATTCTCAAAAAATTTTATTTGTAGAATTAAAATTTTATTCAATTTAGTGGAATTAACTTGATTTTATCTAATTATGCCAACAAAAAAATTATACTTGGAACAGTCCAATTTGGAGAAATTTGGAAGGTAGGGTACTTACCGATTTTAGGCGAATTCTCAAAAAATTTTATTTGTAGAATTAAAATTTTATTCAATTTAGTTGGAATTAACTTGATTTTATCTGATTATGCCAACATAAAAATTATACTTGGAACAGTCAAATTTTGAGAAATTTGGAAGAGTCAAATTTTGAGAAATTTGGAAGAGTCAAATTTTGAGAAATTTGGAAGATAGGGTACTTACCGGTTTTAATCGAATTCTCAAAAAATTTTATTTGTAGAATTAAAATTTTATTCAATTTAGTTGGAATTAACTTGATTTTATCTGATTATGCCAACAAAAAAATTATACTTGGAACAGTCCAATTTTGAGAAATTTGGAAGGGTCAAATTTTGAGAAATTTGGAAGGTGGGGTACTTACCGATTTTAGTCGAATTCTCAAAAAATTTTATTTGTAGAATTAAAATTTTATTCAATTTAGTTGAAATTAACTTGATTTTATCGGGTTGTGCAAACAAAAAAATTATACTTGGAACAGTCAAATTTTGAGAAATTTGGAAAGTAGGGTAATTACCGGTTTTAATCGAATTCTCAAAAAATTTTATTTGTAGAATTAAAATTTTATTCAATTTAGTGGAATTAACTTGATTTTATCTAATTATGCAAACAAAAAAATTATACTTGGAAGAGTCAAATTTTGAGAAATTTGGAAGGTAGGGTACTTACCGATTTTAGTCGAATTCTCAAAAAATTTTAATTGTAGAATTAAAATTTTATTCAATTTAGTTGGAATTAACTTGATTTTATCTGATTATGCCAACAAAAAAATTATACTTGGAACAGTCAAATTTTGAGAAATTTGGAAGAGTCAAATTTTGAGAAATTTGGAAGGTGGGGTACTTACCGATTTTAGTCGAATTCTCAAAAAATTTTTTTGGTAGAATTAAAATTTTATTCAATTTAGTTGGAATTAACTTGATTTTATCTGATTTAGCCCACAAAAAAATTATACTTGGAACCGTCAAATTTTGAGAGACTTGGAAGCTAGGGTACTTACCGATTTTAGTCGAATTCTCAAAAAATTTTATTTGTAGAATTAAAATTTTATTCAATTTAGTTGGAATTAACTTGATTTTATCTAATTATGCAAACAAAAAAATTATACTTGGAAGAGTCAAATTTTGAGAAATTTGGAAGGTAGGGTACTTACCGATTTTAGGCGAATTCTCAAAAAATTTTATTTGTAGAATTAAAATTTTATTCAATTTTAGTTGAAATTAACTTGATTTTATCGGGTTGTGCACACAAAAAAATTATACTTGGAACAGTCAAATTTTGAGAAATTTGGAAGGTAGGGTACTAACCGATTTTAGTCGAATTCTAAAAAAATTTTATTTGTAGAATTAAAATTTTATTCAATTTAGTTGGAATTAACTTGATTTTATCTGATTATGCCAACATAAAAATTATACTTGGAACAGTGAAATTTTGAGAAATTTGGAAGAGTCAAATTTTGAGAAAATTGGAAGGTTTTACTTACCGGTTTTAATCGAATTCTAAAAAAATTTTATTTGTAGAATTAAAATTTTATTCAATTTAGTTGGAATTAACTTGATTTTATTTAATTATGCAAACAAAAAAATTATATTTGGAAGAGTCCAATTTTGAGAAATTTGGAAGGGTCAAATTTTGAGAAATTTGGAAGGTGGGGTACTTACCGGTTTTAATCGAATTCTCAAAAAATTTTATTTGTAGTATTAAAATTTTATTCAATTTAGTGGAATTAACTTGATTTTATCTAATTATGCAAACAAAAAAATTATACTTGGAAGAGTCAAATTTTGAGAAATTTGGAAGGTAGGGTACTTACCGATTTTAGTCGAATTCTCAAAAAATTTTATTTGTAGAATTAAAATTTTATTCAATTTAGTTGGAATTAACTTGATTTTATCTGATTATGCCAACAAAAAAATTATACTTGGAACAGTCAAATTTTGAGAAATTTGGAAGAGTCAAATTTTGAGAAATTTGGAAGGTAGGGTACTTACCGATTTTAGTCGAATTCTCAAAAAAATTTATTTGTAGAATAATAATTTTATTCAATTTAGTTGGAATTAACTTGATTTTATCTGATTATGCCAACAAAAAAATTATACTTGGAACAGACCAATTTTGAGAAATTTGGAAGGGTCAAATTTTGAGAAATTTGGAAGGTGGGGTACTTACCGATTTTAGTCGAATTCTCAAAAAATTTTATTTGTAGAATTAAAATTTTATTCAATTTAGTTGAAATTAACTTGATTTTATCGGGTTGTGCAAACAAAAAAATTATACTTGGAACAGTCAAATTTTGAGAAATTTGGAAAGTAGGGTAATTACCGGTTTTAATCGAATTCTCAAAAAATTTTATTTGTAGAATTAAAATTTTATTCAATTTAGTGGAATTAACTTGATTTTATCTAATTATGCAAACAAAAAAATTATACTTGGAAGAGTCAAATTTTGAGAAATTTGGAAGGTAGGGTACTTACCGATTTTAGTCGAATTCTCAAAAAATTTTATTTGTAGAATTAAAATTTTATTCAATTTAGTTGGAATTAACTTGATTTTATCTGATTATGCCAACAAAAAAATTATACTTGGAACAGTCAAATTTTGAGAAATTTGGAAGAGTCAAATTTTGAGAAATTTGGAAGGTGGGGTACTTACCGATTTTAGTCGAATTCTCAAAAAATTTTTTTGGTAGAATTAAAATTTTATTCAATTTAGTTGGAATTAACTTGATTTTATCTGATTTAGCCCACAAAAAAATTATACTTGGAACCGTCAAATTTTGAGAGACTTGGAAGCTAGGGTACTTACCGATTTTAGTCGAATTCTCAAAAAATTTTATTTGTAGAATTAAAATTTTATTCAATTTAGTTGGAATTAACTTGATTTTATCTAATTATGCAAACAAAAAAATTATACTTGGAAGAGTCAAATTTTGAGAAATTTGGAAGGTAGGGTACTTACCGATTTTAGGCGAATTCTCAAAAAATTTTATTTGTAGAATTAAAATTTTATTCAATTTTAGTTGAAATTAACTTGATTTTATCGGGTTGTGCACACAAAAAAATTATACTTGGAACAGTCAAATTTTGAGAAATTTGGAAGGTAGGGTACTAACCGATTTTAGTCGAATTCTAAAAAAATTTTATTTGTAGAATTAAAATTTTATTCAATTTAGTTGGAATTAACTTGATTTTATCTGATTATGCCAACATAAAAATTATACTTGGAACAGTCAAATTTGGAGAAATTTGGAAGGTAGGGTACCTACCGATTTTAGTCGAATTCTCAAAAAATTTTATTGGTAGAATTAAAATTTTATTCAATTTAGTTGGAATTAACTTGATTTTATCTAATTTAGCCCACAAAAAAATTATACTTGGAACCGTCAAATTTTGAGAGACTTGGAAGCTAGGGTACTTACCGATTTTAGTCGAAATCTAAAAAAAATTTATTTGTAGAATTATAATTTTATTCAATTTAGTTGGAATTAACTTGATTTTATCTGATTATGGCAACAAAAAAATTTTACTTGGAACAGTCAAATTTTGAAAAATTTGGAAATGTCAAATTTTGAGAAATTTGGAAAAGTCAAATTTTGAGAAATTTGGAAAAGTCAAATTTTGAGAAATTTGGAAGGTGGGGTACTTACCGATTTTAGTCGAATTCTCAAAAAATTTTATTTGTAGAATTAAAATTTTTTTCAATTTAGTTGGAATTAACTTGATTTTATCTGATTATGCCAACAAAAAAATTATACTTGGAACAGTCAAATTTTGAGAAATTTGGAAGAGTCAAATTTTGAGAAATTTGGAAGGTAGGGTACTTACCGGTTTTAATCGAATTCTCAAAAAATTTTATTTGTAGAATTAAAATTTTATTCAGTTTAGTTGGCATTAACTTGATTTTATCTGATTATGCCAACAAAAAAATTATACTTGGAACAGTCCAATTTGGAGAAATTTGGAAGGTAGGGTACTTACCGATTTTAGGCGAATTCTCAAAAAATTTTATTTGTAGAATTAAAATTTTATTCAATTTAGTTGGAATTAACTTGATTTTATCTGATTATGCCAACAAAAAAAGTATACTTGGAAGAGTGAAATTTTGAGAAATTTGGAAGGTAGGGTACTTACCGGATTTAATCGAATTCTCAAAAAATTTTATTTGTAGAATTAAAATTTTATTCAATTTAGTTGGCATTAACTTGATTTTATCTGATTATGCCAACAAAAAAATTATACTTGGAAGAGTGAAATTTTGAGAAATTTGGAAGAGGCAAATTTTGAGAAATTTGGAAGAGTCAAATTTTGAGAAATTTGGAAGATAGGGTACTTACCGGTTTTAATCGAATTCTCAAAAAATTTTATTTGTAGAATTAAAATTTTATTCAATTTAGTTGGAATTAACTTGATTTTATCTGATTATGCCAACAAAAAAATTATACTTGGAAGAGTGAAATTTTGAGAAATTTGGAAGGTAGGGTACTTACCGGTTTTAATCGAAATCTAAAAAAAATTTATTTGTATAATTAAAATTTTATTCAATTTAGGTGGAATTAACTTGATTTTATCTGATTATGCCAACAAAAAAATTATACTTGGAACAGTCAAATTTTGAGAAAGTTGGAAGGTAGGGTACTTACCGATTTTAGTCGAATTCTAAAAAAAATTTATTTGTAGAATTAAAATTTTATTCAATTTAATTGGAATTAACTTGATTTTATCTGATTATGCCAACAAAAAAATTATACTTGGAACAGTCCAATTTTGAGAAATTTGGAAGAGTCAAATTTTGAGAAATTTGGAAGTTGGGGTACTTACCGAATTAGTCGAATTCTCAAAAAAAATTATTTGTAGAATTATAATTTTATTCAATTTAGTTGGAATTAACTTGATTTTATCTGATTATGCCAACAAAAAAATTATACTTGGAACAGTCCAATTTTGAGAAATTTGGAAGGGTCAAATTTTGAGAAATTTGGAAGGTGGGGTACTTACCGATTTTAGTCGAATTCTCAAAAAATTTTATTTGTAGAATTAAAATTTTATTCAATTTAGTTGAAATTAACTTGATTTTATCGGGTTGTGCAAACAAAAAAATTATACTTGGAACAGTCAAATTTTGAGAAATTTGGAAAGTAGGGTAATTACCGGTTTTAATCGAATTCTCAAAAAATTTTATTTGTAGAATTAAAATTTTATTCAATTTAGTGGAATTAACTTGATTTTATCTAATTATGCAAACAAAAAAATTATACTTGGAAGAGTCAAATTTTGAGAAATTTGGAAGGTAGGGTACTTACCGATTTTAGTCGAATTCTCAAAAAATTTTAATTGTAGAATTAAAATTTTATTCAATTTAGTTGGAATTAACTTGATTTTATCTGATTATGCCAACAAAAAAATTATACTTGGAACAGTCAAATTTTGAGAAATTTGGAAGAGTCAAATTTTGAGAAATTTGGAAGGTGGGGTACTTACCGATTTTAGTCGAATTCTCAAAAAATTTTTTTGGTAGAATTAAAATTTTATTCAATTTAGTTGGAATTAACTTGATTTTATCTGATTTAGCCCACAAAAAAATTATACTTGGAACCGTCAAATTTTGAGAGACTTGGAAGCTAGGGTACTTACCGATTTTAGTCGAATTCTCAAAAAATTTTATTTGTAGAATTAAAATTTTATTCAATTTAGTTGGAATTAACTTGATTTTATCTAATTATGCAAACAAAAAAATTATACTTGGAAGAGTCAAATTTTGAGAAATTTGGAAGGTAGGGTACTTACCGATTTTAGGCGAATTCTCAAAAAATTTTATTTGTAGAATTAAAATTTTATTCAATTTTAGTTGAAATTAACTTGATTTTATCGGGTTGTGCACACAAAAAAATTATACTTGGAACAGTCAAATTTTGAGAAATTTGGAAGGTAGGGTACTAACCGATTTTAGTCGAATTCTAAAAAAATTTTATTTGTAGAATTAAAATTTTATTCAATTTAGTTGGAATTAACTTGATTTTATCTGATTATGCCAACATAAAAATTATACTTGGAACAGTGAAATTTTGAGAAATTTGGAAGAGTCAAATTTTGAGAAAATTGGAAGGTTTTACTTACCGGTTTTAATCGAATTCTAAAAAAATTTTATTTGTAGAATTAAAATTTTATTCAATTTAGTTGGAATTAACTTGATTTTATTTAATTATGCAAACAAAAAAATTATATTTGGAAGAGTCCAATTTTGAGAAATTTGGAAGGGTCAAATTTTGAGAAATTTGGAAGGTGGGGTACTTACCGGTTTTAATCGAATTCTCAAAAAATTTTATTTGTAGAATTAAAATTTTATTCAATTTAGTGGAATTAACTTGATTTTATCTAATTATGCAAACAAAAAAATTATACTTGGAAGAGTCAAATTTTGAGAAATTTGGAAGGTAGGGTACTTACCGATTTTAGTCGAATTCTCAAAAAATTTTATTTGTAGAATTAAAATTTTATTCAATTTAGTTGGAATTAACTTGATTTTATCTGATTATGCCAACAAAAAAATTATACTTGGAACAGTCAAATTTTGAGAAATTTGGAAGGTAGGGTACTTACCGATTTTAGTCGAATTCTCAAAAAAATTTATTTGTAGAATAATAATTTTATTCAATTTAGTTGGAATTAACTTGATTTTATCTGATTATGCCAACAAAAAAATTATACTTGGAACAGACCAATTTTGAGAAATTTGGAAGGGTCAAATTTTGAGAAATTTGGAAGGTGGGGTACTTACCGATTTTAGTCGAATTCTCAAAAAATTTTATTTGTAGAATTAAAATTTTATTCAATTTAGTTGAAATTAACTTGATTTTATCGGGTTGTGCAAACAAAAAAATTATACTTGGAACAGTCAAATTTTGAGAAATTTGGAAAGTAGGGTAATTACCGGTTTTAATCGAATTCTCAAAAAATTTTATTTGTAGAATTAAAATTTTATTCAATTTAGTGGAATTAACTTGATTTTATCTAATTATGCAAACAAAAAAATTATACTTGGAAGAGTCAAATTTTGAGAAATTTGGAAGGTAGGGTACTTACCGATTTTAGTCGAATTCTCAAAAAATTTTATTTGTAGAATTAAAATTTTATTCAATTTAGTTGGAATTAACTTGATTTTATCTGATTATGCCAACAAAAAAATTATACTTGGAACAGTCAAATTTTGAGAAATTTGGAAGAGTCAAATTTTGAGAAATTTGGAAGGTGGGGTACTTACCGATTTTAGTCGAATTCTCAAAAAATTTTTTTGGTAGAATTAAAATTTTATTCAATTTAGTTGGAATTAACTTGATTTTATCTGATTTAGCCCACAAAAAAATTATACTTGGAACCGTCAAATTTTGAGAGACTTGGAAGCTAGGGTACTTACCGATTTTAGTCGAATTCTCAAAAAATTTTATTTGTAGAATTAAAATTTTATTCAATTTAGTTGGAATTAACTTGATTTTATCTAATTATGCAAACAAAAAAATTATACTTGGAAGAGTCAAATTTTGAGAAATTTGGAAGGTAGGGTACTTACCGATTTTAGGCGAATTCTCAAAAAATTTTATTTGTAGAATTAAAATTTTATTCAATTTTAGTTGAAATTAACTTGATTTTATCGGGTTGTGCACACAAAAAAATTATACTTGGAACAGTCAAATTTTGAGAAATTTGGAAGGTAGGGTACTAACCGATTTTAGTCGAATTCTAAAAAAATTTTATTTGTAGAATTAAAATTTTATTCAATTTAGTTGGAATTAACTTGATTTTATCTGATTATGCCAACATAAAAATTATACTTGGAACAGTGAAATTTTGAGAAATTTGGAAGAGTCAAATTTTGAGAAAATTGGAAGGTTTTACTTACCGGTTTTAATCGAATTCTCAAAAAATTTTATTTGTAGAATTAAAATTTTATTCAATTTAGTTGGAATTAACTTGATTTTATTTAATTATGCAAACAAAAAAATTATATTTGGAAGAGTCCAATTTTGAGAAATTTGGAAGGGTCAAATTTTGAGAAATTTGGAAGGGTCAAATTTTGAGAAATTTGGAAGGTGGGGTACTTACCGGTTTTAATCGAATTCTCAAAAAATTTTATTTGTAGAATTAAAATTTTATTCAATTTAGTGGAATTAACTTGATTTTATCTAATTATGCAAACAAAAAAATTATACTTGGAAGAGTCAAATTTTGAGAAATTTGGAAGGTAGGGTACTTACCGATTTTAGTCGAATTCTCAAAAAATTTTATTTGTAGAATTAAAATTTTATTCAATTTAGTTGGAATTAACTTGATTTTATCTGATTATGCCAACAAAAAAATTATACTTGGAACAGTCAAATTTTGAGAAATTTGGAAGAGTCAAATTTTGAGAAATTTGGAAGGTAGGGTACTTACCGATTTTAGTCGAATTCTCAAAAAAATTTATTTGTAGAATAATAATTTTATTCAATTTAGTTGGAATTAACTTGATTTTATCTGATTATGCCAACAAAAAAATTATACTTGGAACAGACCAATTTTGAGAAATTTGGAAGGGTCAATTTTTGAGAAATTTGGAAGGTGGGGTACTTACCGATTTTAGTCGAATTCTCAAAAAATTTTATTTGTAGAATTAAAATTTTATTCAATTTAGTTGAAATTAACTTGATTTTATCGGGTTGTGCAAACAAAAAAATTATACTTGGAACAGTCAAATTTTGAGAAATTTGGAAAGTAGGGTAATTACCGGTTTTAATCGAATTCTCAAAAAATTTTATTTGTAGAATTAAAATTTTATTCAATTTAGTGGAATTAACTTGATTTTATCTAATTATGCAAACAAAAAAATTATACTTGGAAGAGTCAAATTTTGAGAAATTTGGAAGGTAGGGTACTTACCGATTTTAGTCGAATTCTCAAAAAATTTTATTTGTAGAATTAAAATTTTATTCAATTTAGTTGGAATTAACTTGATTTTATCTGATTATGCCAACAAAAAAATTATACTTGGAACAGTCAAATTTTGAGAATTTTGGAAGAGTCAAATTTTGAGAAATTTGGAAGGTAGGGTACTTACCGGTTTTAATCGAATTCTCAAAAAATTTTATTTGTACAATTAAAATTTTATTCAATTTAGTTGGAATTAACTTGATTTTATCTAATTATGCAAATAAAAAAATTATACTTGGAAGAGTCAAATTGTGAGAAATTTGGAAGGTAGGGTACTTACCGATTTTAGTCGAATTCTCAAAAAATTTTATTTGTAGAATTAAAATTTTATTAAATTTAGTTGAAATTAACTTGATTTTATCTGATTATGCCAACATAAAAATTATACTTGGAACAGTGAAATTTTGAGAAATTTGGAAGAGTCAAATTTTGAGAAATTTGGAAGAGTCAAATTTTGAGAAATTTGGAAGAGTCAAATTTTGAGAAATTTGGAAGGTTTTACTTACCGGTTTTAATCGAATTCTCAAAAAATTTTATTTGTAGAATTAAAATTTTATTCAATTTAGTTGGAATTAACTTGATTTTATCTAATTATGCAAACAAAAAAATTATACTTGGAAGAGTCAAATTTTGAGAAATTTGGAAGGTAGGGTACTTACCGATTTTAGTCGAATTCTCAAAAAATTTTATTTGTAGAATTAAAATTTTATTCAATTTAGTTGGAATTAACTTGATTTTATCTGATTATGCCAACAAAAAAATTATACTTGTGTTTGGGAATGAGTAGTTCTTTGCGCCGCCGCACTCTCGATCACCGCAGCACCTCCTGGGCAGCGGAAGTCGCGGTCGATCCGCGATCGAACAACCAATCAGCGTCCGTCTTGTCGATCGACGCTCGAGAATGTTCGAGAAGACGCCGCGGCGGAAATGCGCATCCATCTTCTTTTCTCTCTGTTCAGAACCGTGCACAAAGAACAACGTATCTTGCTCATTGTTTAAACAGTTTTGCTCAACAAGCAATTGTAGTGTTCACATTGTTCTCAAGTTAATCTGTAGGCTCAACACGGTGTTCACGACACAATTCGGGTGTAGTTTCAGTAGATTGTGCATTCGAAATTGTGCGTGTTCTCGCGTCCACGCGGTTAACCGGTGGTTATTGTACGATAAAGTGTACGGGGGCTCATCCTCCATCTTCATCGTGTGCACAACGGCTTGTCCGTTGGCAGACGTTTTTAAATAAAGACCTCACATTCCTTTGTGCAACTCAGTGTTTTAGTGCCAATCGCCGATCCTAACCTATCCAGCAACCTAGTGCTCAACCTAACCTCACATTTTTACAGTTTGGTCCTTCGAGCCGGATCGGTGATTGTGCACCACAGTGCTGTGAAGTTCTGTGTTAGAAGGCTCACAAGCTCACCTCCAGTGCACTCCAATGGCGGACCAAGAAGAACAAAAGGTCATCAAGTCGGCGGGCTCATCAAGGGCGCCCTCCCCAACATCGATGGTGCTTACGATCCCCACCGAGGCTCTGGGGTCGAGTGGGGAAAAAAGGCCACCGAGGGCAACATCACCAACAACGTTGCCCTCACAGCTCGTCATCAAGGCCAAAACGCAAATCGGCCGCTTTGACTCGCTTCAGGCCTTGCAGATGCACATGCCGTCACAAGCTCACACTACATCCCTCGACGAGGTGGAGCTAATTGCAGCCCACGTGAAGGAGCTGCATCTTGCCTTCACCCGTGAACATGCACACAGCATCCAAGCCGTGGCCGAAGGCTCAACCACCTGCGTCGCCCTACAGCTACCCTTGCGATTATTAAATTGCTGTGGCAGGCACCGCACCGAAGACTGCAACTCAACGCGTCGGTGCAAAACTTGTGCAGCTAACCATCATACGATGCTGCACCTCACAAAGCCGTCTGCTCACACCACTGCCTTTGCAAAACCTCAAGCAGTAGAGGGAGCTTCATCTAACAGCTCAACCCATTGAGAAGTCGGTGCAGTCGTCAATCCACCATCAATCACACAACAGCGCACAACGCAGACTCACACAGCATGCTCAACAGAACGAAGGAGGCTCAACCAATCATCGCCAGTGCTCACACCCTACTGTTCAGTCACCTTGTTGGCAACAGCCAACGCCCAGCTGATCACTTCAGTGTCATCTTCGCCGGTAAGGTTATTGATAGATTCAGGCTCGGAACTGACATTTGTCACAGAAGAGCTCATCAACCGGCTTAGAATTCAACGCATCCACGCATCCATCACGATCACTGGCATTGGGGGTAACACATCAATTCAAACCAGAGGAGTCGCACTACTAACTCTGCGCTCCAACTACGATATGTCAACAGTGCACTTTCAAGCACACGTTCTGCGACCACTGACGTCAAGTTTACCATCGGTGGAACCGCCACGTCAAGAATGGCCGCATTTGAATGGCCTTCCGCTGGCCGATCCAGACTTTCTTAAATCAAGACCGATAGACATAGTGATTGGCGCAGACGTGTATGGACAAGTGATCAAGCCCACCCTCAAGAAGGGTGATTCTTCAATGCCAATTGGACAGCTGTCCATTTTTGGGTGGCTCATTCTTGGACCAGTTACAGTGGACCGGCGCACGGTCACAGCACACCACTCTGCAGTCGTGCAGCATGTCGACAACTCCTTACAAGACATGCTGACACGATTTTGGATTCAAGAAGAGCTCCCAACAGATACACCCATGAAGCTCACACCTGAAGAACAAGAATGTGAGGATCACTTTCGAGCGACACACACTCGTGATTCTACAGGACGATACACAGTGCGCATCCCTCTGAAGGAGACTCCGAAGCTGCTGGGTAATTCTTATCAAGCAGCTCACGCTTGCTTGAAGCGTATGCTCGTCAAACTCAATAGGAACGACGAGTATCGCAACCTCTATCAAGGCTTCATGCAAGAGTACGAGGAGCTCCGTCACATGGTAAGAGCACCATCCCTTTCACCTAACACTCACTCTGTGTTTTATCTTCCATATCATGGAGTATTGAAGCCTGACAGCCAGACGACAAAATTGAGAGTCGTCTTCAATGGATCAAGCCCTACTTCAACTGGGTATTCTGTCAACGATTTGATGCATACGGGTGCAAATCTACTCCTCAATATCACCGACGTGCTGCTATGGATACGCCAGCACAAGTACATTTTTGCCACAGACGTGACAAAAATGTATCGTCAAGTCAAGATTCACGAGGATGATCAAGATCTTCAAAGGATACTGTGGATCGATGACGATTCGAAGGAGGTGCCCTACAAGCTCACAACGGTCACCTATGGGACCAAGGCTGCTCCATTTTTGGCTGTCAGAGCTTTACTCCAATTGGTGGAAGACGAAGGTCATCGCTTTCCTCTGGCGGTGCCATCAATCACGCATGCCAGATACGTTGATGACATCTTTGGAGGTGCAGACACAGGTGATATGCTCATTACAATTGCTCACCAATTAAAAGATCTGTGCAACGCGGGAGGGTTTCCACTAGCCAAATGGCATTCAACTTTTCCTCCGTTGCTTGATGCAATTTCTCAAACCCAAGGAGCCCAAGGCTCAATTATATCACTCGACGACTGCAATACCAAAATTCTCGGACTTCAATGGAATGTGATCAACGATGAATTTTCTTTCACTTCAAAACCAAGCTCAAATTCACGGCTCACCAAACGCCTCATCTTATCAGAAGTAGCACAAATATTTGATCCATTAGGTTTTCTAGCGCCGGTCATAATTCGAGCAAAAACACTATTGCAAGAGTTGTGGCTACACAAGCTCAACTGGGATGATCCACTGCCTTCCCAAGTAACGTCACAATGGCTCATCATCAGAGAAGATTTAACAAGCTTGCGCAAGCTATCATGTCCAAGGTGGTTCAACACCTTCAGTAACTCTACAGTGGAACTACACGGCTTTTCTGATGCCTCACAACTCGCCATGGCAGCGGTAATTTACATTACCGTATCATCACCGTCCACAACTCACAAGGTCGCGACATTGGTGTGCTCCAAAACTAAGGTAGCACCACTAAAGAAGCTCACAATCCCGAGACTCGAGCTTACTGCAGCATTGATGCTGGCGAAGCTCACCAACTATGTTCAAGCAACGCTCAAGCTCAACATTGCTACAACATATCTGTGGACGGACTCACAAGTGACACTAACCTGGATCAAAACACACGCATCACGCTGGAAGGACTACGTAAGGAATCGTGTGTCTCAAATTCAAGAGATCACCCAAGGCGCACATTGGAGACACGTTCCAGGGACTTCAAACCCAGCGGATTGCGCATCAAGAGGCTTATCAACATCGCAGCTTGAACATCATAAGCTTTGGTGGACGGGACCACCATGGCTTGCGCAACCCAGTGAAACATGGCCATCACAACCAATGCTAGACGAAGACTTGAGTGCACTAGAGGCTCGTCCAGGCATTTCAAAGCTGCTCAATATTCAAAAGATTGAATATCACTGGGACCTCATCTACAAATATTCATCTCTTAACAAACTCATTCGCATCACATCAGTTTGTTCCAGATTTGTTTCAAGGTTGAAGAAGGCTCCAGTCACGCTGCCGCTCTTCACCTTATCGCCCATCGATATAGAATGGGCCAGGATCTTCTGGATCAAAGCAACGCAGGCGCTTTATTTCTCCAGCGAGATGAAGATGCTCAGCTCAGGCTCAACCCTACCAGCTGCTCATGTCTTCAATCGACTCACCGCATTCATCGATGAGAATGGAGTCATTAGAGTTGGAGGCAGACTCAACAATGTTTGCACGAGCTACGAAAGTAAGCATCCTGCAATCTTACCTCGTCACTCACATCTGTCTAAATTGATTATAGACCATGCGCATCGACAAACTCTTCATGGAAGGACCCAGCTCACCCTTGCCCAGATTCGACAAAACTACTGGATCATTGGAGGGCGAGCGCCAGTAAAATCTCACATCCTGCGGTGTGTTGTGTGTGCTCGACAAAGGGGGATCCGTGCCCATCAACTGATGGGCCAACTACCTCTTTCGAGAGTTACACCCTCACGACCGTTCAACAATACTGGCACCGATTATGCGGGTCCAATCACACTGAAGACGTGGAGAGGAAGAGGTGCCAAGACACAAAAGGGCTGGATCTGTGTCTTTGTGTGCCTCACCACATCAGCTGTTCACCTAGAACTGGTGACAGATTATACAACAGAAGGGTTCATCGCCACCTACAGGAGATTTGTCTCCAGGAGAGGGATTCCTCTCACTCTTCACTCTGATTGCGGAACCAACTACGTTGGAGCTGACACCGTCCTCAAGAGAATGTTCACCCAGGGGACTGTGGCGCATCAACGCTTGAACCAGCTGTTCGTCAATGACAAGACAGAATGGCACTTCAACCCACCAGCCGCACCACACATGGGAGGCAAGTGGGAAGCGGTCGTGAAGTCAGTCAAACACCATCTCCGGCGCACAGTCAGTGAGACGGTGCTCACATACGAGGAGTTCAGCACACTTCTCACACAAATAGAAGCAATGCTCAACTCACGACCGCTCGAGCCCCTCAGTGATGACCCAGATGACATCACAGCACTTACACCAGCGCACTTTCTTGTTGGACAACCACTTTCAGCTCTTCCGGAACCGTCTGTGGAGAATTCATCAGTTCTGCCATCAGCCAGATGGCAGTTCATTCAAAAGAAGACGCAACAATTCTGGACTCAGTGGTCATCCCACTATTTGCAGAGACAACTATCCGTCACCAAATGGCATCATCCAACCAACGACTTGAAGATCGGATCCCTGGTGCTCATCACAGATGAGCGATTTCCACCAAGCAAGTGGCCACTTGCGAGGGTCATCACCTTGCATCCAGGGAAGGATGGACTCACCCGAGTCGTGACGCTCAAGACCGCCACTACAACACTAATCAGGCCAATTGCAAAATTGGCAATTTTGCCTGTTACAGATTCATCATCAACATCTCCAATCAGCTGTTGATGGCGGGAGCATGTTTGGGAATGAGTAGTTCTTTGCGCCGCCGCACTCTCGATCACCGCAGCACATCCTGGGCAGCGGAAGTCGCGGTCGATCCGCGATCGAACAACCAATCAGCGTCCGTCTTGTCGATCGACGCTCGAGAATGTTCGAGAAGACGCCGCGGCGGAAATGCGCATCCATCTTCTTTTCTCTCTGTTCAGAACCGTGCACAAAGAACAACGTATCTTGCTCATTGTTTAAACAGTTTTGCTCAACAAGCAATTGTAGTGTTCACATTGTTCTCAAGTTAATCTGTAGGCTCAACACGGTGTTCACGACACAATTCGGGTGTAGTTTCAGTAGATTGTGCATTCGAAATTGTGCGTGTTCTCGCGTCCACGCGGTTAACCGGTGGTTATTGTACGATAAAGTGTACGGGGGCTCATCCTCCATCTTCATCGTGTGCACAACGGCTTGTCCGTTGGCAGACGTTTTTAAATAAAGACCTCACATTCCTTTGTGCAACTCAGTGTTTTAGTGCCAATCGCCGATCCTAACCTATCCAGCAACCTAGTGCTCAACCTAACCTCACATTTTCACAACTTGGAACAGTCAAATTTTGAGAAATTTGGAAGAGTCAAATTTTGAGAAATTTGGAAGATTCAAATTTTGAGAAATTTGGAAGGTAGGGTACTTACCGGTTTTAATCGAATTCTCAAAAAATTTTATTTGTAGAATTAAAATTTTATTCAATTTAGTTGGAATTAACTTGATTTTATCTAATTATGCAAACAAAAAAATTATACTTGGATGAGTCAAATTTTGAGAAATTTGGAAGGTAGGGTACTTACCCATTTTAGTCGAATTCTCAAAAAATTGTATATGTAGAATCAAATTTTAATTCAATTTCGTTGAAATTAACTTGATTTTATCTGACTATGCAAACAAAAAAATTATACTTGGAACAGTCAAATTTTGAGAAATTTGGAAGATACGGTACTAACCGATTTTAGTCGAATTCTCAAAAATTTGTATTTGTAGAATTATAATTTTATTCAATTTCGTTGAAATTAACTTGATATTATCTGATTATGCCAACAATAAAATTATTATTGGAACAGTCAAATTTTGAGAATTTTGGAAGACAGGGTACTTACCGATTTTAGTCGAATTCTCAAAAAAACTTTTTTGCCGAATTAAAATTTTATCTGATTATGCAAACAAAAAAATTATACTTGGAACAGTCAAATTTTGAGAAATCTGGAAGATACTTACCAATTTTAGTCGAATGCTCAAAAAATTTTATTTGTAGAATTAAAATTTAATACAATTTCGTTGAAATTAACTTGATTTTATCTGATTATGCCAACAAAAAATTATACTTGGAACAGTCCAATTTTGAGAAATTTGGAAGATACGGTACTTACCGAGTTTAGTCGAATTCTCAAAAAATTTTATTTGTAGAATTAAAATTTCATTCAATTTAGTTGAAATTGCCTTGATTTTATCTGATTATGCAAAGAAAAAAATTATACTTGGAACAGTCCAATTTTGAGAAATTTGGAAGATACGGTACTTACCGATTTTAGTCGAATTCTCAAAAAAAATTTATTTGTAGAATTAAATTTTAATTCAATTTCGTTGAAATTAACTTGATTTTATCTGATTATGCCAACAAAAAAATTATACTTGGAACAGTCAAATTTTGAGAATTTTGGAAGATACGGTACTTACCGCTTTTAGTCGAATTCTCAAAAAATTTTATTTGTAGAAATAAAATTTCATTCAATTTAGTTGAAATTACCTTGATTTTATCTGATTATGCAAACAAAAAAATTATACTTGGAACAGTCAAATTTTGAGAAATCTGGAAGATACTTACCAATTTTAGTCGAATGCTCAAAAAATTATATTTGTAGAATTAAAATTTAATTCAATTTCGTTGAAATTACCTTGATTTTATCTGATTATGCAAACAAAAAAATTATACTTGGAACAGTCAAATTTTGAGAAATTTGGAAGATAGGGTACATACCGATTTTAGTCGAATTCTCAAAAAATTTTATTTGTAGAATCAAATTTTAATTCAATTTCGTTGAAATTAACTTGATTTTATCTGATTTTGCAAACAAAAAAATTATACTTGGAACAGTCAAATTTTGAGAAATTTGGAAGATTCTTACCAATTTTAGTCGAATGCTCAAAAAATTTTATTTGTAGAATTAAAATTTAATTCAATTTCGTTGAAATTAACTTGATTTTATCTGATTATGCAAACCAAAAAATTGTACTTGGAACAGTCAAATTTTGAGAAATTTGGAAGATACGGTACGTACCGATTTTAGTCGAATTCTCAAAAAAAAATTTGGCAGAATTAAAATTTTATTCAATTTAGTTGAAATTAACTTGATTTTATCTGATTATGCAAACAAAAAAATTATACTGGGAACAGTCAAATTTTGAAAAATTTGGAAGATACTTACCAATTTTAGTCGAATGCTCAAAAAATTTTATTTGTAGAATTAAAATTTAATTCAATTTCGTTTAAATTAACTTGATTTTATCTGATTATGCCAACAAAAAAATTATACTTGGAACAGTCAAATTTTGACAAATTTGGAAGAGTCAAATTTTGAGAGATTTGGAAGATAGGGTACTTACAGATTTTAGTCGAATTCTCAAAAAATTTTATTTGTAGAATTAAAATTTCATTCAATTTAGTTGAAATTACCTTGATTTTATCTGATTATGCAAACAAAAAAATTATACTTGGAAGAGTCAAATTTGGGAAAATTTGGAAGATTATGTACTTACAGATTTTAGTCGAATTCTCAAAAAATTTTATTTGTAGAATTAAAATTTAACTCAATTTCGTTGAAATTAACTTGATTTTATCTGATTATGCCAACAATAAAACTATACTTGGAACAGTCAAATTTTGAGATTTTTGGAAGACAGGGTACTTACCGATTTTAGTCGAATTCTCAAAAAAAAATTTTTGCAGAATTAAAATTTAATTCAATTTAGTTGAAATTAACTTGATTTTATCTGATTATGCCAACAATAAAATTATACTTGGAACAGTCAAATTTTGAAAAATTTGGAAGATACTTACCAATTTTAGTCGAATGCTCAAAAAATTTTATTTGTAGAATTAAAATTTAATTCAATTTCGTTTAATTTAACTTGATTTTATCTGATTATGCCAACAAAAAAATTATACTTGGAACAGTCAAATTTTGACAAATTTGGAAGAGTCAAATTTTGAGAAATTTGGAAGATAGGGTACTTACAGATTTTAGTCGAATTCTCAAAAAATTTTATTTGTAGAATTAAAATTTAACTCAATTTCGTTGAAATTAACTTGATTTTATCTGATTATGCCAACAATAAAATTATACTTGGAAAAGTCAAATTTTGAGAAATTTGGAAGACAGGGTACTTACCGATTTTAGTCGAATTCTCAAAAAAATTTTTTGCAGAATTAAAATTTTATTCAATTTAGTTGAAATTAACTTTATTTTATCTGATTATGCCAATGTGACGTCCCACGTCTTTTTCGCGCGCAGTTAATTAAATTCAATCAAAAATCAATCTACAACTCCACTCAAATCCTCCCCAAACCTCAATTCTTACCCCTTCCCAAGGACCTCGACCGCCTTGGCGATGTACCTTAGCGGTCCCCATCTCAAGACGGTCAACCATTAAATCTTCTCCTCCTATTCGCCCAACGCGGCGCAAACTCTTCCCTCCTATCGAATCTAAACAAGTCCCTCGCCCCACAAATCTCTTAAATCGAGACCACGTCTCACACCCTCTACATGACCAAAGAAGTCAAAGCCACTACCACCCCTTTCCTATTAAAACACCCAAAATCCATTCGAGGAGTTGAGCATTTCGAAATCACGTGTATAAAAACCCTGGAAGAAAAACCGCTAGTCCAAATATAGACCAACCTTTGGTCCCTACAAAAACCCCGAAAAGTATCGTGACACATGTTTATAATTAGACCAAGGTGCATACTGCGCACCCCCGTTCATACCGTAAAATATTACATAAACGGATCAAAGTCCATACCGTGCGAACACCCCGCAACCCCTTGTAAAATCATATAAATACAAGGGCTCCGAGACAGAAATTCTATTTCAACGAAATATCCTTCGGCGAAAGGAACCTCTCTTTCGACGAAGTACCTTCGGCGAAAGGACTTACTCTTCACAGTATTATTAAAACTAAATTCACAAATCTTCAATCACCAAGAATTGTAAGAGATTATAATTACCATTTAATACCACTGTATATCACCATCATCCATATCAATTATCCATATTCTCATTGTTTCATATTGTTGCGTATTAACGCTTTTTGTTTTCATATTATATTGTCTTGTTATTATTAATGCTTATTAACGCACACTGCAATCTAATTATATTGCCATATTGACGCTTATTGTTTAAATCATCTTAGCTTATTAACCTATATGATATTTCATGTCCATACTCATATCTTATAACTCATAATCGCTATATAAATGTTATGTTCATCGCCAACCCATTACTATAAATCCTAACAACCCGCACAATAACAGTGCATTACATATTACCAAAAAGCTATTAAGTGAATAAACAGTTTTACTTTGAATCACGCTACGAATTATTGTGTCAATCCTTCGGGTACGAAGATCCCGAAATCCAAACAGGCTGCCGGAACAGCTGATTACGGGCAACGACCGCAGAAAGCATCGCAGTGTTTACTAACTTACTTTCATATAGGTTTCGATTAACCGTATGACTAGTCAAGTTTCGCAGAGTTATTACGTGTGTCTTTTACCATAAAACAACGGTAAATCCTACTACCGAGACAAACTAAAACAAGTGCTCTAACGGATGTCTCCCGGTGTGTATTCGCTCCTAAAACCTCCTTTACCACAAGTGTGTTGGATTTAACATTCACGCCTAAAACCTCCTTTACCACCAGTGTGTTGGATTTAACATTCACGCCTAAAACCTCCTTTACCACCAGTGTGTTGGATTTAACATTCACGCCTAAAACCTCCTTTACCACCAGTGTGTTGGATTTAACATTCACGCCTAAAACCTCCTTTACCACCAGTGTGCTGGATTTAAGATTCGCGCCTGGGCCCCAATTAATTCCCCTATGTCATTCTCCCCAAAGACCTCCACCCGGGACGTGACCCCAACAAAAAAATTATACTTGGAACAGTCAAATTTTGACAAATTTGGAAGAGTCAAATTTTGAGAAATTTGGAAGATAGGGTTCTTACCGATTTTAATCGAATTCTCAAAAAATTTTATTTGTAGAATTAATATTTAATTCAATTTCGTTGAAATTAACTTGATTTTATCTGTTTATGCAAACAAAAAAATTATACTTGGAACAGTCAAATTTTGAGAAATTTGGAAGACAGGGTACTTACCGATTTTAGTCGAATTCTCAAAAAATTTTTTTTGCAGAATTAAAATTTTAGTCAATTTAGTTGAAATTAACTTGATTTTATCTGATTATGCAAACAAAAAAATTATACTTGGGACAGTCAAATTTTGAGAAATCTGGAAGATACTTACCAATTTTAGTCGAATGCTCAAAAAATTTTATTTGTAGAATTAAAATTTAATTCCATTTCGTTGAAATTAACTTGATTTTATCTGATTATGCAAACAAAAAAATTATACTTGGAACAGTCAAATTTTGAGAAATTTGGAAGATATAGCACTTACCGATTTTAGTCGAATTCTCAAAAAAAAATTTTTACAGAATTAAAATTTTATTCAATTTAGTTGAAATTCACTTGATTTTATCTGATTATGCAAACAAAAGTTATACTTGGAACAGTCAAATTTTGAGAAATTTGGTAGATACGGTACTTACCGATTTTAGTCGAATTCTCAAAAAATTTTATTTGTAGAATTAAAATTTCATTCAATTTCGTTGAAATTAACTTGATTTTATCTGATTAGGCAAACAAAACAATTATACTTGGAACAGTCAAATTTTGAGAAATCTGGAAGATACGGTACTTACCGATTTTAGTCGAATTCTCAAAAAATTTTATTTGTAGAATTAAAATTTAACTCAATTTCGTTGAAATTAACTTGATTTTATCTGATTAGGCAAACAAAACAATTATACTTGGAAGAGTCAAATTTTGAGAAATTTGGAAGATAGGGTACTTACCGATGTTAGTCGAATTCTCAAAAAATTGTACTTGTAGAATTAAAATTTTATTCAATTTCGTTGAAATTAACTTGATTTTATCTGATTATGCCAACAATAAAATTATACTTGGAAAAGTCAAATTTTGAGAAATTTGGAAGACAGGGTACTTACCGATTTTAGTCGAATTCTCAAAAAATTGTACTTGTAGAATTAAAATTTTATTCAATTTCATTGAAATTAACTTGATTTTATCTGATTATGCCAACAATAAAATTATACTTGGAAAAGTCAAATTTTGAGAAATTTGGAAGACAGGGTACTTACCGATTTTAGTCGAATTCTCAAAAAAAATTTTTGCAGAATTAAAATTTTATTCAATTTAGTTGAAATTAACTTGATTTTATCTGATTATGCCAACAATAAAATTATACTTGGAAAAGTCAAATTTTGAGAAATTTGGAAGACAGGGTACTTACCGATTTTAGTCGAATTCTCAAAAAAAATTTTTGCAGAATTAAAATTTTATTCAATTTAGTTGAAATTAACTTGATTTTATCTGATTATGCCAACAAAAAAATTATACTTGGAACAGTCAAATTTTGAGAAATTTGGAAGACAGGGTACTTACCGATTTTAGTCGAATTCTCAAAAAAAATTTTTGCAGAATTAAAATTTTATTCAATTTAGTTGAAATTAACTTGATTTTATCTGATTATGCCAACAAAAAAATTATACTTGGAACAGTCAAATTTTGACAAATTTGGAAGAGTCAAATTTTGAGAAATTTGGAAGATAGGGTACTTACCGATTTTAATCGAATTCTCAAAAAATTTTATTTGCAGAATTAAAATTTTAGTCAATTTAGTTAAAATTATCTTGATTTTATCTGATTATGCCAACAATAAAATTATACTTGGAAAAGTCAAATTTTGAGAAATTTGGAAGACAGGGTACTTACCGATTTTAGTCGAATTCTCAAAAAAAATTTTTGCAGAATTAAAATTTTATTCAATTTAGTTGAAATTAACTTGATTTTATCTGATTATGCCAACAAAAAAATTATACTTGGAACAGTCAAATTTTGACAAATTTGGAAGAGTCAAATTTTGAGAAATTTGGAAGATAGGGTACTTACCGATTTTAATCGAATTCTCAAAAAATTTTATTTGCAGAATTAAAATTTTAGTCAATTTAGTTAAAATTATCTTGATTTTATCTGATTATGCCAACAATAAAATTATACTTGGAACAGTCAAATTTTGAGATTTTTGGAAGACAGGGTACTTACCGATTTTAGTCGAATTCTCAAAAAAAATTTTTTGCAGAATTAAAATTTTATTCAATTTAGTTGAAATTAACTTGATTTTATCTGATTATGCCAACAATAAAATTATACTTGGAACAGTCAAATTTTGAGAAATTTGGAAGACAGGGTACTTACCGATTTTAGTCGAATTCTCAAAAAAAATTTTTGCAGAATTAAAATTTTATTCAATTTATTTGAAATTAACTTGATTTTATCTGATTATGCAAACAAAAAAATTATACTTGGAACAGTCAAATTTTGAAAAATTTGGAAGATACTTACCAATTTTACTCGAATGCTCAAAAAATTTTATTTGTAAAATTAAAATTTAATTCAATTTCGTTTAAATTAACTTGATTTTATTTGATTAGGCAAACAAAACAATTATACTTGGAAGAGTCAAATTTTGAGAAATTTGGAAGATAGGGTACTTACCGATTTTAGTCGAATTCTCAAAAAATTGTACTTGTAGAATTAAAATTTTATTCAATTTCGTTGAAATTAACTTGATTTTATCTGATTATGCCAACAATAAAATTATACTTGGAAAAGTCAAATTTTGAGAAATTTGGAAGACAGGGTACTTACCGATTTTAGTCGAATTCTCAAAAAAAAATTTGGCAGAATTAAAATTTTATTCAATTTAGTTGAAATTAACTTGATTTTATCTGATTATGCAAACAAAAAAATTATACTTGGAACAGTCAAATTTTGACAAATTTGGAAGAGTCAAATTTTGAGAAATTTGGAAGATAGGGTACTTACAGATTTTAGTCGAATTCTCAAAAAATTTTCTTTGTAGAATTAAAATTTCATTCAATTTAGTTGAAATTACCTTGATTTTATCTGATTATGCAAACACAAAAATTATACTTGGAAGAGTCAAATTTGGGAAAATTTGGAAGATTGGGTACTTACCGATTTTAGTCGAATTCTCAAAAAATTTTATTTGTAGAATTAAAATTTAACTCAATTTCGTTGAAATTAACTTGATTTTATCTGATTAGGCAAACAAAACAATTATACTTGGAAGAGTCAAATTTGGAGAAATTTGGAAGATAGGGTACTTACCGATTTTAGTCGAATTCTCAAAAAATTGTACTTGTAGAATTAAAATTTTATTCAATTTCGTTGAAATTAACTTGATTTTATCTGATTATGCCAACAATAAAATTATACTTGGAAAAGTCAAATTTTGAGAAATTTGGAAGACAGGGTACTTACCGATTTTAGTCGAATTCTCAAAAAAAATTTTTTGCAGAATTAAAATTTAATTCAATTTAGTTGCAATTAACTTGATTTTATCTGATTATGCCAACAATAAAATTATACTTGGAACAGTCAAATTTTGAAAAATTTGGAAGATACTTACCAATTTTAGTCGAATGCTCAAAAAATTTTATTTGTAGAATTAAAATTTAATTCAATTTCGTTTAAATTAACTTGATTTTATCTGATTATGCCAACAAAAAAATTATACTTGGAACAGTCAAATTTTGACAAATTTGGAAGAGTCAAATTTTGAGAAATTTGGAAGATAGTGTACTTACAGATTTTAGTCGAATTCTCAAAAAATTTTATTTGTAGAATTAAAATTTAACTCAATTTCGTTGAAATTAACTTGATTTTATCTGATTATGCCAACAATAAAATTATACTTGGAACAGTCAAATTTTGAGATTTTTGGAAGACAGGGTACTTACCGATTTTAGTCGAATTCTCAAAAAAAATTTTTTGCAGAATTAAAATTTAATTCAATTTAGTTGAAATTAACTTGATTTTATCTGATTATGCCAACAATAAAATTATACTTGGAACAGTCAAATTTTGACAAATT
Source organism: Andrena fulva (assembly GCA_946251845.1). Lineage (NCBI taxonomy): Eukaryota > Metazoa > Arthropoda > Insecta > Hymenoptera > Andrenidae > Andrena > Andrena fulva. The sequence goes on along the minus strand of OX276331.1, from coordinate 17,074,482 downwards.
TGGAAGAGTCAAATTTTGAGAAATTTGGAAGATAGGGTACTTACAGATTTTAGTCGAATTCTCAAAAAATTTTATTTGTAGAATTAAAATTTCATTCAATTTAGTTGAAATTACCTTGATTTTATCTGATTATGCAAACAAAAAAATTATACTTGGAAGAGTCAAATTTGGGAAAATTTGGAAGATTGGGTACTTACCGATTTTAGTCGAATTCTCAAAAAATTTTATTTGTAGAATTAAAATTTAACTCAATTTCGTTGAAATTAACTTGATTTTATCTGATTAGGCAAACAAAACAATTATACTTGGAAGAGTCAAATTTGGAGAAATTTGGAAGATAGGGTACTTACCGATTTTAGTCGAATTCTCAAAAAATTGTACTTGTAGAATTAAAATTTTATTCAATTTCGTTGAAATTAACTTGATTTTATCTGATTATGCCAACAATAAAATTATACTTGGAAAAGTCAAATTTTGAGAAATTTGGAAGACAGGGTACTTACCGATTTTAGTCGAATTCTCAAAAAAATTTTTTGCAGAATTAAAATTTTATTCAATTTAGTTGAAATTAACTTTATTTTATCTGATTATGCCAATGTGACGTCCCACGTCTTTTTCGCGCGCAGTTAATTAAATTCAATCAAAAATCAATCTACAACTCCACTCAAATCCTCCCCAAACCTCAATTCTTACCCCTTCCCAAGGACCTCGACCGCCTTGGCGATGTACCTTAGCGGTCCCCATCTCAAGACGGTCAACCATTAAATCTTCTCCTCCTATTCGCCCAACGCGGCGCAAACTCTTCCCTCCTATCGAATCTAAACAAGTCCCTCGCCCCACAAATCTCTTAAATCGAGACCACGTCTCACACCCTCTACATGACCAAAGAAGTCAAAGCCACTACCACCCCTTTCCTATTAAAACACCCAAAATCCATTCGAGGAGTTGAGCATTTCGAAATCACGTGTATAAAAACCCTGGAAGAAAAACCGCTAGTCCAAATATAGACCAACCTTTGGTCCCTACAAAAACCCCGAAAAGTATCGTGACACATGTTTATAATTAGACCAAGGTGCATACTGCGCACCCCCCTTCATACCGTAAAATATTACATAAACGGATCAAAGTCCATACCGTGCGAACACCCCGCAACCCCTTGTAAAATCATATAAATACAAGGGCTCCGAGACAGAAATTCTTTTTCAACGAAATATCCTTCGGCGAAAGGAACCTCTCTTTCGACGAAGTACCTTCGGCGAAAGGACTTACTCTTCACAGTATTATTAAAACTAAATTCACAAATCTTCAATCACCAAGAATTGTAAGAGATTATAATTACCATTTAATACCACTGTATATCACCATCATCCATATCAATTATCCATATTCTCATTGTTTCATATTGTTGCGTATTAACGCTTATTGTTTTCATATTATATTGTCTTGTTATTATTAATGCTTATTAACGCACACTGCAATCTAATTATATTGCCATATTGACGCTTATTGTTTAAATCATCTTAGCTTATTAACCTATATGATATTTCATGTCCATACTCATATCTTATAACTCATAAACGCTATATAAATGTTATGTTCATCGCCAACCCATTACTATAAATCCTAACAACCCGCACAATAACAGTGCATTACATATTACCAAAAAGCTATAAAGTGAATAAACAGTTTTACTTTGAATCACGCTACGAATTATTGTGTCAATCCTTCGGGTACGAAGATCCCGAAATCCAAACAGGCTGCCGGAACAGCTGATTACGGGCAACGACCGCAGAAAGCATCGCAGTGTTTACTAACTTACTTTCATATAGGTTTCGATTAACCGTATGACTAGTCAAGTTTCGCAGAGTTATTACGTGTGTCTTTTACCATAAAACAACGGTAAATCCTACTACCAAGACAAACTAAAACAAGTGCTCTAACGGGTGTCTCCCGGTGTGTATTCGCTCCTAAAACCTCCTTTACCACCAGTGTGTTGGATTTAACATTCACGCCTAAAACCTCCTTTACCACCAGTGTGTTGGATTTAACATTCACGCCTAAAACCTCCTTTACCACCAGTGTGTTGGATTTAACATTCACGCCTAAAACCTCCTTTACCACCAGTGTGTTGGATTTAACATTCACGCCTAAAACCTCCTTTACCACCAGTGTGCTGGATTTAAGATTCGCGCCTGGGCCCCAATTAATTCCCCTATGTCATTCTCCCCAAAGACCTCCACCCGGGACGTGACCCCAACAAAAAAATTATACTTGGAACAGTCAAATTTTGACAAATTTGGAAGAGTCAAATTTTGAGAAATTTGGAAGATAGGGTTCTTACCGATTTTAATCGAATTCTCAAAAAATTTTATTTGTAGAATTAATATTTAATTCAATTTCGTTGAAATTAACTTGATTTTATCTGTTTATGCAAACAAAAAAATTATACTTGGAACAGTCAAATTTTGAGAAATTTGGAAGACAGGGTACTTACCGATTTTAGTCGAATTCTCAAAAAATTTTTTTTGCAGAATTAAAATTTTAGTCAATTTAGTTGAAATTAACTTGATTTTATCTGATTATGCAAACAAAAAAATTATACTTGGGACAGTCAAATTTTGAGAAATCTGGAAGATACTTACCAATTTTAGTCGAATGCTCAAAAAATTTTATTTGTAGAATTAAAATTTAATTCCATTTCGTTGAAATTAACTTGATTTTATCTGATTATGCAAACAAAAAAATTATACTTGGAACAGTCAAATTTTGAGAAATTTGGAAGATATAGCACTTACCGATTTTAGTCGAATTCTCAAAAAAAAATTTTTACAGAATTAAAATTTTATTCAATTTAGTTGAAATTCACTTGATTTTATCTGATTATGCAAACAAAAGTTATACTTGGAACAGTCAAATTTTGAGAAATTTGGTAGATACGGTACTTACCGATTTTAGTCGAATTCTCAAAAAATTTTATTCGTAGAATTAAAGTTTTATTCAATTTCGTTGAAATTAACTTGATTTTATCTGATTTGGCAAACAAAACAATTGTACTTGGAAGAGTCAAATTTTGAGAAATTTGGTAGATATAGCATTTACCGATTTTAGTCCAATTCTCAAAAATTTTCATTTGTAGAATTTAAATTTTATTAAATTTAGTTGAAATTAACATGCTTTTATCTGATTATGCCAACAAAAAAATTATACTTGGAACAGTCAAATTTTGACAAATTTGGAAGTGTCAAATTTTGAGAAATTTGGAAGATAGGGTACTTACCGATTTTAGTCGAATTCTCAAAAAAATTTTTTGCAGAATTAAAATTTTATTCAATTTATTTGAAATTAACTTGATTTTATCTGATTATGCAAACAAAAAAATTATACTTGGAACAGTCAAATTTTGAAAAATTTGGAAGATACTTACCAATTTTACTCGAATGCTCAAAAAATTTTATTTGTAGAATTAAAATTTAATTCAATTTCGTTTAAATTAACTTGATTTTATCTGATTATGCCAACAAAAAAATTATACTTGGAACAGTCAAATTTTGAGAAATTTGGAAGATAGGGTACTTACCGATTTTAGTCGAATTCTCAAAAAAATTTTTTTACAGAATTAAAATTTTATTCAATTTAGTTGAAATTAACTTGATTTTATCTGATTATGCAAACAAAAGTTATACTTGGAACAGTCAAATTTTGAGAAATTTGGTAGATACGGTACTTACCGATTTTAGTCGAATTCTCAAAAAATTTTATTTGTAGAATTAAAATTTCATTCAATTTCGTTGAAATTAACTTGATTTTATCTGATTAGGCAAACAAAACAATTATACTTGGAAGAGTCAAATTTTGAGAAATTTGGAAGATAGGGTACTTACCGATTTTAGTCGAATTCTCAAAAAATTGTACTTGTAGAATTAAAATTTTATTCAATTTCGTTGAAATTAACTTGATTTTATCTGATTATGCCAACAATAAAATTATACTTGGAAAAGTCAAATTTTGAGAAATTTGGAAGACAGGGTACTTACCGATTTTAGTCGAATTCTCAAAAAAAATTTTGGCAGAATTAACATTTTATTCAATTTAGTTGAAATTAACTTGATTTTATCTGATTATGCAAACAAAAAAATTATACTTGGAACAGTCAAATTTTGAAAAATTTGGAAGATACTTACCAATTTTAGTCGAATGCTCAAAAAATTTTATTTGTAGAATTAAAATTTAATTCAATTTCGTTTAAATTAACTTGATTTTATCTGATTATGCCAACAAAAGAATTATACTTGGAACAGTCAAATTTTGACAAATTTGGTAGAGTCAAATTTTGAGAAATTTGGAAGATAGGGTACTTACAGATTTTAGTCGAATTCTCAAAAAATTTTATTTGTAGAATTAAAATTTCATTCAATTTAGTTGAAATTACCTTGATTTTATCTGATTATGCAAACAAAAAAATTATACTTGGAAGAGTCAAATTTGGGAAAATTTGGAAGATTGGGTACTTACCGATTTTAGTCGAATTCTCAAAAAATTTTATTTGTAGAATTAAAATTTAACACAATTTCGTTGAAATTAACTTGATTTTATCTGATTAGGCAAACATAACAATTATACTTGGAAGAGTCAAATTTGGAGAAATTTGGAAGATAGGGTACTTACCGATTTTAGTCGAATTCTCAAAAAATTGTACTTGTAGAATTAAAATTTTATTCAATTTCGTTGAAATTAACTTGATTTTATCTGATTATGCCAACAATAAAATTATACTTGGAAAAGTCAAATTTTGAGAAATTTGGAAGACAGGGTATTTACCGATTTTAGTCGAATTCTCAAAAAAATTTTTTGCAGAATTAAAATTTTATTCAATTTAGTTGAAATTAACTTGATTTTATCTGATTATGCCAACAAAAAAATTATACTTGGAACAGTCAAATTTTGACAAATTTGGAAGAGTCAAATTTGGAGAAATTTGGAAGATAGGGTACTTACCGATTTTAGTCGAATTCTCAAAAAATTGTACTTGTAGAATTAAAATTTTATTCAATTTCGTTGAAATTAACTTGATTTTATCTGATTATGCCAACAATAAAATTATACTTGGAAAAGTCAAATTTTGAGAAATTTGGAAGACAGGGTACTTACCGATTTTAATCGAATTCTCAAAAAATTTTATTTGCAGAATTAAAATTTTAGTCAATTTAGTTAAAATTATCTTGATTTTATCTGATTATGCCAACAATAAAATTATACTTGGAACAGTCAAATTTTGAAATTTTTGGAAGACAGGGTACTTACCGATTTTAGTCGAATTCTCAAAAAAAAATTTTTGCAGAATTAAAATTTTATTCAATTTAGTTGAAATTAACTTGATTTTATCTGATTATGCCAACAATAAAATTATACTTGGAACAGTCAAATTTTGAGATTTTTGGAAGACAGGGTACTTACCGATTTTAGTCGAATTCTTAAAAAAATTTTTTGCAGAATTAAAATTTTATTCAATTTAGTTGAAATTAACTTGATTTTATCTGATTATGCCAACAAAAAAATTATACTTGGAACAGTCAAATTTGGAGAAATTTGGAAGATACGGTACTTACCGATTTTAATCGAATTCTCAAAAAATTTTATTTGTAGAATTAAAATTTTATTCAATTTCGTTGAAATTAACTTGATTTTATCTGATTACGCCAACAAAAAAAATATACTTGGAACAGTCAAATTTTGACAAATTTGGAAGAGTCAAATTTTGAGAAATTTGGAAGATAGGGTACTTACCGATTTTAATCGAATTCTCAAAAAATTTTATTTGCAGAATTAAAATTTTATTCAATTTAGTTGAAATTAACTTGCTTTTATCTGATTATGCCAACAAAAAAATTATACTTGGACAGTCAAATTTTGACAAATTTGGAAGTGTCAAATTTTGAGAAATTTGGAAGATAGGGTACTTACCGATTTTAATCGAATTCTCAAAAAATTTTATTTGCAGAAATAAAATTTTAGTCAATTTAGTTGAAATTAACTTGATTTTATCTGATTATGCAAACAAAAAAATTATACTTGGAACAGTCAAATTTTGAGAAATTTGGAAGATACGGTACTTACCGATTTTAGTCGAATTCTCAAAAAAATTTATTTGTAGAATTAAATTTTAATTCAATTTCGTTGAAATTAACTTTATTTTATCTGATTATGCCAATGTGACGTCCCACGTCTTTTTCGCGCGCAGTTAATTAAATTCAATCATAAATCAATCTACAACTCCACTCAAATCCTCCCCAAACCTCAATTCTTACCCCTTCCCAAGGACCCCGACCGCCTTGGCGATGTACCTTAGCGGTCCCCATCTGAAGACGGTCAACCATTAAATCTTCTCCTCCTATTCGCCCAACGCGGCGCAAACTCTTCCCTCCTATCGAATCTAAACAAGTCCCTCGCCCCACAAATCTCTTAAATCGAGACCACGTCTCACACCCTCTACATGACCAAAGAAGTCAAAGCCACTACCACCCCTTTCCTACTAAAACACCCAAAATCCATTCGAGGAGTTGAGCATTTCGAAATCACGTGTATAAAAACCCTGGAAGAAAAACCGCTAGTCCAAATATAGACCAACCTTTGGTCCCTACAAAAACCCCGAAAAGTATCGTGACACATGTTTATAATTAGACCAAGGTGCATACTGCGCACCCCCCTTCATACCGTAAAATATTACATAAACGGATCAAAGTCCATACCGTGCGAACACCCCGCAACCCCTTGTAAAATCATATAAATACAAGGGCTCCGAGACAGAAATTCTCTTTCAACGAAATATCCTTCGGCGAAAGGAACCTCTCTTTCGACGAAGTACCTTCGGCGAAAGGACTTACTCTTCACAGTATTATTAAAACTAAATTCACAAATCTTCAATCACCAAGAATTGTAAGAGATTATAATTACCATTTAATACCACTGTATATCACCATCATCCATATCAATTATCCATATTCTCATTGTTTCATATTGTTGCGTATTAACGCTTATTGTTTTCATATTATATTGTCTTGTTATTATTAATGCTTATTAACGCACACTGCAATCTAATTATATTGCCATATTGACGCTTATTGTTTAAATCATCTTAGCTTATTAACCTATATGATATTTCATGTCCATACTCATATCTTATAACTCATAAACGCTATATAAATGTTATGTTCATCGCCAACCCATTACTATAAATCCTAACAACCCGCACAATAACAGTGCATTACATATTACCAAAAAGCTATAAAGTGAATAAACAGTTTTACTTTGAATCACGCTACGAATTATTGTGTCAATCCTTCGGGTACGAAGATCCCGAAATCCAAACAGGCTGCCGGAACAGCTGATTACGGGCAACGACCGCAGAAAGCATCGCAGTGTTTACTAACTTACTTTCATATAGGTTTCGATTAACCGTATGACTAGTCAAGTTTCGCAGAGTTATTACGTGTGTCTTTTACCATAAAACAACGGTAAATCCTACTACCAAGACAAACTAAAACAAGTGCTCTAACGGGTGTCTCCCGGTGTGTATTCGCTCCTAAAACCTCCTTTACCACCAGTGTGTTGGATTTAACATTCACGCCTAAAACCTCCTTTACCACCAGTGTGTTGGATTTAACATTCACGCCTAAAACCTCCTTTACCACCAGTGTGTTGGATTTAACATTCACGCCTAAAACCTCCTTTACCACCAGTGTGTTGGATTTAACATTCACGCCTAAAACCTCCTTTACCACCAGTGTGCTGGATTTAAGATTCGCGCCTGGGCCCCAATTAATTCCCCTATGTCATTCTCCCCAAAGACCTCCACCCGGGACGTGACCCCAACAAAAAAATTATACTTGGAACAGTCAAATTTTGACAAATTTGGAAGAGTCAAATTTTGAGAAATTTGGAAGATAGGGTTCTTACCAATTTTAATCGAATTCTCAAAAAATTTTATTTGTAGAATTAAAATTTCATTCAATTTAGTTGAAATTACCATGATTTTATCTAATTATGCAAACAAAAATATTATACTTGGAAGAGTCAAATTTGGGAAAATTTGGAAGATTGGGTACTTACCGATTTTAGTCGAATTCTCAAAAAAAATTTTTGCAGAATTAAAATTTTATTCAATTTAGTTGAAATTAACTTGATTTTATCTGATTATGCAAACAAAAAAATTATACTTGGAACAGTCAAATTTTGAAAAATTTGGCAGATACTTACCTATTTTAGTCGAATGCTCAAAAAATTTTATTTGTAGAATTAAAATTTAATTCAATTTCGTTTAAATTAACTTGATTTTATCTGATTATGCCAACAAAAAAATTATACTTGGAACAGTCAAATTTTGAGAAATTTGGAAGATACGGTACTTACCAATTTTAATCGAATTCTCAAAAAAAAATTTTGCAGAATTAAAATTTTATTCAATTTAGTTGAAATTAACTTGATTTTATCTGATTATGCCAACAAAAAAATTATACTTGGAACAGTCAAATTTTGACAAATTTGGAAGAGTCAAATTTTGAGAAATTTGGAAGATAGGGAACTTACCGATTTTAATCGAGTTCTCAAAAAAAAATTTTTTACAGAATTAAAATTTTAGACAATTTAGTTGAAATTAACTTGATTTTATCTGATTAGGCAAACAAAGCAATTATACTTGGAAGAGTCAAATTTTGAGAAATTTGGAAGATAGGGTACTTACCGATTTAAGTCGAATTCTCAAAAAATTGTATTTGTTGAATTAAAATTTTATTCAATTTCGTAGAAATTAACTTGATTTTATCTGATTATGCCAACAAAAAAATTATACTTGGAACAGTCAAATTTTGACAAATTTGGAAGAGTCAAATTTTGAGAAATTTGGAAGATAGGGAACTTACCGATTTTAGTCGAATTCTCAAAAAAATTTTTTGCAGAATTAAAATTTTATTCAATTTAGCTGAAATTAACTAGATTTTATCTGATTATGCAAACAAAACAATTATACTTGGAAGAGTCAAATTTTGAGAAATTTGGAAGATAGGGTACTTACCGATTTTAGTCGAATTCTCAAAAAATTGTACTTGTAGAATTAAAATTTTATTCAATTTCGTTGAAATTAACTTGATTTTATCTGATTATGCCAACAATAAAATTATACTTGGAAAAGTCAAATTTTGAGAAATTTGGAAGACAGGGTACTTACCGATTTTAGTCGAATTCTCAAAAAAATTTTTTGCAGAAGTAAAATTTTATTCAATTTAGTTGAAATTAACTTGATTTTATCTGATTATGCAAACAAAAAAATTATACTTGGAACAGTCAAATTTTGAAAAATTTGGAAGATACTTACCAATTTTAGTCGAATGCTCAAAAAATTTTAATTGTAGAATTAAAATTTAATTCAATTTCGTTTAAAATAACTTGATTTTATCTGATTATGCCAACAAAAAAATTATACTTGGAACAGTCAAATTTTGAAAAATTTGGAAGATACTTACCAATTTTAGTCGAATGCTCAAAAAATTTTATTTGTAGAATTAAAATTTTATTCAATTAAGTTGAAATTAACTTGATTTTATCTGATTATGCCAACAATAAAATTATACTTGGAACAGTTAAATTTTGAGAAATTTGGAAGACAGGGTACTTACCGATTTTAGTCGAATTGTCAAAAAATTTTATTTGTAGAATTAAAATTTCATTCAATTTAGTTGAAATTACCTTGATTTTATCTGATTATGCAAACAAAAAAATTATACTTGGAAGAGTCAAATTTGGGAAAATTTGGAAGATTGGGTACTTACCGATTTTAGTCGAATTCTCAAAAAATTTTATTTGTAGAATTAAATTTTAATTCAATTTCGTTGAAATTAACTTGATTTTATCTGATTAGGCAAACAAAACAATTATACTTGGAAGAGTCAAATTTTGAGAAATTTGGAAGATAGGGTACTTACCGATTTTAGTCGAAATGTCAAAAAATTGTATTTGTAGAATTAAAATTCTATTCAATTTCGTTGAAATTAACTTGATTTTATCTGATTATGCCAACAATAAAATTATACTTGGAACAGTCAAATTTTGAGAAATTTGGAAGACAGGGTACTTACCGATTTTAGTCGAATTCTCAAAAAATTTTATTTGCAGAATTAAAATTTTAGTCAATTTAGTTAAAATTATCTTGATTTTATCTGAGTATGCCAACAATAAAATTATACTTGGAACAGTCAAATTTTGAGATTTTTGGAAGACAGGGTCTTTACCGATTTTAGTCGAATTCTCAAAAAAAAATTTTTGCAGAATTAAAATTTTATTCAATTTAGTTGAAATTAACTTGATTTTATCTGATTATGCCTACAATAAAATTATACTTGGAACAGTCAAATTTTGAGATTTTTGGAAGACAGGGTACTTACCGATTTTAGTCGAATTCTCAAAAAAATTTTTTGCAGAATTAAAATTTTATTCAATTTAGTTGAAATTAACTTGATTTTATCTGATTATGCCAACAAAAAAATTATACTTGGAACAGTCAAATTTTGACAAATTTGGAAGAGTCAAATTTTGAGAAATTTGGAAGATAGGGAACTTACCGATTTTAGTCGAATTCTCAAAAAAATTTTTTGCAGAATTAAAATTTTATTCAATTTAGCTGAAATTAACTAGATTTTATCTGATTATGCAAACAAAACAATTATACTTGGAAGAGTCCAATTTTGAGAAATTTGGAAGATAGGGTACTTACCGATTTTAGTCGAATTCTCAAAAAATTGTACTTGTAGAATTAAAATTTTATTCAATTTAGTTAAAATTAACTTGATTTTATCTGATTATGCAAACAAAAAAATTATACTTGGAACAGTCAAATTTTGAAAAATTTGGCCGATACTTACCTATTTTAGTCGAATGCTCACAAAATTTTACTTGTAGAATTAAAATTTAATTCAATTTCGTTTAAATTAACTTGATTTTATCTGATTATGCCAACAAAAAAATTATACTTGGAACAGTCAAATTTTGAGAAATTTGGAAGACAGGGTACTTACCGATTTTAGTCGAATTCTCAAAAAATTTTATTTGTAGAATTAAAATTTCATTCAATTTAGTTGAAATTACCTTGATTTTATCTGATTATGCAAACAAAAAAATTATACTTGGAAGAGTCAAATTTGGGAAAATTTGGAAGATTGGGTACTTACCGATTTTAGTCGAATTCTCAAAAAATTTTATTTGTAGAATTAAAATTTAACTCAATTTCGTTGAAATTAACTTGATTTTATCTGATTATGCAAACAAAAACATTATACTTGGAAGAGTCTAATTTGGGAAAATTTGGAAGATTGGGTACTTACCGATTTTAGTCGAATTCTCAAAAAATTTTATTTGTAGAATTAAAATATAACTCAATTTCGTTGAAATTAACTTGATTTTATCTGATTAGGCAAACAAAACAATTATACTTGGAAGAGTCAAATTTTGAGAAATTTGGAAGATAGGGTACTTACCGATTTAAGTCGAATTCTCAAAAAATTGTATTTGTAGAATTAAAATTTTATTCAATTTCGTAGAAATTAACTTGATTTTATCTGATTATGCCAACAAAAAAATTATACTTGGAACAGTCAAATTTTGACAAATTTGGAAGAGTCAAATTTTGAGAAATTTGGAAGATAGGGAACTTACCGATTTTAGTCGAATTCTCAAAAAATTTTTTTGCAGAATTAAAATTTTATTCAATTTAGCTGAAATTAACTAGATTTTATCTGATTATGCAAACAAAACAATTATACTTGGAAGAGTCAAATTTTGAGAAATTTGGAAGATAGGGTACTTACCGATTTTAGTCGAATTCTCAAAAAATTGTACTTGTAGAATTAAAATTTTATTCAATTTCGTTGAAATTAACTTGATTTTATCTGATTATGCCAACAATAAAATTATACTTGGAAAAGTCAAATTTTGAGAAATTTGGAAGACAGGGTACTTACCGATTTTAGTCGAATTCTCAAAAAAAATTTTTGCAGAAGTAAAATTTTATTCAATTTAGTTGAAATTAACTTGATTTTATCTGATTATGCAAACAAAAAAATTATACTTGGAACAGTCAAATTTTGAAAAATTTGGAAGATACTTACCAATTTTAGTCGAATGCTCAAAAAATTTTATTTGTAGAATTAAAATTTTATTCAATTAAGTTGAAATTAACTTGATTTTATCTGATTATGCCAACAATAAAATTATACTTGGAACAGTCAAATTTTGAAAAATTTGGAAGATACTTACCAATTTTAGTCGAATGCTCAAAAAATTTTAATTGTAGAATTAAAATTTAACTCAATTTCGTTGAAATTAACTTGATTTTATCTGATTAGGCAAACAAAAAAATTATACTTGGAACAGTCAAATTTTGACAAATTTGGAAGAGTCAAATTTTGAGAAATTTGGAAGATAGGGTACTTACCGATTTTAATCGAATTCTCAAAAAATTTTATTTGCAGAATTAAAATTTTAGTCAATTTAGTTGAAATTAACTTGATTTTATCTGATTATGCAAACAAAAAAATTATACTTGGAACAGTCAAATTTTGAGAAATCTGGAAGATACTTACCAATTTTAGTCGAATGCTCAAAAAATTTTATTTGTAGAATTAAAATTTAATTCAATTTCGTTTAAATTAACTTGATTTTATCTGATTATGCCAACAAAAAAATTATACTTGGAACAGTCAAATTTGGAGAAATTTGGAAGATATAGCACTTACCGATTTTAGTCGAATTCTCAAAAAAAATTTTTGCAGAATTAAAATTTTATTCAATTTAGTTGAAATTAACTTGATTTTATCTGATTATGCAAACAAAAAATTATACTTGGCACAGTCAAATTTTGAGAAATTTGGATGATACGGTACTTACCGATTTTAGTTGGAGTCTCAAAAAATTTTATTCGTAGCATTAAAGTTTTATTCAATTTCGTTGAAATTAACTTGATATTATCTGATTATGCAAACAAAAAAATTATACTTGGAACAGTCAAATTTTGAGAAATTTGGATGATACGGTGCTTACCGATTTTAGTTGAATTCTCAAAAAATTTTATTCGTAGAATTAAAGTTTTATTCAATTTCGTTGAAATTAACTTGATTTTATCTGATTAGGCAAACAAAACAATTATACTTGGAAGAGTCAAATTTTGAGAAATTTGGAAGATAGGGTACTTACCGATTTTAGTCGAATTCTCAAAAAATTGTACTTGTAGAATTAAAATTTTATTCAATTTCGTTGAAATTAACTTGATTTTATCTGATTATGCCAACAATAAAATTATACTTGGAAAAGTCAAATTTTGAGAAATTTGGAAGACAGGGTACTTACCGATTTTAGTCGAATTCTCAAAAAAAATTTTTGCAGATTTAAAATTTTAGTCAATTTAGTTGAAATTAACTTGATTTTATCTGATTATGCAAACAAAAAAATTATACTTGGAACAGTCAAATTTTGAAAAATTTGGAAGATACTTACCAATTTTAGTCGAATGCTCAAAAAATTTTATTTGTAGAATTAAAATTTAATTCAATTTCGTTTAAATTAACTTGATTATATCTGATTATGCCAACAAAAAAATTATACTTGGAACAGTCAAATTTTGAGAAATTTGGAAGATATAGCACTTACCGATTTTAGTCGAATTCTCAAAAAAAAATTTTGCAGAATTAAAATTTTATTCAATTTAGTTGAAATTAACTTGATTTTATCTGAATATGCAAACAAAAAAATTATACTTGGAAAAGTCAAATTTTGAGAAATTAGGATGATACGGTACTTACCGATTTTAGTTGAATTCTCAAAAAAAATTTTTGCAGAATTAAAATTTTATTCAATTTAGTTGAAATTAACTTGATTTTATCTGATTATGCAAACCAAAAAATTATACTTGGAACAGTCAAATTTTGAGAAATTTGGATGGTACGGTACTTACCGATTTAAGTCGAATTCTCAAAAAATGTATTTGTAGAATTAAAATTTTATTCAATTTCGTAGAAATTAACTTGATTTTATCTGATTATGCCAACAATAAAATTATACTTGGAACAGTCAAATTTTGAGAAATTTGGAAAATACGGTACTTACCGATTTTAGTCGAATTCTCAAAAAAATTTATTTGTAGAATTAAAATTTCATTCAATTTAGTTGAAATTACCTTGATTTTATCTGATTATGCAAGCAAAAAAATTATACTTGGAAGAGTCAAATTTGGGAAAATTTGGAAGATTGGGTACTTACCGATTTTAGTCGAATTCTCTAAAAATTTTATTTGTAGAATTAAAATTTAACTCAATTTCGTTGAAATTAACTTGATTTTATCTGATTAGGCAAACAAAACAATTATACTTGGAAGAGTCAAATTTTGAGAAATTTGGAAGATAGGGTACTTACCGATTTAAGTCGATTTCTCAAAAAATTGTATTTGTAGAATTAAAATTTTATTCAATTTCGTAGAAATTAACTTGATTTTATCTGATATGCAAACAAAAAAATTATACTTGGAACAGTCAAATTTTGAGAAATTTGGATGATACGGTACTTACCGAGTTTAGTCGAATTCTCAAAAAAAAATTTTGCAGAATTAAAATTTTATTCAGTTTAGTTGAAATTAACTTGATTTTATCTGATTATGCACACAAAAAAATTATACTTGGAACAGTCAAATTTTGAGAAATTTGGAAGAATCAAATTTTGAGAAATTTGGAAGATAGGGTAGTTACCGATTTTAATCGAATTCTCAAAAAATTTTATTTGCAGAATTAAAATTTTATTCAATTTCGTTGAAATTAACTTGATTTTATCTGATTATGCCAACAATAAAATTATACTTGGAACAGTCAAATTTTGAGAAATTTGGAAGATACGGTACGTACCGATTTTAGTCGAATTCTCAAAAAATTTTATTCGTAGAATTAAAGTTTTATTCAATTTCGTTGAAATTAACTTGATTTTATCTGATTAGGCAAACAAAACAATTATACTAGGAAGAGTCCAATTTTGAGAAATTTGGAAGCTATACCACTTACCGATTTTAGTCGAATTCTCAAAAATTTTCATTTGTAGAATTAAAATTTTATTCAATTTAGTTGAAATTAACTTGATTTTATCTGATTATGCCAACAAAAAATTATACTTGGAACAGTCAAATTTTGAGAAATTTGGAAGATACGGTACTTACCGATTTTAGACGAATTCTCAAAAAATTTTATTTGTAGAATTAAAATTTAATTCAATTTCGTTTAAATTAACTTGATTTTATCTGATTATGCCAACAAAAAAATTATACTTGGAACAGTCAAATTTTGAGAAATTTGGAAGATAGGGTACTTACCGATTTTAGTCGAGTTCTCATAAAATTGTATCTGTAGAATTATAATTTCATTCAATTTAGTTGAAATTACCTTGATTTTATATGATTATGCAAACAAAAAAATTATACTTGGAAGAGTCAAATTTGGGAAAATTTGGAAGATTGGGTACTTACCGATTTTAGTCGAATTCTCAAAAAATTTTATTTGTAGAATTAAAATTTAACTCAATTTCGTCGAAATTAACTTGATTTTATCGGATTAGGCAAACAAAACAATTATACTTGGAAGAGTCAAATTTTGAGAAATTTGGAAGATAGGGTACTTACCGATTTTATTCGAATTCTCAAAAAATTGTATTTGTAGAATTAAAATTTTATTCAATTTCGTTGAAATTAACTTGATTTTATCTGATTATGCCAACAATAAAAATAAACTTGGAACAGTCAAATTTTGAGAAATTTGGAAGATACGGTACTTACCGATTTTAGTCGAATTCTCAAAAAAATTTATTTGTAGAATTAAAATTTCATTCAATTTAGTTGAAATTAACTTGATTTTATCTGATTAGGCAAACAAAAAAATTATACTTGGAAGAGTCAAATTTGGGAAAATTTGGAAGATTGGGTACTTACCGATTTTAGTCGAATTTTCAAAAAATTATATTTGTAGAAATAAAATTTTATTCAATTTCGTTGAAATTAACTTGATTTTATCTGATTATGCCAACAATAAAATTATACTTGGAACAGTCAAATTTTGAGAAATTTGGAAGATACGGTACGTACCGATTTTAGTCGAATTCTCAAAAAATTTTATTCGTAGAATTAAAGTTTTATTCAATTTCGTTGAAATTAACTTGATTTTATCTGATTAGGCAAACAAAACAATTATACTAGGAAGAGTCAAATTTTGAGAAATTTGGAAGCTATACAACTTACCGATTTTAGTCGAATTCTCAAAAATTTTCATTTGTAGAATTAAAATTTTATTCAATTTAGTTGAAATTAACTTGATTTTATCTGATTATGCCAACAAAAAAATTACACTTGGAGCAGCCCAATTTTGAGAAATTTTGAAGTTACGGTACTTACCGATTTTAGTCGAATTCTCAAAAAATTTTATTTGTAGAATTAAAATTTAATTCAATTTCGTTGAAATTAACTTGATTTTATCTGATTATGCCAACAAACAAATTATACTTGGAACAGTCAAATTTTGAGAAATTTGGAAGTTACGGTACTTACCGATTTTAGTCGAATTCTCAATAAATTTTATTCGTAGAATTAAAATGTAACTCAATTTCGTTGAAATTAACTTGATTTTATCTGATTATGCAAACAAAAAAATTATACTTGGAACAGTCAAATTTTGAGAAATTTGGAAGATACTTACCAATTTTAGTCGAATTCTCAAAAAAAAATTTTTGCAGAATTAAAATTTTATTCAATTTAGTTGAAATTAACTTGATTTTATCGGATTATGCAAACAAAAAAAGTATACTTGGAAGAGTCAAATTTGGGAAAATTTGGAAGATTGGGTACTTACCGATTTTAGTCGAATTCTCAAAAAATTATTTTTGTAGAATTAAAATTTAACTCAATTTCGTTGAAATGAACTTGATTTTATCTGATTAGGCAAACTAAACAATTATACTTGGAAGAGTCAAATTTTGAGAAATTTGGAAGATAGGGTACTTACCGATTTTAGTCGAATTCTCAAAAAATTGTATCTGTAAAATTTAAATTTTATTCAATTTCGTTGAAATTAACTTGATTTTATCTGATTATGCCAACAATAAAATTATACTTGGAACAGTCAAATTTTGAGTAATTTGGAAGATACGGTACTTACCGATTTTAGTCGAATTCTCAAAAAATTATATTTGTAGAATTAAAATTTAACTCAATTTCGTTGAAATTAACTTGATTTTATCTGATTATGCCAACAATAAAATTATACTTGGAACAGTCAAATTTTGAGAAATTTGGAAGATACGGTACTTACCGATTTTAGTCAATTTCTCAAAAAATTTTATTTGTAGAATTAAAATTTCATTCAATTTAGTTGAAATTAACTTGATTTTATCTGATTAGGCAAACAAAAAAATTATACTTGGAAGAGTCAAATTTGGGAAAATTTGGAAGATTGGGTACTTACCGATTTTAGTCGAATTTTCAAAAAATTATATTTGTAGAAATAAAATTTTATTCAATTTCGTTGAAATTAACTTGATTTTATCTGATTATGCCAACAATAAAATTATACTTGGAACAGTCAAATTTTGAGAAATTTGGAAGATACGGTACGTACCGATTTTAGTCGAATTCTCAAAAAATTTTATTCGTAGAATTAAAGTTTTATTCAATTTCGTTGAAATTAACTTGATTTTATCTGATTAGGCAAACAAAACAATTATACTAGGAAGAGTCAAATTTTGAGAAATTTGGAAGCTATACAACTTACCGATTTTAGTCGAATTCTCAAAAATTTTCATTTGTAGAATTAAAATTTTATTCAATTTAGTTGAAATTAACTTGATTTTATCTGATTATGCCAACAAAATAATTACACTTGGAACAGTCAAATTTTGACAAATTTGGAAGAGTCCAATTTTGAGAAATTTGAAAGATAGGGTACTTACCGATTTTAATCGAATTCTCAAAAAATTTTATTTGCAGAATTAAAATTTTAGTCAATTTAGTTGAAATTAACTTGATTTTATCTGATTATGCAAACAAATAAATTATACTTGGAACAGTCAAATTTTGAGAAATCTGGAAGATACTTACCAATTTTAGTCGAATGCTCAAAAAATTTTATTCGTAGAATTAAAGTTTTATTCAATTTCGTTGAAATTAACTTGATTTTATTTGATTCTGCAAACAAAAAAATTATACTTGGAACAGTCAAATTTTGGGAAATTTGGAAGACAGGGTACTTACCGATTTTAGTCGAATTCTCAAAAAATTTTATTTGTAATATTAAAATTTAATTCAATTTCGTTGAAATTAACTTGATTTTATCTGATTATGCCAACAAAAAATTATACTTGGAACAGTCAAATTTTGAGAAATTTGGAAGACACGGTACTTACCGATTTTAGGCGAATTCTCAAAAAATTTTATTTGTAGAATTAAAATTTAATTCAATTTCGTTTAAATTAACTTGATTTTATCTGATTATGCCAACAATAAAATTATACTTGGAACAGTCAAATTTTGAGAAATTTGGAAGATACGGTACTTACCGATTTTAGTCGAATTCTCAAAAAATTTTATTTGTAGAATTAAAATTTCATTCAATTTAGTTGAAATTAACTTGATTTTATCTGATTAGGCAAACAAAAAAATTATACTTGGAAGAGTCAAATTTGGGAAAATTTGGAAGATTGGGTACTTACCGATTTTAGTCGAATTTTCAAAAAATTATATTTGTAGAAATAAAATTTTATTCAATTTCGTTGAAATTAACTTGATTTTATCTGATTATGCCAACAATAAAATTATACTTGGAACAGTCAAATTTTGAGAAATTTGGAAGATACGGTACGTACCGATTTTAGTCGAATTCTCAAAAAATTTTATTCGTAGAATTAAAGTTTTATTCAATTTCGTTGAAATTAACTTGATTTTATCTGATTAGGCAAACAAAACAATTATACTAGGAAGAGTCAAATTTTGAGAAATTTGGAAGCTATACAACTTACCGATTTTAGTCGAATTCTCAAAAATTTTCATTTGTAGAATTAAAATTTTATTCAATTTAGTTGAAATTAACTTGATTTTATCTGATTATGCCAACAAAAAAATTACACTTGGAGCAGCCCAATTTTGAGAAATTTTGAAGTTACGGTACTTACCGATTTTAGTCGAATTCTCAAAAAATTTTATTTGAAGAATTAAAATTTAATTCAATTTCGTTGAAATTAACTTGATTTTATCTGATTATGCCAACAAACAAATTATACTTGGAACAGTCAAATTTTGAGAAATTTGGAAGTTACGGTACTTACCGATTTTAGTCGAATTCTCAATAAATTTTATTCGTAGAATTAAAATGTAACTCAATTTCGTTGAAATTAACTTGATTTTATCTGATTATGCAAACAAAAAAATTATACTTGGAACAGTCAAATTTTGAGAAATTTGGAAGATACTTACCAATTTTAGTCGAATTCTCAAAAAAAAATTTTTGCAGAATTAAAATTTTATTCAATTTAGTTGAAATTAACTTGATTTTATCGGATTATGCAAACAAAAAAAGTATACTTGGAAGAGTCAAATTTGGGAAAATTTGGAAGATTGGGTACTTACCGATTTTAGTCGAATTCTCAAAAAATTATTTTTGTAGAATTAAAATTTAACTCAATTTCGTTGAAATGAACTTGATTTTATCTGATTAGGCAAACTAAACAATTATACTTGGAAGAGTCAAATTTTGAGAAATTTGGAAGATAGGGTACTTACCGATTGTAGTCGAATTCTCAAAAAATTGTATCTGTAAATTTTAAATTTTATTCAATTTCGTTGAAATTAACTTGATTTTATCTGATTATGCCAACAATAAAATTATACTTGGAACAGTCAAATTTTGAGAAATTTGGAAGATACGGTACTTACCGATTTTAGTCGAATTCTCAAAAAATTATATTTGTAGAATTAAAATTTAACTCAATTTCGTTGAAATTAACTTGATTTTATCTGATTATGCCAACAATAAAATTATACTTGGAACAGTCAAATTTTGAGAAATTTGGAAGATACGGTACTTACCGATTTTAGTCGAATTCTCAAAAAATTTTATTTGCAGAATTAAAATTTTATTCAATTTAGTTGAAATTAACTTGATTTTATCTGATTATGCAAACAAAAAAATTATACTTGGAACAGTCAAATTTTGAGAAATTTGGAAGATACGGTACTTACCGATTTTATTCGAATTCTCAAAAAATTGTATTTGTAGAATTAAAATTTTATTCAATTTCGTTGAAATTAACTTGATTTTATCTGATTATGCCAACAATAAAATTATACTTGGAACAGTCAAATTTTGAGAAATTTGGAAGATACGGTACTTACCGATTTTAGTCGAATTCTCAAAAAATTGTATTTGTAGAATTAAAATTTTATTCAATTTCGTTGAAATTAACTTGATTTTATCTGATTATGCCAACAATAAAATTATACTTGGAACAGTCAAATTTTGAGAAATTTGGAAGATACTTACCAATTTTAGTCGAATGCTCAAAAAATTTTATTTGTAGAATTAAAATTTTATTCAATTTAGGTGAAATTAACTTGATTTTATCTGATTATGCAAACAAAAAAATTATACTTGGAACAGTCAAATTTTGAGAAATTTGGAAGATACTTACCAATTTTAGTCGAATGCGCAAAAAATGTTATTTGTAGAATTAAGATTTAATTCAATTTCGTTGAAATTAACTTGATTTTATCTGATTATGCAAACAAAAAAATTATACTTGGAACAGTCAAATTTTGGGAAATTTGGAAGACAGGGTACTTACCGATTTTAGTCGAATTCTCAAAAAATTATATTTGTAGAATTAAAATTTAACTCAATTTCGTTGAAATTAACTTGATTTTATCTGATTAGGCAAACAAAACAATTATACTTGGAAGAGTCAAATTTTGAGAAATTTGGAAGATAGGGTACTTACCGATTTTAGGCGAATTCTCAAAAAATTTTATTTGTAGAATAAATATTTAATTCAATTTCGTTTAAATTAACCTGATTCTATCTGATTAGGCAAACAAAACAATTATACTTGGAAGAGTCAAATTTTGAGAAATTTGGAAGACAGGGTACTTACCGATTTTAGTCGAATTCTCAAAAAATTTTATTTGCAGAATTAAAATTTTATTCAATTTAGTTGAAATTAACTTGATTTTATCTGATTATGCAAACAAAAAAATTATACTTGGAGCAGTCCAATTTTGAGAAATTTTGAAGTTACGGTACTTACCGATTTTAGTCGAATTCTCAAAAAATTTTATTTGTAGAATTAAAATTTAATTCAATTTCGTTGAAATTAACTTGATTTTATCTGATTATGCCAACAAACAAATTATACTTGGAACAGTCAAATTTTGAGAAATTTGGAAGTTACGGTACTTACCGATTTTAGTCGAATTCTCAATAAATTTTATTCGTAGAATTAAAATTTAACTCAATTTCGTTGAAATTAACTTGATTTTATCTGATTATGCAAACAAAAAAATTATACTTGGAACAGTCAAATTTTGAGAAATTTGGAAGATACTTACCAATTTTAGTCGAATTCTCAAAAAATTTTATTTGTAGAATAAATATTTAATTCAATTTCGTTTAAATTAACCTGATTCTATCTGATTAGGCAAACAAAACAATTATACTTGGAAGAGTCAAATTTTGAGAAATTTGGAAGACAGGGTACTTACCGATTTTAGTCGAATTCTCAAAAAATTTTATTTGCAGAATTAAAATTTTATTCAATTTAGTTGAAATTAACTTGATTTTATCTGATTATGCAAACAAAAAAATTATACTTGGAGCAGTCCAATTTTGAGAAATTTTGAAGTTACGGTACTTACCCATTTTAGTCGAATTCTCAAAAAATTTTATTTGTAGAATTAAAATTTAATTCAATTTCGTTGAAATTAACTTGATTTTATCTGATTATGCCAACAAACAAATTATACTTGGAACAGTCAAATTTTGAGAAATTTGGAAGTTACGGTACTTACCGATTTTAGTCGAATTCTCAATAAATTTTATTCGTAGAATTAAAATTTAACTCAATTTCGTTGAAATTAACTTGATTTTATCTGATTATGCAAACAAAAAAATTATACTTGGAACAGTCAAATTTTGAGAAATTTGGAAGATACTTACCAATTTTAGTCGAATGCTCAAAAAATTTTATTTGTAGAATTAAAATTTAACTCAATTTCGTTGAAATTAACTTGATTTTATCTGATTAGGCAAACAAAACAATTACACTTGGAAGAGTCAAATTTTGAGAAATTTGGAAGATAGGGTACATACCGATTTTAGTCGAATTCTCAAAAAATTGTATTTGTAGAATTAAAATTTTATTCAATTTCGTTGAAATTAACTTGATTTTATCTGATTATGCCAACAATAAAATTATACTTGGAACAGTCAAATTTTGAGAAATTTGGAAGACAGGGTACTTACCGATTTTAGTCGAATTCTCTAAAAATTGTATTTGTAGAATTTAAATTTTTTTCAATTTCGTTGAAATTAACTTGATTTTATTTGATTATGCCAACAATAAAATTATACTAGGAACAGTCAAATTTTGAGAAATTTGGAAGACAGGGTACTTACCGATTTTAGTCGAATTCTCAAAAAATTTTATTTGCAGAATTAAAATTTTAATCAATTTAGTTGAAATTAACTTGATTTTATCTGATTATGCAAACAAAAAAATTATACTTGGAACAGTCAAATTTTGAGAAATTTGGAAGATACGGTACTTACCGATTTTAGTCGAATTCTCAAAAAATTGTATTTGTAGAATTAAAATTTTATTCAATTTCGTTGAAATTAACTTGATTTTATCTGATTATGCCAACAATAAAATTATACTTGGAACAGTCAAATTTTGAGAAATTTGGAAGACAGGGTACTTACCAATTTTTGGCGAATTCTCAAAAAATTTTATTAGTAGAATTAAAATTTAATTCAATTTCGTTTAAATTAACTTGATTCTATCTGATTATGCCAACAAAAAAATTATACTTGGAACAGTCAAATTTTGAGAAATTTGGAAGACAGGGTACTTACCAATTTTAGTCGTATTCTCAAAAAATTTTATTTGCAAAATTAAAATTTTATTCAATTTAGTTGAAATTAACTTGATTTTATCCGATTATGCCAACAATAAAATTATACTTGGAACAGTCAAATTTTGAAAAATTTGGAAGACAGGGTACTTACCGATTTTAGTCGAATTCTCTAAAAATTTTATTTGCAGAATTAAAATTTTATTCAATTTAGTTGAAATTAACTTGATTTTATCTGATTATGCCAACAATAAAATTATACTTGGAAAAGTCTAATTTTGAGAAATTTGGAAGATACGGTACTTACCGATTTTAGTCGAAAGCTCACAAAATTTTATTCGTAGAATTAAAGTTTTATTCAATTTCGTTGAAATTAACTTGATTTTATCTGATTAGGCAAACAAAACAATTATACTTGGAAGAGTCAAATTTTGAGAAATTAGGAAGACAAGATACTTACCGATTTTAGTCGAATTCTCAAAAAATTTTATTTCCAGAATTAAAATTTTATTCAATTTAGTTGAAATTAACTTGATTTTATCTGATTATGCAAACAAAATAATTATACTTGGAACAGTCAAATTTTGAGAAATTTGGAAGATACGGTACTTACCGATTTTAGTCGAATTCTCAAAAAATTTTATTTGTAGAATTAAAATTTAATTCAATTGAGTTGAAATTAACTTGATTTTATCTGATTATGCAAACAAAAAAATTATACTTGGAACAGTCAAATTTTGAGAAATTTGGAAGATACTTACCAATTTTAGTCGAATGCTCAAAAAAATTTATTTGTAGAGTTAAAATTTAATTAAATTTCGTTGAAATTAACTTGATTTTATCTGATTATGCAAACAAAAAATTATACTTGGAACTGTCAAATTTTGGGAAATTTGGAAGACAGGGTACTTACCGATTTTAGTCGAATTCTCAAAAAATTTTATTTGTAATATTAAAATTTAATTCAATTTGGTTGAAATTAACTTGATTTTATCTGATTATGCCAACAAAAAATTATACTTGGAACAGTCAAATTTTGAGAAATTTGGAAGATACGGTACTTACCGATTTTAGGCGAATTCTCAAAAAATTTTATTTGTAGAATTAAAATTTAATTCAATTTCGTTTAAATTAACTTGATTTTATCTGATTATGCCAACAAAAAAATTATACTTGGAACAGTCAAATTTTGAGAAATTTGGAAGATAGGGTACTTACCGATTTTAGTCGAATTCTCAAAAAATTGTATCAGTAGAATTTAAATTTTATTCAATTTCGTTGAAATTAACTTGATTTTATCTGATTATGCAAACAAAAAAATTATACTTGGAACAGTCAAATTTTGAGAAATTTGGAAGATACGGTACTTACCGATTTTAGTCGAATTCTCAAAAAATTGTATTTGTAGAATTAAAATTTTATTCAATTTCGTTGAAATTAACTTGATTTTATCTGATTATGCCAACAATAAAATTATACTTGGAACAGTCATATTTTGAGAAATTTGGAAGACAGGGTACTTACCGATTTTAGGCGAATTCTCAAAAAATTGTATCTGTAGAATTTAAATTTTATTCAATTTCGTTGAAATTAACTTGATTTTATCTGATTATGCCCACAATAAAATTATACTTGGAACAGTGAAATTTTGAGAAATTTGGAAGACTTAGAAGATTTAGTCGAATGCTCAAAAAATTTTATTCGTAGAATTAAAGTTTTATTCAATTTCGTTGAATTTAACTTGATTTTATGTGATTAGGCAAACAAAACAATTATACTTGGAACTGTCAAATTTTGGGAAATTTGGAAGCCAGGGTACTTACCGATTTTAGTCGAATTCTCAAAAAATTTTATTTGTAATATCAAAATTTAATTCAATTTGGTTGAAATTAACTTGATTTTATCTGATTATGCCAACAAAAAATTATACTTGGAACAGTCAAATTTTGAGAAATTTGGAAGATACGGTACTTACCGATTTTAGTCGAATTCTCAAAAAATTTTATTCGTAGAATTAAAGTTTTATTCAATTTCGTTGAAATTAACTTGATTTGATCTGATTACGCCAACAAAAAAATTATACTTGGAAGAGTCAAATTTGGGAAAATTTGGAAGATTGGGTACTTACAGATTTTAGTCGAATTCTCAAAAAATTTTATTTGTAGAATTAAAATTTAACTCAATTTCGTTGAAATTAACTTGATTTTATCTGATTAGGCAAACAAAACAATTACACTTGGAAGAGTCAAATTTTGAGAAATTTGGAAGATAGGGTACATACCGATTTTAGTCGAATTCTCAAAAAATTGTATTTGTAGAATTAAAATTTTATTCAATTTCGTTGAAATTAACTTGATTTTATCGGATTATGCAAACAAAAAAATTATACTTGGAAGAGTCAAATTTGGGAAAATTTGGAAGATTGGGTACTTACCGATTTTAGTCGAATTCTCAAAAAATTATTTTTGTAGAATTAAAATTTAACTCAATTTCGTTGAAATTAACTTGATTTTATCTGATTAGGCAAACAAAACAATTATACTTGGAAGAGACAAATTTGGGAAAATTTGGAAGTTTGGGTACTTACCGATTTTAGTTGAATTCTCAAAAAATTATATTTGTAGAATTAAAATTAAACTCAATTTCGTTGAAATTAACTTGATTTTATCTGATTAGGCAAACAAAACAATTATACTTGGAAGAGTCAAATTTTGAAAAATTTGGAAGATAGGGTACTTACCGATTTTAGTCGAATTCTCAAAAAATTGTATTTGTAGAATTAAAATTTTTTCAATTTCGTTGAAATTAACTTGCTTTTATCTGTTTATGCCAACAATAAAATTATACTTGGAACAGTCAAATTTTGAGAAATATGGAAGACAGGGTACTTACCGAGTTTAGTCGAATTCTGAAAAAAATTTTTTTGCAGAATTAAAATTTTATTCAATTTAGTTGAAATTAACTTGATTTTATCGGATTATGCAAACAAAAAAATTATACTTGGAAGAGTCAAATTTGGGAAAATTTGGAAGATTGGGTACTTACCGATTTTAGTCGAATTCTCAAAAAATTATTTTTGTAGAATTAAAATTTAACTCAATTTCGTTGAAATTAACTTGATTTTATCTGATTAGGCAAACAAAACAATTATACTTGGAAGAGTCAAATTTTGAGAAATTTGGAAGATAGGGTACTTACCGATTTTAGTCGAATTCTCAAAAAATTGTATCTGTAGAATTTAAATTTTATTCAATTTCGTTGAAATTAACTTGATTTTATCTGATTATGCCATCAATAAAATTATACTTGGAACAGTCTAATTTTGAGAAATTTGGAAGATACGGTACTTACCGATTTTAGTCGGAAGCTCACAAAATTTTATTCGTAGAATTAAAGTTTTATTCAATTTCGTTGAAATTAACTTGATTTTATCTGATTAGGCAAACAAAACAATTATACTTGGAAGAGTCAAATTTTGAGAAATTTGGAAGACAAGGTACTTACCGATTTTAGTCGAATTCTCAAAAAATTTTATTTCCAGAATTAAAATTTTATTCAATTTAGTTGAAATTAACTTGATTTTATCTGATTATGCAAACAAAAAAATTATACTTGGAACAGTCAAATTTTGAGAAATTTGGAAGATACGGTACTTACCGATTTTAGTCGAATTCTCAAAAAATTTTATTTGTAGAATTAAAATTTAATTCAATTGAGTTGAAATTAACTTGATTTTATCTGATTATGCAAACAAAAAAATTATACTTGGAACAGTCAAATTTTGAGAAATTTGGAAGATACATACCAATTTTAGTCGAATGCGCAAAAAAATTTATTTGTAGAGTTAAAATTTAATTAAATTTCGTTGAAATTAACTTGATTTTATCTGATTATGCAAACAAAAAATTATACTTGGAACTGTCAAATTTTGGGAAATTTGGAAGACAGGGTACTTACCGATTTTAGTCGAATTCTCAAAAAATTTTATTTGTAATATTAAAATTTAAATCAATTTGGTTGAAATTAACTTGATTTTATCTGATTATGCCAACAAAAAATTATACTTGGAACAGTCAAATTTTGAGAAATTTGGAAGATACGGTACTTACCGATTTTAGGCGAATTCTCAAAAAATTTTATTTGTAGAATTAAAATTTAATTAAATTTCGTTTAAATTAACTTAATTTTATCTGATTATGCCAACAAAAAAATTATACTTGGAACAGTCAAATTTTGAGAAATTTGGAAGATAGGGTACTTACCGATTTTAGTCGAATTCTCAAAAAATTGTATCAGTAGAATTTAAATTTTATTCAATTTCGTTGAAATTAACTTGATTTTATCTGATTATGCCAACAATAAAATTATACTTGGAACAGTCAAATTTTGAGAAATTTGGAAGATACGGTACTTACCGATTTTAGTCGAATTCTCAAAAAATTTTATTTGCAGAATTACAATTTTATTCAATTTAGTTGAAATTAACTTGATTTTATCTGATTATGCAAACAAAAAAATTATACTTGGAACTGTCAAATTTTGGGAAATTTGGAAGACAGGGTACTTACCGATTTTAGTCGAATTCTCAAAAAATTGTATTTGTAGAATTAAAATTTAATTAAATTTCGTTTAAATTAACTTAATTTTATCTGATTATGCCAACAAAAAAAGTATACTTGGAACAGTCAAATTTTGAGAAATTTGGAAGACAGGGTACTTACCAATTTTAGTCGAATTCTCAAAAAATTTTATTTGCAAAATTAAAATTTTATTCAATTTAGTTGAAATTAACTTGATTTTATCCGATTATGCCAACAATAAAATTATACTTGGAACAGTCAAATTTTGAAAAATTTGGAAGACAGGGTATTTACCGATTTTAGTCGAATTCTCTAAAAATTTTATTTGCAGAATTAAAATTTTATTCAATTTAGTTGAAATTAACTTGATTTTATCTGATTATGCCAACAATAAAATTATACTAGGAACAGTCAAATTTTGAGAAATTTGGAAGATACGGTACTTACCGATTTTAGTCGAATTCTCAAAAAATTTTATTTGTAGAATTAAAATTTAATTCAATTGAGTTGAAATTAACTTGATTTTATCTGATTATGCAAACAAAAAAATTATACTTGGAACAGTCAAATTTTGAGAAATTTGGAAGATACTTACCGATTTTAGGCGAATTCTCAAAAAATTGTATTTGTAGAATTAAAATTTTATTCAATTTCGTTGAAATTAACTTGATTTTATCTGATTATGCAAACAAAAAAATTATACTTGGAACAGTCAAATTTTGAGAAATTTGGAAGTTACGGTACTTACCGATTTTAGTCGAATTCTCAAAAAATTTTATTTGCAGAATTAAAATTTTATTCAATTTAGTTGAAATTAACTTGATTTTATTTGATTAGGTAAACAAAACAATTATACTTGGAAGAGTCAAATTTTGAGAAATTTGGAAGATAGGGTACTTACCGATTTTAGTCGAATTCTCAAAAAATTGTATTTGTAGAATTAAAATTTTATTCAATTTCGTTTAAATTAACTTGATTCTATCTGATTATGCCAACAAAAAAATTATACTTGGAACAGTCAAATTTTGAGAAATTTGGAAGACAGGGTACTTACCAATTTTAGTCGAATTCTCAAAAAATTTTATTTGCAAAATTAAAATTTTATTCAATTTAGTTGAAATTAACTTGATTTTATCCGATTATGCCAACAATAAAATTATACTTGGAACAGTCAAATTTTGAAAAATTTGGAAGACAGGGTACTTACCGATTTTAGTCGAATTCTCTAAAAATTTTATTTGCAGAATTAAAATTTTATTCAATTTAGTTGAAATTAACTTGATTTTATCTGATTATGCCAACAATAAAATTATACTAGGAACAGTCAAATTTTGAGAAATTTGGAAGATACGGTACTTACCGATTTTAGTCGAATTCTCAAAAAATTTTATTTGTAGAATTAAAATTTAATTCAATTGAGTTGAAATTAACTTGATTTTATCTGATTATGCAAACAAAAAAATTATACTTGGAACAGTCAAATTTTGAGAAATTTGGAAGATACTTACCGATTTTAGTCGAATTCTCAAAAAATTTTATTTGCAGAATTAAAATTTTATTCAATTTAGTTGAAATTAACTTGATTTTATCTGATTAGGTAAACAAAACAATTATACTTGGAACAGTCAAATTTTGAGAAATTTGGAAGATACTTACCAATTTTAGTCGAATGCGCAAAAAATTTTATTTGTAGAATTAAAATTTAATTCAATTTCGTTTAAATTAACTTGATTCTATCTGATTATGCCAACAAAAAAATTATACTTGGAACAGTCAAATTTTGGGAAATTTGGAAGATAGGGAACTTACCGATTTTAGTCGAATTCTCAAAAAATTTTATTCGTAGAATTAGTTTTATTCAATTTCGTTGAAATTAACTTGATTTTATCTGATTACGCCAACAAAAAAATTATACTTGGAAGAGTCAAATTTGGGAAAATTTGGAAGATTGGGTACTTACCGATTTTAGTTGAATTCTCAAAAAATTATATTTGTAGAATAAAATTAAACTCAATTTCGTTGAAATTAACTTGATTTTATCTGATTAGGCAAACAAAACAATTATACTTGGAAGAGTCAAATTTTGAAAAATTTGGAAGATAGGGTACTTACCGATTTTAGTCGAATTCTCAAAAAATTGTATTTGTAGAATTAAAATTTTTTCAATTTCGTTGAAATTAACTTGCTTTTATCTGATTATGCCAACAATAAAATTATACTTGGAACAGTTAAATTTTGAGAAATATGGAAGACAGGGTACTTACAGAATTTAGTCGAATTCTCAAAAAAAATTTTTTGCAGAATTAAAATTTTATTCAATTTAGTTGAAATTAACTTGATTTTATCGGATTATGCAAACAAAAAAATTATACTTGGAAGAGTCAAATTTGGGAAAATTTGGAAGATTGGGTACTTACCGATTTTAGTCGAATTCTCAAAAAATTATTTTTGTAGAATTAAAATTTAACTCAATTTCGTTGAAATTAACTTGATTTTATCTGATTAGGCAAACAAAACAATTATACTTGGAAGAGACAAATTTGGGAAAATTTGGAAGATTGGGTACTTACCGATTTTAGTTGAATTCTCAAAAAATTATATTTGTAGAATTAAAATTAAACTCAATTTCGTTGAAATTAACTTGATTTTATCTGATTAGGCAAACAAAACAATTATACTTGGAAGAGTCAAATTTTGAAAAATTTGGAAGATAGGGTACTTACCGATTTTAGTCGAATTCTCAAAAAATTGTATTTGTAGAATTAAAATTTTTTCAATTTCGTTGAAATTAACTTGCTTTTATCTGTTTATGCCAACAATAAAATTATACTTGGAACAGTCAAATTTTGAGAAATATGGAAGACAGGGTACTTACCGAGTTTAGTCGAATTCTCAAAAAAAATTTTTTGCAGAATTAAAATTTTATTCAATTTAGTTGAAATTAACTTGATTTTATCGGATTATGCAAACAAAAAAATTATACTTGGAAGAGTCAAATTTGGGAAAATTTGGAAGATTGGGTACTTACCGATTTTAGTCGAATTCTCAAAAAATTATTTTTGTAGAATTAAAATTTAACTCAATTTCGTTGAAATTAACTTGATTTTATCTGATTAGGCTGTGACGTCCCACTATTTTTCGCGCGGTTCTATTCCAATAATCCATTAATAAACCTCACAATCACTCCACCAAAGTCCGTCAAACTCAACTCTTACCCCATCTCCCCAATCGCCGATCACCTTGATGTTGTACCCTAGCGGTCCCCAACACAAGATGACCTATACAAAACGCCACCTCGATGATGTATCTTAGAGATCCCCATCACGAGATGATCGTTACAAACTCCTTCGCCTATTCGCCATATGAGGCACGAATCCCTTTAAAACGAGTTCAAACAAGTCCCTCGTTACAAAAACCCTCTTAAATCGAGACCACGTCTCAATCCCCTCTTTACCACTCACAGAGTCCAAGTCACTCTAACCCTTTTCCTATAAAACACCCAAAAACCCATTCGGCGAGTTGAGTATCTCCTTCCGCAGCCATAAGAACCCCAGAAATGTTACTGCGACGCAAATGTACAAACGTGACCAACACGTGATTGTAATTACGACGCATTTGGCGTACGTGACATAAACACATCTATTAATAGCCATACCGTTTACAAAAACCCCAAAATCTACTGCGTCTTGTTCCCGAAAACTGTCAAGGTCTTTACCGCGCGTACCCCCGCAGTACTCCTGTAAGGTCTTATAAATACGAAGGATCGAGAGGCCAGGCCTCTTTCATTGCTGATCTTTTGTCAATAGACAATCCTCTTTGACCAAAGTGTATTTAAAACAGTGTTAAAAGATTCAAATCTGTGAAATACGACGATTACTGTAAGTCTTTTATCTAACATTATTACTGTGCATATCACCACCATACCATTTATTATTATTTTGTTTATCAAAGCTTATTGCGAATATTCATTATTACTAACGTTTATTACTAACTTATATATAATCTCATTAATTCTTTCTTTGTATATATTTTGCATTACTATTCTTATTATGTTTCATATTATATTACTTTCTAGAGCTTATTACGATCATTTATGTTTTGTATTAGCAACGCTTATTGCTTTTATAATAATTTAATTTGCTTATATCTATTTACATCATATCCATATTTTCATATTGTAATTACTTGTCATGTGCCAATGTTCCAAATACTAAGCATTACTAATAAACCGCTTAGTTTTGAATCACGCTTCGAATTATTGTGTGCATCCTTTCGTTACAAAGATCCCAAATAAACAAGCTGCCGCAACAGCTGATTTCTGTTCGTGAACGCGAGAGCGCTTCCAGTATTTATAAACATACGGTTGCATGAACCGTGCAAATTCCCGGAAATACTAAGCGTAGTTTCTTATATACGAACGCAACGGTAAATCCTATCACCAAAATCAAAACAAATACAAGGTACTCTAACGGGTGTTCTCCGGGTATATATATATATATTCGCCTTTTTAAAACCTTCCCTGGTCGATTAGAGTGCTGGATGCAAGATTCGCGCCTAATCACCTCCAGAAATCCCCAGAGTGACGGATTTAATATTCGCGCCTGAATCTCCCTCAAAATCCCCAGAGTGACGGATTTAATATTCGCGCCTGAGTCTCCCTCAAAATCCCCAGAGTGACGGATTTAATATTCGCGCCTGAGTCTCCCTCAAAATCCCCAGAGTGACGGATTTAATATTCGCGCCTGAGTCTCCCTCAAAATCCCCAGAGTGACGGATTTAATATTCGCGCCTGAATCTCCCTCAAAATCCCCAGAGTGACGGATTTAATATTCGCGCCTGAGTCTCCCTCAAAATCCCCAGAGTGACGGATTTAATATTCGCGCCTGAATCTCCCTCAAAATCCCCAGAGTGACGGATTTAATATTCGCGCCTGAGTCTCCCTCAAAATCCCCAGAGTGACGGATTTAATATTCGCGCCTGAGTCTCCCTCAAAATCCCCAGAGTGACGGATTTAATATTCGCGCCTGAATCTCCCTCAAAATCCCCAGAGTGACGGATTTAATATTCGCGCCTGAGTCTCCCTCAAAATCCCCAGAGTGACGGATTTAATATTCGCGCCTGAATCTCCCTCAAAATCCCCAGAGTGACGGATTTAATATTCGCGCCTGTCCTTTTTTCCTTCCTCACAGTCATCGTTCCAAAAGACCTCACCCGGGACGTGACATATTTTTGGTGACAGCGGTGGGATAACGTCTACCGTTAATAGAAATAAATTCTCTTTTCATACGGTACCCACAAAGTCTCACGATTTAATATGTATATTGAACACCCCAATCGGGGCGCCCTATCTTATCGAAGTCGCATGTTACAAGGCGTAATACAACCTGCATTTGTGTCGACGTGGGTTTGTGTTATTGGAAATTTAGCGACTACCTACGAAGACGAGGAAATTTGTTTGAATTGCTCTCAGAGAGATCCAGTAAATACAGAAATAATATATCAAATACATTATTGTCAGTCGCCCTATACATTCCCCAATTGTGAATGGTGTAATAACATTATATATCGCACTCGCCCCATTAACAGGTGCGCCGCGTGCACAGAACATTTCTTCCTCTTACATGAAAGCCGCGATTAAAATCAATAACCGAGCATAAAAGAATTCAAATCCTAGACAAGAAACAAAACATAATAATTTTGGTCACTTAAGGTAGGCCACGAGAAATAGGTCCTTTATATAAAAGGTACCCACAAATCCCAAAATAAAGTATGCCTAATAGATTTCAACGACAGCATCTATCAAACTTGTGCCACGAATTTCTGAACCAATTGGCATATACTAATGAACTGACCTGTGTTTCGGGCGGCGTATCAACGACCACGGAAGGCTATGATATTTGTCTACACTGCTTCGACTTGAATCCAATTGAAGTGAAAGAAATATATCAGGAACACTATTATACTTTGAGTAATCTATTCCCTAAATGCGCTCGTTGTAAAAACCCCTTATTCCAAACGCGCCCGTTGAGTAGCTGCGTTGAGTGCACGGAACATTTCCTCCTTTCAAATAGAAATCATTACGGGTTAATAATTTTTGGTTCCCGGGATAGAACAACCTGAATTTAAATAACGGCTAACTAAACATGTCTGTGTACGGCGAAACCGACGATATCGCCGTAAGCGACCAAGACGCGGGACCTACCAATAGCGCTATAGAAATCGCGACCGTCGAAATAATGGAACGATTACAAGTATTACGCGAAAAACAAGCCGAGATTGAAAACTTGCACGCGAAATTTGTAACAAACCCAGAAACCAAAACGCATTCGGACATAGGCACCGCATCGTCCGACCCCACGTTTAAAGGTCTTTCCGATAAGATACGAAATATTGAGGTAATGATGGAAAAACTTCTTGCACCCCCGCCAATTACAAATAATTTTTCCACGCCGGGTTCCTCCCGTTTCGATAGAAAACCGGTGCTAAATTTCAATAAAACTCCTGAGGTGAAAAATCGTAATAATATTCCGGAAGTACCGAACCATAACCAAACGCCGGACCAGGGTCCATCGCCCCAGATAAAATTAAAGGACGCAATAGAGACAGTCCCAAATTTTAACGGGCATAACATACCCATAGAGCAATTCGCGAGAGCTTGCAATAGGGCTAAGGCTCTGGTTCCCTCGCAAGCCGAACCCCAGCTGGCGAGGTTGTTACGAAACAAGCTGCAAGACCATGCATGCTTGGCCGTTGAGGATAGGGTCCTTGACTCCGTAAACGACCTAATTAAACAACTCAAACGCATCTTTTCTCCTGCCAAAACATCTGACCACTACCGTGGAGAACTTGCCAACATTATCAAAGGAACAAACGAACATGTATTAGAATACATTTCCCGCGTTAAAGATCTCCGATTCGCAATCTTGGAAGAGGATAGAGACTACAATCGCGACTTCGCACGGAATCACCCCGAAGACTTAGATCGCCTGACCTTAGATTCATTCGTCGATGGTCTTCCACCCCACATAAGGACAAGGCTACTCCAACATCCTTTCGAAACGATCGACCAAGCTTTCGATTTGGCTGTACTCGTGGACAAGAAGATTGACAGAGACCGTCAAAGATTTTCTGAACAAAAGGCCCCGAAATTGATGTGCCAACTCTGCAATAAAACAGGACACGATGCTCGAACCTGCCGAAGTAATCAAAATACCGCTACACAACCCTTCGAGAAGTATTCTCCAAATCGTATTGCAGGATATGGTAGCCAGACACCTAATCCTTTGCTCCCTTATTGGGACAAAAATCGACCCCCTCCCTCAAGACCTACAGAACTGCGTATCTGTGCGTATTGCAAAAAGCCCGGACATTTAATCTCAGAATGTAGAAAACGGATGTTCAACCACAATGAGAGAAACCCTGGAACCTTCCAGGAACGAGACTCGGGAAACGCTCTGCCCCTACGGTCGACAGCGGACGCGTACCGTGGAACGGGCCAACCAGGAGCGCGTCCAATAATAATACAAGCGGAAGCGGGAATAACAAAACTAGAATCGCTACCGCATGGTTAAATGCCGTCGATGAAGCACCGTCCGTAATTATTCAATCCCCGAATTTATTAATGACTCCAGAATTAATGATTGATACCGGTTCTGAAGTGAATCTATTAAAAATTCATACAATAAAACAACCTCGAGACATTGATATCAATAAACAGGTGCAATTAAGAGGCATCGCTAAAGACCTCGTCTCCACCCTTGGAACAGTAACCATAACTTTATTGGGCAATGATGTCGCGTTTCATGTAGTCGAAAATGACTTCCCAATCAAACCACAAGGAATACTAGGAACCGAATTCTTTATAAAACAAAGTGCTTCAATACACTATTCAAGGAAACAGTTAGAGTTCAAGGGAAACTCCATTCCGTTTGTAAATAAAGGTCAATTCGTGTTACCCGCTAGATCAAAAACGGTTTGCTTTGTAAATATATCAAATTCAGACATAAGGGAAGGATATTTACCCAGATTAGATTTAGGCACTGGAATTCATGCAGGTAATGCCCTTGTCCGTAATCAGGATGGCAAAGCGTACTTACAAATAATAAATTCTAATGAAATGGACACAACAATCACTGTACCCACTGTTGAATTGGAAGAGTTTGAAATTGTGATTCCAGAACCCAAACAAAGACGACCGAAAGAGACTAAGACGTCTAAACGCGTCACTCCTATCCCTACCCTAACAAAAATCAAGCCCCTCTTTCCCCAAGATCCATCGATCCATCATTCAGAGGTATCCGCGAAGGTACACTCGCTCTCATCCCCCGGGCATTATGCCGAAACAACCCTTCCCCTAGAATTCCAGGAGTCTCTTGCTATGGCGTCGGGTGAGGAAGTATCAATGATTTCCGAAAAAACCGCAACAAGAATGGAACAAGTGCTCAAATTAATTTCTACGGAACATATGAATCCGGAGGAAAAACTCCATGTCCAAAGAATTTTATATAAATACAACGATCTCTTCCATCTACCAGATGAGAAGTTGGGCCATACAAACGCTATCCAGCATGGGATCCAGACAAAGGACCCAATGCCTGTAAATACCAAACAATATCGCTTCCCTCCTATACATAAGAAAGAAATTGATAAACAGGTAAAGAATTTACTAGAAAACGACATTATAAAGCCATCATTATCACCCTACAATTCACCCATTTGGATCGTCTCCAAAAAACCAGGACCCAATGGGGAACTCTTGTGGAGAATGGTAATTGACTTCAGGGATCTAAACGAAAAAACCGTTCCCGACGCATACCCACTTCCGAATATCAATGAGATATTGGATCAGTTAGGAGGAGCAAAATACTTCTCCGTATTCGACCTTGCTTCTGGATTCCATCAAATCCCTATGAAACCAGAAGACGCACCTAAAACGGCTTTCTCTACACCACATGGCCACTATGAGTTTGTCAGAATGCCGTTTGGGCTTTGTAATGCACCAGCGACTTTCCAACGCCTAATGGATCACACTCTTACGGGACTCCAGGGCACGGAAATGTTTGTTTACTTGGACGATATCGTCCTTTATGCGAGTTCTCTCACAGAACACTTGATTAAATTTAAAAAACTTGCTCAACGCCTAAGAGAAGCAAACCTTAAACTTCAGCCTTCCAAATGTAAATTCTTGCACAAGGAAGTCGCATATTTGGGACACATAATCACTGAGCAAGGGGTAAAACCTGATCTGGGAAAAATTGAAGCCGTCCGAAACTACCCGGCACCAAGTACACCAAAAGGAATTAAACAATTCCTTGGATTAACCGGATATTATAGGAGGTTTATCCCGGACTTTTCCAAAATAGCTCGCCCGTTAACCCAATTATTAAAGAAAGACACAATATTCGAGTGGGGACCGTCCCAGAAAACGGCTTTTGACCACTTAAGATTAGCATTGCAGAAAGAACCTATCCTGCAATACCCGAATTTTGACCTGGAATTCCATGTTACCACCGACGCTTCTGAATTTGCTATAGGAGGAATATTGAGTCAAGATATCACAGGAAAAGAGTTACCCATCGCTTATGCTTCTCGCCTCCTGAACAAAGCAGAAATAAACTATGCAACCATCGAAAAAGAACTTTTAGCCATTGTTTATTGTGTTAGGTACTTCCGACCTTATTTATATGGAAAGAAATTTATCTTATATACTGACCACCAACCCCTAATCTGGTTGCATAGAGTAAAAGATCCAACGTCACGCCTCGTTAGGTGGCGCTTAAAGTTAGCAGAATACGACTACGAAATTCGCTATCTACCAGGGAAAAGCAATAAACTTGCCGATGCATTATCTCGCAATCCTCCCATAGTGGAGACATATCCAGTACGACCACGAGAGGAAGCTGATGACGACTGGGAAGATCAACCCCCGGCTAAACGAGGTCCCGGGAGACCCCGACTCACCAAACCATCGACCTCTGCAACTAGACCTATGTATAAAACTCGCCCAAGAACAAAGCCTACCAGGATACAGCCGCCCAGAAAGGTGCGTCAAAGGTTGACCAGTGCAGTAAACCCACCAAATCCCCTCTCTGAAAACCCGCCGGAACTGATGAATAGCGAAGAGGAAGAAATAAATCAGGAAGAAGACAAGGAATTAACGGACGCACCAAATATTTCGCCTCCACAATCGCCAACGCCGCAAGAAGAGAACGACCTTGATTCTGAAGTGGAATCCAACGCGTCGGATGAATCAATAACCGATTCAGAATTATCGATAATTGAGCCAGACGATTCCCGTGATGCAGCGTACGAAGCAGACCCTGATAGGGACATCAGGACGACGCCATCAATTAGTCGCGATCCATTGTCCCTACGTAAGGAAACGCTCGTTTTCTTTCTTAGTGCCGATGGGAAACCTTGTGACGATGGAGCTAAACAATTACAAGAAGCTGGAGAACTAATAATAACAAGCGAACTTACATTGGGCAGGGCACATGTATCATATAATAAGGGACAAATCCTCATTGGATTAGTCATTAAAGAAACACAAAATACTCCACTAACCACGACAACTTGGGGCGAAGCCCTTCTTCCCTTAAAAACGTGATAAGAGAACTGTAATATACTCATTCAGTATAGCAAAAACGGCAAGTATCGATCAATTAAGCTGGCAGGAAATCATTACAGACGTTCTTGAAACCGTCGACGAAGAAGACATCGATGTCACAATATGTTTACAAATAGTCCGAATCCCAGAAGAATCTGAACGCCAAAATATTATTACGGAAAACCATGCATCCGCTCTAGCCGGACACAAAGGGGTAACAAAAACTTATAATCGAATTCGCCATAAATATCTTTGGAAAGGCATGAAAAAAGCTGTGGAGGATTACATTCGAAACTGCGCGGACTGTCGACGGAAGAAACTCGTTCGTGTTAAAACCAGGCAACCAATGATCCTCACCGACACGCCTGGACGCGCCTTCGATAAAATCGCATTAGATATAGTAGGACCACTACCCACTACGAGAGCAGGAAATACCTACATCCTAACTATGCAAGATTTGTTAACGAAGTACTTTGTGTGTGAACCCCTTAAACAATCTACGTCGATGAAAATAGCCGACGCGTTTATAAAACGATTTATTTGTCAATTCGGAGCTCCTAGAGCCATCCTCACTGACCAAGGAGCAAATTTCACTAGTAAATTCATGAAGGCTATCGCGCAAAAATTTAAAATCGAACAATTTCGAACCACAGCCTTCCACCCACAGACAAACGGCTCTTTAGAGCGATCGCATCTCGTTTTAACAGAGTATTTAAAGATGTTTATCAGTAATTATAGCGACTGGGACGAATGGACTGATTTGGCCGCGTTCTCTTATAATACCAGCGTCCACGAGGGCACTGGTTACACCCCATACGAGTTAGTATTTGGGAAAATAGCCCGGGTACCCAGCCGAAAAAAGGTGCCCGAAGATTTCGAAAACGAAACGTACAATCACTACCTCTCAAAATTGAGTACGAGGGTGCAAGAACTGCAAACCGCCGCTGCAGAAAAATTAAATCAATCTAAACTCCGTTATAAGAAATATTATGATCGGCACATAAATGAAGAGACCTTTAAACCGGGCGACCCAATCTTCGTTTTAATTGAACCGCGGAAAGGAAAGTTCGGAGATCAGTACTCTGGTCCTCATACGATATTGGAAGTAATCCCTTCACAGAATTTAAAAATAACTTGGAAAGGCAAAACTAAAATAATACATGCTAATAAAGCGCGTCTTGGTCGGTTACGCGAAGATCCGGGTTGACCCTAATTCCAAAGTAGAAAACATGTATTAATTCACTCATTTCCTAAGGAAAATAATGCCACACAAAAGAGCCCCCAAGGCAAACAACCCAAAGAACTATGGGGTTGGCCTCAAAAGGAGGCTGGCCCACATAAAGTGGATGCGCAACGAGGCCCGCAAAGAAGGAGGAAGTCTGTCCCCACTCCTTCCCAAGGTGACCTCCACAATCATCGTCAGGGAGGCAACACCAGCGGTGGAGATCATCACCATAGATGACTCCCCCCTACCAACACCAACGGATCAAGAAACCGTCACCCTACAACCCCCATATTGCCCACCAACAGGCAGCAGAGAGGTACTCTCCCGCCCTACCCTTCCCCCGTTATACTCTCCCCCTCCTCAAACCTCCACCTCCCTAACCACCTCCTCAATCCCTCCTTTCCCAGATGGTGTGGAAATCCTGGACACGGGGTCAGCCATCCGAATTCCGGATATTACGGAACTGACACCCGGGTTTCTAAGGTGGTTCAATGACCATTATCAAGATGGCTATAACCTCACATTCATCCTGGACGATCCCTCCTACCAATTCATGGAATATTCCTTTCCCCCCTATTAATTCCTCCAAAATCTCCTTCCTTCCTTAATCCTATCATTCCCTGTAAATATCCTTGTATTTAGTCCCCTGTATATATACCTTTCCCAACCTTTAGTTATTTTTTTTTTTTTTTTTTTTTTTTTTTTATTATTTTCGCCAAATAGGCAATATCTTTTGTTTTTCTTTTTCACGCCAAATAGGCTTTATATTTTATTTTTCTTTAAACCACCCAAACCTTATGTTAAGAAATTACAAATTTCTTCATATAAAGGGGGAGGTGTGACGTCCCACTATTTTTCGCGCGGTTCTATTCCAATAATCCATTAATAAACCTCACAATCACTCCACCAAAGTCCGTCAAACTCAACTCTTACCCCATCTCCCCAATCGCCGATCACCTTGATGTTGTACCCTAGCGGTCCCCAACACAAGATGACCTATACAAAACGCCACCTCGATGATGTATCTTAGAGATCCCCATCACGAGATGATCGTTACAAACTCCTTCGCCTATTCGCCATATGAGGCACGAATCCCTTTAAAACGAGTTCAAACAAGTCCCTCGTTACAAAAACCCTCTTAAATCGAGACCACGTCTCAATCCCCTCTTTACCACTCACAGAGTCCAAGTCACTCTAACCCTTTTCCTATAAAACACCCAAAAACCCATTCGGCGAGTTGAGTATCTCCTTCCGCAGCCATAAGAACCCCAGAAATGTTACTGCGACGCAAATGTACAAACGTGATCAACACGTGATTGTAATTACGACGCATTTGGCGTACGTGACATAAACACATCTATTAATAGCCATACCGTTTACAAAAACCCCAAAATCTACTGCGTCTTGTTCCCGAAAACTGTCAAGGTCTTTACCGCGCGTACCCCCGCAGTACTCCTGTAAGGTCTTATAAATACGAAGGATCGAGAGGCCAGGCCTCTTTCATTGCTGATCTTTTGTCAATAGACAATCCTCTTTGACCAAAGTGTATTTAAAACAGTGTTAAAAGATTCAAATCTGTGAAATACGACGATTACTGTAAGTCTTTTATCTAACATTATTACTGTGCATATCACCACCATACCATTTATTATTATTTTGTTTATCAAAGCTTATTGCGAATATTCATTATTACTAACGTTTATTACTAACTTATATATAATCTCATTAATTCTTTCTTTGTATATATTTTGCATTACTATTCTTATTATGTTTCATATTATATTACTTTCTAGAGCTTATTACGATCATTTATGTTTTGTATTAGCAACGCTTATTGCTTTTATAATAATTTAATTTGCTTATATCTATTTACATCATATCCATATTTTCATATTGTAATTACTTGTCATGTGCCAATGTTCCAAATACTAAGCATTACTAATAAACCGCTTAGTTTTGAATCACGCTTCGAATTATTGTGTGCATCCTTTGGTTACAAAGATCCCAAATAAACAAGCTGCCGCAACAGCTGATTTCTGTTCGTGAACGCGAGAGCGCTTCCAGTATTTATAAACATACGGTTGCATGAACCGTGCAAATTCCCGGAAATACTAAGCGTAGTTTCTTATATACGAACGCAACGGTAAATCCTATCACCAAAATCAAAACAAATACAAGGTACTCTAACGGGTGTTCTCCGGGTATATATATATATATTCGCCTTTTTAAAACCTTCCCTGGTCGATTAGAGTGCTGGATGCAAGATTCGCGCCTAATCACCTCCAGAAATCCCCAGAGTGACGGATTTAATATTCGCGCCTGAATCTCCCTCAAAATCCCCAGAGTGACGGATTTAATATTCGCGCCTGAGTCTCCCTCAAAATCCCCAGAGTGCCGGATTTAATATTCGCGCCTGAGTCTCCCTCAAAATCCCCAGAGTGACGGATTTAATATTCGCGCCTGAGTCTCCCTCAAAATCCCCAGAGTGACGGATTTAATATTCGCGCCTGAATCTCCCTCAAAATCCCCAGAGTGACGGATTTAATATTCGCGCCTGAGTCTCCCTCAAAATCCCCAGAGTGACGGATTTAATATTCGCGCCTGAGTCTCCCTCAAAATCCCCAGAGTGACGGATTTAATATTCGCGCCTGAATCTCCCTCAAAATCCCCAGAGTGACGGATTTAATATTCGCGCCTGAGTCTCCCTCAAAATCCCCAGAGTGACGGATTTAATATTCGCGCCTGAATCTCCCTCAAAATCCCCAGAGTGACGGATTTAATATTCGCGCCTGAGTCTCCCTCAAAATCCCCAGAGTGACGGATTTAATATTCGCGCCTGAGTCTCCCTCAAAATCCCCAGAGTGACGGATTTAATATTCGCGCCTGAATCTCCCTCAAAATCCCCAGAGTGACGGATTTAATATTCGCGCCTGAGTCTCCCTCAAAATCCCCAGAGTGACGGATTTAATATTCGCGCCTGAATCTCCCTCAAAATCCCCAGAGTGACGGATTTAATATTCGCGCCTGTCCTTTTTTCCTTCCTCACAGTCATCGTTCCAAAAGACCTCACACGGGACGTGACAAGGCAAACAAACCAATTATACTTGGAAGAGTCAAATTTTGAGAAATTTGGAAGATAGGGTACTTACCGATTTTAGTCGAATTCTCAAAAAATTTTATTTGCAGAATTAAAATTTTATTCAATTTAGTTGAAATTAACTTGATTTTATCTGATTAGGTAAACAAAACAATTATACTTGGAACAGTCAAATTTTGAGAAATTTGGAAGATACTTATCAATTTTAGTCGAATGCGCAAAAAATTTTATTTGTAGAATTAAAATTTAATTCAATTTCGTTTAAATTAACTTGATTCTATCTGATTATGCCAACAAAAAAATTATACTTGGAACAGTCAAATTTTGGGAAATTTGGAAGATAGGGAACTTACCGATTTTAGTCGAATTCTCAAAAAATTTTATTCGTAGAATTAAAGTTTTATTCAATTTCGTTGAAATTAACTTGATTTTATCTGATTACGCCAACAAAAAAATTATACTTGGATGAGTCAAATTTGGGAAAATTTGGAAGATTGGGTACTTACCGATTTTAGTTGAATTCTCAAAAAATTATATTTGTAGAATTAAAATTAAACTCAATTTCGTTGAAATTAACTTGATTTTATCTGATTAGGCAAACAAAACAATTATACTTGGAAGAGTCAAATTTTGAAAAATTTGGAAGATAGGGTACTTACCTATTTTAGTCGAATTCTCAAAAAATTGTATCTGTAGAATTTAAATTTTATTCAATTTCGTTGAAATTAACTTGATTTTATCTGATTATGCCAACAATAAAATTATACTTGGAACAGTCTAATTTTGAGAAATTTGGAAGATACGGTACTTACCGATTTTAGTCGAAAGCTCACAAAATTTTATTCGTAGAATTAAAGTTTTATTCAATTTCGTTGAAATTAACTTGATTTTATCTGATTAGGCAAACAAAACAATTATACTTGGAAGAGTCATATTTTGAGAAATTTGGAAGACAAGGTACTTACCGATTTTAGTCGAATTCTCAAAAAATTTTATTTGCAGAATTAAAATTTTATTCAATTTAGTTGAAATTAACTTGATTTTATCTGATTATGCCAACAATAAAATTATACTTGGAACAGTCAAATTTTGAGAAATTTGGAAGATACGGTACTTACCGATTTTAGTCGAATTCTCAAAAAATTTTATTTGCAGAATTAAAATTTTATTCAATTTAGTTGAAATTAACTTGATTTTATCTGATTATGCAAACAAAAAAATTATACTTGGAACAGTCAAATTTTGAGAAATTTGGAAGATACGGTACTTACCGATTTTAGTCGAATTCTCAAAAAATTTTATTTGTAGAATTAAAACTTAATTCAATTGAGTTGAAATTAACTTGATTTTATCTGATTATGCAAACAAAAAAATTATACTTGGAACAGTCAAATTTTGAGAAATTTGGAAGATACTTACCAATTTTAGTCGAATGCTCAAAAAATTTTATTTGTAGAGTTAAAATTTAATTAAATTTCGTTGAAATTAACTTGATTTTATCTGATTAGGCAAACAAAACAATTATACTTGGAAGAGTCAAATTTTGAGAAATTTGGAAGATAGGGTACATACCGATTTTAGTCGAATTCTCAAAAAATTGTATTTGTAGAATTAAAATTTTATTCAATTTCGTTGAAATTAACTTGATTTTATCTGATTATGCCAACAATAAAATTATACTTGGAACAGTCAAATTTTGAGAAATTTGGAAGACAGGGTACTTACCGATTTTAGTCGAATTCTCTAAAAATTGTATTTGTAGAATT
Organism: Andrena fulva; assembly: GCA_946251845.1. Taxonomy (NCBI): domain Eukaryota; kingdom Metazoa; phylum Arthropoda; class Insecta; order Hymenoptera; family Andrenidae; genus Andrena; species Andrena fulva. The sequence continues at coordinate 17,030,026 of OX276331.1, read as the reverse complement.
TAAATTTTTTTCAATTTCGTTTAAATTAACTTGATTTTATCTGATTATGCAAACAAAAAAATTATACTTGGAACAGTCAAATTTTGAGAAATTTGGAAGATAGGGTACTTACCGATTTTAGTCGAATTCTCAAAAAATTGTATTTGTAGAATTAAAATTTTATTCAATTTCGTTGAAATTAACATGATTTTATCTGATTATGCTGTGACGTCCCACTATTTTTCGCGCGGTATTTTAACACCATTTCCTCACAAATCCATCCACAATCCACCAAAAACCTTCAATCTCGAGTCATACCCTACTCCCTCACCCAACCGATCATTTAGACGATATACCTTAGTGGTCCCTATCTCTAAACGGTCAATCCAGATTCCTAATCGCCGATCACCTTGATGTTGTACCTTAGCGGTCCCCAACACAAGATGACCTATACAAAACGCCACCTCGATGATGTATCTTAGAGATCCCAATCGCGAGATGATCGTTACACAACTCCTTCGCCTATTCGCCATATGAGGCATGACCACTCCCTTCCAAATCTACGTTAAACAAATCCCTCATCCTTAAAACCCTCTTCCAAATCGAGACTACGTCTCACGCCCTTACTATGACCACAGCAGTCAATACACCGTTTACCCCATTCCTATACGACCTCCTAAACTCCACCAAATGGGTTGAGTATTTCGCTTCAAAGCCCCATGCAAAAACCCTAGAAATTTTAATGCGACGCAAATGTACAAACGTGATCAACACGTGATTGTAATTACGACGCATTTGGCGTACGTGACATAAACACATCTATTAATAACCATACCGTTACAAAAACCCCCAAAATCTACTGCGTCTTGTTTCCGAAATCTGTCAAGGTCTTTACCGCGCGTACCCCCGCAGTACTCCTGGAAGATCATATAAATACAAAGGATCGAGAGCCCAGAGAGCTCTTTTGTCAACAGACAGTCTAATAGATAGGAGTATCATTAAAACATGTGTTAATTATTCAAATCAGTGCTTTACGACAATCACTGTAAGTCCTCATATATATATATATATCATTATTATAGTGCATATCACCCCATACCATATTATTATTTATCAACGCTTATAGCTTATTATTATATTCTTTCATTAATGCTTATTGCTTACTTATTACCATATTCTTTCATTTATGCTTATTGCTTACTTATTCCCATATTCTTTCATTAATGCTTATTGCTTACTTACTATTATATTCTTTCATTTATGCTTATCATATATATCGCCATTTATATTCATAATTCATATTATAAATGTTGTGTGTGTGAATACAAAATCTTCCCACGCATTGTTAGAAACGCTCTAACAAGGCTAATAAACCGCTTTGTTATCAATCGTGTCTCGAATTATTGTGTGTACCCTCGAGTCATAAGGCTTCCCAACGAAACCAAGCTGCCGCAACAGCTGATTCGCGAGAGCTCTCTCAGTATTTACAAACACACTGCTGCATTAACCGTGCTATTCTTAGGAAAACTAAGTGTGGTTTCTTTTGTACGAATGCAACGGTAAATCCTATTATCAAACCAAAACAAAACAAGAGTGCTAACGGGTGTCCCCTCAAGTACTAATTCGCATTAAAACCTTCCCTGGTCGATTAGTGTGGCGGATGATAGATTCGCGCCTGATCTTTTCTCTTAAAACCTTCAGAGTGCTGGATGACAGATTCACGCCTGACCTTCCTTATAAATCCACAGTGTGACGGATGATAGATTCGCGCCTGGCTTTCCCTTAAATCCTTCAGAGTGCTGGATGACAGATTCACGCCTGACCTTCCTTATAAATCCACAGTGTGACGGATGATAGATTCGCGCCTGGCATTCCCTTAAATCCTTCAGAGTGCTGGATGACAGATTCACGCCTGACCTTCCTTATAATACCACAGTGTGACGGATGATAGATTCGCGCCTGGCTTTCCCTTAAATCCTTCAGAGTGCTGGATGACAGATTCACGCCTGACCTTCCTTATAAATCCACAGTGTGACGGATGATAGATTCGCGCCTGGCTTTCCCTTAAAACCCACAGAGTGCTGGATGACAGATTCACGCCTGGCTTTCCTTACGAACCCACAGTGTGCCGGATGATAGATTCGCGCCTGATCTCCTCTCAAACCCACAGTGTGACGGATTTAATATTCGCGCCTGGTTTTCCCTTAAAAACTTCAGAGTGCTGGATGATAGATTCGCGCCTGATCTTTTCCTTCCCCATAGTCACCGTTCCAAAAAACCTCACCCGGGACGTGACATATGCCAACAATAAAATTATACTTGGAACAGTCAAATTTTGAGAAATTTGGAAGACAGGGTACTTACCGATTTTAGTCGAATTCACTAAAAATTGTATTTGTAGAATTTAAATTTTTTTCAATTTCGTTGATATTAACTTGATTTTATCTGATTATGCCAACAATAAAATTATACTAGGAACAGTCATATTTGGAGAAATTTGGAAGACAGGGTACTTACCGATTTTAGGCGAATTCTCAAAAAATTGTATTTGTAGAATTAAAATTTTATTCAATTTCGTTGAAATTAACTTGATTTTATCTGATTATGCCAACAATAAAATTATACTTGGAACAGTCAAATTTTGAGAAATTTGGAAGACTGGGTACTTACCGATTTTTGGCGAATTCTCAAAAAATTTTATTTGTAGAATTAAAATTTAATTCAATTTCGTTTAAATTAACTTGATTCTATCTGATTATGCCAACAAAAAAATTATACTTGGAACAGTCAAATTTTGAGAAATTTGGAAGTTAGGGAACATACCGATTTTAGTCGAATTCTCAAAAAATTTTATTCGTAGAATTAAAGTTTTATTCAATTTCGTTGAAATTAACTTGATTCTATCTGATTAAGCCAACAAAAAATTATACTTGGAACAGTCAAATTTTGAGAAATTTGGAAGATACGGTACTTACCGATTTTAGGCGAATTCTCAAAAAATTTTATTTGTAGAATTAAAATTTTATTCAATTTAGTTGAAATTAACTTGATTTTATCTGATTATGCAAACAAAAAATTATACTTGGAAGAGTCAAATTTTGAGAAATTTGGAAGATACTTACCAATTTTAGTCGAATGCTCAAAAAATTTTATTTGTAGAATTAAAATTTAACTCAATTTCGTTGAAATTAACTTGATTTTATCTGATTAGGTAAACAAAACAATTATACTTGGAACAGTCAAATTTTGATAAATTTGGAAGACAGGGTACTTACCGATTTTAGCCGAATTCTCTAAAAATTGTATTTGTAGAATTTAAATTTTTTTCAATTTCGTTGAAATTAACTTGATTTTATCTGATTAGGCAAACAAAACAATTATACTTGGAAGAGTCAAATTTTGAGAAATTTGGAAGACATGGTACTTACCGATTTTAGTCGAATTCTCTAAAAATTGCATTTGTAGAATTTAAATTTTTTTCAATTTCGTTGAAATTAACTTGATTTTATCTGATTATGCCAACAATAAAATTATACTAGGAACAGTCAAATTTTGAGAAATTTGGAAGATACGGTACTTACCGATTTTAGTCGACTTCTCAAAAAATTTTATTCGTAGAATTAGAGTTTTATTCAATTTCGTTGATATTAACTTGATTTTATCTGATTATGCCAACAATAAAATTATACTAGGAACAGTCAAATTTTGAGAAATTTGGAAGGCAGGGTACTTGCCGATTTTAGTCGAATTCTCAAAAAATTTTATTTGTAGAATTAAAATTTAACTCAATTTCGTTGAAATTAACCTGATTTTATCTGATTAGGCAAACAAAACAATTATACTTGGAAGAGTCAAATTTTGAGAAATTTGGAAGATAGGGTACTTATCGATTTTAGTCGAATTCTCTAAAAATTGCATTTGTAGAATTTAAATTTTTTTCAATTTCGTTGAAATTAACTTGATTTTATCTGATTATGCCAACAATAAAATTATACTAGGAACAGTCAAATTTTGAGAAATTTGGAAGATACGGTACTTACCGATTTTAGTCGACTTCTCAAAAAATTTTATTCGTAGAATTAGAGTTTTATTCAATTTCGTTGAAATTAACATGATTTTATCTGATTAGGCAAACAAAACAATTATACTTGGAAGAGTCAAATTTTGAGAAATTTGGAAGACATGGTACTTACCGATTTTAGTCGAATTCTCTAAAAATTGCATTTGTAGAATTTAAATTTTTTTCAATTTCGTTGAAATTAACTTGATTTTATCTGATTATGCCAACAATAAAATTATACTAGGAACAGTCAAATTTTGAGAAATTTGGAAGATACGGTACTTACCGATTTTAGTCGACTTCTCAAAAAATTTTATTCGTAGAATTAGAGTTTTATTCAATTTCGTTGAAATTAACATGATTTAATCTGATTAGGCAAACAAAACAATTATACTTGGAAGAGTCAAATTTTGAGAAATTTGGAAGACATGGTACTTACCGATTTTAGTCGAATTCTCAAAAAATTTTATTCGTAGAATTAAAGTTTAATTCTATTTCGTTGAAATTAACTTGATTTTATCTGATTAGGCAAACAAAACAATTATACTTGGAAGAGTCAAATTTTGAGAAATTTGGAAGACATGGTACTTACCGATTTTAGTCGAATTCACTAAAAATTGTATTTGTAGAATTTAAATTTTTTTCAATTTCGTTGATATTAACTTGATTTTATCTGATTATGCCAACAATAAAATTATACTAGGAACAGTCAAATTTTGAGAAATTTGGAAGACATGGTACTTACCGATTTTAGTCGAATTCTCTAAAAATTGCATTTGTAGAATTTAAATTTTTTTCAATTTCGTTGAAATTAACTTGATTTTATCTGATTATGCCAACAATAAAATTATACTAGGAACAGTCAAATTTTGAGAAATTTGGAAGATACGGTACTTACCGATTTTAGTCGACTTCTCAAAAAATTTTATTCGTAGAATTAGAGTTTTATTCAATTTCGTTGAAATTAACATGATTTTATCTGATTAGGCAAACAAAACAATTATACTTGGAAGAGTCAAATTTTGAGAAATTTGGAAGACATGGTACTTACCGATTTTAGTCGAATTCTCAAAAAATTTTATTTGCAGAATTACAATTTTATTCAATTTAGTTGAAATTAACTTGATTTTATCTGATTATGCCAACAATAAAATTATACTTGGAACAGTCAAATTTTGAGAAATTTGGAGGATACGGTACTTACCGATTTTAGTCGAATTCTCAAAAAATTTTATTCGTAGAATTAAAGTTTTATTCAATTTCGTTGAAATTAACTTGATTTTATCTGATTATGCAAACAAAAAAATTATACTTGGAAGAGTCAAATTTAGAGAAATTTGGAAGATAGGGAACTTACCGATTTTAGTCGAATTCTCAAAAAATTTTATTCGTAGAATTAAAATTTTATTCAATTTCGTTGAAATTAACTTGATTTTATCTGATTATGCAAACAAAAAAATTATACTTGGAACAGTCAAATTTTGGGAAATTTGGAAGATACGGTACTTACTGTGATGCCTGTCGGCATCGTAGTCTCTTTAGGCATACCTTTATTGTTTCAAGGGTGGAAACAGGATCCGGAGAAGTGCTTCTTAATAGCACTCGCTGCGTCGGATTGACGTCCTGAAATCGCTTTGCGTCCTGAAGTTTTGGCAAATTTACCTCAGTACTGGTATTGATTATTACATCGGCTGTTTTCTGAAAGTCTGGTGAGTGAATTCTCACAGACGGGGCCTGACCAACTGTGTTTATTCGAATGATACCGGCTTCTACGGCATCGCTGGTGTCTTTGGTTGGATCGTAAGTGGGTGTACTCCATGGTTCGCGTCCATCAGTGCTCGGAGGAGTAGTTTCCGACTCCGTTTCCCACAAGGTTCTAGGGTCCCTGTAGGTAGTGAATTTTCGTTCTCGGCATTTCGAGATCACGTGTCCGGATATTTTGCTATAATTGCAGATTGGCAGCTCTGTAGGTATTGAAGGAGGAGGTCGGTTTTTGTCCCAGTAGGGAACTTGGGGTTTGGGTGCTTGGTACCCATATTCCGCAACGCGGTTTGGAGGGTGTCTCTCGGGAGTATGGGAAGCTGAACCTTGGTTACTCCAACAGGATCGCGCGTCGTGACCTGTCTTGTCGCAAAGTTGGCAGGTTAGTCGCGGAGTTTTCTGCTCTGAGAATCGGAGACGGTCCCTATCAATTTGCTTGTCTACGAGGACAGCCAGATCGAACGCTTCTTCGAGAGTTTTAAAATTATGCTGTAATAGCATTGTCCTTATGTGAGGTGGAAGACCATCAACGAACGAGTCCAAGGTGAGGCGATCTACGTCCTGTGTTCGTGCGAAGCCTCGGTAATGTTCCCTATACTCTTCCAGGATGGCGAATCGGAGGTCCTTAACGCGTGAAATGTACTCTAATATGTGCTCGTTGGATCCTTTGATAACGTTTGCAAGTTCTCCACGATAGTGGTCAGACGTTTTACCAGGAGAAAATGTACGTTTAAGTTGTGTGATTAGATCATTTACGGTTTCAAAGACCCGATCCTCAACCGCCAAGTACGCATGGTCTTGCAGCTTATTTATCAACAACCTCGCTAGCTGGGGTTCGGCTTGCGAGGGAACCAGAGCCTTAGCCCTATTGCAAGCTCTCGCGAATTGCAAAACGGACATGTTGTGACCGTTAAACTTTGGGACGGTTTCTATTGCGTCTTTCAATTTGATCTGGGGCGATGGACCTTGGTCCGGAATATAATTGTAATTTAATACTGGTTTCCTATCAAAACGGGAGGAACCGGGAGTTGCGAAATTGTTTGCCATTGGCGGAGGTGCAAGAAGTTTTTCCATCATGTCGCGGATGGCTTGAATTCGATTGGAGAGACTTTCTAACGCGGGGCCGTCCGACCCGGTGGCCACGTCCGAACGCGTATTGGGTTCCCGGTTTGCGACAAATTCCGCGTACAAGCTTTTAATTTCGGCTAGCTCTTGCTGTAATAATTGCACCAGCTCCATTCTTTCGGCGGTCGCGGCGTCTTCAGGGTTAGGGGAAGGACCCGCGTCTGGGTCTACTACGCAAGAGTCGTCGGTTTCACCATACATAGACATGACTAGGCCGTTTATTTTTTTTTTTTTTTTTCTAAGTGGCGTTTCGATGGTTTTTAATGTTTTCGGCGTCCGTTTGCCGTTATTTAAAATTAGGGTCAACTATACTCATTGTTGATAATTATCAAACCGTCTGTAGCTCTTATTTGAGAGAAGGTAACTTTCCGAGCACTCTTCGCAGTTACTTATGGGGCGCCCCTGTATTAGCGGGTTTCTGCACCGAGGGCAATATACGGGTACATTATATGTGTAATAATAATGGGTCCAGTATACTTCTACCGTATCCGTGGGCACCAGGCTAGAGCAATTTAAGCAAATCTCGTTGCCGTCCGTGGTTGTCGCTATGCCTCCAGAGACGCAGGTCAGCGCATTCAAATATGCTGAAATGCTTTGTAATCTGCGGCTCCGGTAGTTTAGTATACCACGATGTGGGTATTTAATGCACATTTTTGTATATATTTATTAGGCTATTGTGGGCACCGTATGTTTGAGAATTTACTTCTTTAAACAGTTAACGCATCCCACCGCTGTCACCAAAAATTATGTCACGTCCCGGGTGAGGTTTTTGGGAACGGTGACTATGGGGAAGGAAAAGATCAGGCGCGAATCTGTCATCCGGCACACTGAGGGTTCTAAGGGAGGACCAGGCGCGAATATTAAATCCGTCACACTGAGGGTTTGAGAGGAGATCAGGCGCGAATCTATCATCTGGCACACTGTGGGTTCGTAAGGAAAGCCAGGCGTGAATCTGTCATCCAGCACACTGTGGGTTTTGAGGGAAAGTCAGGCGCGAATCTATCATCCGTCACACTGAGGGTTTGAAAGGAATATCAGGCGTGAATCTGTCATCCAGCACTCTGAAGGGTTTAAGGAATATCAGGCGCGAATCTGTCATCCGTCACACTGTGGGTTTATAAGGGAGATCAGGCGTGAATCTGTCATCCAGCACTCTGAAGGTTTTAAGGAAAAGATCAGGCGTGAATCTGTCATCCAGCACTCTGAAGGTTCTTAGGGAAAGTCAGGCGCGAATCTATCATCCGTCACACTAATCGACCAGGGAAGGTTTTAAAGCAAATTGGTACTGAAGGGACACCCGTTAGCACTCTTGTTTTGTTTTGGTTTGATAATAGGATTTACCGTTGCATTCGTACAAAAGAAACCATACTTAGTTTTCCTAAGAATAGCACGGTTCATGCAGCAGTGTGTTTGTAAATACTGGGAGAGCTCTCGCGAATCAGCTGTTGCGGCAGCTTGGTTTCGTTGGAAAGCCTTATGACTCGAGGATACACACAATAATTCGAAACATGATAGATAACAAAGCGGTTTATTAGCCTTGTTAGTTTGGTTTTAACAATGCATGGGAAGATTTTGTATTCACACGCGCAACATTTATAATATGAGTTATGAATATAAATGGCGATATATATATATATAACAAGCATTAGTGAAAGTATATAATAATGAGTAAGCAATAAGCATTAATGAAAGAATACAATAATAAGTAAGCAATAAGCATTAGTGAAAGTAAATAATAATAAGCTATAAGCGTTGATGAATAAAGATATGGTATGGGGCGATATGCACTATAATAATGATATATAATAATGACTTACAGTAGTTGCCGTAAAGCACTGATTTGAATATTTTAACACTTGTTTGAATAATACTCCTATCTATTCGACTGTCTGTTGACAAAAGAGCTCTCTGGGCTCTCGATCCTTTGTATTTATATGATCTTCCAGGAGTACTGCGGGGGTACGCGCGGTAAAGACCTTGACAGATTTCGGAAACAAGACGCAGTAGATTTTGGGGGTTTTTGTAACGGTATGGTTATTAATAGATGTGTTTATGTCACGTACGCCAAATGCGTCGTAATTACAATCACGTGTTGATCACGTTTGTACATTTGCGTCGCAGTAACATTTCTAGGGTTTTTGCATGGGGCTTTGAAGCGAAATACTCAACCCATTTGGTGGAGTTTAGGAGGTCGTATAGGAATGGGGTAAACGGTGTATTGACTTCTGTGGTCATAGTAAGGGCGTGAGACGAAGTCTCGATTTGGAAGAGGGTTTTAAGGATGAGGGACTTGTTTAACGTAGATTTGGAAGGGAGTGGCCATGCCTCATATGGCGAATAGGCGAAGGAGTTGTGTAACGATCATCTCGCGATGGGGATCTCTAAGATACATCATCGAGGTGGCGTTTTGTATAGGTCATCTTGTGTTGGGGACCGCTAAGGTACAACATCAAGGTGATCGGCGATTAGGAATCTGGATTGACCGTTTAGAGATAGGGACCACTAAGGTGTATCGTCCAAACGATCGGTTGGGTGAGGGAGTAGGGTATGACTCGAGATTGAAGGTTTTTGGTGGATTGTGAATGGATTTGTGAGGAAATGGTGTTAAAATACCGCGCGAAAAATAGTGGGACGTCACACTTACCGATTTTAGGCGAATTCTCAAAAAATTTTATTTGTAGAATTAAAATTATATTCAATTTAGTTGAAATTACCTTGATTTTATCTGATTATGCAAACAAAAAAATTATACTTGGAAGAGTCAAATTTGGGAAAATTTGGAAGATTGGGTACTTACCGATTTTAGTCGAATTCTCAAAAAATTTTATTTGTAGAATTAAAATTTAACTCAATTTCGTTGAAATTAACTTGATTTTATCTGATTATGCCAACAAAAAATTATACTTGGAACAGTCAAATTTTGAGAAATTTGGAAGATACGGTACTTACCGATTTTAGGCGAATTCTCAAAAAAATTTATTTGTAGAATTAAAATTTAATTCAATTTCGTTTAAATTAACTTGATTCTATCTGATTATGCCAACAAAAAAATTATACTTGGAACAGTCAAATTTTGAGAAATTTGGAAGATAGGGAACTTACCGATTTTAGTCGAATTCTCAAAAAATTTTATTCAATTTCGTTGAAATTAACTTGATTTTATCTGATTATGCAAACAAAAAAATTATACTTGGAACAGTCAAATTTTGGGAAATTTGGAAGATACGGTACTTACCGATTTTAGTCGAATTCTCAAAAAATTTTATTCGTAGAATTAAAGTTTTATTCAATTTCGTTGAAATTAACTTGATTTTATCTGATTACGCCGACAAAAAAATTATACTTGGAAGAGTCAAATTTGGGAAAATTTGGAAGATTGGGTACTTACCGATTTTAGTCGAATTCTCAAAAAATTTTATTTGTAGAATTAAAATTTAACTCAATTTCGTTGAAATTAACTTGATTTTATCTGATTATGCCAACAAAAAAATTATACTTGGAACAGTCAAATTTTGAGAAATTTGGAAGATAGGGAACTTACCGATTTTAGTCGAATTCTCAAAAAATTTTATTCAATTTCGTTGAAATTAACTTGATTTTATCTGATTATGCAAACAAAAAAATTATACTTGGAACAGTCAAATTTTGGGAAATTTGGAAGATACGGTACTTACCGATTTTAGTCGAATTCTCAAAAAATTTTATTCGTAGAATTAAAGTTTTATTCAATTTCGTTGAAATTAACTTGATTTTATCTGATTACGCCAACAAAAAAATTATACTTGGAAGAGTCAAATTTGGGAAAATTTGGAAGATTGGGTACTTACCGATTTTAGTCGAATTCTCAAAAAATTTTATTTGTAGAATTAAAATTTAACTCAATTTCGTTGAAATTAACTTGATTTTATCTGATTATGCCAACCAAAAATTATACTTGGAACAGTCAAATTTTGAGAAATTTGGAAGATACGGTACTTACCGATTTTAGGCGAATTCTCAAAAAAATTTATTTGTAGAATTAAAATTTAATTCAATTTCGTTTAAATTAACTTGATTCTATCTGATTATGCCAACAAAAAAATTATACTTGGAACAGTCAAATTTTGAGAAATTTGGAAGATAGGGAACTTACCGATTTTAGTCGAATTCTCAAAAAATTTTATTCGTAGAATTAAAATTTTATTCAATTTCGTTGAAATTAACTTGATTTTATCTGATTATGCAAACAAAAAAATTATACTTGGAACAGTCAAATTTTGGGAAATTTGGAAGATACGGTACTTACCGATTTTAGTCGAATTCTCAAAAAATTTTATTCGTAGAATAAAGTTTTATTCAATTTCGTTGAAATTAACTTGATTTTATCTGATTACGCCAACAAAAAAATTATACTTGGAAGAGTCAAATTTGGGAAAATTTGGAAGATTGGGTACTTACCGATTTTAGTCGAATTCTCAAAAAATTTTATTTGTAGAATTAAAATTTAACTCAATTTCGTTGAAATTAACTTGATTTTATCTGATTAGGCAAACAAAACAATTATACTTGGATGAGTCAAATTTTGAGAAATTTGGACGACATGGTACTTGCCGATTTTAGTCGAATTCTCAAAAAATTTTATTTGCAGAATTAAAATTTGATTCAATTTAGTTGAAATTAACTTGATTTTATCTGATTACGCAAACAAAAAAATTATACTTGGAACAGTCAAATTTTGAGAAATTTGGAAGATACGGTACTTACCGATTTTAGTCGAATTCTCAAAAAATTTTATTCGTAGAATTAAAGTTTTATTCAATTTCGTTGAAATTAACATGATTTTATCTGATTAGGCAAACAAAACAATTATACTTGGAAGAGTCAAATTTGGGAAAATTTGGAAGATTGGGTACTTACCGATTTTAGTCGAATTCTCAAAAAATTTTATTTTTAGAATTAAAATTTAATTCAATTTCGTTGAAATTAACTTGATTTTATCTGATTATGCCAACAAAAAATTATACTTGGAACAGTCAAATTTTGAGAAATTTGGAAGATACGGTACTTACCGATTTTAGTCGAATTCTCAAAAAATTTTATTTGTAGAATTAAAATTTAACTCAATTTCGTTGAAATTAACTTGATTTTATCTGATTAGGCAAACAAAACAATTATACTTGGGAGAGTCAAATTTTGAGAAATTTGGAAGATAGCGTACTTACCGATTTTAGTCGAATTCTCAAAAAATTGTATCTGTAGAATTTAAATTTTATTCAATTTCGTTGAAATTAACTTGATTTTATCTGATTATGCCAACAATAAAATTATACTTGGAACAGTCAAATTTTGAGAAATTTGGATGATACGGTACTTACCGATTTTAGTCGAATTCTCAAAAAATTTTATTCGTAGTGTTACGTATGTGGAATTTTCCCATACGCCGCTCTCAACCGTTTTTCGAGCTCGCGTCTGCGAAGGGAAAACGCCCTAAAATCCTTTTGCTTATCACACACCACTAATGGGGGAAGTGCTCTCGACCATCTGGTTGACGATCATGGGAACGGGAGTGACACGACGACGACCCTGAAGAATTTCCTTATATGGAAATTTCCAACTAATCCCCACTCATTTTTGGGACTATATAAACCCTTTGGTTTCTACCCTCTTCGGTTCAAAGCAGTACAGTCACGCGTAGAGTAACGTCGTGTCACGCTCGTACAGAGTTGGTTAAATCTAGTAAGATCGAGCTAAAGTCTCCGTCGGAATCATAGTTAACCTCATAGAATCCGCGAGTTCGGTTTATATTCTATTTGGCTTCTCTGAATAACCACTCGTACGCCCCGCATCGCCAGTGCGTCAACACCGCGCAAATTAGTGGTAATTCATACACTTTTACTACACTATTTAATCGCGACACTTACATTTGTACAATAATTAGTTATTGAATACACGAATGGTGTTCACGTCTAAATTGAGTCAGATTCGTTAAAACCCATCTTTTACCCAGCGATCCTTATAATATTAGTAGCATATACCCACCGATACAACTTTACCGCTCGAGTTGTATCAAATAATAATTAAGAGTTACGAGGCAATACTAACATTTCCCGCGACTCCCTGATTTCGCATCAGGGTCTTTCGCATCCAATACCAAAAAGGAATCTTCTCCAACCTAGTGGCTCCCCGATTTCGCATCGGGTTCGTCCACGTTTAACCTCTCCTGCGGCTCCCTGATTTCGCATCAGGTTCGTCCGTATCCTACAGCTCCCTGATTTCGCATCAGGTTCGTCTGTATGTCAACCACCTTCCGAACAGCTCCCTGGTTACGCACCAGGTTCGTCTGTGAATAATCCAACCTCCTAACAGCTCCTCGACTTCGCGTCGAGTTCGTCTGTGAACATCATCCTAGTGACTCCCCGATTTCGCATCGGGTTCGTTCACGAATAATCACCCTCCTGCGGCTCCCTCATTTCGCATCAGGTTCGTCCGTGAGTGACTCCATTCCTAGAGGCTCCCTGATTTCGCATCAGGTTCGTCCTCGTTTCCGATAATCCTGCGGCTCCCTGATTTCGCATCAGGTTCGTCCGCCCTCTAACTAACAAATTCATAAACCGTATTCCTTGGGAAATACCCCTCTCGCCGGCCTCTCGCGTTGCCGCAGCCCCGGCTCGTAACAGAACTGGTGACAGCGGTGGGATGCTACTGCATTAGAATCGCCGTCAAATTTGGGTTTTTTAAATACGTTAAAATCACTCATTATTTATTATCGACAATATACTAGTTTTCTCTAGTCGAGTCACTTAGTAATTTTCAAAATGACAAGCGCACAGGCGAACGTCTCGTCTAACGACATTATGAACCTGACAGTTTCAATTGCAAACTCAATGTCACTCTTGACGCAACGGACATGTATACAGAACATTACGATGTCAATTCCAACCTTCGACGGTGAAAGTCCACCCTTGACGCGCTTTGCACAAAATGTGGAAGACGGGTTAACTTTGATTCCTGAAGGTACGGAAGCCGAGTATCTTGCGATAATTCTAACGAAACTGATCGGTCCGGCACGCAGGTGCACCTTAGAGCATAAATTTGAATCTGTTAAGAAATTAGTTCAACATTTGAAAAAGAGATTCGCGCCGGGAAGAAGTTTGTCATACTTCCAAGTAGAGATCGCGAAATTACGTATTCGCGAAGGAGAAAGCCTACGACAGTACGTCGACAGGACTTGTCATCTCGTTTACTGTGCGCGCGGATCTATTCGGGAAAGGTATCTGGATCACGCTGAAGACTTCGTCAAAGAAATGGAAAAGGACGTTAAAGAAAACTTCATCGACGGTTTACCGGATCGAATTTCCTGGAAAGTGTCGGCTCAGATTCAAGACATCAAAACACTTGAACAAGCTTACGACGCCGTGCTACAGATAGACCGAAAATTAAGGAATAGACGACAGTCGCCCCGTAATGAATCTCCCTCCCGGTGGTCTCGCCGAGACCATTACGCGGAAGACTCTCGAAACCACGACCGTGAAGTGTCGTACCCGCACTCTCCAAGTAGATACGACCAGAACAGGGATCGGTCTACAAAAACATCTGGTTTTGAAGAGGAACGAGAAGGACGGACACGTACGACGGCCTGGACCTTGCGTCACCGGAGCCCCTCGAGATCCCCTTCTTATCGCTCTGACTCATCGTACGCAGATGATGGGGAAAAACATTATTCTATTTTAAAAAATCCCGATACAAATCGCAAGCCAAGTTTATATTGCTGGCATTGCGGTATAACCGGACATGACGGAAAATCCTGTAGGAAACATCCGCGTAGCCCGAGATATCAACGAGACTCGCGAGATTCGTCCGTTGAATCAAACAAATCTTTAAACTTCGATCGCGCTCAACGTATAGGCGACACGATGAGCGGAAACAAAGAAGCTCGCCAAAGGACAGTCCGCTTCGAAGAGAAACCCTCGTCAAGGAAGCACCTGCCCCACGGATCAACATCAAGGTTCCAGAACTGGAGTCAGGAACGGGAGAATTCCTAATCGATGGTGGAGCATCCGTTAATTTAGTAGTCATTAACGCCCTAGGACAAAAAGCCGCGATAAACTCTAGGGAAGAAATCGAATTAACCGGAATTACTACTAATCCAATTCACACTTTAGGAACAACAATTCTTCATATCCACGAAGCTCCCGCACTTTTCTATGTGGTAAAAGAGCTTGCAATAGAAGCAGATGGACTTATAGGAAGCCCATTTTTAAAACAAGAGGAGGCCGAAATTTCCTATTATCATGGGACTTTGGTGTTAAAGAACAAACCAACCCGACCACTACGTTTTTCAAACTATCAAGACCTACCTCAAACAGGAACACTACCAACGTCGACCAAACATCGTATCGAACCTAGGACGTCGCAACAGATTGCTATAACTATAACAAACCGCGGGATGAAGGAAGGATATTTACCACGTATCAAGACCCTCGAACATCTCTACATAGGAGAAGCAGTTGTGAGGAATAGTGAAGGAAAGTGTTACGTTATGGCAACAAATACCAGCGATGTACCCCTAGACGTAGAGATAGAACCACAAACATTGGAGCCATTCGAAATTTTCGGTTCATCAGAAGAAGATTTCTACTCAGCTGCAGAACACCCGTCAAAATTCAAAACAAGTGAAGATAGAATACAAAAAATTTTAGAAGCCCTAAACACAAAACATTTAAATAGGGAAGAACTAGATTTCGTTACCAATTTAGTCACAGATTTTCCCGACCGATTTTATCTTCCTGGAGATAAACTTGGGAAGGCTCGCGAATTTAAACATTCAATTCATACATCTAACGATATTCCGATCAACACAAGACAATATCGTTATCCTCTCATTCACCAAAAGGAAATCCAAAAACAAATCAGCGCGTTATTATCAAATGGTATAATTACACCTTCAAAATCTCCATACAATTCACCTTTATGGATCGTCCCGAAGAAAGAAGACGAAAACGGAGTGAAACGTTGGCGTCTGGTAATAGATTTCCGCGGCCTCAATGAAATAACAATATCTGATAAGTATCCATTACCTCAAATCACGGAGATTTTAGATCGACTAGGAGGAGCTAAATATTTTTCAGTCTTTGATCTCGCTAGTGGATTTCATCAAATAGAGATGGATCCGAAAGATAAATCAAAAACAGCATTCACTACTCCAAATGGACATTACGAATTCTCTCGAATGCCTTTCGGATTAAAGAATGCACCACCCACCTTTCAACGCCTAATGGATCAAGCACTCACTGGACTTCAAGGAACGGACCTCTTTGTCTACTTGGACGACATAGTGATCTATGCATCATCATTACAGGAACATAATATTAAAGTCAAAAAACTGTTAACCCGCCTTCGAGAACATGGATTAACCCTCCAGACCAACAAGTGCCAATTCCTGCGAAAGGAAGTTGCATACCTTGGACACATTATTTCAAAGGAAGGAGTAAGACCTGACCCTAGGAAATTAAAAGCTGTTCAAGATTTTCCCATACCAACAACGCAGAAGAACATTCAACAATTCTTAGGACTTGTAGGATATTACCGAAGATTCGTACCTAATTTCACCACAAAAGCAAAACCTTTAATTAATTTATTAGGAAAAGGCATCAAATTTAAATGGACAGAAGAACAAGACCAAAGTTTTAAGCAATTACGTAACGAACTTTGTCAACAACCCATATTGCAATACCCAGATTTTAGTAAACCATTTATCGTCACAACAGATGCATCTGATTACGCTATTGGAGCCGTACTTAGTCAAGGGGAGATAGGAAACGACCTGCCGATTGCTTACGCATCTCGCAGCCTAAATAAACCTGAGAAGAATTATTCGGCTACTGAAAAGGAATGTTTGGCCATGGTTTACGCCGTAAGATACTTCAGGCCTTACATTTACGGAACCCCATTCACCCTCGTTACAGATCACAGACCACTAGTCTGGTTACATTCTGTTAAGGACCCCACTTCAAGACTTATGAAGTGGAAGCTCCGACTTTTAGAGTACGAGTACCAGGTTGTCCATAAATCTGGAAAGACGAATAAGAACGCAGACGCATTATCACGCAACCCCACGTCTGCCTGCCTACCACTTATTCCACGAGACCCTCAAGATCCTAATTTCAAAGCCCAGATACCGAAAACAGACGCTAACATCGAGACAATTGGGCACCGCATACGACAGTTACGACGCGATAGAGAAGTCCGACCCAAGTATCGGGAGACAAGCAGCAGCTCAGACGAAACAGAAGAAACTGCACGTGGGAACGTTCAACATTCTCCAATAATATACAAGAACCGATCTTTCCCCAGCTTATCTCAAGAGGTAACGATGCCAGATGAACGTCAGGAAACTATAAACACTTTCTCGCCCGTAGCAAATTCCACACAAATCGTCCCTTTAGATAAGGACCAGACCTCATTCGACGATCTAATATCCTTTGAGGAGCCGACCGACAATACTGTCATAGAAAATGCAGGAAATATTCAACAAGAATTACTCAGTACACCGCAAGTATCCTTAGAAGTCATGGATGAACTTTTACAACCCTCAATAAACCAGCTACCTGCAGGGACTACAGCCGAAGCAAGTGTGGGACAACCACCTGACAGCAGGACAACTGAATCTAGGGTCTTTGACCGCACGCTTGACCCTTACCCATTCTTCACTACCGAAATCGAAAATTCAACCGACCTTGGTGATCTGGAAGAGATTCCACTAGACCAACCACATCAAATTATTGTCTCTTCAAATACCTTTATTGCTGAAGAAGGACATCACGTACATTTCAGTTCTGCCGATTGCAATTTAGTAAACCCCGTTGGAAAATTACTACTAGACACAGAAATGATTAATAAAGCAAATCTTCTGGCAGCACAACCAAAAAAGGGACAGGTGATAACTACGGACAATGGACTATTTAAAACTTTCAGTATAATAATCTCAGAAAACTTCTTTGATAATATTAAAAGAGTAGATGTGCTCGATGGATTGAAAACTCTTCGACACACCTTGGATCAAAATCAGATTAAATCATTTCGAATTTCTGCTACGGGGGACCTTCATAAAATACCATCCAATGAATTCGTCAAGATTTTAGAAGAGGTTTTCATGGGAACAGGTCTGCAGATTATTCTATGCAACTGTACCATCACCACACCATCCGAAGAAGACAGACAGCACATCATCAACGAGGCTCACGACAGTTTAATTGGAGGACATAAAGGAGTTACGAAGACATACAAACGCATCCGATCAAAATTCCATTGGCCACAAATGCGCAACGACATTCAGGACTACATCCGAAAATGCCAAAGTTGTCAAGAACAGAAGTTAGTACGAGCGAAAACTCGTCAGCCGATGTTGATCACCGACACACCTATAGGAGCCTTTGACAAAATTTCCTTAGATACAGTGGGACCTTTACCAATTACACCCAGTGGGAACAGACACATTCTCACCATTCAAGATAATCTAACGAAATATTGCGTAGCCGTAGCAATACCTAACATTCGAGCTACTACAATTGCAGATGCTTTTGCCAGACATTTCATCGCAATTTATGGTACACCTCGCGCAATACTAACAGACAAAGGAACTAGCTTCATTGGAACACTTATGACCAACCTATCTGAAATATTTAAAATTAAACAAATCACAACCTCGGGATATAGACCACAAACTAATGGGTCTCTGGAACGAAGCCACATCGTCCTCACCGAATACCTTAAGCATTACATGGATAATTATGAGGACTGGGATCTATTAATACCATTCGCAATGTTTTCTTACAATACATCCGTTCATGAAGCAACAAATTTCACTCCGTACGAATTAATCTTTGGAAAGCCAGCTCGAGAACCAAGCTCTTTTCCAACTGGCGAAAAGCTAAAGTCATATGGAGACTACTTAATAGAATTAATAACGCACATGACTAATATTCGTAATATAGCTTCAGATAATCTAAATAAAGCAAAAATCCGTTCAAAAAATTATTACGACACCCATGCCAGGCCAGTAATGTTTAACGTAGATGATTCTGTTTACGTACTCAAGGAACCACGCACCAACAAATTTGACCCACACTACATTGGACCGTACCAGATAGTAGACGTGACAGACCTGAATAACGTAGTATTACGAACGCACAATAAATTAATCACCAAGCATCAGGATAAACTAAAACATGCTTACTCTCCATTCACAGTTGAAAACCAACCATGATTTTCACATATTTGCTCCTGCTACCTCTCGCTGTCATTAGCGACAGCCAAATTATAACACCAATTCAAGAGGACACCGGACTCTTCTACGAAAAATTACCCGACATAAGGACCTTCCAATCACAATGGCGCCTAGTCACATCTCTCGATGTCAATCGGTACCTCAGTTATGCTCCACATGTGAAGCATCATATCTTAGCTATGAATCAACTTTGCAATCGTCATGATTCTATCAACTGCCTCAGCAAAGAATTGGGACCACGATTAATCAAGAAAGAAGAAAACACCGTGCATTATAGCAATCTGATACGCACCGCAATAGGTGACACCTCATATTTTAAAACACCATCCCCACGGCGTAGCGTACCTTTCGGATTCATCGGCACTCTCAGTAAAATGTTATCTGGAACCTTATCACAAGAAGACGCCGAATACTACAACCGTGAATTAAACAAAATTTACAAGGATCAACGTGAAATTACTGAAATAATAGCAAACCAGACGCATATTATAAAAGGAGAATTTTCAATTACACACGCAAGGTTAGTTAATTTAACTCAAATAATATCTCAACTAACAAAAACGATGGCCATACACTCCGAAGCATTACAAGAGACGCAGTCAGACATCAACAAACTACGTTTCGAAGCAGCCATCAGGGACTCTGTATTTGAAATAGAAAGAGGTTTGGACGATTATAGCACGAATCTACTGTTGCTAATAGATGCAGTCCTGTTAGCAAAACAAGGAATTTTGCACCCTGCTATTCTATCCCCAGAGCAATTATTGAAATCAGCTCAAAGAATTAAGGAAATACTTACATACGAATTTCCCCTAACACCCGAGGAATTGCTCACAGAACAAATTGAGAAAATAACAAACTTAAACGTAATTTTCACTAAAGGAAGAATACTCTTCGAACTCACCATACCTTTATTAGAGCGAAAAACCTACAATTTATATAAAATATACCCCTGTCCATCGACACACAACCTGGGAACAAAAAGGGTAATTTCTTATATCCAACCACAAACCCAGTTTATTGCAGTCTCAGCAGACGAACAACAATATTTCTCTCCAACGGAAGAATATTTAAGGACTTGCCGGTTACACCACAATCAATTTTTGGGACCAGCAACTCTACCAGTATATCAAGCAGATCGACAACCAACCTGTGAATCTACGTTGTTATTGAACCCCACTTCGATTAATTGGAACTCCTGCACCATTAAATTAACTACACAAGTAAAACCATACTGGCAGACCTTAAATGCACCAACTACATGGCTTTACTTCATGCCAGAATATAAAAAGGCACAAATCTATTGCAAAGGAAGAAAAACTGTAACACAAAACATCACGGCCACCGGAATCTTTAAATTAAAACCCGGATGCCAAGCAACAATAGACTCGGTACAACTAAAATCATTGGAAACCATTGACACCTCGCAAAATATTGAATACTACCCCTCCAAATCTTATAATTTATCAATAATTATACCGGAAGTTACAGAGCATCACTACAAAGCCTTAAAAATGAACGAACATGAAAGTAAAAAGTGGGAGGATCTTCCAACAGCATTATCACTTACAGAAATAGAACAACGAGCTAGGAATTTTGCAACCCACCAAACATCTATCCGGCAAATACAGATCTCGACCTTTTCCTCTATTGGAGGCATAATAATCGTACTGATTATAGCAAATACAATATTGGTTATGAAATGCAAATCTAATCAGACCAACAATATAATAGAACCCCCTAAAGAACGCCAGGAAATAACAATAAATGTACCAAGTACAACCGAAAACAGCAGCCCGAGCGCCACAGTTTTCTAAAGGGATGAGAACACACCCACGGGAATCCCTCCCCTGGCACTCGTATAGTTTCAGGGTGGGGGGCGCGATAAGGGTTCTTTCCTTATAAAAGCTGGGCATCAGGCCCCTTGACTCAGCACAACCACTGCTTCCACATGTCCAAGAGCATCGCCACGCAGACATCATCCCGAGTGGGTACTATCTTCACCGCAGGGCCTTACCACTGCAGTGCCGGAGGAAATATAAGGAAGGGCCGAAGCTCTTCGACTCAGAAGTCCAAAGTCAGGACAGTGGGCGTCCAAACGACTAAAAATAAACCACATCCCCGTATTCCGGACTGGCTGGTGCTCCAGGAGATCACCGACGACAACATTCGTGATTGGACACCGGGCGAGCCGAGCATCGCAAAAAGACCCAAGCATGAGAACCATCACGATACGTGACTTCGGAAGGACATCCCGATGCTTGGTTACGAACGTGGAAGACCTCGTCACCTTTTGGGTCACCCTGGACACTTTCACGGAAGCAACCAAGGTCACGTATCAGGAGTTAAACTCCCACATGACAAACTCCGAACACCTATGTCTGCCAACAATGGGAAGCATCAAACCGGGACGACTCGTGGCCGTGAAGTTCGTTGGTAGGGGATGGCTGCGCGCAGAGGTCACCGAGCAGAGGTCAACAACATGCACCATCTTCCTTGGTGACCATGGCATAGCAATGGACTGCTCTGTCACGGCATTGCGATCATTGCCGCCTCGGTTCCACGCCCTGCCATGGCAGACAACACGGATCCAATTGAGGGGCGTTAAGCCACGATCCTGCCGACCGCTCCAGAGGACGACGCACATCGCGGAGATGGTCATGGGGAGAAGGAAGGGCTGCCTCTCAGACCTCCATCAAACGGCAGAAGGCATCACAGCAACCCTGACGCTTGATCGACTACCAGGACAACCCCCACTAAATGTCATCGACCACTGGCTGGAGATGGGCTACGTGGTGCCCAGCGACAGATAAACCCAACACCCCGCAACACCTAGCGATAAGTACACTACATTACACTACACCCGACAATTCTCTTTTACACTTTTGCATACGAAAGACTTGTAGGTCGTTTTCCCTTCTTTTGTAAAAGCATCACGAAAATCGCGATGTTTTGTCTTGGGGGGGGAGATGTTACGTATGTGGAATTTTCCCATACGCCGCTCTCAACCGTTTTTCGAGCTCGCGTCTGCGAAGGGAAAACGCCCTAAAATCCTTTTGCTTATCACACACCACTAATGGGGGAAGTGCTCTCGACCATCTGGTTGACGATCATGGGAACGGGAGTGACACGACGACGACCCTGAAGAATTTCCTTATATGGAAATTTCCAACTAATCCCCACTCATTTTTGGGACTATATAAACCCTTTGGTTTCTACCCTCTTCGGTTCAAAGCAGTACAGTCACGCGTAGAGTAACGTCGTGTCACGCTCGTACAGAGTTGGTTAAATCTAGTAAGATCGAGCTAAAGTCTCCGTCGGAATCATAGTTAACCTCATAGAATCCGCGAGTTCGGTTTATATTCTATTTGGCTTCTCTGAATAACCACTCGTACGCCCCGCATCGCCAGTGCGTCAACACCGCGCAAATTAGTGGTAATTCATACACTTTTACTACACTATTTAATCGCGACACTTACATTTGTACAATAATTAGTTATTGAATACACGAATGGTGTTCACGTCTAAATTGAGTCAGATTCGTTAAAACCCATCTTTTACCCAGCGATCCTTATAATATTAGTAGCATATACCCACCGATACAACTTTACCGCTCGAGTTGTATCAAATAATAATTAAGAGTTACGAGGCAATACTAACATTTCCCGCGACTCCCTGATTTCGCATCAGGGTCTTTCGCATCCAATACCAAAAAGGAATCTTCTCCAACCTAGTGGCTCCCCGATTTCGCATCGGGTTCGTCCACGTTTAACCTCTCCTGCGGCTCCCTGATTTCGCATCAGGTTCGTCCGTATCCTACAGCTCCCTGATTTCGCATCAGGTTCGTCTGTATGTCAACCACCTTCCGAACAGCTCCCTGGTTACGCACCAGGTTCGTCTGTGAATAATCCAACCTCCTAACAGCTCCTCGACTTCGCGTCGAGTTCGTCTGTGAACATCATCCTAGTGACTCCCCGATTTCGCATCGGGTTCGTTCACGAATAATCACCCTCCTGCGGCTCCCTCATTTCGCATCAGGTTCGTCCGTGAGTGACTCCATTCCTAGAGGCTCCCTGATTTCGCATCAGGTTCGTCCTCGTTTCCGATAATCCTGCGGCTCCCTGATTTCGCATCAGGTTCGTCCGCCCTCTAACTAACAAATTCATAAACCGTATTCCTTGGGAAATACCCCTCTCGCCGGCCTCTCGCGTTGCCGCAGCCCCGGCTCGTAACAGTAGAATTAAAGTTTTATTCAATTTCGTTGAAATTAACTTGATTTTATCTGATTAGGCAAACAAAACAATTATACTTGGAAGAGTCAAATTTTGAGAAATTTGGAAGACAGGGTACTTACCGATTTTAGTCGAATTCTCAAAAAATTTTATTCGTAGAATTAAAGTTTTATTCAATTTCGTTGAAATTAACTTGATTTTATCTGATTATGCCAACAAAAAAATTATACTTGGAACAGTCAAATTTTGAGAAATTTGGAAGTTACGGTACTTACCGATTTTAATCGAATTCTCAAAAAATTTTATTCGTAGAATTAAAATTTCACTCAATTTCGTTGAAATTAACTTGATTTTATCTGATTATGCAAACAAAAAAATTATACTTGGAACAGTCAAATTTTGAGAAATTTGGAAGATACTTACCAATTTTAGTCGAATGCTCAAAAAATTGTATTTGTAGAATTAAAATTTTATTCAATTTCGTTGAAATTAACTTGATTTTATCTGATTAGGCAAACAAAACAATTATACTTGGAAGAGTCAAATTTTGAAAAATTTGGAAGATAGGGTACTTACCGATTTTAGTCGAATTCTCAAAAAATTGTATTTGTAGAATTAAAATTTTATTCAATTTCGTTGAAATTAACTTGATTTTATCTGATTATGCCAACAATAAAATTATACTTGGAACAGTCCAATTTTGAGAAATTTGGAAGACAGGGTACTTACCGATTTTAGTCGAATTCTCTAAAAATTGTATTTGTAGAATTTAAATTTTTTTCAATTTCGTTGATATTAACATGATTTTATCTGATTATGCCAACAATAAAATTATACTAGGAACAGTCAAATTTTGAGAAATTTGGAAGACAGGGTACATACCGATTTTAGTCGAATTCTCAAAAAAAATTTTTTGCAGAATTAAAATTTTATTCAATTTAGTTGAAATTAACTTGATTTTATCTGATTATGCAAACAAAAAAATTATACTTGGAACAGTCAAATTTTGAGAAATTTGGAAGATACGGTACTTACCGATTTTAGGCGAATTCTCAAAAAATTTTATTTGTAGAATTAAAATTTAATTCAATTTCGTTTAAATTAATTTGATTTTATCTGATTATGCCAACAAATAAATTATACTTGGAACAGTCAAATTTTGAGAAATTTGGAAGATAGGGAACTTACCGATTTTAGTCGAATTCTCAAAAAATTTTATTCGTAGAATTAAAGTTTTATTCAATTTCGTTGAAATTAACTTGATTTTATCTGATTACGCCAACAAAAAAATTATACTTGGAATAGTCAAATTTGGGAAAATTTGGAAGATTGGGTACTTACCGATTTTAGTCGAATTCTCAAAAAATTGTATTTGTAGAATTAAAATTTTATTCAATTTAGTTGAAATTAACTTGATTTTATCTGATTATGCAAACAAAAAAATTATACTTGAAACATTCAAATTTTGAGAAATTTGGAAGATACGGTACTTATCGATTTTAGTCGAATTCTCAAAAAAAATTATTTGTAGTATTAAAATTTAATTCAATTTCGTTGAAATTAACTTGATTTTATCTGATTATGCCAACAAAAAATTATACTTGGAACAGTCAAATTTTGAGAAATTTGGAAGATACGGTACTTACCGATTTTAGGCGAATTCTCAAAAAATTTTATTTGTAGAATTAAAATTTAATTCAATTTCGTTTAAATTAATTTGATTTTATCTGATTATGCCAACAAATAAATTATACTTGGAACAGTCAAATTTTGAGAAATTTGGAAGATAGGGAACTTACCGATTTTAGTCGAATTCTCAAAAAATTTTATTCGTAGAATTAAAGTTTTATTCAATTTCGTTGAAATTAACTTGATTTTATCTGATTACGCCAACAAAAAAATTATACTTGGAATAGTCAAATTTGGGAAAATTTGGAAGATTGGGTACTTACCGATTTTAGTCGAATTCTCTAAAAATTGTATTTGTAGAATTTAAATTTTTTTCAATTTCGTTGAAATTAACCTGATTTTTTCTGATTATGCCAACAATAAAATTATACTAGGAACAGTCAAATTTTGAGAAATTTGGAAGATACGGTACTTACCGATTTTAGTCGACTTCTCAAAAAATTTTATTCGTAGAATTAGAGTTTTATTCAATTTCGTTGAAATTAACATGATTTTATCTGATTAGGCAAACAAAACAATTATACTTGGAAGAGTCAAATTTTGAGAAATTTGGAAGACATGGTACTTACCGATTTTAGTCGAATTCTCTAAAAATTGCATTTGTAGAATTTAAATTTTTTTCAATTTCGTTGAAATTAACTTGATTTTATCTGATTATGCCAACAATAAAATTATACTAGGAACAGTCAAATTTTGAGAAATTTGGAAGATACGGTACTTACCGATTTTAGTCGACTTCTCAAAAAATTTTATTCGTAGAATTAGAGTTTTATTCAATTTCGTTGAAATTAACATGATTTAATCTGATTAGGCAAACAAAACAATTATACTTGGAAGAGTCAAATTTTGAGAAATTTGGAAGACATGGTACTTACCGATTTTAGTCGAATTCTCAAAAAATTTTATTCGTAGAATTAAAGTTTAATTCTATTTCGTTGAAATTAACTTGATTTTATCTGATTAGGCAAACAAAACAATTATACTTGGAAGAGTCAAATTTTGAGAAATTTGGAAGACATGGTACTTACCGATTTTAGTCGAATTCACTAAAAATTGTATTTGTAGAATTTAAATTTTTTTCAATTTCGTTGATATTAACTTGATTTTATCTGATTATGCCAACAATAAAATTATACTAGGAACAGTCAAATTTTGAGAAATTTGGAAGACATGGTACTTACCGATTTTAGTCGAATTCTCTAAAAATTGCATTTGTAGAATTTAAATTTTTTTCAATTTCGTTGAAATTAACTTGATTTTATCTGATTATGCCAACAATAAAATTATACTAGGAACAGTCAAATTTTGAGAAATTTGGAAGATACGGTACTTACCGATTTTAGTCGACTTCTCAAAAAATTTTATTCGTAGAATTAGAGTTTTATTCAATTTCGTTGAAATTAACATGATTTTATCTGATTAGGCAAACAAAACAATTATACTTGGAAGAGTCAAATTTTGAGAAATTTGGAAGACATGGTACTTACCGATTTTAGTCGAATTCTCAAAAAATTTTATTTGCAGAATTACAATTTTATTCAATTTAGTTGAAATTAACTTGATTTTATCTGATTATGCCAACAATAAAATTATACTTGGAACAGTCAAATTTTGAGAAATTTGGAGGATACGGTACTTACCGATTTTAGTCGAATTCTCAAAAAATTTTATTCGTAGAATTAAAGTTTTATTCAATTTCGTTGAAATTAACTTGATTTTATCTGATTATGCAAACAAAAAAATTATACTTGGAAGAGTCAAATTTAGAGAAATTTGGAAGATAGGGAACTTACCGATTTTAGTCGAATTCTCAAAAAATTTTATTCGTAGAATTAAAATTTTATTCAATTTCGTTGAAATTAACTTGATTTTATCTGATTATGCAAACAAAAAAATTATACTTGGAACAGTCAAATTTTGGGAAATTTGGAAGATACGGTACTTACTGTGATGCCTGTCGGCATCGTAGTCTCTTTAGGCATACCTTTATTGTTTCAAGGGTGGAAACAGGATCCGGAGAAGTGCTTCTTAATAGCACTCGCTGCGTCGGATTGACGTCCTGAAATCGCTTTGCGTCCTGAAGTTTTGGCAAATTTACCTCAGTACTGGTATTGATTATTACATCGGCTGTTTTCTGAAAGTCTGGTGAGTGAATTCTCACAGACGGGGCCTGACCAACTGTGTTTATTCGAATGATACCGGCTTCTACGGCATCGCTGGTGTCTTTGGTTGGATCGTAAGTGGGTGTACTCCATGGTTCGCGTCCATCAGTGCTCGGAGGAGTAGTTTCCGACTCCGTTTCCCACAAGGTTCTAGGGTCCCTGTAGGTAGTGAATTTTCGTTCTCGGCATTTCGAGATCACGTGTCCGGATATTTTGCTATAATTGCAGATTGGCAGCTCTGTAGGTATTGAAGGAGGAGGTCGGTTTTTGTCCCAGTAGGGAACTTGGGGTTTGGGTGCTTGGTACCCATATTCCGCAACGCGGTTTGGAGGGTGTCTCTCGGGAGTATGGGAAGCTGAACCTTGGTTACTCCAACAGGATCGCGCGTCGTGACCTGTCTTGTCGCAAAGTTGGCAGGTTAGTCGCGGAGTTTTCTGCTCTGAGAATCGGAGACGGTCCCTATCAATTTGCTTGTCTACGAGGACAGCCAGATCGAACGCTTCTTCGAGAGTTTTAAAATTATGCTGTAATAGCATTGTCCTTATGTGAGGTGGAAGACCATCAACGAACGAGTCCAAGGTGAGGCGATCTACGTCCTGAGTTCGTGCGAAGCCTCGGTAATGTTCCCTATACTCTTCCAGGATGGCGAATCGGAGGTCCTTAACGCGTGAAATGTACTCTAATATGTGCTCGTTGGATCCTTTGATAACGTTTGCAAGTTCTCCACGATAGTGGTCAGACGTTTTACCAGGAGAAAAAGTACGTTTAAGTTGTGTGATTAGATCATTTACGGTTTCAAAGACCCGATCCTCAACCGCCAAGTACGCATGGTCTTGCAGCTTATTTATCAACAACCTCGCTAGCTGGGGTTCGGCTTGCGAGGGAACCAGAGCCTTAGCCCTATTGCAAGCTCTCGCGAATTGCAAAACGGACATGTTGTGACCGTTAAACTTTGGGACGGTTTCTATTGCGTCTTTCAATTTGATCTGGGGCGATGGACCTTGGTCCGGAATATAATTGTAATTTAATACTGGTTTCCTATCAAAACGGGAGGAACCGGGAGTTGCGAAATTGTTTGCCATTGGCGGAGGTGCAAGAAGTTTTTCCATCATGTCGCGGATGGCTTGAATTCGATTGGAGAGACTTTCTAACGCGGGGCCGTCCGACCCGGTGGCCACGTCCGAACGCGTATTGGGTTCCCGGTTTGCGACAAATTCCGCGTACAAGCTTTTAATTTCGGCTAGCTCTTGCTGTAATAATTGCACCAGCTCCATTCTTTCGGCGGTCGCGGCGTCTTCAGGGTTAGGGGAAGGACCCGCGTCTGGGTCTACTACGCAAGAGTCGTCGGTTTCACCATACATAGACATGACTAGGCCGTTTATTTTTTTTTTTTTTTTTCTAAGTGGCGTTTCGATGGTTTTTAATGTTTTCGGCGTCCGTTTGCCGTTATTTAAAATTAGGGTCAACTATACTCATTGTTGATAATTATCAAACCGTCTGTAGCTCTTATTTGAGAGAAGGTAACTTTCCGAGCACTCTTCGCAGTTACTTATGGGGCGCCCCTGTATTAGCGGGTTTCTGCACCGAGGGCAATATACGGGTACATTATATGTGTAATAATAATGGGTCCAGTATACTTCTACCGTATCCGTGGGCACCAGGCTAGAGCAATTTAAGCAAATCTCGTTGCCGTCCGTGGTTGTCGCTATGCCTCCAGAGACGCAGGTCAGCGCATTCAAATATGCTGAAATGCTTTGTAATCTGCGGCTCCGGTAGTTTAGTATACCACGATGTGGGTATTTAATGCACATTTTTGTATATATTTATTAGGCTATTGTGGGCACCGTATGTTTGAGAATTTACTTCTTTAAACAGTTAACGCATCCCACCGCTGTCACCAAAAATTATGTCACGTCCCGGGTGAGGTTTTTGGGAACGGTGACTATGGGGAAGGAAAAGATCAGGCGCGAATCTGTCATCCGGCACACTGAGGGTTCTAAGGGAGGACCAGGCGCGAATATTAAATCCGTCACACTGAGGGTTTGAGAGGAGATCAGGCGCGAATCTATCATCTGGCACACTGTGGGTTCGTAAGGAAAGCCAGGCGTGAATCTGTCATCCAGCACACTGTGGGTTTTGAGGGAAAGTCAGGCGCGAATCTATCATCCGTCACACTGAGGGTTTGAAAGGAATATCAGGCGTGAATCTGTCATCCAGCACTCTGAAGGGTTTAAGGAATATCAGGCGCGAATCTGTCATCCGTCACACTGTGGGTTTATAAGGGAGATCAGGCGTGAATCTGTCATCCAGCACTCTGAAGGTTTTAAGGAAAAGATCAGGCGTGAATCTGTCATCCAGCACTCTGAAGGTTCTTAGGGAAAGTCAGGCGCGAATCTATCATCCGTCACACTAATCGACCAGGGAAGGTTTTAAAGCAAATTGGTACTGAAGGGACACCCGTTAGCACTCTTGTTTTGTTTTGGTTTGATAATAGGATTTACCGTTGCATTCGTACAAAAGAAACCATACTTAGTTTTC
Source organism: Andrena fulva (assembly GCA_946251845.1). Lineage (NCBI taxonomy): Eukaryota > Metazoa > Arthropoda > Insecta > Hymenoptera > Andrenidae > Andrena > Andrena fulva. The sequence continues at coordinate 17,000,215 of OX276331.1, read as the reverse complement.
CTAAGAATAGCACGGTTCATGCAGCAGTGTGTTTGTAAATACTGGGAGAGCTCTCGCGAATCAGCTGTTGCGGCAGCTTGGTTTCGTTGGAAAGCCTTATGACTCGAGGATACACACAATAATTCGAAACATGATAGATAACAAAGCGGTTTATTAGCCTTGTTAGTTTGGTTTTAACAATGCATGGGAAGATTTTGTATTCACACGCGCAACATTTATAATATGAGTTATGAATATAAATGGCGATATATATATATATAACAAGCATTAGTGAAAGTATATAATAATGAGTAAGCAATAAGCATTAATGAAAGAATACAATAATAAGTAAGCAATAAGCATTAGTGAAAGTAAATAATAATAAGCTATAAGCGTTGATGAATAAAGATATGGTATGGGGCGATATGCACTATAATAATGATATATAATAATGACTTACAGTAGTTGCCGTAAAGCACTGATTTGAATATTTTAACACTTGTTTGAATAATACTCCTATCTATTCGACTGTCTGTTGACAAAAGAGCTCTCTGGGCTCTCGATCCTTTGTATTTATATGATCTTCCAGGAGTACTGCGGGGGTACGCGCGGTAAAGACCTTGACAGATTTCGGAAACAAGACGCAGTAGATTTTGGGGGTTTTTGTAACGGTATGGTTATTAATAGATGTGTTTATGTCACGTACGCCAAATGCGTCGTAATTACAATCACGTGTTGATCACGTTTGTACATTTGCGTCGCAGTAACATTTCTAGGGTTTTTGCATGGGGCTTTGAAGCGAAATACTCAACCCATTTGGTGGAGTTTAGGAGGTCGTATAGGAATGGGGTAAACGGTGTATTGACTTCTGTGGTCATAGTAAGGGCGTGAGACGAAGTCTCGATTTGGAAGAGGGTTTTAAGGATGAGGGACTTGTTTAACGTAGATTTGGAAGGGAGTGGCCATGCCTCATATGGCGAATAGGCGAAGGAGTTGTGTAACGATCATCTCGCGATGGGGATCTCTAAGATACATCATCGAGGTGGCGTTTTGTATAGGTCATCTTGTGTTGGGGACCGCTAAGGTACAACATCAAGGTGATCGGCGATTAGGAATCTGGATTGACCGTTTAGAGATAGGGACCACTAAGGTGTATCGTCCAAACGATCGGTTGGGTGAGGGAGTAGGGTATGACTCGAGATTGAAGGTTTTTGGTGGATTGTGAATGGATTTGTGAGGAAATGGTGTTAAAATACCGCGCGAAAAATAGTGGGACGTCACACTTACCGATTTTAGGCGAATTCTCAAAAAATTTTATTTGTAGAATTAAAATTATATTCAATTTAGTTGAAATTACCTTGATTTTATCTGATTATGCAAACAAAAAAATTATACTTGGAAGAGTCAAATTTGGGAAAATTTGGAAGATTGGGTACTTACCGATTTTAGTCGAATTCTCAAAAAATTTTATTTGTAGAATTAAAATTTAACTCAATTTCGTTGAAATTAACTTGATTTTATCTGATTATGCCAACAAAAAATTATACTTGGAACAGTCAAATTTTGAGAAATTTGGAAGATACGGTACTTACCGATTTTAGGCGAATTCTCAAAAAAATTTATTTGTAGAATTAAAATTTAATTCAATTTCGTTTAAATTAACTTGATTCTATCTGATTATGCCAACAAAAAAATTATACTTGGAACAGTCAAATTTTGAGAAATTTGGAAGATAGGGAACTTACCGATTTTAGTCGAATTCTCAAAAAATTTTATTCAATTTCGTTGAAATTAACTTGATTTTATCTGATTATGCAAACAAAAAAATTATACTTGGAACAGTCAAATTTTGGGAAATTTGGAAGATACGGTACTTACCGATTTTAGTCGAATTCTCAAAAAATTTTATTCGTAGAATTAAAGTTTTATTCAATTTCGTTGAAATTAACTTGATTTTATCTGATTACGCCAACAAAAAAATTATACTTGGAAGAGTCAAATTTGGGAAAATTTGGAAGATTGGGTACTTACCGATTTTAGTCGAATTCTCAAAAAATTTTATTTGTAGAATTAAAATTTAACTCAATTTCGTTGAAATTAACTTGATTTTATCTGATTATGCCAACAAAAAAATTATACTTGGAACAGTCAAATTTTGAGAAATTTGGAAGATAGGGAACTTACCGATTTTAGTCGAATTCTCAAAAAATTTTATTCAATTTCGTTGAAATTAACTTGATTTTATCTGATTATGCAAACAAAAAAATTATACTTGGAACAGTCAAATTTTGGGAAATTTGGAAGATACGGTACTTACCGATTTTAGTCGAATTCTCAAAAAATTTTATTCGTAGAATTAAAGTTTTATTCAATTTCGTTGAAATTAACTTGATTTTATCTGATTACGCCAACAAAAAAATTATACTTGGAAGAGTCAAATTTGGGAAAATTTGGAAGATTGGGTACTTACCGATTTTAGTCGAATTCTCAAAAAATTTTATTTGTAGAATTAAAATTTAACTCAATTTCGTTGAAATTAACTTGATTTTATCTGATTATGCCAACCAAAAATTATACTTGGAACAGTCAAATTTTGAGAAATTTGGAAGATACGGTACTTACCGATTTTAGGCGAATTCTCAAAAAAATTTATTTGTAGAATTAAAATTTAATTCAATTTCGTTTAAATTAACTTGATTCTATCTGATTATGCCAACAAAAAAATTATACTTGGAACAGTCAAATTTTGAGAAATTTGGAAGATAGGGAACTTACCGATTTTAGTCGAATTCTCAAAAAATTTTATTCGTAGAATTAAAATTTTATTCAATTTCGTTGAAATTAACTTGATTTTATCTGATTATGCAAACAAAAAAATTATACTTGGAACAGTCAAATTTTGGGAAATTTGGAAGATACGGTACTTACCGATTTTAGTCGAATTCTCAAAAAATTTTATTCGTAGAATAAAGTTTTATTCAATTTCGTTGAAATTAACTTGATTTTATCTGATTACGCCAACAAAAAAATTATACTTGGAAGAGTCAAATTTGGGAAAATTTGGAAGATTGGGTACTTACCGATTTTAGTCGAATTCTCAAAAAATTTTATTTGTAGAATTAAAATTTAACTCAATTTCGTTGAAATTAACTTGATTTTATCTGATTAGGCAAACAAAACAATTATACTTGGATGAGTCAAATTTTGAGAAATTTGGACGACATGGTACTTGCCGATTTTAGTCGAATTCTCAAAAAATTTTATTTGCAGAATTAAAATTTGATTCAATTTAGTTGAAATTAACTTGATTTTATCTGATTACGCAAACAAAAAAATTATACTTGGAACAGTCAAATTTTGAGAAATTTGGAAGATACGGTACTTACCGATTTTAGTCGAATTCTCAAAAAATTTTATTCGTAGAATTAAAGTTTTATTCAATTTCGTTGAAATTAACATGATTTTATCTGATTAGGCAAACAAAACAATTATACTTGGAAGAGTCAAATTTGGGAAAATTTGGAAGATTGGGTACTTACCGATTTTAGTCGAATTCTCAAAAAATTTTATTTTTAGAATTAAAATTTAATTCAATTTCGTTGAAATTAACTTGATTTTATCTGATTATGCCAACAAAAAATTATACTTGGAACAGTCAAATTTTGAGAAATTTGGAAGATACGGTACTTACCGATTTTAGTCGAATTCTCAAAAAATTTTATTTGTAGAATTAAAATTTAACTCAATTTCGTTGAAATTAACTTGATTTTATCTGATTAGGCAAACAAAACAATTATACTTGGGAGAGTCAAATTTTGAGAAATTTGGAAGATAGCGTACTTACCGATTTTAGTCGAATTCTCAAAAAATTGTATCTGTAGAATTTAAATTTTATTCAATTTCGTTGAAATTAACTTGATTTTATCTGATTATGCCAACAATAAAATTATACTTGGAACAGTCAAATTTTGAGAAATTTGGATGATACGGTACTTACCGATTTTAGTCGAATTCTCAAAAAATTTTATTCGTAGTGTTACGTATGTGGAATTTTCCCATACGCCGCTCTCAACCGTTTTTCGAGCTCGCGTCTGCGAAGGGAAAACGCCCTAAAATCCTTTTGCTTATCACACACCACTAATGGGGGAAGTGCTCTCGACCATCTGGTTGACGATCATGGGAACGGGAGTGACACGACGACGACCCTGAAGAATTTCCTTATATGGAAATTTCCAACTAATCCCCACTCATTTTTGGGACTATATAAACCCTTTGGTTTCTACCCTCTTCGGTTCAAAGCAGTACAGTCACGCGTAGAGTAACGTCGTGTCACGCTCGTACAGAGTTGGTTAAATCTAGTAAGATCGAGCTAAAGTCTCCGTCGGAATCATAGTTAACCTCATAGAATCCGCGAGTTCGGTTTATATTCTATTTGGCTTCTCTGAATAACCACTCGTACGCCCCGCATCGCCAGTGCGTCAACACCGCGCAAATTAGTGGTAATTCATACACTTTTACTACACTATTTAATCGCGACACTTACATTTGTACAATAATTAGTTATTGAATACACGAATGGTGTTCACGTCTAAATTGAGTCAGATTCGTTAAAACCCATCTTTTACCCAGCGATCCTTATAATATTAGTAGCATATACCCACCGATACAACTTTACCGCTCGAGTTGTATCAAATAATAATTAAGAGTTACGAGGCAATACTAACATTTCCCGCGACTCCCTGATTTCGCATCAGGGTCTTTCGCATCCAATACCAAAAAGGAATCTTCTCCAACCTAGTGGCTCCCCGATTTCGCATCGGGTTCGTCCACGTTTAACCTCTCCTGCGGCTCCCTGATTTCGCATCAGGTTCGTCCGTATCCTACAGCTCCCTGATTTCGCATCAGGTTCGTCTGTATGTCAACCACCTTCCGAACAGCTCCCTGGTTACGCACCAGGTTCGTCTGTGAATAATCCAACCTCCTAACAGCTCCTCGACTTCGCGTCGAGTTCGTCTGTGAACATCATCCTAGTGACTCCCCGATTTCGCATCGGGTTCGTTCACGAATAATCACCCTCCTGCGGCTCCCTGATTTCGCATCAGGTTCGTCCGTGAGTGACTCCATTCCTAGAGGCTCCCTGATTTCGCATCAGGTTCGTCCTCGTTTCCGATAATCCTGCGGCTCCCTGATTTCGCATCAGGTTCGTCCGCCCTCTAACTAACAAATTCATAAACCGTATTCCTTGGGAAATACCCCTCTCGCCGGCCTCTCGCGTTGCCGCAGCCCCGGCTCGTAACAGAACTGGTGACAGCGGTGGGATGCTACTGCATTAGAATCGCCGTCAAATTTGGGTTTTTTAAATACGTTAAAATCACTCATTATTTATTATCGACAATATACTAGTTTTCTCTAGTCGAGTCACTTAGTAATTTTCAAAATGACAAGCGCACAGGCGAACGTCTCGTCTAACGACATTATGAACCTGACAGTTTCAATTGCAAACTCAATGTCACTCTTGACGCAACGGACATGTATACAGAACATTACGATGTCAATTCCAACCTTCGACGGTGAAAGTCCACCCTTGACGCGCTTTGCACAAAATGTGGAAGACGGGTTAACTTTGATTCCTGAAGGTACGGAAGCCGAGTATCTTGCGATAATTCTAACGAAACTGATCGGTCCGGCACGCAGGTGCACCTTAGAGCATAAATTTGAATCTGTTAAGAAATTAGTTCAACATTTGAAAAAGAGATTCGCGCCGGGAAGAAGTTTGTCATACTTCCAAGTAGAGATCGCGAAATTACGTATTCGCGAAGGAGAAAGCCTACGACAGTACGTCGACAGGACTTGTCATCTCGTTTACTGTGCGCGCGGATCTATTCGGGAAAGGTATCTGGATCACGCTGAAGACTTCGTCAAAGAAATGGAAAAGGACGTTAAAGAAAACTTCATCGACGGTTTACCGGATCGAATTTCCTGGAAAGTGTCGGCTCAGATTCAAGACATCAAAACACTTGAACAAGCTTACGACGCCGTGCTACAGATAGACCGAAAATTAAGGAATAGACGACAGTCGCCCCGTAATGAATCACCCTCCCGGTGGTCTCGCCGAGACCATTACGCGGAAGACTCTCGAAACCACGACCGTGAAGTGTCGTACCCGCACTCTCCAAGTAGATACGACCAGAACAGGGATCGGTCTACAAAAACATCTGGTTTTGAAGAGGAACGAGAAGGACGGACACGTACGACGGCCTGGACCTTGCGTCACCGGAGCCCCTCGAGATCCCCTTCTTATCGCTCTGACTCATCGTACGCAGATGATGGGGAAAAACATTATTCTATTTTAAAAAATCCCGATACAAATCGCAAGCCAAGTTTATATTGCTGGCATTGCGGTATAACCGGACATGACGGAAAATCCTGTAGGAAACATCCGCGTAGCCCGAGATATCAACGAGACTCGCGAGATTCGTCCGTTGAATCAAACAAATCTTTAAACTTCGATCGCGCTCAACGTATAGGCGACACGATGAGCGGAAACAAAGAAGCTCGCCAAAGGACAGTCCGCTTCGAAGAGAAACCCTCGTCAAGGAAGCACCTGCCCCACGGATCAACATCAAGGTTCCAGAACTGGAGTCAGGAACGGGAGAATTCCTAATCGATGGTGGAGCATCCGTTAATTTAGTAGTCATTAACGCCCTAGGACAAAAAGCCGCGATAAACTCTAGGGAAGAAATCGAATTAACCGGAATTACTACTAATCCAATTCACACTTTAGGAACAACAATTCTTCATATCCACGAAGCTCCCGCACTTTTCTATGTGGTAAAAGAGCTTGCAATAGAAGCAGATGGACTTATAGGAAGCCCATTTTTAAAACAAGAGGAGGCCGAAATTTCCTATTATCATGGGACTTTGGTGTTAAAGAACAAACCAACCCGACCACTACGTTTTTCAAACTATCAAGACCTACCTCAAACAGGAACACTACCAACGTCGACCAAACATCGTATCGAACCTAGGACGTCGCAACAGATTGCTATAACTATAACAAACCGCGGGATGAAGGAAGGATATTTACCACGTATCAAGACCCTCGAACATCTCTACATAGGAGAAGCAGTTGTGAGGAATAGTGAAGGAAAGTGTTACGTTATGGCAACAAATACCAGCGATGTACCCCTAGACGTAGAGATAGAACCACAAACATTGGAGCCATTCGAAATTTTCGGTTCATCAGAAGAAGATTTCTACTCAGCTGCAGAACACCCGTCAAAATTCAAAACAAGTGAAGATAGAATACAAAAAATTTTAGAAGCCCTAAACACAAAACATTTAAATAGGGAAGAACTAGATTTCGTTACCAATTTAGTCACAGATTTTCCCGACCGATTTTATCTTCCTGGAGATAAACTTGGGAAGGCTCGCGAATTTAAACATTCAATTCATACATCTAACGATATTCCGATCAACACAAGACAATATCGTTATCCTCTCATTCACCAAAAGGAAATCCAAAAACAAATCAGCGCGTTATTATCAAATGGTATAATTACACCTTCAAAATCTCCATACAATTCACCTTTATGGATCGTCCCGAAGAAAGAAGACGAAAACGGAGTGAAACGTTGGCGTCTGGTAATAGATTTCCGCGGCCTCAATGAAATAACAATATCTGATAAGTATCCATTACCTCAAATCACGGAGATTTTAGATCGACTAGGAGGAGCTAAATATTTTTCAGTCTTTGATCTCGCTAGTGGATTTCATCAAATAGAGATGGATCCGAAAGATAAATCAAAAACAGCATTCACTACTCCAAATGGACATTACGAATTCTCTCGAATGCCTTTCGGATTAAAGAATGCACCACCCACCTTTCAACGCCTAATGGATCAAGCACTCACTGGACTTCAAGGAACGGACCTCTTTGTCTACTTGGACGACATAGTGATCTATGCATCATCATTACAGGAACATAATATTAAAGTCAAAAAACTGTTAACCCGCCTTCGAGAACATGGATTAACCCTCCAGACCAACAAGTGCCAATTCCTGCGAAAGGAAGTTGCATACCTTGGACACATTATTTCAAAGGAAGGAGTAAGACCTGACCCTAGGAAATTAAAAGCTGTTCAAGATTTTCCCATACCAACAACGCAGAAGAACATTCAACAATTCTTAGGACTTGTAGGATATTACCGAAGATTCGTACCTAATTTCACCACAAAAGCAAAACCTTTAATTAATTTATTAGGAAAAGGCATCAAATTTAAATGGACAGAAGAACAAGACCAAAGTTTTAAGCAATTACGTAACGAACTTTGTCAACAACCCATATTGCAATACCCAGATTTTAGTAAACCATTTATCGTCACAACAGATGCATCTGATTACGCTATTGGAGCCGTACTTAGTCAAGGGGAGATAGGAAACGACCTGCCGATTGCTTACGCATCTCGCAGCCTAAATAAACCTGAGAAGAATTATTCGGCTACTGAAAAGGAATGTTTGGCCATGGTTTACGCCGTAAGATACTTCAGGCCTTACATTTACGGAACCCCATTCACCCTCGTTACAGATCACAGACCACTAGTCTGGTTACATTCTGTTAAGGACCCCACTTCAAGACTTATGAAGTGGAAGCTCCGACTTTTAGAGTACGAGTACCAGGTTGTCCATAAATCTGGAAAGACGAATAAGAACGCAGACGCATTATCACGCAACCCCACGTCTGCCTGCCTACCACTTATTCCACGAGACCCTCAAGATCCTAATTTCAAAGCCCAGATACCGAAAACAGACGCTAACATCGAGACAATTGGGCACCGCATACGACAGTTACGACGCGATAGAGAAGTCCGACCCAAGTATCGGGAGACAAGCAGCAGCTCAGACGAAACAGAAGAAACTGCACGTGGGAACGTTCAACATTCTCCAATAATATACAAGAACCGATCTTTCCCCAGCTTATCTCAAGAGGTAACGATGCCAGATGAACGTCAGGAAACTATAAACACTTTCTCGCCCGTAGCAAATTCCACACAAATCGTCCCTTTAGATAAGGACCAGACCTCATTCGACGATCTAATATCCTTTGAGGAGCCGACCGACAATACTGTCATAGAAAATGCAGGAAATATTCAACAAGAATTACTCAGTACACCGCAAGTATCCTTAGAAGTCATGGATGAACTTTTACAACCCTCAATAAACCAGCTACCTGCAGGGACTACAGCCGAAGCAAGTGTGGGACAACCACCTGACAGCAGGACAACTGAATCTAGGGTCTTTGACCGCACGCTTGACCCTTACCCATTCTTCACTACCGAAATCGAAAATTCAACCGACCTTGGTGATCTGGAAGAGATTCCACTAGACCAACCACATCAAATTATTGTCTCTTCAAATACCTTTATTGCTGAAGAAGGACATCACGTACATTTCAGTTCTGCCGATTGCAATTTAGTAAACCCCGTTGGAAAATTACTACTAGACACAGAAATGATTAATAAAGCAAATCTTCTGGCAGCACAACCAAAAAAGGGACAGGTGATAACTACGGACAATGGACTATTTAAAACTTTCAGTATAATAATCTCAGAAAACTTCTTTGATAATATTAAAAGAGTAGATGTGCTCGATGGATTGAAAACTCTTCGACACACCTTGGATCAAAATCAGATTAAATCATTTCGAATTTCTGCTACGGGGGACCTTCATAAAATACCATCCAATGAATTCGTCAAGATTTTAGAAGAGGTTTTCATGGGAACAGGTCTGCAGATTATTCTATGCAACTGTACCATCACCACACCATCCGAAGAAGACAAACAGCACATCATCAACGAGGCTCACGACAGTTTAATTGGAGGACATAAAGGAGTTACGAAGACATACAAACGCATCCGATCAAAATTCCATTGGCCACAAATGCGCAACGACATTCAGGACTACATCCGAAAATGCCAAAGTTGTCAAGAACAGAAGTTAGTACGAGCGAAAACTCGTCAGCCGATGTTGATCACCGACACACCTGTAGGAGCCTTTGACAAAATTTCCTTAGATACAGTGGGACCTTTACCAATTACACCCAGTGGGAACAGACACATTCTCACCATTCAAGATAATCTAACGAAATATTGCGTAGCCGTAGCAATACCTAACATTCGAGCTACTACAATTGCAGATGCTTTTGCCAGACATTTCATCGCAATTTATGGTACACCTCGCGCAATACTAACAGACAAAGGAACTAGCTTCATTGGAACACTTATGACCAACCTATCTGAAATATTTAAAATTAAACAAATCACAACCTCGGGATATAGACCACAAACTAATGGGTCTCTGGAACGAAGCCACATCGTCCTCACCGAATACCTTAAGCATTACATGGATAATTATGAGGACTGGGATCTATTAATACCATTCGCAATGTTTTCTTACAATACATCCGTTCATGAAGCAACAAATTTCACTCCGTACGAATTAATCTTTGGAAAGCCAGCTCGAGAACCAAGCTCTTTTCCAACTGGCGAAAAGCTAAAGTCATATGGAGACTACTTAATAGAATTAATAACGCACATGACTAATATTCGTAATATAGCTTCAGATAATCTAAATAAAGCAAAAATCCGTTCAAAAAATTATTACGACACCCATGCCAGGCCAGTAATGTTTAACGTAGATGATTCTGTTTACGTACTCAAGGAACCACGCACCAACAAATTTGACCCACACTACATTGGACCGTACCAGATAGTAGACGTGACAGACCTGAATAACGTAGTATTACGAACGCACAATAAATTAATCACCAAGCATCAGGATAAACTAAAACATGCTTACTCTCCATTCACAGTTGAAAACCAACCATGATTTTCACATATTTGCTCCTGCTACCTCTCGCTGTCATTAGCGACAGCCAAATTATAACACCAATTCAAGAGGACACCGGACTCTTCTACGAAAAATTACCCGACATAAGGACCTTCCAATCACAATGGCGCCTAGTCACATCTCTCGATGTCAATCGGTACCTCAGTTATGCTCCACATGTGAAGCATCATATCTTAGCTATGAATCAACTTTGCAATCGTCATGATTCTATCAACTGCCTCAGCAAAGAATTGGGACCACGATTAATCAAGAAAGAAGAAAACACCGTGCATTATAGCAATCTGATACGCACCGCAATAGGTGACACCTCATATTTTAAAACACCATCCCCACGGCGTAGCGTACCTTTCGGATTCATCGGCACTCTCAGTAAAATGTTATTTGGAACCTTATCACAAGAAGACGCCGAATACTACAACCGTGAATTAAACAAAATTTACAAGGATCAACGTGAAATTACTGAAATAATAGCAAACCAGACGCATATTATAAAAGGAGAATTTTCAATTACACACGCAAGGTTAGTTAATTTAACTCAAATAATATCTCAACTAACAAAAACGATGGCCATACACTCCGAAGCATTACAAGAGACGCAGTCAGACATCAACAAACTACGTTTCGAAGCAGCCATCAGGGACTCTGTATTTGAAATAGAAAGAGGTTTGGACGATTATAGCACGAATCTACTGTTGCTAATAGATGCAGTCCTGTTAGCAAAACAAGGAATTTTGCACCCTGCTATTCTATCCCCAGAGCAATTATTGAAATCAGCTCAAAGAATTAAGGAAATACTTACATACGAATTTCCCCTAACACCCGAGGAATTGCTCACAGAACAAATTGAGAAAATAACAAACTTAAACGTAATTTTCACTAAAGGAAGAATACTCTTCGAACTCACCATACCTTTATTAGAGCGAAAAACCTACAATTTATATAAAATATACCCCTGTCCATCGACACACAACCTGGGAACAAAAAGGGTAATTTCTTATATCCAACCACAAACCCAGTTTATTGCAGTCTCAGCAGACGAACAACAATATTTCTCTCCAACGGAAGAATATTTAAGGACTTGCCGGTTACACCACAATCAATTTTTGGGACCAGCAACTCTACCAGTATATCAAGCAGATCGACAACCAACCTGTGAATCTACGTTGTTATTGAACCCCACTTCGATTAATTGGAACTCCTGCACCATTAAATTAACTACACAAGTAAAACCATACTGGCAGACCTTAAATGCACCAACTACATGGCTTTACTTCATGCCAGAATATAAAAAGGCACAAATCTATTGCAAAGGAAGAAAAACTGTAACACAAAACATCACGGCCACCGGAATCTTTAAATTAAAACCCGGATGCCAAGCAACAATAGACTCGGTACAACTAAAATCATTGGAAACCATTGACACCTCGCAAAATATTGAATACTACCCCTCCAAATCTTATAATTTATCAATAATTATACCGGAAGTTACAGAGCATCACTACAAAGCCTTAAAAATGAACGAACATGAAAGTAAAAAGTGGGAGGATCTTCCAACAGCATTATCACTTACAGAAATAGAACAACGAGCTAGGAATTTTGCAACCCACCAAACATCTATCCGGCAAATACAGATCTCGACCTTTTCCTCTATTGGAGGCATAATAATCGTACTGATTATAGCAAATACAATATTGGTTATGAAATGCAAATCTAATCAGACCAACAATATAATAGAACCCCCTAAAGAACGCCAGGAAATAACAATAAATGTACCAAGTACAACCGAAAACAGCAGCCCGAGCGCCACAGTTTTCTAAAGGGATGAGAACACACCCACGGGAATCCCTCCCCTGGCACTCGTATAGTTTCAGGGTGGGGGGCGCGATAAGGGTTCTTTCCTTATAAAAGCTGGGCATCAGGCCCCTTGACTCAGCACAACCACTGCTTCCACATGTCCAAGAGCATCGCCACGCAGACATCATCCCGAGTGGGTACTATCTTCACCGCAGGGCCTTACCACTGCAGTGCCGGAGGAAATATAAGGAAGGGCCGAAGCTCTTCGACTCAGAAGTCCAAAGTCAGGACAGTGGGCGTCCAAACGACTAAAAATAAACCACATCCCCGTATTCCGGACTGGCTGGTGCTCCAGGAGATCACCGACGACAACATTCGTGATTGGACACCGGGCGAGCCGAGCATCGCAAAAAGACCCAAGCATGAGAACCATCACGATACGTGACTTCGGAAGGACATCCCGATGCTTGGTTACGAACGTGGAAGACCTCGTCACCTTTTGGGTCACCCTGGACACTTTCACGGAAGCAACCAAGGTCACGTATCAGGAGTTAAACTCCCACATGACAAACTCCGAACACCTATGTCTGCCAACAATGGGAAGCATCAAACCGGGACGACTCGTGGCCGTGAAGTTCGTTGGTAGGGGATGGCTGCGCGCAGAGGTCACCGAGCAGAGGTCAACAACATGCACCATCTTCCTTGGTGACCATGGCATAGCAATGGACTGCTCTGTCACGGCATTGCGATCATTGCCGCCTCGGTTCCACGCCCTGCCATGGCAGACAACACGGATCCAATTGAGGGGCGTTAAGCCACGATCCTGCCGACCGCTCCAGAGGACGACGCACATCGCGGAGATGGTCATGGGGAGAAGGAAGGGCTGCCTCTCAGACCTCCATCAAACGGCAGAAGGCATCACAGCAACCCTGACGCTTGATCGACTACCAGGACAACCCCCACTAAATGTCATCGACCACTGGCTGGAGATGGGCTACGTGGTGCCCAGCGACAGATAAACCCAACACCCCGCAACACCTAGCGATAAGTACACTACATTACACTACACCCGACAATTCTCTTTTACACTTTTGCATACGAAAGACTTGTAGGTCGTTTTCCCTTCTTTTGTAAAAGCATCACGAAAATCGCGATGTTTTGTCTTGGGGGGGGAGATGTTACGTATGTGGAATTTTCCCATACGCCGCTCTCAACCGTTTTTCGAGCTCGCGTCTGCGAAGGGAAAACGCCCTAAAATCCTTTTGCTTATCACACACCACTAATGGGGGAAGTGCTCTCGACCATCTGGTTGACGATCATGGGAACGGGAGTGACACGACGACGACCCTGAAGAATTTCCTTATATGGAAATTTCCAACTAATCCCCACTCATTTTTGGGACTATATAAACCCTTTGGTTTCTACCCTCTTCGGTTCAAAGCAGTACAGTCACGCGTAGAGTAACGTCGTGTCACGCTCGTACAGAGTTGGTTAAATCTAGTAAGATCGAGCTAAAGTCTCCGTCGGAATCATAGTTAACCTCATAGAATCCGCGAGTTCGGTTTATATTCTATTTGGCTTCTCTGAATAACCACTCGTACGCCCCGCATCGCCAGTGCGTCAACACCGCGCAAATTAGTGGTAATTCATACACTTTTACTACACTATTTAATCGCGACACTTACATTTGTACAATAATTAGTTATTGAATACACGAATGGTGTTCACGTCTAAATTGAGTCAGATTCGTTAAAACCCATCTTTTACCCAGCGATCCTTATAATATTAGTAGCATATACCCACCGATACAACTTTACCGCTCGAGTTGTATCAAATAATAATTAAGAGTTACGAGGCAATACTAACATTTCCCGCGACTCCCTGATTTCGCATCAGGGTCTTTCGCATCCAATACCAAAAAGGAATCTTCTCCAACCTAGTGGCTCCCCGATTTCGCATCGGGTTCGTCCACGTTTAACCTCTCCTGCGGCTCCCTGATTTCGCATCAGGTTCGTCCGTATCCTACAGCTCCCTGATTTCGCATCAGGTTCGTCTGTATGTCAACCACCTTCCGAACAGCTCCCTGGTTACGCACCAGGTTCGTCTGTGAATAATCCAACCTCCTAACAGCTCCTCGACTTCGCGTCGAGTTCGTCTGTGAACATCATCCTAGTGACTCCCCGATTTCGCATCGGGTTCGTTCACGAATAATCACCCTCCTGCGGCTCCCTCATTTCGCATCAGGTTCGTCCGTGAGTGACTCCATTCCTAGAGGCTCCCTGATTTCGCATCAGGTTCGTCCTCGTTTCCGATAATCCTGCGGCTCCCTGATTTCGCATCAGGTTCGTCCGCCCTCTAACTAACAAATTCATAAACCGTATTCCTTGGGAAATACCCCTCTCGCCGGCCTCTCGCGTTGCCGCAGCCCCGGCTCGTAACAGTAGAATTAAAGTTTTATTCAATTTCGTTGAAATTAACTTGATTTTATCTGATTAGGCAAACAAAACAATTATACTTGGAAGAGTCAAATTTTGAGAAATTTGGAAGACAGGGTACTTACCGATTTTAGTCGAATTCTCAAAAAATTTTATTCGTAGAATTAAAGTTTTATTCAATTTCGTTGAAATTAACTTGATTTTATCTGATTATGCCAACAAAAAAATTATACTTGGAACAGTCAAATTTTGAGAAATTTGGAAGTTACGGTACTTACCGATTTTAATCGAATTCTCAAAAAATTTTATTCGTAGAATTAAAATTTCACTCAATTTTGTTGAAATTAACTTGATTTTATCTGATTATGCAAACAAAAAAATTATACTTGGAACAGTCAAATTTTGAGAAATTTGGAAGATACTTACCAATTTTAGTCGAATGCTCAAAAAATTGTATTTGTAGAATTAAAATTTTATTCAATTTCGTTGAAATTAACTTGATTTTATCTGATTAGGCAAACAAAACAATTATACTTGGAAGAGTCAAATTTTGAAAAATTTGGAAGATAGGGTACTTACCGATTTTAGGCGAATTCTCAAAAAATTTTATTTGTAGAATTAAAATTTAATTCAATTTCGTTTAAATTAATTTGATTTTATCTGATTATGCCAACAAATAAATTATACTTGGAACAGTCAAATTTTGAGAAATTTGGAAGATAGGGAACTTACCGATTTTAGTCGAATTCTCTAAAAATTTTATTCGTAGAATTTAAATTTTTTTCAATTTCGTTGATATTAACATGATTTTATCTGATTATGCCAACAATAAAATTATACTAGGAACAGTCAAATTTTGAGAAATTTGGAAGACAGGGTACATACCGATTTTAGTCGAATTCTCAAAAAATTGTATTTGTAGAATTAAAATTTTATTCAATTTAGTTGAAATTAACTTGATTTTATCTGATTATGCAAACAAAAAAATTATACTTGAAACATTCAAATTTTGAGAAATTTGGAAGATACGGTACTTATCGATTTTAGTCGAATTCTCAAAAAAATTTATTTGTAGTATTAAAATTTAATTCAATTTCGTTGAAATTAACTTGATTTTATCTGATTATGCCAACAAAAAATTATACTTGGAACAGTCAAATTTTGAGAAATTTGGACGATACGGTACTTACCGATTTTAGGCGAATTCTCAAAAAATTTTATTTGTAGAATTAAAATTTAATTCAATTTCGTTTAAATTAATTTGATTTTATCTGATTATGCCAACAAATAAATTATACTTGGAACAGTCAAATTTTGAGAAATTTGGAAGATAGGGAACTTACCGATTTTAGTCGAATTCTCAAAAAATTTTATTCGTAGAATTAAAGTTTTATTCAATTTCGTTGAAATTAACTTGATTTTATCTGATTACGCCAACAAAAAAATTATACTTGGAATAGTCAAATTTGGGAAAATTTGGAAGATTGGGTACTTACCGATTTTAGTCGAATTCTCTAAAAATTGTATTTGTAGAATTTAAATTTTTTTCAATTTCGTTGAAATTAACCTGATTTTTTCTGATTATGCCAACAATAAAATTATACTAGGAACAGTCAAATTTTGAGAAATTTGGAAGATACGGTACTTACCGATTTTAGTCGAATTCTCCAAAAATTTATTTGTAGAATTAAAATTTAATTCAATTTCGTTGAAATTAACTTGATTTTATCTGATTAGGCAAACAAAACAATTATACTTGGAAGAGTCAAATTTTGAAAAATTTGGAAGATAGGGTACTTACCGATTTTAGGCGAATTCTCAAAAAATTTTATTTGAAGAATTAAAATTTAATTCAATTTCGTTTAAATTAACTTGATTCTATCTGATTATGCCAACAAAAAAATTATACTTGGAACAGTCAAATTTTGAGTAATTTGGAAGACAGGGTACTTACCAATTTTAGTCGAATTCTCAAAAAATTTTATTTGCAAAATTAAAATTTTATTCAATTTAGTTGAAATTAACTTGATTTTATCTGATTATGCAAACAAAAAAATTATACTTGGAACAGTCAAATTTTGAGAAATTTGGAAGATACGGTACTTACCGATTTTAGTCGAATTCTCAATACATTTTATTTGTAGAATTAAAATTTAATTCAATTTCGTTGAAATTAACTTGATTTTATCTGATTATGCCAACAAAAAATTAAACTTGGAACAGTCAAATTTTGAGAAATTTGGAAGATACGGTACTTACCGATTTTAGGGGAATTCTCAAAAAATTTTATTTGTAGAATTAAAATTTAATTCAATTTCGTTTAAATTAACTTGATTCTATCTGATTATGCCAACAAAAAAATTATACTTGGAACAGTCAAATTTTGAGAAATTTGGAAGACAGGGTACTTACCAATTTTAGTCGAATTCTCAAAAAATTTTATTTGCAAAATTAAAATTTTATTCAATTTAGTTCAAATTAACTTGATTTTACCTGATTACGCCAACAAAAAATTATACTTGGAACAGTCCAATTTTGAGAAATTTGGAAGACAGGGTACTTACCGATTTTAGTCGAATTCTCTAAAAATTGTATTTGTAGAATTTAAATTTTTTTCAATTTCGTTGATATTAACATGATTTTATCTGATTATGCCAACAATAAAATTATACTAGGAACAGTCAAATTTTGAGAAATTTGGAAGACAGGGTACATACCGATTTTAGTCGAATTCTCAAAAAAATTTTTTTGCAGAATTAAAATTTTATTCAATTTAGTTGAAATTAACTTGATTTTATCTGATTATGCAAACAAAAAAATTATACTTGGAACAGTCAAATTTTGAGAAATTTGGAAGATACGGTACTTACCGATTTTAGGCGAATTCTCAAAAAATTTTATTTGTAGAATTAAAATTTAATTCAATTTCGTTTAAATTAATTTGATTTTATCTGATTATGCCAACAAATAAATTATACTTGGAACAGTCAAATTTTGAGAAATTTGGAAGATAGGGAACTTACCGATTTTAGTCGAATTCTCAAAAAATTTTATTCGTAGAATTAAAGTTTTATTCAATTTCGTTGAAATTAACTTGATTTTATCTGATTACGCCAACAAAAAAATTATACTTGGAATAGTCAAATTTGGGAAAATTTGGAAGATTGGGTACTTACCGATTTTAGTCGAATTCTCAAAAAATTGTATTTGTAGAATTAAAATTTTATTCAATTTAGTTGAAATTAACTTGATTTTATCTGATTATGCAAACAAAAAAATTATACTTGAAACATTCAAATTTTGAGAAATTTGGAAGATACGGTACTTATCGATTTTAGTCGAATTCTCAAAAAAATTTATTTGTAGTATTAAAATTTAATTCAATTTCGTTGAAATTAACTTGATTTTATCTGATTATGCCAACAAAAAATTATACTTGGAACAGTCAAATTTTGAGAAATTTGGAAGATACGGTACTTACCGATTTTAGGCGAATTCTCAAAAAATTTTATTTGTAGAATTAAAATTTAATTCAATTTCGTTTAAATTAATTTGATTTTATCTGATTATGCCAACAAATAAATTATACTTGGAACAGTCAAATTTTGAGAAATTTGGAAGATAGGGAACTTACCGATTTTAGTCGAATTCTCAAAAAATTTTATTCGTAGAATTAAAGTTTTATTCAATTTCGTTGAAATTAACTTGATTTTATCTGATTACGCCAACAAAAAAATTATACTTGGAATAGTCAAATTTGGGAAAATTTGGAAGATTGGGTACTTACCGATTTTAGTCGAATTCTCTAAAAATTGTATTTGTAGAATTTAAATTTTTTTCAATTTCGTTGAAATTAACCTGATTTTTTCTGATTATGCCAACAATAAAATTATACTAGGAACAGTCAAATTTTGAGAAATTTGGAAGATACGGTACTTACCGATTTTAGTCGAATTCTCCAAAAATTTATTTGTAGAATTAAAATTTAATTCAATTTCGTTGAAATTAACTTGATTTTATCTGATTAGGCAAACAAAACAATTATACTTGGAAGAGTCAAATTTTGAAAAATTTGGAAGATAGGGTACTTACCGATTTTAGGCGAATTCTCAAAAAATTTTATTTGAAGAATTAAAATTTAATTCAATTTCGTTTAAATTAACTTGATTCTATCTGATTATGCCAACAAAAAAATTATACTTGGAACAGTCAAATTTTGAGTAATTTGGAAGACAGGGTACTTACCAATTTTAGTCGAATTCTCAAAAAATTTTATTTGCAAAATTAAAATTTTATTCAATTTAGTTGAAATTAACTTGATTTTATCTGATTATGCAAACAAAAAAATTATACTTGGAACAGTCAAATTTTGAGAAATTTGGAAGATACGGTACTTACCGATTTTAGTCGAATTCTCAAAACATTTTATTTGTAGAATTAAAATTTAATTCAATTTCGTTGAAATTAACTTGATTTTATCTGATTATGCCAACAAAAAATTAAACTTGGAACAGTCAAATTTTGAGAAATTTGGAAGATACGGTACTTACCGATTTTAGGGGAATTCTCAAAAAATTTTATTTGTAGAATTAAAATTTAATTCAATTTCGTTTAAATTAACTTGATTCTATCTGATTATGCCAACAAAAAAATTATACTTGGAACAGTCAAATTTTGAGAAATTTGGAAGACAGGGTACTTACCAATTTTAGTCGAATTCTCAAAAAATTTTATTTGCAAAATTAAAATTTTA
This sequence comes from Andrena fulva, assembly GCA_946251845.1. Taxonomy (NCBI): domain Eukaryota; kingdom Metazoa; phylum Arthropoda; class Insecta; order Hymenoptera; family Andrenidae; genus Andrena; species Andrena fulva. The sequence goes on along the minus strand of OX276331.1, from coordinate 16,980,346 downwards.
TTCAATTTAGTTCAAATTAACTTGATTTTACCTGATTACGCCAACAAAAAATTATACTTGGAACAGTCAAATTTTGAGAAATTTGGAAGACAGGGTACTTACCGATTTTAGTCGAATTCTCAAAAAATTTTATTTGTAGAATTAAAATTTAACTCAATTTCGTTGAAATTAACTTGATTTTATCTGATTAGGCAAACAAAACAATTATACTTGGGAGAGTCAAATTTTGAGAAATTTGGAAGATAGCGTACTTACCGATTTTAGTCGAATTCTCAAAAAATTGTATCTGTAGAATTTAAATTTTATTCAATTTCGTTGAAATTAACTTGATTTTATCTGATTATGCCAACAATAAAATTATACTTGGAACAGTCAAATTTTGAGAAATTTGGATGATACGGTACTTACCGATTTTAGTCGAATTCTCAAAAAATTTTATTCGTAGAATTAAAGTTTTATTCAATTTCGTTCAAATTAACTTGATTTTATCTGATTATGCCAACAAAAAAATTATACTTGGAACAGTCAAATTTTGAGAAATTTGGAAGTTACGGTACTTACCGATTGTAATCGAATTCTCAAAAAATTTTATTCGTAGAATTAAAATTTCACTCAATTTCGTTGAAATTAACTTGATTTTATCTGATTATGCAAACAAAAAAATTATACTTGGAACAGTCAAATTTTGAGAAATTTGGAAGATACTTACCAATTTTAGTCGAATGCTCAAAAAATTGTATTTGTAGAATTAAAATTTTATTCAATTTCGTTGAAATTAACTTGATTTTATCTGATTAGGCAAACAAAACAATTATACTTGGAAGAGTCAAATTTTGAAAAATTTGGAAGATAGGGTACTTACCGATTTTAGTCGAATTCTCAAAAAATTGTATTTGTAGAATTAAAATTTTATTCAATTTCGTTGAAATTAACTTGATTTTATCTGATTACGTCAACAAAAAATTATACTTGGAACAGTCAAATTTTGAGAAATTTGGAAGATACGGTACTTACCGATTTTAGTCGAATTCTCAAAAAATTTATTTGTAGAATTAAAATTTAATTCAATTTCGTTGAAATTAACTTGATTTTATCTGATTAGGCAAACAAAACAATTATACTTGGAAGAGTCAAATTTTGAAACATTTGGAAGATAGGGTACTTACCGATTTTAGTCGAATTCTCAAAAAATTGTATTTGTAGAATTAAAATTTTATTCAATTTCGTTGAAATTAACTTGCTTTTATCTGATTATGCCAACAATTAAATTATACTTGGAACAGTCAAATTTTGAGAAATTTGGAAGATACGGTACTTACCGATTTTAGGCGAATTCTCAAAAAATTTTATTTGAAGAATTAAAATTTAATTCAATTTCGTTGAAATTAACTTGATTTTATCTGATTAGGCAAACAAAAAAATTATACTTGAAACATTCAAATTATGAGAAATTTGGAAGATACGGTACTTATCGATTTTAGTCGAATTCTCAAAAAAATTTATTTGTAGTATTAAAATTTAATTCAATTTCGTTGAAATTAACTTGATTTTATCTGATTATGCCAACAAAAAATTATACTTGGAACAGTCAAATTTTGAGAAATTTGGAAGATACGGTACTTACCGATTTTAGGCGAATTCTCAAAAAATTTTATTTGTAGAATTAAAATTTAATTCAATTTCGTTTAAATTAATTTGATTTTATCTGATTATGCCAACAAATAAATTATACTTGGAACAGTCAAATTTTGAGAAATTTGGAAGATAGGGAACTTACCGATTTTAGTCGAATTCTCAAAAAATTTTATTCGTAGAATTAAAGTTTTATTCAATTTCGTTGAAATTAACTTGATTTTATCTGATTACGCCAACAAAAAAATTATACTTGGAATAGTCAAATTTGGGAAAATTTGGAAGATTGGGTACTTACCGATTTTAGTCGAATTCTCTAAAAATTGTATTTGTAGAATTTAAATTTTTTTCAATTTCGTTGAAATTAACCTGATTTTTTCTGATTATGCCAACAATAAAATTATACTAGGAACAGTCAAATTTTGAGAAATTTGGAAGATACGGTACTTACCGATTTTAGTCGAATTCTCCAAAAATTTATTTGTAGAATTAAAATTTAATTCAATTTCGTTGAAATTAACTTGATTTTATCTGATTAGGCAAACAAAACAATTATACTTGGAAGAGTCAAATTTTGAAAAATTTGGAAGATAGGGTACTTACCGATTTTAGGCGAATTCTCAAAAAATTTTATTTGAAGAATTAAAATTTAATTCAATTTCGTTTAAATTAACTTGATTCTATCTGATTATGCCAACAAAAAAATTATACTTGGAACAGTCAAATTTTGAGTAATTTGGAAGACAGGGTACTTACCAATTTTAGTCGAATTCTCAAAAAATTTTATTTGCAAAATTAAAATTTTATTCAATTTAGTTGAAATTAACTTGATTTTATCTGATTATGCAAACAAAAAAATTATACTTGGAACAGTCAAATTTTGAGAAATTTGGAAGATACGGTACTTACCGATTTTAGTCGAATTCTCAAAACATTTTATTTGTAGAATTAAAATTTAATTCAATTTCGTTGAAATTAACTTGATTTTATCTGATTATGCCAACAAAAAATTAAACTTGGAACAGTCAAATTTTGAGAAATTTGGAAGATACGGTACTTACCGATTTTAGGGGAATTCTCAAAAAATTTATTTTGTAGAATTAAAATTTAATTCAATTTCGTTTAAATTAACTTGATTCTATCTGATTATGCCAACAAAAAAATTATACTTGGAACAGTCAAATTTTGAGAAATTTGGAAGACAGGGTACTTACCAATTTTAGTCGAATTCTCAAAAAATTTTATTTGCAAAATTAAAATTTTATTCAATTTAGTTCAAATTAACTTGATTTTATCTGATTACGCCAACAAAAAATTATACTTGGAACAGTCAAATTTTGAGAAATTTGGAAGACAGGGTACTTACCGATTTTAGTCGAATTCTCAAAAAAGTTTATTTGTAGAATTAAAATTTAACTCAATTTCGTTGAAATTAACTTGATTTTATCTGATTAGGCAAACAAAACAATTATACTTGGGAGAGTCAAATTTTGAGAAATTTGGAAGATAGCGTACTTACCGATTTTAGTCGAATTCTCAAAAAATTGTATCTGTAGAATTTAAATTTTATTCAATTTCGTTGAAATTAACTTGATTTTATCTGATTATGCCAACAATAAAATTATACTTGGAACAGTCAAATTTTGAGAAATTTGGATGATACGGTACTTACCGATTTTAGTCGAATTCTCAAAAAATTTTATTCGTAGAATTAAAGTTTTATTCAATTTCGTTGAAATTAACTTGATTTTATCTGATTAGGCAAACAAAACAATTATACTTGGAAGAGTCAAATTTTGAGAAATTTGGAAGACAGGGTACTTACCGATTTTAGTCGAATTCTCAAAAAATTTTATTCGTAGAATTAAAGTTTTATTCAATTTCGTTCAAATTAACTTGATTTTATCTGATTATGCCAACAAAAAAATTATACTTGGAACAGTCAAATTTTGAGAAATTTGGAAGTTACGGTACTTACCGATTGTAATCGAATTCTCAAAAAATTTTATTCGTAGAATTAAAATTTCACTCAATTTCGTTGAAATTAACTTGATTTTATCTGATTATGCAAACAAAAAAATTATACTTGGAACAGTCAAATTTTGAGAAATTTGGAAGATACTTACCAATTTTAGTCGAATGCTCAAAAAATTGTATTTGTAGAATTAAAATTTTATTCAATTTCGTTGAAATTAACTTGATTTTATCTGATTAGGCAAACAAAACAATTATACTTGGAAGAGTCAAATTTTGAAAAAGTTGGAAGATAGGGTACTTACCGATTTTAGTCGAATTCTCAAAAAATTGTATTTGTAGAATTAAAATTTTATTCAATTTCGTTGAAATTAACTTGATTTTATCTGATTACGTCAACAAAAAATTATACTTGGAACAGTCAAATTTTGAGAAATTTGGAAGATACGGTACTTACCGATTTTAGTCGAATTCTCAAAAAATTTATTTGTAGAATTAAAATTTAATTCAATTTCGTTGAAATTAACTTGATTTTATCTGATTAGGCAAACAAAACAATTATACTTGGAAGAGTCAAATTTTGAAACATTTGGAAGATAGGGTACTTACCGATTTTAGTCGAATTCTCAAAAAATTGTATTTGTAGAATTAAAATTTTATTCAATTTCGTTTAAATTAACTTGATTCTATCTGATTATGCCAACAATTAAATTATACTTGGAACAGTCAAATTTTGAGAAATTTGGAAGATACGGTACTTACCGATTTTAGGCGAATTCTCAAAAAATTTTATTTGAAGAATTAAAATTTAATTCAATTTCGTTGAAATTAACTTGATTTTATCTGATTAGGCAAACAAAACAATTATACTTGGAAGAGTCAAATTTTGAAAAATTTGGAAGATAGGGTACTTACCGATTTTAGGCGAATTCTCAAAAAATTTTATTTGAAGAATTAAAATTTAATTCAATTTCGTTTAAATTAACTTGATTCTATCTGATTATGCCAACAAAAAAATTATACTTGGAACAGTCAAATTTTGAGTAATTTGGAAGACAGGGTACTTACCAATTTTAGTCGAATTCTCAAAAAATTTTATTTGCAAAATTAAAATTTTATTCATTTTAGTTGAAATTAACTTGATTTTATCTGATTATGCAAACAAAAAAATTATACTTGGAACAGTCAAATTTTGAGAAATTTGGAAGATACGGTACTTACCGATTTTAGTCGAATTCTCAAAACATTTTATTTGTAGAATTAAAATTTAATTCAATTTCGTTGAAATTAACTTGATTTTATCTGATTATGCCAACAAAAAATTAAACTTGGAACAGTCAAATTTTGAGAAATTTGGAAGATACGGTACTTACCGATTTTAGGGGAATTCTCTAAAAATTGTATTTGTAGAATTTAAATTTTTTTCAATTTCGTTGAAATTAACCTGATTTTTTCTGATTATGCCAACAATAAAATTATACTAGGAACAGTCAAATTTTGAGAAATTTGGAAGATACGGTACTTACCGATTTTAGTCGAATTCTCCAAAAATTTATTTGTAGAATTAAAATTTAATTCAATTTCGTTGAAATTAACTTGATTTTATCTGATTAGGCAAACAAAACAATTATACTTGGAAGAGTCAAATTTTGAAAAATTTGGAAGATAGGGTACTTACCGATTTTAGGCGAATTCTCAAAAAATTTTATTTGAAGAATTAAAATTTAATTCAATTTCGTTTAAATTAACTTGATTCTATCTGATTATGCCAACAAAAAAATTATACTTGGAACAGTCAAATTTTGAGTAATTTGGAAGACAGGGTACTTACCAATTTTAGTCGAATTCTCAAAAAATTTTATTTGCAAAATTAAAATTTTATTCAATTTAGTTGAAATTAACTTGATTTTATCTGATTATGCAAACAAAAAAATTATACTTGGAACAGTCAAATTTTGAGAAATTTGGAAGATACGGTACTTACCGATTTTAGTCGAATTCTCAAAACATTTTATTTGTAGAATTAAAATTTAATTCAATTTCGTTGAAATTAACTTGATTTTATCTGATTATGCCAACAAAAAATTAAACTTGGAACAGTCAAATTTTGAGAAATTTGGAAGATACGGTACTTACCGATTTTAGGGGAATTCTCAAAAAATTTATTTTGTAGAATTAAAATTTAATTCAATTTCGTTTAAATTAACTTGATTCTATCTGATTATGCCAACAAAAAAATTATACTTGGAACAGTCAAATTTTGAGAAATTTGGAAGACAGGGTACTTACCAATTTTAGTCGAATTCTCAAAAAATTTTATTTGCAAAATTAAAATTTTATTCAATTTAGTTCAAATTAACTTGATTTTATCTGATTACGCCAACAAAAAATTATACTTGGAACAGTCAAATTTTGAGAAATTTGGAAGACAGGGTACTTACCGATTTTAGTCGAATTCTCAAAAAATTTTATTTGTAGAATTAAAATTTAACTCAATTTCGTTGAAATTAACTTGATTTTATCTGATTAGGCAAACAAAACAATTATACTTGGGAGAGTCAAATTTTGAGAAATTTGGAAGATAGCGTACTTACCGATTTTAGTCGAATTCTCAAAAAATTGTATCTGTAGAATTTAAATTTTATTCAATTTCGTTGAAATTAACTTGATTTTATCTGATTATGCCAACAATAAAATTATACTTGGAACAGTCAAATTTTGAGAAATTTGGATGATACGGTACTTACCGATTTTAGTCGAATTCTCAAAAAATTTTATTCGTAGAATTAAAGTTTTATTCAATTTCGTTGAAATTAACTTGATTTTATCTGATTAGGCAAACAAAACAATTATACTTGGAAGAGTCAAATTTTGAGAAATTTGGAAGACAGGGTACTTACCGATTTTAGTCGAATTCTCAAAAAATTTTATTCGTAGAATTAAAGTTTTATTCAATTTCGTTCAAATTAACTTGATTTTATCTGATTATGCCAACAAAAAAATTATACTTGGAACAGTCAAATTTTGAGAAATTTGGAAGTTACGGTACTTACCGATTGTAATCGAATTCTCAAAAAATTTTATTCGTAGAATTAAAATTTCACTCAATTTCGTTGAAATTAACTTGATTTTATCTGATTATGCAAACAAAAAAATTATACTTGGAACAGTCAAATTTTGAGAAATTTGGAAGATACTTACCAATTTTAGTCGAATGCTCAAAAAATTGTATTTGTAGAATTAAAATTTTATTCAATTTCGTTGAAATTAACTTGATTTTATCTGATTAGGCAAACAAAACAATTATACTTGGAAGAGTCAAATTTTGAAAAATTTGGAAGATAGGGTACTTACCGATTTTAGTCGAATTCTCAAAAAATTGTATTTGTAGAATTAAAATTTTATTCAATTTCGTTGAAATTAACTTGATTTTATCTGATTACGTCAACAAAAAATTATACTTGGAACAGTCAAATTTTGAGAAATTTGGAAGATACGGTACTTACCGATTTTAGTCGAATTCTCCAAAAATTTATTTGTAGAATTAAAATTTAATTCAATTTCGTTGAAATTAACTTGATTTTATCTGATTAGGCAAACAAAACAATTATACTTGGAAGAGTCAAATTTTGAAACATTTGGAAGATAGGGTACTTACCGATTTTAGTCGAATTCTCAAAAAATTGTATTTGTAGAATTAAAATTTTATTCAATTTCGTTGAAATTAACTTGCTTTTATCTGATTATGCCAACAATTAAATTATACTTGGAACAGTCAAATTTTGAGAAAATTGGAAGATACGGTACTTACCGATTTTAGGCGAATTCTCAAAAAATTTTATTTGAAGAATTAAAATTTAATTCAATTTCGTTGAAATTAACTTGATTTTATCTGATTAGGCAAACAAAACAATTATACTTGGAAGAGTCAAATTTTGAAAAATTTGGAAGATAGGGTACTTACCGATTTTAGGCGAATTCTCAAAAAATTTTATTTGAAGAATTAAAATTTAATTCAATTTCGTTTAAATTAACTTGATTCTATCTGATTATGCCAACAAAAAAATTATACTTGGAACAGTCAAATTTTGAGTAATTTGGAAGACAGGGTACTTACCAATTTTAGTCGAATTCTCAAAAAATTTTATTTGCAAAATTAAAATTTTATTCATTTTAGTTGAAATTAACTTGATTTTATCTGATTATGCAAACAAAAAAATTATACTTGGAACAGTCAAATTTTGAGAAATTTGGAAGATACGGTACTTACCGATTTTAGTCGAATTCTCAAAACATTTTATTTGTAGAATTAAAATTTAACTCAATTTCGTTGAAATTAACTTGATTTTATCTGATTAGGCAAACAAAACAATTATACTTGGGAGAGTCAAATTTTGAGAAATTTGGAAGATAGCGTACTTACCGATTTTAGTCGAATTCTCAAAAAATTGTATCTGTAGAATTTAAATTTTATTCAATTTCGTTGAAATTAACTTGATTTTATCTGATTATGCCAACAATAAAATTATACTTGGAACAGTCAAATTTTGAGAAATTTGGATGATACGGTACTTACCGATTTTAGTCGAATTCTCAAAAAATTTTATTCGTAGAATTAAAGTTTTATTCAATTTCGTTGAAATTAACTTGATTTTATCTGATTAGGCAAACAAAACAATTATACTTGGAAGAGTCAAATTTTGAGAAATTTGGAAGACAGGGTACTTACCGATTTTAGTCGAATTCTCAAAAAATTTTATTCGTAGAATTAAAGTTTTATTCAATTTCGTTCAAATTAACTTGATTTTATCTGATTATGCCAACAAAAAAATTATACTTGGAACAGTCAAATTTTGAGAAATTTGGAAGTTACGGTACTTACCGATTGTAATCGAATTCTCAAAAAATTTTATTCGTAGAATTAAAATTTCACTCAATTTCGTTGAAATTAACTTGATTTTATCTGATTATGCAAACAAAAAAATTATACTTGGAACAGTCAAATTTTGAGAAATTTGGAAGATACTTACCAATTTTAGTCGAATGCTCAAAAAATTGTATTTGTAGAATTAAAATTTTATTCAATTTCGTTGAAATTAACTTGATTTTATCTGATTAGGCAAACAAAACAATTATACTTGGAAGAGTCAAATTTTGAAAAATTTGGAAGATAGGGTACTTACCGATTTTAGTCGAATTCTCAAAAAATTGTATTTGTAGAATTAAAATTTTATTCAATTTCGTTGAAATTAACTTGATTTTATCTGATTACGTCAACAAAAAATTATACTTGGAACAGTCAAATTTTGAGAAATTTGGAAGATACGGTACTTACCGATTTTAGTCGAATTCTCCAAAAATTTATTTGTAGAATTAAAATTTAATTCAATTTCGTTGAAATTAACTTGATTTTATCTGATTATGCCAACAATTAAATTATACTTGGAACAGTCAAATTTTGAGAAATTTGGAAGATACGGTACTTACCGATTTTAGGCGAATTCTCAAAAAATTTTATTTGAAGAATTAAAATTTAATTCAATTTCGTTGAAATTAACTTGATTTTATCTGATTAGGCAAACAAAACAATTATACTTGGAAGAGTCAAATTTTGAAAAATTTGGAAGATAGGGTACTTACTGATTTTAGTCGAATTCTCAAAAAATTGTATTTGTAGAATTAAAATTTTATTCAATTTCGTTGAAATTAACTTGCTTTTATCTGATTATGCCAACAATTAAATTATACTTGGAACAGTCAAATTTTGAGAAATTTGGAAGATACGGTACTTACCGATTTTAGTCGAATTCTCTAAAAATTGCATTTGTAGAATTTAAATTTTTTTCAATTTCGTTGAAATTAACTTGATTTTATCTGATTATGCCATCAATAAAAGTATACTAGGAACAGTCAAATTTTGAGAAATTTGGAAGATACGGTACTTACCGATTTTAGTCGAATTCTCAAAAAATTTTATTCGTAGAATTAAAGTTTTATTCAATTTCGTTGAAATTAACATGATTTTATCTGATTAGGCAAACAAAACAATTATACTTGGAAGAGTCAAATTTTGAGAAATTTGGAAGACATGGTACTTACCGATTTTAGTCGAATTCTCAAAAAAATTTATTTGCAGAATTAAAATTTTATTCAATTTAGTTGAAATTAACTTGATTTTATCTGATTATGCAAACAAAAAAATTATACTTGGAACAGTCAAATTTTGAGAAATTTGGAAGATACGGTACTTACCGATTTTAGGCGAATTCTCAAAAAATTTTATTCGTAGAATTAAAGTTTTATTCAATTTCGTTGAAATTAACTTGATTTTATCTGATTACGCCAACAAAAAAATTATACTTGGAAGAGTCAAATTTGGGAAAATTTGGAAGATTGGGTACTTACCGATTTTAGTCGAATTCTTAAAAAATTTTATTTGTAGAATTAAAATTTAACTCAATTTCGTTGAAATTAACTTGATTTTATCTGATTACGCCAACAAAAAAATTATACTTGGAACAGTCAAATTTTGAGAAATTTGGAAGACAGGGTACTTAACGATTTTAGTCGAATACTCTAAAAATTGTATTTGTAGATTTTAAATTTTTTTCAATTTCGTTGATATTAACATGATTTTATCTGATTATGCCAACAATAAAATTATACTAGGAACAGTCCAATTTTGAGAAATTTGGAAGACAGGGTAATTACCGATTTTTGGCGAATTCTCAAAAAATTTTATTTGTAGAATTAAAATTTAATTCAATTTCGTTTAAATTAACTTGATTCTATCTGATTATGCCAACAAAAAAATTATACTTGGAACAGTCAAATTTTGAGAAATTTGGAAGACAGGGTACATACCGATTTTAGTCGAATTCTCAAAAAAAATTTTTTGCAGAATTAAAATTTTATTCAATTTAGTTGAAATTAACTTGATTTTATCTGATTATGCAAACAAAAAATTTATACTTGGAACAGTCAAATTTTGAGAAATTTGGAAGATACGGTACTTACCGATTTTAGTCGAATTCTCAAAAAATTTTATTTGTAGAATTAAAATTTCATTCAATTTAGTTGAAATTACCTTGATTTTATCTGATTATGCAAACAAAAAAATTATACTTGGAAGAGTCAAATTTGGGAAAATTTGGAAGATTGGGAACTTACCGATTTTAGTCGAATTCTCAAAAAATTTTATTTGTAGAATTAAAATTTAACTCAATTTCGTGGAAATTAACTTGATTTTATCTGATTAGGCAAACAAAACAATTATACTTGGAAGAGTCAAATTTTGAGAAATTTGGAAGATAGGGTACTTACCGAATTTAGTCGAATTCTCTAAAAATTGCATTTGTAGAATTTAAATTTTTTTCAATTTCGTTGAAATTAACTTGATTTTATCTGATTATGCCAACAATAAAATTATACTAGGAATAGTCAAATTTTGAGAAATTTGGAAGATACGGTACTTACCGATTTTAGTCGAATTCTCAAAAAAATTTATTTGTAGAATTAAAATTTTATTCAATTTCGTTGAAATTAACTTGATTTTATCTGATTATGCCAACAATAAAATTATACTTGGAACAGTCAAATTTTGAGAAATTTGGAAGACAGGGTACTTACCGATTTTAGTAGAATTCTCAAAAAATTTTATTTGTAGAATTAAAATTTAATTCAATTTCGTTTAAATTAACATGATTATATCTGATTAAGCCAACAAAAAAATTACACTTGGAACAGTCAAATTTCGAGAGATTTGGAAGACAGGGTACTTACCGATTTTAGTCGAATTCTCAAAAAAAATTTTTTGCAGAATTAAAATTTTATTCAGTTTAGTTGAAATTAACTTGATTTTATCTGATTATGCAAACAAAAAATTTATACTTGGAACAGTCAAATTTTGAGAAATTTGGAAGATACGGTACTTACCGATTTTAGTCGAATTCTCAAAAAATTTTATTTGTAGAATTGAAATTTCATTCAATTTAGTTGAAATTACCTTGATTTTATCTGATTATGCAAACAAAAAAATTATACTTGGAAGAGTCAAATTTGGGAAAATTTGGAAGATTGGGTACTTACCGATTTTAGTGGAATTCTCAAAAAATTTTATTTGTAGAATTAAAGTTTTATTCAATTTCGTTGAAATTAACTTGATTTTATCTGATTAGGCAAACAAAACAATTATACTTGGAAGAGTCAAATTTTGAGAAATTTGGACGACAATGTATTTACCGATTTTAGTCGAATTCTCAAAAAAATTTATTTGCAGAATTAAAATTTTATTCAATTTAGTTGAAATTAACTTGATTTTATCTGATTATGCAAACAAAAAAATTATACTTGGAACATTCAAATTTGGAGAAATTTGGAAGATACGGTACTTACCGATTTTAGTCGAATTCTCAAAAAAATTTATTTGTAGTATTAAAATTTAATTCAATTTCGTTGAAATTAACTTGAATTTATCTGATTATGCCAACAAAAAATTATACTTGGAACAGTCAAATTTTGAGAAATTTGGAAGATACGGTACTTACCGATTTTAGGCGAATTCTCAAAAAATTTTATTTGTAGAATTAAAATTTAATTCAATTTCGTTTAAATTAACTTGATTTTATCTGATTATGCCAACAAATAAATTATACTTGGAACAGTCAAATTTTGAGAAATTTGGAAGATAGGGAACTTACCGATTTTAGTCGAAATCTCAAAAAATTTTATTCGTAGAATTAAAGTTTTATTCAATTTCGTTGAAATTAACTTGATTTTATCTGATTACGCCAACAAAAAAATTATACTTGGAATAGTCAAATTTGGGAAAATTTGGATGATTGGGTACTTACCGATTTTAGTCGAATTCTCTAAAAATTGTATTTGTAGAATTTAAATTTTTTTCAATTTCGTTGAAATTAACTTGATTTTTTCTGATTATGCCAACAATAAAATTATACTAGGAACAGTCAAATTTTGAGAAATTTGGAAGATACGGTACTTACCGATTTTAGTCGAATTCTCAAAAAATTTTATTCGTAGAATTAAAGTTTTATTCAATTTCGTTGAAATTAACATGATTTTATCTGATTAGGCAAACAAAACAATTATACTTGGAAGAGTCAAATTTTGAGAAATTTGGAAGACATGGTACTTACCGATTTTAGTCGAATTCTCAAAATATTTTATTTGCAGAATTAAAATTTTATTCAATTTAGTTGAAATTAACTTGATTTTATCTGATTATGCAAACAAAAAAATTATACTTGGAACAGTCAAATTTTGAGAAATTTGGAAGATACGGTACTTACCGATTTTAGTCGAATTCTCAAAAAATTTTATTTTTAGAATTAAAATTTAATTCAGTTTCGTTGAAATTAACTTGATTTTATCTGATTATGCCAACAAAAAATTATACTTGGAACAGTCAAATTTGAGAAATTTGGAAGATACGGTACTTACCGATTTTAGTCGAATTCTCAAAAAATTGTATTTGTAGAATTAAAATTTTATTCAATTTCGTTGAAATTAACTTGCTTTTATCTGATTATGCCAACAATTAAATTATACTTGGAACAGTCAAATTTTGAGAAATTTGGAAGATACGGTACTTACCGATTTTAGTCGAATTCTCCAAAAATTGCATTTGTAGAATTTAAATTTTTTTCAATTTCGTTGAAATTAACTTGATTTTATCTGATTATGCCGTCATTAAAATTATACTAGGAACAGTCAAATTTTGAGAAATTTGGAAGATACGGTACTTACCGATTTTAGTCGAATTCTCAAAAAATTTTATTCGTAGAATTAAAGTTTTATTCAATTTCGTTGAAATTAACATGATTTTATCTGATTAGGCAAACAAAACAATTATACTTGGAAGAGTCAAATTTTGAGAAATTTGGAAGACATGGTACTAACCGATTTTAGTCGAATTCTCAAAAAATTTTATTTGCAGAATTAAAATTTTATTGAATTTAGTTGAAATTAACTTGATTTTATCTGATTATGCAAACAAAAAAATTATACTTGGAACAGTCAAATTTAGAGAAATTTGGAAGATACGGTACTTACCGATTTTAGTCGAATTCTCAAAAAAATTGTATTTGTAGAATTAAAATTTTATTCAATTTCGTTGAAATTAACTTGATTTTATCTGATTATGCCAACAATAAAATTATACTTGGAACAGTCAAATTTTGAGAAATTTGGAAGACAGGCTACTTACCGATTTTAGTAGAATTCTCTAAAAATTGTATTTGTAGAATTTAAATTTTTTTCAATTTCGTTGATATTAACTTGATTTTATCTGATTATGCCAACAATAAAATTATACTAGGAACAGTCAAATTTTGAGAAATTTGGAAGACAGGGTACTTACCGATTTTAGGCGAATTCTCAAAAAATTTTATTTGTAGAATTAAAATTTAATTCAATTTCGTTTAAATTAACATGATTCTATCTGATTATGCCAACAAAAAAATTACACTTGGAACAGTCAAATTTCGAGAGATTTGGAAGACAGGGTACTTACCGATTTTAGTCGAATTCTCAAAAAAAATTTTTTGCAGAATTAAAATTTTATTCAATTTAGTTGAAATTAACTTGATTTTATCTGATTATGCAAACAAAAAATTTATACTTGGAACAGTCAAATTTTGAGAAATTTGGAAGATACGGTACTTACCGATTTTAGTCGAATTCTCAAAAAATTTTATTTGTAGAATTAAAATTTCATTCAATTTAGTTGAAATTACCTTGATTTTATCTGATTATGCAAACAAAAAAATTATACTTGGAAGAGTCAAATTTGGGAAAATTTGGAAGATTGGGTACTTACCGATTTTAGTCGAATTCTCAAAAAATTTTATTTGTAGAATTAAAGTTTTATTCAATTTCGTTGAAATTAACTTGATTTTATCTGATTAGGCAAACAAAACAATTATACTTGGAAGAGTCAAATTTTGAGAAATTTGGACGACAAGGAATTTACCGATTTTAGTCGAATTCTCAAAAAATATATTTGCAGAATTAAAATTTTATTCAATTTAGTTGAAATTAACTTGATTTTATCTGATTATGCAAACAAAAAAATTATACTTGGAACATTCAAATTTTGAGAAATTTGGAAGATACGGTACTTACCGATTTTAGTCGAATTCTCAAAAAATTTTATTTGTAGAATTAAAATTTAATTTAGTTTCGTTGAAATTAACTTGATTTTATCTGATTATGCCAACAATTAAATTATACTTGGAACAGTCAAATTTTGAGAAATTTGGAAGATACGGTACTTACCGATTTTAGTCGAATTCTCCAAAAATTGCATTTGTAGAATTTAAATTTTTTTCAATTTCGTTGAAATTAACTTGATTTTATCTGATTATGCCGTCATTAAAATTATACTAGGAACAGTCAAATTTTGAGAAATTTGGAAGATACGGTACTTACCGATTTTAGTCGAATTCTCAAAAAATTTTATTCGTAGAATTAAAGTTTTATTCAATTTCGTTGAAATTAACATGATTTTATCTGATTAGGCAAACAAAACAATTATACTTGGAAGAGTCAAATTTTGAGAAATTTGGAAGACATGGTACTTACCGATTTTAGTCGAATTCTCAAAAAATTTTATTTGCAGAATTAAAATTTTATTCAATTTAGTTGAAATTAACTTGATTTTATCTGATTATGCAAACAAAAAAATTATACTTGGAACAGTCAAATTTAGAGAAATTTGGAAGATACGGTACTTACCGATTTTAGTCGAATTCTCAAAAAAATTGTATTTGTAGAATTAAAATTTTATTCAATTTCGTTGAAATTAACTTGATTTTATCTGATTATGCCAACAATAAAATTATACTTGGAACAGTCAAATTTTGAGAAATTTGGAAGACAGGCTACTTACCGATTTTAGTAGAATTCTCTAAAAATTGTATTTGTAGAATTTAAATTTTTTTCAATTTCGTTGATATTTACTTGATTTTATCTGATTATGCCAACAATAAAATTATACTAGGAACAGTCAAATTTTGAGAAATTTGGAAGACAGGGTACTTACCGATTTTAGGCGAATTCTCAAAAAATTTTATTTGTAGAATTAAAATTTAATTCAATTTCGTTTAAATTAACATGATTCTATCTGATTATGCCAACAAAAAAATTACACTTGGAACAGTCAAATTTCGAGAGATTTGGAAGACAGGGTACTTACCGATTTTAGTCGAATTCTCAAAAAAAATTTTTTGCAGAATTAAAATTTTATTCAATTTAGTTGAAATTAACTTGATTTTATCTGATTATGCAAACAAAAAATTTATACTTGGAACAGTCAAATTTTGAGAAATTTGGAAGATACGGTACTTACCGATGTTAGTCGAATTCTCAAAAAATTTTATTTGCAGAATTAAAATTTTATTCAATTTAGTTGAAATTAACTTGATTTTATCTGATTATGCAAACAAAAAAATTATACTTGGAACAGTCAAATTTTGAGAAATTTGGAAGATACGGTACTTACCGATTTTAGTCGAATTCTCAAAACATTTTATTTGTAGAATTAAAATTTAATTCAATTTCGTTGAAATTAACTTGATTTTATCTGATTATGCCAACAAAAAATTAAACTTGGAACAGTCAAATTTTGAGAAATTTGGAAGATACGGTACTTACCGATTTTAGGGGAATTCTCAAAAAATTTTATTTGTAGAATTAAAATTTAATTCAATTTCGTTGAAATTAACTTGATTTTATCTGATTATGCCAACAATAAAATTATACTTGGAACAGTCAAATTTTGAGAAATTTGGAAGACAGGGTACTTACCGATTTTAGTCGAATTCTCAAAAAATTTTATTCGTAGAATTAAAGTTTTATTCAATTTCGTTGAAATTAACTTGATTTTATCTGATTATGCCAACAAAAAAATTATACTTGGATCAGTCAAATTTTGAGAAATTTGGAAGATACTTACCAATTTTAGTCGAATGCTCAAAAAATTGTATTTGTAGAATTAAAATTTTATTCAATTTCGTTGAAATTAACTTGATTTTATCTGATTATGCCAACAATTAAATTATACTTGGAACAGTCAAATTTTGAGGAAATTGGAAGATACGGTACTTACCGATTTTAGTCGAATTCTCAAAAAATTTTATTCGTAGAATTAGTTTTATTCAATTTCGTTGAAATTAACTTGATTTTATCTGATTACGCCAACAAAAAAATTATACTTGGAAGAGTCAAATTTGGGAAAATTTGGAAGATTGGGTACTTACAGATTTTAGTCGAATTCTCAAAAAATTTTATTTGTAGAATTAAAATTTAACTCAATTTCGTTGAAATTAACTTGATTTTATCTGATTATGCCAACAAAAAATTATACTTGGAACAGTCAAATTTTGAGAAATTTGGAAGATACGGTACTTACCGATTTTAGGCGAATTCTCAAAAAAATTTATTTGTAGAATTAAAATTTAATTCAATTTCGTTTAAATTAACTTGATTCTATCTGATTATGCCAACAAAAAAATTATACTTGGAACAGTCAAATTTTGAGAAATTTGGAAGATAGGGAACTTACCGATTTTAGTCGAAATCTCAAAAAATTTTATTCAATTTCGTTGAAATTAACTTGATTTTATCTGATTATGCAAACAAAAAAATTATACTTGGAACAGTCAAATTTTGGGAAATTTGGAAGATACGGTACTTACCGATTTTAGTCGAATTCTCAAAAAATTTTATTCGTAGAATTAAAGTTTTATTCAATTTCGTTGAAATTAACTTGATTTTATCTGATTACGCCAACAAAAAAATTATACTTGGAAGAGTCAAATTTGGGAAAATTTGGAAGATTGGGTACTTACCGATTTTAGTCGAATTCTCAAAAAATTTTATTTGTAGAATTAAAATTTAACTCAATTTCGTTGAAATTAACTTGATTTTATCTGATTATGCCAACAAAAAATTATACTTGGAACAGTCAAATTTTGAGAAATTTGGAAGATACGGAACTTACCGATTTTAGTCGAATTCTCAAAAAATTTTATTCGTGGAATTAAAATTTTATTCAATTTCGTTGAAATTAACTTGATTTTATCTGATTATGCAAACAAAAAAATTATACTTGGAACAGTCAAATTTTGGGAAATTTGGAAGATACGGTACTTACCGATTTTAGTCGAATTCTCAAAAAATTTTATTCGTAGAATAAAGTTTTATTCAATTTCGTTGAAATTAACTTGATTTTATCTGATTACGCCAACAAAAAAATTATACTTGGAAGAGTCAAATTTGGGAAAATTTGGAAGATTGGGTACTTACCGATTTTAGTCGAATTCTCAAAAAATTTTATTTGTAGAATTAAAATTTAACTCAATTTCGTTGAAATTAACTTGATTTTATCTGATTAGGCAAACAAAACAATTATACTTGGATTAGTCAAATTTTGAGAAATTTGGACGACATGGTACTTGCCGATTTTAGTCGAATTCTCAAAAAATTTTATTTGCAGAATTAAAATTTGATTCAATTTAGTTGAAATTAACTTGATTTATCTGATTACGCAAACAAAAAAATTATACTTGGAACAGTCAAATTTTGAGAAATTTGGAAGATACGGTACTTACCGATTTTAGTCGAATTCTCAAAAAATTTTATTTGTAGAATTAAAGTTTTATTCAATTTCGTTGAAATTAACTTGATTTTATCTGATTAGGCAAACAAAACAATTATACTTGGAAGAGTCAAATTTTGAGAAATTTGGACGACAAGGAATTTACCGATTTTAGTCGAATTCTCAAAAAATATATTTGCAGAATTAAAATTTTATTCAATTTAGTTGAAATTAACTTGATTTTATCTGATTATGCAAACAAAAAAATTATACTTGGAACATTCAAATTTTGAGAAATTTGGAAGATACGGTACTTACCGATTTTAGTCGAATTCTCAAAAAATTTTATTTGTAGAATTAAAATTTAATTTAGTTTCGTTGAAATTAACTTGATTTTATCTGATTATGCCAACAAAAAATTATACTTGGAACAGTCAAATATTGAGAAATTTGGAAGATACGGTACTTACCGATTTTAGTCGAATTCTCTAAAAATTGCATTTGTAGAATTTAAATTTTTTTCAATTTCGTGGAAATTAACTTGATTTTATCTGATTATGCCATCAATAAAATTATACTAGGAACGGTCAAATTTTGAGAAATTTGGAAGATACGGTACTTACCGATTTTAGTCGAATTCTCAAAAAATTTTATTCGTAGAATTAAAGTTTTATTCAATTTCGTTGAAATTAACTTGATTTTATCTGATTAGGCAAACAAAACAATTATACTTGGAACAGTCAAATTTTGCGAAATTTGGTAGATACGGTACTTACCGATGTTAGTCGAATTCTCAAAAAATTTTATTTGCAGAATTAAAATTTTATTCAATTTAGTTGAAATTAACTTGATTTTATCTGATTATGCAAACAAAAAAATTATACTTGGAACAGTCAAATTTTGAGAAATTTGGAAGATACGGTACTTACCGATTTTAGTCGAATTCTCAAAACATTTTATTTGTAGAATTAAAATTTAATTCAATTTCGTTGAAATTAACTTGATTTTATCTGATTATGCCAACAAAAAATTAAACTTGGAACAGTCAAATTTTGAGAAATTTGGAAGATACGGTACTTACCGATTTTAGGGGAATTCTCAAAAAATTTTATTTGTAGAATTAAAATTTAATTCAATTTCGTTGAAATTAACTTGATTTTATCTGATTATGCCAACAATAAAATTATACTTGGAACAGTCAAATTTTGAGAAATTTGGAAGACAGGGTACTTACCGATTTTAGTCGAATTCTCAAAAAATTTTATTCGTAGAATTAAAGTTTTATTCAATTTCGTTGAAATTAACTTGATTTTATCTGATTATGCCAACAAAAAAATTATACTTGGATCAGTCAAATTTTGAGAAATTTGGAAGATACTTACCAATTTTAGTCGAATGCTCAAAAAATTGTATTTGCAGAATTAAAATTTTATTCAATTTCGTTGAAATTAACTTGATTTTATCTGATTATGCCAACAATTAAATTATACTTGGAACAGTCAAATTTTGAGGAAATTGGAAGATACGGTACTTACCGATTTTAGTCGAATTCTCAAAAAATTTTATTCGTAGAATTAGTTTTATTCAATTTCGTTGAAATTAACTTGATTTTATCTGATTACGCCAACAAAAAAATTATACTTGGAAGAGTCAAATTTGGGAAAATTTGGAAGATTGGGTACTTACAGATTTTAGTCGAATTCTCAAAAAATTTTATTTGTAGAATTAAAATTTAACTCAATTTCGTTGAAATTAACTTGATTTTATCTGATTATGCCAACAAAAAATTATACTTGGAACAGTCAAATTTTGAGAAATTTGGAAGATACGGTACTTACCGATTTTAGGCGAATTCTCAAAAAAATTTATTTGTAGAATTAAAATTTAATTCAATTTCGTTTAAATTAACTTGATTCTATCTGATTATGCCAACAAAAAAATTATACTTGGAACAGTCAAATTTTGAGAAATTTGGAAGATAGGGAACTTACCGATTTTAGTCGAAATCTCAAAAAATTTTATTCAATTTCGTTGAAATTAACTTGATTTTATCTGATTATGCAAACAAAAAAATTATACTTGGAACAGTCAAATTTTGGGAAATTTGGAAGATACGGTACTTACCGATTTTAGTCGAATTCTCAAAAAATTTTATTCGTAGAATTAAAGTTTTATTCAATTTCGTTGAAATTAACTTGATTTTATCTGATTACGCCAACAAAAAAATTATACTTGGAAGAGTCAAATTTGGGAAAATTTGGAAGATTGGGTACTTACCGATTTTAGTCGAATTCTCAAAAAATTTTATTTGTAGAATTAAAATTTAACTCAATTTCGTTGAAATTAACTTGATTTTATCTGATTATGCCAACAAAAAATTATACTTGGAACAGTCAAATTTTGTGAAATTTGGAAGATACGGAACTTACCGATTTTAGTCGAATTCTCAAAAAATTTTATTCGTAGAATTAAAATTTTATTCAATTTCGTTGAAATTAACTTGATTTTATCTGATTATGCAAACAAAAAAATTATACTTGGAACAGTCAAATTTTGGGAAATTTGGAAGATACGGTACTTACCGATTTTAGTCGAATTCTCAAAAAATTTTATTCGTAGAATAAAGTTTTATTCAATTTCGTTGAAATTAACTTGATTTTATCTGATTACGCCAACAAAAAAATTATACTTGGAAGAGTCAAATTTGGGAAAATTTGGAAGATTGGGTACTTACCGATTTTAGTCGAATTCTCAAAAAATTTTATTTGTAGAATTAAAATTTAACTCAATTTCGTTGAAATTAACTTGATTTTATCTGATTAGGCAAACAAAACAATTATACTTGGATTAGTCAAATTTTGAGAAATTTGGACGACATGGTACTTGCCGATTTTAGTCGAATTCTCAAAAAATTTTATTTGCAGAATTAAAATTTGATTCAATTTAGTTGAAATTAACTTGATTTTATCTGATTACGCAAACAAAAAAATTATACTTGGAACAGTCAAATTTTGAGAAATTTGGAAGATACGGTACTTATCGATTTTAGTCGAATTCTCAAAAAATTTTATTTTTAGAATTAAAATTTAATTCAATTTCGTTGAAATTAACTTGATTTTATCTGATTATGCCAACAAAAAATTATACTTGGAACAGTCAAATTTTGAGAAATTTGGAAGATACGGTACTTACCGATTTTAGGCGAATTCTCAAAAAAATTTATTTGAAGAATTAAAATTTAATTCAATTTCGTTGAAATTAACTTGATTTTATCTGATTAGGCAAACAAAACAATTATACTTGGAAGAGTCAAATTTTGAAAAATTTGGAAGATAGGGTACTTACTGATTTTAGTCGAATTCTCAAAAAATTGTATTTGTAGAATTAAAATTTTATTCAATTTCGTTGAAATTAACTTGCTTTTATCTGATTATGCCAACAATTAAATTATACTTGGAACAGTCAAATTTTGAAAAATTTGGAAGATAGGGTACTTACCGATTTTAGGCGAATTCTCAAAAAATTTTATTTGAAGAATTAAAATTTTATTCAATTTAGTTCAAATTAACTTGATTTTATCTGATTACGCCAACAAAAAATTATACTTGGAACAGTCAAATTTTGAGAAATTTGGAAGACAGGGTACTTACCGATTTTAGTCGAATTCTCAAAAAATTTTATTTGTAGAATTAAAATTTAACTCAATTTCGTTGAAATTAACTTGATTTTATCTGATTAGGCAAACAAAACAATTATACTTGGGAGAGTCAAATTTTGAGAAATTTGGAAGATAGCGTACTTACCGATTTTAGTCGAATTCTCAAAAAATTGTATCTGTAGAATTTAAATTTTATTCAATTTCGTTGAAATTAACTTGATTTTATCTGATTATGCCAACAATAAAATTATACTTGGAACAGTCAAATTTTGAGAAATTTGGATGATACGGTACTTACCGATTTTAGTCGAATTCTCAAAAAATTTTATTCGTAGAATTAAAGTTTTATTCAATTTCGTTGAAATTAACTTGATTTTATCTGATTAGGCAAACAAAACAATTATACTTGGAAGAGTCAAATTTTGAGAAATTTGGAAGACAGGGTACTTACCGATTTTAGTCGAATTCTCAAAAAATTTTATTCGTAGAATTAAAGTTTTATTCAATTTCGTTGAAATTAACTTGATTTTATCTGATTATGCCAACAAAAAAATTATACTTGGAACAGTCAAATTTTGAGAAATTTGGAAGTTACGGTACTTACCGATTTATATCGAATTCTCAAAAAATTTTATTCGTAGAATTAAAATTTCACTCAATTTCGTTGAAATTAACTTGATTTTATCTGATTATGCAAACAAAAAAATTATACTTGGAACAGTCAAATTTTGAGAAATTTGGAAGATACTTACCAATTTTAGTCGAATGCTCAAAAAATTGTATTTGTAGAATTAAAATTTTATTCAATTTCGTTGAAATTAACTTGATTTTATCTGATTAGGCAAACAAAACAATTATACTTGGAAGAGTCAAATTTTGAAAAATTTGGAAGATAGGGTACTTACCGATTTTAGTCGAATTCTCTAAAAATTGTATTTGTAGAATTTAAATTTTTTTCAATTTCGTTGATATTAACATGATTTTATCTGATTATGCCAACAATAAAATTATACTAGGAACAGTCAAATTTTGAGAAATTTGGAAGACAGGGTACATACCGATTTTAGTCGAATTCTCAAAAAAAATTTTTTGCAGAATTAAAATTTTATTCAATATAGTTGAAATTAACTTGATTTTATCTGATTATGCAAACAAAAAATTTATACTTGGAACAGTCAAATTTTGAGAAATTTGGAAGATACGGTACTTACCGATTTTAGTCGAATTCTCAAAAAATTTTATTTGTAGAATTAAAATTTCATTCAATTTAGTTGAAATTACCTTGATTTTATCTGATTATGCAAACAAAAAAATTATACTTGGAAGAGTCAAATTTGGGAAAATTTGGAAGATTGGGTACTTACCGATTTTAGTCGAATTCTCAAAAAATTTTATTTGTAGAATTAAAATTTAACTCAATTTCGTTGAAATTAACTTGATTTTATCTGATTAGGCAAACAAAACAATTATACTTGGAAGAGTCAAATTTTGAGAAATTTGGAAGATAGGGTACTTACCGATTTTAGTCGAATTCTCTAAAAATTGCATTTGTAGAATTTAAATTTTTTTCAATTTCGTTGAAATTAACTTGATTTTATCTGATTATGCCAACAATAAAATTATACTAGGAAGAGTCAAATTTTGAGAAATTTGGACGACAAGGTATTTACCGATTTTAGTCGAATTCTCAAAAAAATTTATTTGTAGTATTAAAATTTAATTCAATTTCGTTGAAATTAACTTGATTTTATCTGATTATGCCAACAAAAAATTATACTTGGAACAGTCAAATTTTGAGAAATTTGGAAGATACGGTACTTACCGATTTTAGGCGAATTCTCAAAAAATTTTATTTGTAGAATTAAAATTTAATTCAATTTCGTTTAAATTAATTTGATTTTATCTGATTATGCCAACAAATAAATTATACTTGGAACAGTCAAATTTTGAGAAATTTGGAAGATAGGGAACTTACCGATTTTAGTCGAATTCTCAAAAAATTTTATTCGTAGAATTAAAGTTTTATTCAATTTCGTTGAAATTAACTTGATTTTATCTGATTACGCCAACAAAAAAATTATACTTGGAATAGTCAAATTTGGGAAAATTTGGAAGATTGGGTACTTACCGATTTTAGTCGAATTCTTAAAAAATTGTATTTGTAGAATTAAAATTTTATTCAATTTAGTTGAAATTAACTTGATTTTATCTGATTATGCAAACAATAAAATTATACTAGGAACAGTCAAATTTTGAGAAATTTGGAAGATACGGTACTTACCGATTTTAGTCGAATTCTCCAAAAATTTATTTGTAGAATTAAAATTTAATTCAATTTCGTTGAAATTAACTTGATTTTATCTGATTAGGCAAACAAAACAATTATACTTGGAAGAGTCAAATTTTGAAAAATTTGGAAGATAGGGTACTTACCGATTTTAGGCGAATTCTCAAAAAATTTTATTTGAAGAATTAAAATTTAATTCAATTTCGTTTAAATTAACTTGATTCTATCTGATTATGCCAACAAAAAAATTATACTTGGAACAGTCAAATTTTGAGTAATTTGGAAGACAGGGTACTTACCAATTTTAGTCGAATTCTCAAAAAATTTTATTTGCAAAATTAAAATTTTATTCAATTTAGTTGAAATTAACTTGATTTTATCTGATTATGCAAACAAAAAAATTATACTTGGAACAGTCAAATTTTGAGAAATTTGGAAGATACGGTACTTACCGATTTTAGTCGAATTCTCAAAACATTTTATTTGTAGAATTAAAATTTAATTCAATTTCGTTGAAATTAACTTGATTTTATCTGATTATGCCAACAAAAAATTAAACTTGGAACAGTCAAATTTTGAGAAATTTGGAAGATACGGTACTTACCGATTTTAGGGGAATTCTCAAAAAATTTTATTTGTAGAATTAAAATTTAATTCAATTTCGTTTAAATTAACTTGATTCTATCTGATTATGCCAACAAAAAAATTATGCTTGGAACAGTCAAATTTTGAGAAATTTGGAAGACAGGGTACTTACCAATTTTAGTCGAATTCTCAAAAAATTTTATTTGCAAAATTAAACTTTTATTCAATTTAGTTCAAATTAACTTGATTTTATCTGATTACGCCAACAAAAAATTATACTTGGAACAGTCAAATTTTGAGAAATTTGGAAGACAGGGTACTTACCGATTTTAGTCGAATTCTCAAAAAATTTTATTTGTAGAATTAAAATTTAACTCAATTTCGTTGAAATTAACTTGATTTTATCTGATTAGGCAAACAAAACAATTATACTTGGGAGAGTCAAATTTTGAGAAATTTGGAAGATAGCGTACTTACCGATTTTAGTCGAATTCTCAAAAAATTGTATCTGTAGAATTTAAATTTTATTCAATTTCGTTGAAATTAACTTGATTTTATCTGATTATGCCAACAATAAAATTATACTTGGAACAGTCAAATTTTGAGAAATTTGGATGATACGGTACTTACCGATTTTAGTCGAATTCTCAAAAAATTTTATTCGCAGAATTAAAGTTTTATTCAATTTCGTTGAAATTAACTTGATTTTATCTGATTAGGCAAACAAAACAATTATACTTGGAAGAGTCAAATTTTGAGAAATTTGGAAGACAGGGTACTTACCGATTTTAGTCGAATTCTCAAAAAATTTTATTCGTAGAATTAAAGTTTTATTCAATTTCGTTCAAATTAACTTGATTTTATCTGATTATGCCAACAAAAAAATTATACTTGGAACAGTCAAATTATGAGAAATTTGGAAGTTACGGTACTTACCGATTGTAATCGAATTCTCAAAAAATTTTATTCGTAGAATTAAAATTTCACTCAATTTCGTTGAAATTAACTTGATTTTATCTGATTATGCAAACAAAAAAATTATACTTGGAACAGTCAAATTTTGAGAAATTTGGAAGATACTTACCAATTTTAGTCGAATGCTCAAAAAATTGTATTTGTAGAATTAAAATTTTATTCAATTTCGTTGAAATTAACTTGATTTTATCTGATTAGGCAAACAAAACAATTATACTTGGAAGAGTCAAATTTTGAAAAATTTGGAAGATAGGGTACTTACCGATTTTAGTCGAATTCTCAAAAAATTGTATTTGTAGAATTAAAATTTTATTCAATTTCGTTGAAATTAACTTGATTTTATCTGATTACGTCAACAAAAAATTATACTTGGAACAGTCAAATTTTGAGAAATTTGGAAGATACGGTACTTACCGATTTTAGTCGAATTCTCCAAAAATTTATTTGTAGAATTACAATTTAATTCAATTTCGTTGAAATTAACTTGATTTTATCTGATTAGGCAAACAAAACAATTATACTTGGGAGAGTCAAATTTTGAGAAATTTGGAAGATAGCGTACTTACCGATTTTAGTCGAATTCTCAAAAAATTGTATTTGTAGAATTAAAATTTTATTCAATTTCGTTGAAATTAACTTGCTTTTATCTGATTATGCCAACAATTAAATTATACTTGGAACAGTCAAATTTTGAGAAATTTGGAAGATACGGTACTTACCGATTTTAGGCGAATTCTCAAAAAATTTTATTTGAAGAATTAAAATTTAATTCAATTTCGTTGAAATTAACTTGATCTTATCTGATTAGGCAAACAAAACAATTATACTTGGAAGAGTCAAATTTTGAGAAATTTGGAAGATAGGGTACTTACCGATTTTAGTCGAATTCTCAAAAAATTGTATTTGTAGAATTAAAATTTTATTCAATTTCGTTGAAATTAACTTGATTTTATCTGATTATGCCAACAATAAAATTATACTTGGAACAGTCAAATTTTGAGAAATTTGGAAGACAGGGTACTTACCGATTTTAGTCGAATTCTCTAAAAATTGTATTTGTAGAATTTAAATTTTTTTCAATTTCGTTGATATTAACTTGATTTTATCTGATTATGCCAACAATAAAATTATACTAGGAACAGTCAAATTTTGAGAAATTTGGAAGACAGGGTACATACCGATTTTAGTCGAATTCTCAAAAAAAAATTTTTGCAGAATTAAAATTTTATTCAATTTAGTTGAAATTAACTTGATTTTATCTGATTATGCAAACAAAAAATTTATACTTGGAACAGTCAAATTTTGAGAAATTTGGAAGATACGGTACTTACCGATTTTAGTCGAATTCTCAAAAAATTTTATTTGTAGAATTAAAATTTCATTCAATTTAGTTGAAATTACCTTGATTTTATCTGATTATGCAAACAAAAAAATTATACTTGGAAGAGTCAAATTTGGGAAAATTTGGAAGATTGGGTACTTACCGATTTTAGTCGAATTCTCAAAAAATTTTATTTGTAGAATTAAAATTTAACTCAATTTCGTGGAAATTAACTTGATTTTATCTGATTAGGCAAACAAAACAATTATACTTGGAAGAGTCAAATTTTGAGAAATTTGGAAGATAGGGTACTTACCGATTTTAGTCGAATTCTCAAAAAATTGTATTTGTAGAATTAAAATTTTATTCAATTTCGTTGAAATTAACTTGATTTTATCTGATTACGTCAACAAAAAATTATACTTGGAACAGTCAAATTTTGAGAAATTTGGAAGATACGGTACTTACCGATTTTAGTCGAATTCTCCAAAAATTTATTTGTAGAATTACAATTTAATTCAATTTCGTTGAAATTAACTTGATTTTATCTGATTAGGCAAACAAAACAATTATACTTGGGAGAGTCAAATTTTGAGAAATTTGGAAGATAGCGTACTTACCGATTTTAGTCGAATTCTCAAAAAATTGTATTTGTAGAATTAAAATTTTATTCAATTTCGTTGAAATTAACTTGCTTTTATCTGATTATGCCAACAATTAAATTATACTTGGAACAGTCAAATTTTGAGAAATTTGGAAGATACGGTACTTACCGATTTTAGGCGAATTCTCAAAAAATTTTATTTGAAGAATTAAAATTTAATTCAATTTCGTTGAAATTAACTTGATTTTATCTGATTAGGCAAACAAAACAATTATACTTGGAAGAGTCAAATTTTGAGAAATTTGGAAGATAGGGTACTTACCGATTTTAGTCGAATTCTCAAAAAATTGTATTTGTAGAATTAAAATTTTATTCAATTTCGTTGAAATTAACTTGATTTTATCTGATTATGCCAACAATAAAATTATACTTGGAACAGTCAAATTTTGAGAAATTTGGAAGACAGGGTACTTACCGATTTTAGTCGAATTCTCTAAAAATTGTATTTGTAGAATTTAAATTTTTTTCAATTTCGTTGATATTAACTTGATTTTATCTGATTATGCCAACAATAAAATTATACTAGGAACAGTCAAATTTTGAGAAATTTGGAAGACAGGGTACATACCGATTTTAGTCGAATTCTCAAAAAAAAATTTTTGCAGAATTAAAATTTTATTCAATTTAGTTGAAATTAACTTGATTTTATCTGATTATGCAAACAAAAAATTTATACTTGGAACAGTCAAATTTTGAGAAATTTGGAAGATACGGTACTTACCGATTTTAGTCGAATTCTCAAAAAATTTTATTTGTAGAATTAAAATTTCATTCAATTTAGTTGAAATTACCTTGATTTTATCTGATTATGCAAACAAAAAAATTATACTTGGAAGAGTCAAATTTGGGAAAATTTGGAAGATTGGGTACTTACCGATTTTAGTCGAATTCTCAAAAAATTTTATTTGTAGAATTAAAATTTAACTCAATTTCGTGGAAATTAACTTGATTTTATCTGATTAGGCAAACAAAACAATTATACTTGGAAGAGTCAAATTTTGAGAAATTTGGAAGATAGGGTACTTACCGAATTTAGTCGAATTCTCTAAAAATTGCATTTGTAGAATTTAAATTTTTTTCAATTTCGTTGAAATTAACTTGATTTTATCTGATTATGCCAACAATAAAATTATACTAGGAATAGTCAAATTTTGAGAAATTTGGAAGATACGGTACTTACCGATTTTAGTCGAATTCTCAAAAA
This sequence comes from Andrena fulva, assembly GCA_946251845.1. Classification (NCBI taxonomy): domain Eukaryota; kingdom Metazoa; phylum Arthropoda; class Insecta; order Hymenoptera; family Andrenidae; genus Andrena; species Andrena fulva. Next base: position 16,951,426 of record OX276331.1, on the reverse strand, counting down.
AATTTATTTGTAGAATTAAAGTTTTATTCAATTTCGTTGAAATTAACTTGATTTTATCTGATTATGCCAACAATAAAATTATACTTGGAACAGTCAAATTTTGAGAAATTTGGAAGACAGGGTACTTACCGATTTTAGTAGAATTCTCAAAAAATTTTATTTGTAGAATTAAAATTTAATTCAATTTCGTTTAAATTAACATGATTATATCTGATTAAGCCAACAAAAAAATTACACTTGGAACAGTCAAATTTTGAGAAATTTGGAAGACAGGGTACTTACCGATTTTAGTGGAATTCTCAAAAAATTTTATTTGTAGAATTAAAGTTTTATTCAATTTCGTTGAAATTAACTTGATTTTATCTGATTAGGCAAACAAAACAATTATACTTGGAAGAGTCAAATTTTGAGAAATTTGGACGACAATGTATTTACCGATTTTAGTCGAATTCTCAAAAAAATTTATTTGCAGAATTAAAATTTTATTCAATTTAGTTGAAATTAACTTGATTTTATCTGATTATGCAAACAAAAAAATTATACTTGGAACATTCCAATTTTGAGAAATTTGGAAGATACGGTACTTACCGATTTTAGTCGAATTCTCAAAAAAATTTATTTGTAGTATTAAAATTTAATTCAATTTCGTTGAAATTAACTTGAATTTATCTGATTATGCCAACAAAAAATTATACTTGGAACAGTCAAATTTTGAGAAATTTGGAAGATACGGTACTTACCGATTTTAGTCGAATTCTCCAAAAATTTATTTGTAGAATTACAATTTAATTCAATTTCGTTGAAATTAACTTGATTTTATCTGATTAGGCAAACAAAACAATTATACTTGGGAGAGTCAAATTTTGAGAAATTTGGAAGATAGCGTACTTACCGATTTTAGTCGAATTCTCAAAAAATTGTATTTGTAGAATTAAAATTTTATTCAATTTCGTTGAAATTAACTTGATTTTATCTGATTATGCCAACAATTAAATTATACTTGGAACAGTCAAATTTTGAGAAATTTGGAAGATACGGTACTTACCGATTTTAGGCGAATTCTCAAAAAATTTTATTTGAAGAATTAAAATTTAATTCAATTTCGTTGAAATTAACTTGATTTTATCTGATTAGGCAAACAAAACAATTATACTTGGAAGAGTCAAATTTTGAGAAATTTGGAAGATAGGGTACTTACCGATTTTAGTCGAATTCTCAAAAAATTGTATTTGTAGAATTAAAATTTTATTCAATTTCGTTGAAATTAACTTGATTTTATCTGATTATGCCAACAATAAAATTATACTTGGAACAGTCAAATTTTGAGAAATTTGGAAGACAGGGTACTTACCAATTTTAGTCGAATGCTCAAAAAATTGTATTTGTAGAATTAAAATTTTATTCAATTTCGTTGAAATTAACTTGATTTTATCTGATTAGGCAAACAAAACAATTATACTTGGAAGAGTCAAATTTTGAAAAATTTGGAAGATAGGGTACTTACCGATTTTAGTCGAATTCTCAAAAAATTGTATTTGTAGAATTAAAATTTTATTCAATTTCGTTGAAATTAACTTGATTTTATCTGATTACGTCAACAAAAAATTATACTTGGAACAGTCAAATTTTGAGAAATTTGGAAGATACGGTACTTACCGATTTTAGTCGAATTCTCAAAAAATTGTATTTGTAGAATTAAAATTTTATTCAATTTCGTTGAAATTAACTTGATTTTATCTGATTATGCCAACAATAAAATTATACTTGGAACAGTCAAATTTTGAGAAATTTGGAAGACAGGGTACTTACCGATTTTAGTCGAATTCTCTAAAAATTGTATTTGTAGAATTTAAATTTTTTTCAATTTCGTTGATATTAACTTGATTTTATCTGATTATGCCAACAATAAAATTATACTAGGAACAGTCAAATTTTGAGAAATTTGGAAGACAGGGTACATACCGATTTTAGTCGAATTCTCAAAAAAAAATTTTTGCAGAATTAAAATTTTATTCAATTTAGTTGAAATTAACTTGATTTTATCTGATTATGCAAACAAAAAATTTATACTTGGAACAGTCAAATTTTGAGAAATTTGGAAGATACGGTACTTACCGATTTTAGTCGAATTCTCAAAAAATTTTATTTGTAGAATTAAAATTTCATTCAATTTAGTTGAAATTACCTTGATTTTATCTGATTATGCAAACAAAAAAATTATACTTGGAAGAGTCAAATTTGGGAAAATTTGGAAGATTGGGTACTTACCGATTTTAGTCGAATTCTCAAAAAATTTTATTTGTAGAATTAAAATTTAACTCAATTTCGTGGAAATTAACTTGATTTTATCTGATTAGGCAAACAAAACAATTATACTTGGAAGAGTCAAATTTTGAGAAATTTGGAAGATAGGGTACTTACCGAATTTAGTCGAATTCTCTAAAAATTGCATTTGTAGAATTTAAATTTTTTTCAATTTCGTTGAAATTAACTTGATTTTATCTGATTATGCCAACAATAAAATTATACTAGGAATAGTCAAATTTTGAGAAATTTGGAAGATACGGTACTTACCGATTTTAGTCGAATTCTCAAAAAAATTTATTTGTAGAATTAAAGTTTTATTCAATTTCGTTGAAATTAACTTGATTTTATCTGATTATGCCAACAATAAAATTATACTTGGAACAGTCAAATTTTGAGAAATTTGGAAGACAGGGTACTTACCGATTTTAGTAGAATTCTCAAAAAATTTTATTTGTAGAATTAAAATTTAATTCAATTTCGTTTAAATTAACATGATTATATCTGATTAAGCCAACAAAAAAATTACACTTGGAACAGTCAAATTTTGAGAAATTTGGAAGACAGGGTACTTACCGATTTTAGTGGAATTCTCAAAAAATTTTATTTGTAGAATTAAAGTTTTATTCAATTTCGTTGAAATTAACTTGATTTTATCTGATTAGGCAAACAAAACAATTATACTTGGAAGAGTCAAATTTTGAGAAATTTGGACGACAATGTATTTACCGATTTTAGTCGAATTCTCAAAAAAATTTATTTGCAGAATTAAAATTTTATTCAATTTAGTTGAAATTAACTTGATTTTATCTGATTATGCAAACAAAAAAATTATACTTGGAACATTCCAATTTTGAGAAATTTGGAAGATACGGTACTTACCGATTTTAGTCGAATTCTCAAAAAAATTTATTTGTAGTATTAAAATTTAATTCAATTTCGTTGAAATTAACTTGAATTTATCTGATTATGCCAACAAAAAATTATACTTGGAACAGTCAAATTTTGAGAAATTTGGAAGATACGGTACTTACCGATTTTAGGCGAATTCTCAAAAAATTTTATTTGTAGAATTAAAATTTAATTCAATTTCGTTTAAATTAACTTGATTTTATCTGATTATGCCAACAAATAAATTATACTTGGAACAGTCAAATTTTGAGAAATTTGGAAGATAGGGAACTTACCGATTTTAGTCGAAATCTCAAAAAATTTTATTCGTAGAATTAAAGTTTTATTCAATTTCGTTGAAATTAACTTGATTTTATCTGATTACGCCAACAAAAAAATTATACTTGGAATAGTCAAATTTGGGAAAATTTGGATGATTGGGTACTTACCGATTTTAGTCGAATTCTCTAAAAATTGTATTTGTAGAATTTAAATTTTTTTCAATTTCGTTGAAATTAACTTGATTTTTTCTGATTATGCCAACAATAAAATTATACTAGGAACAGTCAAATTTTGAGAAATTTGGAAGATACGGTACTTACCGATTTTAGTCGAATTCTCAAAAAATTTTATTCGTAGAATTAAAGTTTTATTCAATTTCGTTGAAATTAACATGATTTTATCTGATTAGGCAAACAAAACAATTATACTTGGAAGAGTCAAATTTTGAGAAATTTGGAAGACATGGTACTTACCGATTTTAGTCGAATTCTCAAAATATTTTATTTGCAGAATTAAAATTTTATTCAATTTAGTTGAAATTAACTTTATTTTATCTGATTATGCAAACAAAAAAATTATACTTGGAACAGTCAAATTTTGAGAAATTTGGAATATACTTACCAATTTTAGTCAAATTCTCAAAAAATGTTATTTGTAGAATTAAAATTTAATTCAATTTCGTTGAAATTAACTTCATTTTATCTGATTATGCCAACAAAAAAATTATACTTGGAAGGGTCAAATTTTGAGAAATTTGGAAGATAGGGTACTTACCGATTTTAGTCGAATTCTCAAAAAATTTTATTTGTAGAATTAAAATTTCATACAATTTAGCTGAAATTAACTTGATTTTATCTGATTATGCCAATAAAAAAATTATACTTGGAGCAGTCAAATTTTGACAAATTTTGGATGAGTCAAATTTTGACAAATTTGGAAGATAGGGTACTTACCGATTTTAATCGAATTCTCAAAAAACCTTATTTGCAGAATTAAAATTTTATTCAATTTAGTTCAAATTAACTTGATTTTATCTGATTATGCAAACAAAAAAATTATACTTGGAACAGTCTAATTTTGAGAAATTTGGAATATACTTACCAATTTTAGTCAAATTCTCAAAAAATTTTATTTGTAGAATAAAAATTTAATTCAATTTCGTTGAAATTAACTTGATTTTATCTGATTATGCCAATAAAAAAATTATACTTGGAACAGTCAAATTTTGAGAAATTTGGAAGATAGGGTACTTACCGATTTTAGTCGAATTCTCAAAAAATTTTATTTGTAGAATTAAAATTTTATTCAATTTCGTTGAAATTAACTTGATTTTATCTGATTATGCCAACAATAAAATTATACTTGGAACAGTCAAATTTTGAGAAATTTGTAAGACAGGGTACTTACCGATTTTAGTCGAATTCTCAAAAAATTTTATTTGTAGAATTAAAATTTTATTCAATTTCGTTGAAATTAACTTGATTTTATCTGATTATGCCAACAAAAAAATTATATTTGGAGCAGTCATATTTTGACAAATTTGGAAGAGTCAAATTTTGAGAAATTTGGAAGACAGGGTACTTACCGATTTTAGTCGAATTCTCAAAAAATTTTATTTGTTGAATTAAAATTTTATTCAATTTAGTTGAAATTAACTTGATTTTATCTGATTATGCCAACAAAAAAATTATACTTGGAAGGGTCAAATTTTGAGAAATTTGGAAGATAGGGTACTTACCAATTTTAGTCAAATTCTCAAAAAATGTTATTTGTAGAATATAAATTTAATTCAATTTCGTTGAAATTAACTTGATTTTATCTGATTATGCCAACAAAAAAATTATACTTGGAACAGTCAAATTTTGAGAAATTTGGAAGGTAGGGTACTTACCGATTTTAGTCGAATTTCCAAAAAATTTTATTTGCAGAATTAAAATTTTATTCAATTTAGTAGAAATTAACTTGATTTTATCTGATTATGCAAACAAAAAAATTATACTTGAAAGAGTCAATTATTTAGGAATTTGGAAGATACGGTACTTACCGATTTTAGTCGAATTCTCAAAAAATTTTATTTGTAGATTTAAAATTTAATTCAATTTCGTTGAAATTAACTTGATTTCATCTGATTATGCCAACAAAAAAATTATACTTGGAAGAGTCAAATTTTGAGAAATTTGGAAGAGTCAAATTTTGAGAAATTTGGAAGATAGGGTACTTACCGATTTTAATCGAATTCTCAAAAAACTTTATTTGTAGAATTAAAATTTTATTCAATTTAGTTTAAATTAACTTGATTTTATCTGATTATGCAAACAAAAAAATTATACTTGGAAGGGTCAAATTTTGAGAAATTTGAAAGATATAGCACTTACCGATTTTAGTCGAATTCTCAAAAAATTTTATTTGTAGAATTAAAATTTAATTCAATTTCGTTGAAATTAACTTGATTTCATCTGATTATGCCAACAAAAAAATTATACTTGGAAGAGTCAAATTTTGAGAAATTTGGAAGAGTCAAATTTTGAGAAATTTGGAAGATAGGGTACTTACCGATTTTAATCGAATTCTCAAAAAACTTTATTTGTAGAATTAAAATTTTATTCAATTTAGTTTAAATTAACTTGATTTTATCTGATTATGCAAACAAAAAAATTATACTTGGAAGGGTCAAATTTTGAGAAATTTGGAAGATATAGCACTTACCGATTTTAGTCGAATTCTCAAAAAATTTTATTTGTAGAATTAAAATTTAATTCAATTTCGTTGAAATTAACTTGATTATATCTGATTATGCCAACAAAAAAATTATACTTGGAGCAGTCAAATTTTGACAAATTTGGAAGAGTCAAATTTTGACAAATTTGGAAGATAGGGTACTAACCGATTTTAATCGAATTCTGAAAAAATTTTATTTGTAGAATTAAAATTTCATACAATTTAGTTGAAATTAACTTGATTTTATCTGATTAGGCAAACAAAACAATTATACTTGGAAGAGTCAAATTTTGAGAAATTTGGAAGGTATAGCACTTACCGATTTTAATCGAATTCTCAAAAAACTTTATTTGTAGAATTAAAATTTTATTCAATTTAGTTGAAATTAACTTTATTTTATCTGATTATGCAAACAAAAAAATTATACTTGGAACAGTCAAATTTTGAGAAATTTGGAATATACTTACCAATTTTAGTCAAATTCTCAAAAAATGTTATTTGTAGAATTAAAATTTAATTCAATTTCGTTGAAATTAACTTGATTTTATCTGATTATGCCAACAAAATAATTATACTTGGAACAGTCAAATTTTGAGAAATTTGGAAGATAGGGTACTTACCGATTTTAGTCGAATTTCCAAAAAATTTTATTTGTAGAATAAAAATTTAATTCAATTTCGTTGAAATTAACTTGATTTTATCTGATTATGCCAATAAAAAAATTATACTTGGAACAGTCAAATTTTGAGAAATTTGGAAGATAGGGTACTTACCGATTTTAGTCGAATTTCCAAAAAATTTTATTTGCAGAATTAAAATTTTATTCAATTTAGTAGAAATTAACTTGATTTTATCTGATTATGCAAAAAAAAAAATTATACTTGAAAGAGTCAATTATTTAGGAATTTGGAAGATACGGTACTTACCGATTTTAGTCGAAATCCCAAAAAATTTTATTTGTAGATTTAAAATTTAATTCAATATCGTTGAAATTAACTTGATTTTATCTGATTATGCCAACAAAAAAATTATGCTTCGAACAGTCAAATTTTGAGAAATTTGGAATATACTTACCAATTTTAGTCAAATTCTCAAAAAATTTTATTTGTAGAATTAAAATTTAATTCAATTTCGTTGAAATTAACTTGATTTTATCTGATTATGCCAACAAAAAAATTATACTTGGAAGAGTCAAATTTTGAGAAATTTGGAAGATCGGGTACTTACCGATATTAGCCGAATTCTGAAAAAATTTTATTCGTAGTGTCACGTCCTGGGTGGAGGTTAGGACAATGACAAGGAGTTCTTGCCCCGCTGCCTCCAACGTACCGTCGCGCCCTAAGGCCGGCCGGATTACGCCGCAATGGAGTAAACTGTGCGGGGCGGGTGGATTGGCTTTAAAGGATCGAGGAGGAAAAGAAGAGGTGTGTTTCGTCTTGGGACCGTCAGCTAGACTCATCGGTAGGGCTACAGCTGACGGCCCCTGCCCTAGACAGACACGGGGACACAGAGGATATGATTTTGGAACTTGTATATATACTAATGGATTGGAGATTGAGAACTAGCGAGAAGATTAGACCTCTGGTGGCGCTCGCCGACAATAAGTCGCGATACCGTGGTGGGGCCGGGACGTCACAGTAGAATTAAAATTTTATTCAATTTCGTTGAATTTAACTTGATTCTATCTGATTATGCGAACAAAATAATTATACATGGAACAGTCAAATTTTGAGAAATTTGGAAGATAGGGTACTTACCGATTTTAGTCGAATTTTCAAAAAATTTTAGTTGCAGAATTAAAATATTATTCAATTTATTTGAAATTAACTTGATTCTATCTGATTATGCCAACAAAAAAATTATACATGGAACGGTCAAATTTTGAGAAATTTGGAAGGCAGGGTACTTTCCGATTTTAGTCGAATTCTCAAAAAATTTTATTTGTAGAATTAAAATTTTATTCAATTTAGTTGAAATTAACTTTATTTTATCTGAGTATGCCAACAAAAAAATTATACTTGGAGCAGTCAAATTTTGACAAATTTGGAAGAGTCAAATTTTGAGAAATTTGGAAGATAGGGTACTTACCGATTTTAGTCGAATTTCCAAAAAAATTTATTTGCAGAATTAAAATTTTATTAAATTTAGTTGAAATTAACTTGATTTCATCTGATTATGCAAACAAAAAAATTATACTTGAAAGAGTCAATTTTTGAGGAATTTGGAAGATACGGTACTTACCGATTTTAGTCGAATTCTCAAAAAATTTTATTTGTAGAATTAAAATTTAATTCAATTTCGTTGAAATTAACTTGATTTTATCTGATTATGCCAACAAAAAAATTATACTTGGAAGAGTCAAATTTTGAGAAATTTGGAAGATAGGGTACTTACCGATATTAGTCGAATTCTGAAAAATTTTATTCGTAGAATTAAAATTTTATTCAATTTCGTTGAAATTAACTAATTCTATCTGATTATGCCAACAAAAAAATTATACATGGAACAGTCAAATTTTGAGAAATTTGGAAGATAGGGTACTTACCGATTTTAGTCGAATTCTCAAAAAATTGTATTTGTAGAATTAAAATTTTATTCAATTTCGTTGAAATTAACTTGATTGTATCTGATTATGCAAACAAAAAAATTATACTTGGAAGAGTCAAATTTTGAGAAATTTGGAAGAGCCAAATTTTGAGAAAGTTGGAAGATATAGCATTACCGATTTTAGTCGAATTTTCAAAAAAATTTATTTGCAGAATTAAAATATTTTTCAATTTATTTGATATTAACCTGATTTTATCCGATTATGCAAACAAAAAAATTATACTTGGAACAGTCAAATTTTGACAAATTTGGAACAGTCAAATTTTGACAAATTCGGATGATAGGGTACTTTCCGATTTTAATCAAATTCTCAAAAAATTTTATTTGCAGAATTAAAATTTTATTCAATTTAGTTGAAATTAACTTGATTTTATCTGATTATGCAAACAAAAAAATTATACTTGGAACATCGTGTGTGCAGATAGAGTCGGCTCCTGCGCCGGGCCCATCTTCCGTGGCGAGACCCTCCCTCCTGCGCGAGGCGCCGGTGGGGGCGAAGGGGAAGAAGAGGAGGAGGAGGGTGGTGTGAACCCTGTGAACTTCCTCCCGTGACGCCGGCTCCGGGGCCGCTGAGCAGCCCTGGGACGCCGTGTTGCGCCGGATGGAGGAGTTGGAGAGGAGGGTGGATGGCCGCCTCCTCCACATAGGCAAGGTGCTCGGTCGAGGAGGACCGGCACCGGCGCCGACGCTGACGCCGACACCGGCGCCGAGACCGGCCGTCCCGCCGTCCGCGGACCCAGAAATGGGCCAAGATCGGCGGCGGGCGGTCTTTTGCGGCGGTTGCCTCGGCTCCGCCCCCCTAGGAGGGGGGACAGGAGCGACGTCTCGCCGGCAGTCCGGGGAGCTTTCCCGCGGGCGAACCGGGGGGGTGTTCCCCCTCCCCCCGCGTCTGCCAACCCGGCGTGGGGAAGACCGCGCCAGTTCGGCTCCCTCGACTCCCGCGCCCACTAAGGGGCACAAGAAGCGGAGGGTGGCGCCGACCGCCCCCGCAGCGTCGGGGAGCATGGCGGCGGGGGGGAGTTGGTGCTCCCCCTCCGGCAACGCGGCCGGGTGGCCCCGCTATAAGGGCCGCCAAAAGAAAGAAAGCGGTGGCGGTTGCGCCGGCGCCGGTGTCGATCGCTCCGACCCGGGCGCCTGGTGCACCCGCGGCCCCGCAGGGCACGTGGGCCCAGGTTGTAGGCCGAAAGGCTAAGAGGGCGGCTGCAGGTGGCAGCGCCGAGATAGCGGTGCGGGGGAGGGGCGCAGTGGCGCCGGCTCCCCAGCGGTCGGGCGCTCCCGGGAGAGCCTCGGTTGCGATCCCGCTCCGGCTGGGGGGGGGGGGGGGGAGAAGGATTTCTCGGCGCGGGTCGCCGGTGCAATGGCGGCCATTATGGTCGCCGACCTCGGCATCGCAGCGATGCCACCGAGGCGCGCCGTAACCGGGGGCCTGGTGCTAGAAATCCCTGGGGCCCAGGGCCCGGCCAAGGACGCGGCGCTGAAGGCCAAGCCCGTGGAGCAACTGGGGGTCACTGGCATCAAGGTCCACTGCCCCCAGAGGATGGCTGAGTTCCGCCTCGGCGGCCTCACGGAGTTGGCGTCCGAGGACGCCATCCGCGCCACCATCGCGACGCAGGGGGGGGGGGGGTGTGCGCCGGCTGATGTGTCGGTCGGCGACAAGCGGCGGAACCCAGCGGGGCTGTTCTCCGCATGTGTCGGTGCGCCCGCGGCGGCGGCGTCAGTACTCGTTAAGGCAGGGAAAATTGTCGTAAATTCCCTTGCCGCGCGAGTGACGCCGCTCGCACAGAGGAGGCTGCAGTGCTTCCGGTGCCTGGAGTACGGCCACGCACAGGCCAAGTGCTCCAGCCCGGAGGATAGGTGCTTCCTCTGCTACAGGTGCGGGGTAGCGGGACACACGGCGCGACTGTGCGTCGCCGTCCCTAGCTGCCCCCTATGCACCAGCAGTGTGTCAGGGGAGGGCAAGAAGAAGAAGGGTGGCGGGGTTCCCGGGGGGGGGGGGCTGCTCCCCCCGCGCCGGCGGCGCCCCGAGTGACGTCGCCGCCCCCGCCCCCACCCACGTCCGCGTCCGCTTCCGCGGTGGCTTGCCCCGCCGCGCCCGCCGTGAATATGGAGACCAGTGCCCTGGTCTCCACCTCGGCGGCCAAGTCCGGTGCGGGCAAGCGGAAAGCCCAGGAGGATCTGGGTGCCACGTCACACTCGACGCCGTCTTCGCTCGGGGGCTCTCCCCGCAAGGGGTCGAGAAAGAAGAAGGAGAGGGGGGCAGCCCAGTGCTCCCCCTTAGCGGTCCTCGACCCGAGGGGAGAGCGGCCTTTTTAAAGGCCGGGAAGGCGACTCCGCCCGTGCTAACAACCGGGGGGGGGGGGGCGGAGACGGCGATCGATGCCGAGGAGGCACTACTTCTCGCGCAGACGGTCGCCGCGACATACGCCTCTGCCTCCCGCCGTGGAGAGTGCAGACGGGGCACCCGAGTCATCGGGAGTTGCAGCCCGACCTGAGCAGGATCCGGCGGAGGCCGCTGACAAGGCTTTGTAATGCCTTGCGGCCCGCCGATCCTGCTCGCCAACTTAAACCACTCTATGCGAGCGCACGACCTGCTTACGCAGGCTTGCATAGAGATGGGGGTCGGGCTGGTCATCGCCACCAAGCCGTATCCGCTTGTGGACCGATGTTTTCGGTCCACGAACCCGGATCGGCAGGTGGCGATGATGTGGGATGTAAATCGCGGATCCCTGCCGTGCTCGATCGCCGGACACGGCAGGGGATGGATGGCCGCGAGATGGGGGGTATTCCTAGCGGTGGGTGTTTACCTTGCGCCGAGGCTTTCCGTCCCGGAGTTCGAGGACCGGCTGCACGAGTTGGGGGCTTTTCTCGCCCCCCTCAGAGCTCAGCCGGTCATACTTCTGGGGGACTTCAACGCCCACGCTTCCGAGTGGGGCGCTCCCAGAACGGACTCCAGGGGCGAGGTGCTCCTCGAGTGGACGACGGCGATGGGGTTCTCGTTGAAGAACCCCCATGCAGTCACGACGTTCCGCGGCCCGCGGGGCGAGTCGATTATCGACTTGATCTGGGTTAACCCCGCGGCCGCCGCCAAGACGTCGGACTGCTGGGTGGCGGAGGATTGTGAGTCGGCGTCGGATCATATGTACGTGATGCTGGCCACCTGCGCGCCCCCGCCGCGTCCCCGAGTCGGCAGACACCCACCGCGTTGGGCGCTCAAACAGCTTGATGCTGAGCAGGCCGCACTAGCCTCCTCCGTCGTCGCCTGGCCCCCAATGCCGGGCGACGTGCTGGACGATCCCGCCGCCGGCGCGCTCTGGTTCCGCGGCGCGTTGCAGTCTGTCTGCGACGCGTCAATGCCGCGGGCCGCACCGCCGGGCGGGGGTCGGAAGGCGGTGTACTGGTGGTCGCCAGAGATCGCGCAACTCCGCGCGGCGAATCTCGTGGATAGGCGCCGCCACGACGGGTCTCGGAGGAGCAGCTCCTCGAGTTGCGCCACGCCTTTGCGGCGGCGCGACATGATCTTCGAGGAGCTATTGCCCCGGCGAAAGACGATTCCTGTCGGGAGTTCGTCGCTACCCTTAACGAGGACCCTTGGGGGCGTCCGTACAGGGCCGTGAGCATCAAGCTCGGACCCTGGGCGGCCCCCGTCACAGAGGGCCTCGATCCCCGGCTCCTAGGCGAGGTTCTAGAGGCACTATTCCCCCCTCCCCCGGTACACGGGGAGGGTGGCGCCGACGAGTCCGGGGATCCTTGGTTGAGAAGGGCGCGGATACCTCCGACGCTCCTGGGGTTAGCGACGCGGGGGTCGCTTCCGCTGTGACGCGCATGCGCAGGAGGAAAGCGGCTCCGGGTCCCGATGGTGTGCCCGGGCGAGTGCTGGCCTGCACTATGGGCGCCCTAGGAGCCGGCCTCAAGCGGATATTTAACGCCGCTCTGAGGACCGGTAGATTCCCCCCTGCTTGGAAGGAGGCGAGGCTAGTCCTACTTCGCAAGCCCGGAAGACCCGCTGAGTCACCCTCGGCGTACAGGCCGATATGCTTCCTGGACGAGGCGGGCAAGCTGCTCGAGAGAGTTATTGCTGCCCGCCTGTGCGATCACCTAGAGCCCGTGGGCCCAGATCTATCCGACCGCCAATACGGCTTTAGGCGGCAGCGATCGACCATCGACGCCATTAAGATGGTACGGTCGCTGTCGCGCCGGGCGGCCGAGGGAGGCGGTGTCAGCGTGGCGGTGTCACTAGACATCGCCAACGCGTTTAACACCGTCTCCGGGGCGGGGATCGAGCGGGCGTTGCTCTATCATAACGTCCCGCTCTACCTTCGCCGCCTGATCTGGGACTTTCCCCGAGGCCGTGTGGTGACGTACGTCGGCCGGGAGGGGGACGGGGTACCTCTCGTGTACCGCGGAGTCCCGCAGGGGTCCGTGCTAGGGCCCCTGTTGTGGATACTCGCATACGACGCGGTACTGCGGGTCGAGCTGCCATCGCTAAGGGTGTCGTTGGTATGCTACGCCGACGACACCCTGGTGGTAGCTGCCGGGCAGAACTGGAAGGAGGCGATAAGCCTCGCCGAGGAAACGCTGCGATGCGTCATCACCTCGATCGGGACGCTTGGTCTGCGAGTCGCCTTGGACAAAACCGAGGCGATGTGGCTCGCAGACAGGGTTGGGAGCGGTGTCCCCAACAGAGCGTCCCTGAAGATCGGGGATGCCTGCATCAGGGTCGGCCGAGAAATGAAGTATCTCGGTCTGACCCTGGACACCTACTGGCGATTCACGCGCCACTTCAAAGCCCTCGCCCCCAGGTTGGAGAAGCAGGTATTCGCCTTCGGGCGAATCATGCCCAACCTGGGTAGACCACACGAGCGTGTTCGGCGGTTATATGTGACGGTTGTCCGGTCCATGGCGCTGTATGGCGCGCCTATATGGGCCGGCGACCTGGAGGACTGCCGTGTCGGGCGTGAACTCTTGGCTAGAGTTCACCGCCGCGCGGTCCTCCGAGCCGTGCGAGCATATCGCACGGTGTCGCATGCCGAACTGTCCGCTCTGGCTGGGTCCCCCCCATTCCATCTGCTCGCGGAGATGGAGGCGGAGGTTTACTCCACCGTCCATGATCTCCACGAAGCTGGGGACCCGAATGCCATCGGACCAGAAGTAGTGCGGGGCCAGGCCCGACAACGCATGGGAGCCAAGTGGCTCGAGTGGTTAGCCCTCTCGCGACATCGGGATGGCCGCGTTGTCTGGGCGCTCCTACCCATCATGAACGAATGGGTGGGGCGTGGGTACGGCAGGCTCACCTTCCGCCTGACGCAGATATTGACCGGAGCTGGATGCTTCGGCAATTATCTGCGTCGCATAGGACGGGAGGAGTCGTCGCAGTGTTTCAGCTGCGACTCGGGCGATGAGGACACGGCCGACCACACGCTGGCGGTTTGCCGGTCGTGGTCGGACGACCGGCGTGTCCTCGAGTCGCGGCTGGGTCCCGATCTCTCGCTGCCGACGGTCATGCGTCGGATGGCGGGAGATCGGGAGTGCTGGAAGGCCGTCTCCGCATTTGCGGAGGCGGTAATGTTGAAGAAGGAGGAGGCGGAGCGGGACAGGATCCGCACCGGGCATCCGTCCCGCGTAGCCGCCCCTCGGAGATCCGGTAGGATCGGGAGGAGGAGATGACCCGGGGCCGGGGGAGGTAGGGCGGTGGCGTAGTTTCGTGCGTCACCCCCGCTCCCCGTCGGCATTTCCCCGGGTCGGAGGCGCCCTTTTCAGGGCGCCTCGGGAAGGAGGCGGCCTTAGCCGCGAGTTGCCGTCGGCGTCGCGTCGTGACAGGGCGCGTCGCGCGACGGCGGAGTTACGATTAGGGGGGGTCCTCGTGGCAGAGCCCCCCCCCCCCCCGGGGAGCAGCCGACCATCTGCTACTCCCTCGGGAGCCGCGCCATTGGCGCCGTTTTTAGCGCGCTCCCGAGGAAGGCGGTCAAGCAGGTAAAGGGTGAGTGCGGCGGTCAATTTCTCACGTCGATTGCTACCATTGCACAGATCCTATTTTTGGCCCTGCAATTTTCCGCGAACCTCGTGACTTCCATTGTGGCTTCAGTGGTCCCGACCCCCCTTCTGAAGCCACATTGATTCGGATGGAATGGGTCCCTTCCCGATTGGACCTCGATGACACCCTTCATGGCATGCTCCCATACCTTACTTAGCGCTGGGAGGACGCTAATGGGTCTGTACTCGTTGGCCGCCATAGGGGGCTTCCCAGGCTTCGGTATCAGTACCACCCTCGCCTTCTTCCAGGTGTCCGGGATTCTTCCCCTTCTTAATGTGTCCCTAACCAGTTCCTGGAGGTCACATTGGTTGGCCTCAATGACACATGCCATCACTTCCGAGGGGACCGCATCCAAACCCGGGGCCTTATTGGGCTTAATTCTCGCAACCACTGACTTTATCAGGGTCTGGTCCACCACTTCCTCAGCCCTGTCTTCCTTCTTTTTGAACCACTTGGTCAGTGTGGCCTGTCTCCTTTTTCTGGTCCCAGGGTCCGAGGTCACAAATAGCCGTTCCGCTACCATTTTGGCCTGCGCCAGCGTCATAACCGCCTTGGGGGATCGATCAGTCATCCTGGCCATTACTACCTTGTATGGTTTCCCCCACGGGTCCAGGTCCACCGTTGTGCACATCTCCATCCACCGGCGTTCCTTCGCTCTCCAGATCATGATCTGGACCCGCTTTCGTGCCGCCGAGTAGGCCCTTCTCGCCTCCTCCGCATCGGGGCCTTCTTTTTCCTAAGCCGCTCGAACATCCTTCTTGCTTTGAAGGACTCCCTCCTGGCCTCCGCTACTTCCTCGCACCACCAATAATTGGGCTTGCGCGTCCCCCGGGGAAGGGATTTCCTGGGAAGTACCTTCCTTGTCACTTCCTCCAACCATCCCTGGACTCTGTCGGCGAAAGATGTTGTGTGGTCGTCTTCCTCCGGGGTTGCCACATACCTATTCCTAAGCTCCCATACCTTTGCAGGATTATATCGGTGTCCATGCCCTTAGTTTCGTACGGGATCCAGGCCTGGGCCTGGGGGGTGTGGGTTCTCCTTGGTGTCGCTAGCGTGTGTAGTACGTACCGGTGATCGGACGCCGTGTAGTACGATAGTACCTCGCTACTTTTAAACTTCTGTGCAGTAGCTGGATCAACTGACATAGCATCAATAAGGGAAGTGCCCTTATTTCGCTGAAAGGTGTATCTCTGCTTCAACCTGATCGGTACCAGGCCCTGTCTGACCAGAAGACCCATGCACGCCCCCCCCCCCCTTCGATCCGACTTCGTACCTCCCCATGCCGGGGACATTGCATTAAAGTCACCCGCCAGCATCACTCCCGCACCAGGGGTTGTCATTTCATCCAGGATACCCCCAGGTCGTCCAAGTATCCCCGGAAGTCGTCCATACATTTGTTCGGGGAAAAGTAGCAGCTGACTATAGCTCTGCTGTCCACCATCGCCCCCACAATTCCCTCTGCCATCGCCGGTGGAGCAAGCGTTGCAAACTTTTCATTGAAGCCTGTTACCCATAGTGACGAGTCGCCGGACGCATCATTGAACCAGTCCGGGGGTTGCCTATAGGGTTCCGAAATCACCACGATATCCGCATTGATCTGACAGGCGTTTTGGGTCATTAGCTCCTGCGCCAGCCTACATCTGTTAAGATTGATTTGTAGTACCTTTAGTCCCATGGGGATTTGTCTTTACGTTACCCTGGCCCTCCGTTACCTGCTTCCTTCTATTAAGCGGGCACGCCAGTGAGGCCGTGACATGCGCCACTTTGAGTCCTACGATCCCCATCTTATTACAAATTATGCAGCAGCGCGGGTTTCCACACTTCCCAATCTGGTGGCCCTCTTCACCGCACCTCCTGCACAGCTCCTCTCCTCCTACAGTTGATTGACAGGCCCTTGCAAGGTGGCCCACCTCGTGGCACCTATAGCATCTTACCATCTTAGGTAAGACCCTTACCCTGACAACGGTAAGGCCCGTCCTAAACCTCAGACCCTCCACTTTCCTGGGTAGGTTATTCGTGGGGACCTCTATCACCGCCGTCTGGGCACCCAAGCGGCCCAGTCTAAACATTTTCCGCCTCAGTATTGCAGGGTCGACTTTCAGGGCCTCCCCCAGGTCCTTGATAAACTTCGGGCCCTCCACCGCAGGGTCGATATCCCTTATTTCCAGCGCCGTCTTGTCGCGTAGTGCCGTGCACTCCGGGAGAGATTTCCCCAGCTTCTCCCGCAGGGCATTTTCCAAGTCGGTTGCGCTGGCCTTTTTTTCCATTTCCAGCAGCACGTGTCCGAGCCGGGTCCTGTTTACGCCTTTCACACCTGCCAGAACCTCCCTACCCTTGGCCAGCAGGGTCCTGTATGTGTCGATGTACGTTTGTCCGGACCAATCTTGACCAAAACTGCCTCCGGCCTCTTCCTCTCCGGTCGGGGCCTGCGCCGGGTTTGCACCTGGGTCTGCTGCTTGCACGGCTGCAGCCGTTGCAGTCCTCCTGGTTGCTGCTGCTGGTGTATGGGTTGGCCCTGTAGTTGCAGTTGTGGTTTTTGCGACTGTCTCTGCTGGCGGTACTGCTGCTGTTGCTGCTTCACCGCCTGCTGCTCCATTTGTCGCCGGAGTTTCTTCAACTGCCGCTGCGTTATCTTCTGTTGCCATTCCCCCTGTCTGGGTACAGTCCCACCGCTCCTGGGGGGGGGGGGGGGTCCTCCACCTCCATTTCCGCCCCATTCCTGTGCGGTGCCTCGACACCATCATGGGGAGGGGAAGCGTTCGCAGCCTTCGTCAGCACTTCGGCAAACAGCCTCTTCTTTGTGCCTACTGTATCATCCTGGGGGGATGTCCGTGCCCTCTTCTTATTACTGCTCTTGGTCTTTCTCTTCAGGGGCTGTTGGGATCGGGAAGGGGGACTGCTAATAGACAGCCCCTCCTCCGTCTGTTCTCCCCAATCTCGGGTTTCCACCCGGGGGGTGGGGAGGGCCTGCACTAGGGCCCCCCTGAGGGGGAGCGTCTCCTCCTTATTCTTACTGTCCCCTAAGGGCCTACCCGTCCACCAGTTTATTGCATGCGCCGCAATGGCCTCCGCCACGGTCGCTGCCGCCTCTTCACAACGCCAAGCCATCTCCAACGCTCCTTTTGTAAGCGCGGCGTTAGGTGGTCCTTTACTAGCCGCTGCAGCCATCTCCTTGCATGCCATGGTAAGTCCTTCTAGTAGCGTGGCCACCTTAGATAAGAGTCTACTCGTCTTTGCAGTCGGGGATTCCGCTTCCGAGCCCCCCTGCGTCCTCTTCTTTGGTGGGGGCATTACCGGGACAGCAAACCGTGGGGTGTTCGTCTCCAAGTTCTTCCTCCACTTGCTCTCACCGTCCGCAGCTCTGGTCACCGAGCTGGATCTTATTCGCGTCTTCACATTCAGAGTTCGTGTGAGCGGTACCTGTGGGTTCAGATTAATCCCCATTACTGGTTGCTTTCCAGCCCCGTCTCCAGCCGAGGGCGGGGGTTTCACTATCTCAGGTGGGGTCCGGGTCAGGGTCCTCCCTCTGGCGATTCCCTGCGGTGGGGTTTCGGGAATGACCATTTCCTGGTCCACATCTCTCGAACACCACCCTTTGGCCCCTGCGACCTTCATATTAAAATATTCCCCAATTGTTAACGCTGCGTCCCTCCGAGGCATCTGCGTTCTCTGACGAGTATCTGCGCCCTTCCTCAGTGTTCTCCCCTTCGTTAAGCTGGGCCTCAAACCGGCCTTAGCCTTATTACTGGGGGTACCCGATAATCGGGGGTGTGCCCCCGATTCCATCTTCATACTAGAGGTGTCCACTAGTAGGAGACTCAGCCCTTTACCTCCCTCGTCATCCAGGCATAACAGGTCGTGCTCCAGTTCCGTATTCAAGTCCGATATCTTGCCAAGGTTGGCAGCTGTAGCTTTTTCTGGGGGGAGTGATTCTATATCACCCCTTACTCCAGTGACGCCGGCCCGCGGCCCCAGCCAGGCGTCATCAGTCTGAAATCCTACATCTTCCACGCTGCTGACGGGGCGTTGAAGAGATGGAGCGCATCCACTCGCGGCATATGTTTCATCCGAGGCACCGCTCTGTTTTTGCATATTCCATGAAAAGTCTTAAAGGGCGACGGCCCCATCGCCCGGCGATCTTCTCTCTTCTGGCCCTGGTATTGTGGCCCCCGGCCCACTTCCGGCTTCTCAGTCCGGTGGGATCCCATCGGCCGGTAGGGATCCTCTTGTCGCTGTCGTCGTCGTCTTCGTTCGTAGGGAAGAAACTTGCGGATCTTGATAGTCTCCCGACAGGGCCCCCCGGGCCCGGTGGTCCGCCCGGGGACGACGCGTGCACCTGACCACTCGCCGTGTGTATGTGGCCAACCCTTAGCTAGGGCAAGAGCAGCCCCCGTCCGCCGTTAGGAGAGGGACGGATCCCCCCCGTAACCCCCGAACGGGAGGCATCGCCGCTACCCTAGAGCCCTCTCACCACGCTCAAGGTGGTCGACCCTGGAGAGGGTGATCTATTCTGTAACTAATCTTTTGCTTTATTAATTTCTCTACACGTGCCTCTTTTTAGGGGCCCTCTCTATACCCTCCTCGCACGACAGTCTACCTTACCGACGCTTGGTGCGCGGTAAGATTTAACTTAAAGAAAATACATTTTCTTTATATACATATTCAAGGACGAGGAAATAAAGCTATAATTATGAACAAGAAGGATTGTAACAGAAACCTGGCTAACCGACTGAGACTATCTATATCTATCCTTCCCACCGGAGTGACGACCGTCACAATATATCCGAATGTCAGAATACTAATCATCACATCGTGGATACTATTCAATACTACGTCAGAGGTCTCCTGAATTCTGATGGTGTGTCTTGTTATGCGAATGCCACAATCCAATGTATGTTATATTGTTCATCAATAAGAGAAAACTTATTTTCGACTGAAAAAGCTGATTGTCACGTCCCGCGACGTGGAGTCTACAACTAATTAACCCTTTAAACGTACAATATTTACTACTTCGTACTCAGAGGTATTATAACCACCTCGTATGAAAAACGTATATAAAACATTATCCAAAGTACAGCCGATAAGGCATTATCTTATAAACTACGATAAGAAGAGATCGAGCGAAGTGAACACGGACTGCAACAGCGAACAGGAGAGCCAGCATCAAGGAGGTAGCGGCCAGCCAGCCGCACACCAGCTAGCCAGCCGCACTCACACTAAGGAAACCAGTGGACACCAGCTGATGGGTCAGAGGCCCCATCCGCCAGTGGAAGCAACACCTTAGCAGAGCTGTGCCCCTGATCCTCGCCAGAAGATTGCCCTCCCGTTATTCCTCGCAAATCGATCACCGATACTAACCCAAACATATTTAACTTCAACCCTTAGTAAGTAAACTGTACGAAGCCGATCGTACAGAGCGCATTATAACCAATAGCGTAGAAGTATGAAATGCGAATTAATATAAGAATCTTACTATCGTCACCACTGGGAATTAAATAGAATGACGCGTATTAGTCGCGAGAAAACACACCTAAAGGATGCAGAAAGTACGTGACGAACTAAGTAACCTGATTCGCAGATAAGAACGATGGGAAGATTCTTTCTGCGCGATCCCAGGCAGAAGCTGTGGGATGAGGTCCTCCCACCTATGATTTGTCATGTGACAAATCCTAGGGAAGGAGTGACCAAGTGCCCTATAAAAAGGGACTGACCACCCGCAGAGCTCAGTGTATTGTATTAATTGCCTCATTACAGTTTAAATCATTGTAGTGTAATGTTACGTTCGGAACGTAAAAATTTTTCTTTTTGGTCAGGGTATGCCTCAACAACGCCTAGCGTTATGGGAAATCCCTCGTTGATCATACTCCTACCTATTAATTAATATTCTTGATAGAGTAAAAACTTCTCTCTTGGAGCGTCGTCGCCTCGACGCATTGCCGTTCCACGAAATAGATAAGGCGGTGCTGACGCAGCGGCGTTCTCACGAGATAGTCGCGTTCGAAACGACCAGTGGTTCTCCTGTTGTACCGAATCCGTTCTGTGTAAGCGGCAGGGATGTATTTCAACAATGCCTTGCAGCATTGTGGGAGAGCCCTCGTTGAGAGCACCTCTGACCGTCGCGTTAAAAATGTAATATGACCACTAACGGCTACAGCAGGAATGCACAGATTGGATCATTTCTTGGAAGATTGACAGAATTGAATACCCTACATCCGGTGCAGGGAACTGCGCCTTCCTACGGTTTGGTCGCACGTGCGAATTATTAATTAATTAAAAATTGTTGTTAAAATCAAATGTCTACTACAATTTCTGATAGTCCAACGACTGTGGGATTCCCCTAGTCAGAAATTGTGTATGAAATTATGTTGTGGAATTATGAACATTGAGGGAGAGCCCTCAGCTGTGCGAAATTGTATGTTTTCCAAGATGTGGGAAGTATGTTCTCCTGTACGTGCGAATGTTCCGTAGAGATTGATCGAATATTTAAGTCGGGAGTCTGATGGATGGGCGTGAACACACACACACCGCCTCGTTAAATAGACGGGCCCACGGTAGCACGGCCGAGCGATAAAATGCAGCGTAAGCATTTTCGGTACGGACCCACTCTGGTCGTGGCCGAGCGCATGAAGCTGCGACACTCTGTGACGATAAATCGTGAGGTGCGTGTCGCCGGGTCCGCAAAAGTTTTAGAGCAGGAGTTCTCCGGGTTAAACTGTGTGAAAGACTCGACTTTGCGAAACAATTATTTTACTAGACTTTGCGAAACAATTATTTACTTAAACTTTGCTTACGACATTAATTTATTAACTATAAACCAAAATTCATCATTCAGTTCGCTCAATTAAAATTGTTTTAATTCGCTCTATAATCCAATTCAGATCTATTCCGTAATATAACCAAGTGCGTGTGTTCGCGTTTTCATCTCTTTCTCTCATTTAGGTTATCTTCTAGACGCAGGAAATTCTCCAACAATTACAAGTGAAAACTAAAAGTATCTTTCCAATATATAATTGACTGTCTGGTGAGTTGCACCTTTTATCTCTTTCTGTAAATCTTATTACATTGTAAATATTGGATCGGATATAACGATAATTTCTGACAATCAAAGGATTGTGGGATTCCCCTAGTCAGGAGTTGTCTCTGATTATTATTTTATGAAGTGATCCATTGAATATTTCCATATTTTGTTATGTGCTTTTGCTTTCGTTCACTTTTACAATATTAAACCTTTATTTATCATAAATTCTACTCATTAATTACCTGTCTGATTCCTTTGAAAAGACCCGTATGGGTCTAGAGCACCAACGATCCCAAAATCTACCACTTATCCTCTGATAAGGTATTTAGATAATTAAATAAAATAATTGACTGTTACGAGTGCGGCGGGCCTCCTTGCCATTCTATACGTAAAGACAACAAATTCTGATAATCAAATGATTGTGGGATTTCCCTAATCAGAATTTGGCTATCTAAAACGCGCCGCTCGAACACCAAAGGTCGCGACACGTAACAGTAACTACCGTATAACCGTTTCATTACCTGAGCTAGAACTCTAAAAGTGCTGTATTCACCCCTGAGGGGAAATAAAGGTGATTATTGTTAATTGTTCAAATCAGTGAGTGAAGTGTTTCCTTTTCCTAACTACCCATCTCCTTAACCGTGCATTCGTCTTTTATTTTGCAAAGTGAACAAAAATGTGCATTGACAGTTCGTGGGTTGCGTTAATTGACGGTTTTACCTACGAGCAGAACGTTGCCCAACGTTGTTTTATTCAAAATACTTGGCGCTGCGAAACCGAAAAAATATTAATTGTCTTAGTATTAATAATTAACAATAACTCCCTTACAATCTAAAATACATAAACATCTAGAGACGCGACAGCGTCTCGACGCCAAGTACAGGAAAGACACCCTGTATATGTCGACTGTCGCTACCGCTATCATTTACTCGAGAAACGGCTATTCCAACCTAACCTGAAACTTATTTCGTTAATATCTCATCACGCCTGCAATATTTTCTAAATTTAAAGGCATTTTTCTTATGTAAACCGCATATAGGGTAAATCCGGGAGACGCGGTCGACCTAATATAAAATGGCTATTTAAACTAATATAGATATTACTTATTTTATCAGAGCAAACCTAATATGTTCAGAATTTTATGCCAATTCAGAAAAACTGGTCGATATTTGCATTAAGACAATATTTACTGTAAATCGGGTTGAAAACTCAAGTCATGACATCTGACCATCTCTCCCGAGGTGCCGGGAGAAATGGTTTTCGTCGTTGGCAGATACCACTCACATAATTATTCATGGAAAATTAACAAAGGATAAAGCAAAATTATTTATGAGTGAATACAACTACGGATTCATTGATATTTAATTTGTTTACGCTAAACAAGTAAATAACACATCAAAGAAAAAGTGAATTACCTACTAGCGATTAGCAAGGCAAATGAATACAAAAGTGAATAAATAAACTAAATAAACAAAAATAATAATAAAATAATAATAAGAAATAAAAAAATAAACAAAAATAATAAAAAAATCATAACTCGACCATCTCACCTTTCTGCAGCGAGACATGGTCTTCTCGTTAGCTTTGAAGAGAAGAGTTAATACGGCCAAATACTTTGGCTGCATTGTCCCTCAATGTCTCTACTATCTTATTATTCCAAACATTAAAGGAAAATAAACTTAGAAGTATATTTTAAATACGATTCTGTACAACCGCTGTTTGACAAAAGAGGTTAAATGTAACATCAATTTACCTTTTATAGCCTATAAATCCAGAAAAACCCAGAAGGAAGCGAAATAACGCTATTCATTCAACTATTTGGCTTCTAGAGAAGTAATTGGTCTGCACTTTAATGCATTTTTACGTATAGACTCTGAAATATAGCGACACGACCAACTCTCCGGCCCGACCGCGTGTCCCGGATTTACCCTAAGCTTTCGAATACGACCAAATTTCAATAAAATCTGTCCACGCATGACAGAGATATAATAATATCGTCTCATGGGTCAGTTGGAAACGGTATGATTTTCTTCTGAGATTCTCCTGCTCCTTCTCCTTCTCCAAGCGAAATTTTCGTCAACATAATACGTATACGCGTTACGCGCACACCTGCAGCCAAGAGAAACTAGTGTATGTTTCGTTCGTCGACTCTCGGGATCATTCGGCAAGGATCGGCGCCCGTCATTGTACATATACCTATGTATACTATTGAATTATAACCTACCAAGTGTCATCGCTTTATAACCTACCAAGTGTCAAATAAGGAAAGTTGTCAAAATTTTTTGAAATGTTTTTACCTCACATATGACACTGAATTATTGTCTCAATTAACAAGGTAAGCTTCCAAATTTTTTTTACTAGACTCCTTATGTAGAATCACAGACTTGGAAGTTGTCCGGAGAAGGTTCGACAGAGAAGCATCTTCTTTCGCATAAATATCTGAAAATTTGTACCATGCATGTACAAAATAAATATTGTAGTAACAAAACATTGCATTGCATCTTGCATTTAAATTGCCAGATATTTATTTGTATACCAGCAATTTAGAGTTTTTATGGAAAGCTTATATATATATTATAGTAGAAATAAAGGGGACGCACAGGACTTGGATAAAATTGAAGGGGACGCACAGGCTTGGAGGTTGTTCGGAGAAGATTAGATAGATAGACAGAGCATCTTGTTTCGCACAATTTTCTGGAAATTTGTCATATAAGGTAAATCTACAAAATTTGTCAAACGACATAGCATTAAGAATTATTAAGAAAATAGATTATGGTGGACTGCTTGCAATGTAGTGCAAGTCACATTAGTGAAGAAAGTACGCTGAAAACACATCTCCCTTGATGCTTTTCAATCTTTTGTGAAAGACATTCGTAATACTTTAATATATATAATCCACAGTAATTGCCACGCTATTCATTAATTCATTAATGTTTTAGATTCCCATTAACAATATTTCAATTCACCAATAAACATAATAAATTAATATTATTCCAACACCAATAAATTGTGCGTTAAAAATATTGGATCGCTTCGTTCATTTTCGCTGAATTATTACCATTAGCGTTTAATTTAAATTGCCTGCAACAAGACTTTCGGCCATACGCTCTCACCTCCTTCGGACACATTATGTAGTCTCTACACTTACTATAGCAAAAGACCACTCTATTTCTATATATATACAGGGTGTCCCAAAAATGCTGCGGTTCCTTAAAGGGGGTGATTCGGGGGGTGATTGCAAACAACTTTTTCCTTTGCGAAAATGCCCTCCGAGGTTTCGTTAACGAGATATTAATAAAAAGCACCGACCAATCAGAGCGCGAGCCTTCCGCTGGAGGTCCCGCGCTAGCGTGGCCGCGCGCCGGGCCGCGCTGCGATTACGAACAAGCAAGGCGGCATGCATCGAAGGAAATTGCGTAGAATGGCAAATGAAAAAGACGTAACAAAAAAATCCAACCTTTTACCATGGTTTGTTTGCCATTTAAAGTGAATAATGAATAAAGGATAAATGGATGAAAATCACGTGTAACGTAAAAAGACGAATACACATTTTTTTAGAAGTTTCGAAAATAATAATTATTTGAAGTGGGAGGATAAGGAATACGTAAAATTCCTTGTGTTAATAACATATCCACGAAAAGGTAATGTAACAGGAAATTAACGAAAAGTGATCGTAGTTCGTTATTGTGATAAAAATCCGTAACTCAATAACGGTCAGCACTGTTGCTGATAACGAATAAGTCTGTTTAAAAAGGCCGAATAAATATTTTCGTACGAGAATTTTGAGAATTATCGCCGGAAATAAGCCATAGCTTGCGTTAAATTTAAAAATGAATGATCACCATTAAAGTAACTAAAACTCACCCTTGTAGAAAATTCACCTGCAACTTGAAAACTTGTGTCACTGAGTCACTGAACCGATCCTGGTCATCGATGGACGAGCCCAGTGCACAGCTGATCCCAGGTATACGACACTACCCAAAGTTAAGGGTCGCAATGTCAGGTGCGTCCAGGTCAACGTACCGAATATTCACTTCACTGCACGGCTACTAACACTGATCACTTAATTTACTTTTCATGGAACGTGTTGTTCCTACGTTATAAAAATTGGCGGAAATGAATTTTTCTTCGCGTTCGGAGTCGTGGGTAATCCCCGCGCAAATTCTCACGCTGCAGCCCTTGCGTCCTCGTAGTTCGGGGGGTACACCCAGAACATCGCGTAATACTCTTGAGCAGAGAACATTTGTCTGCGACGCGATTGCTGACTGCTGACTGACAAGATTTTTTCCAAGCGACTTCTTCTACCCCCAAATAGTTTCTCTGGTTCCATTATGAGTTGACCCCCACCAGGCCAAGAGGCTTCAGGTAAAAAGAAGCCACCACATTTTCGGAACACACGTGTTTTGCAGAAGTGCAACGAAAACTTTCACAAAAGCCCGCGCTCCGTCCTTCTACTGCCAATGTACCCATTGCTTCGAGATAGAAAACAGACACCACGTGTATCGGTTCGAAAGGGTCCGAAGGGAAGAGACGCAGAAAGTCTTCGAGTTGCTATAAAGAAGAAAATGCATACCATTCCTGTTTCCCCTTTCTGACACCCTGAGTTCACGTCTGCTACGAGGCGGAACCAAGTAAGTCATAAATTATCCGAAACTGTAGGAAACCGTTCTCTACCGCCGACTTGCGGGACAATACGGTCATAAACCGCGACCCTGGCGAAATGCTCTGGCTGATCAGCCTGATTAATTTTGGAGAACTAGAAATTGCAGAGTATTATCCAGCATCAATACGTCTCGCGGAGAGACACAGGAAAAGAAGGGATAGTGCGCTGACTGCGCGTAGTCCCGCCTGCTTCGTCCTACCCTCAAATTAAAGACGGATCCCTTATCTCCCTGATCTCCCGAATAGAGTTATCTCTGTTCTCGAGAGCGTCCTTACAGTCGCCGAATCACCCGCGGGTTGTGCCCACTGGGTGACCGGATCCCCGACTCTCCGACCAGGGTCCATTGGCAGGGTTGGCCCGCCCGGACACCGAAGGGTCAAATCGTCTTACCTCTCCACTCTCGCCGAAACGTTACCGACGATCGAGATACGCGCCGCGACACGCGCCGCGATACACACCGCCGACCAACGCACCGAAGTACGCGACGCGATCCGCGCCGAACCGCGCGCCGCGATACACACCGAGATCCGCGGTAGACTAAGTCTAGGTTTAAGCCGTACACACACTGTTAGCCAGCAAAGACCTGGCCGGGATACCCTGTACTCGAACCTAAATAAATTGTCGTACTCTACCTTACCTCTGCGTACAAAATCATTCGATCGGCGGCCCTGGACCACCGTCCTGAGCTGGCGATACGGTTCCTCCACCGTCCCACCGGTAACCCCGCGACATAACGGTTACATATGTTATTAACACAAGGAATTTTACGTATTCCTTATCCTCCCACTTCAAATAATTATTAATTTCGAATCTTCTAAAGAAAATGTGTATTCGTCTTTTTACGCTACACGTGATTTTCATCCATTTATCCTTTATTCATTATTCACTTTATATGGCAAACAAACCATGGCAAAAGGTTCGATTTTTTTGTTACGTCTTTTTCATTTGCCATTCTACGCAATTTCCTTCCATGCAAGCCGCCTTGCTTGTTCGTAGTCGCAGCGCGGCCCGGCGCGCGGCCACGCTAGCGCGGGACCTCCAGCGGAAGGCTCGCGCTCTGATTGGTCGGTGCTTTTTATTAATATCTCGTTAACGAAACCTCGAAGGGCATTTTCGCAAAGGAAAAAATTGTTTTGCAATCACCCCCCGAATCACCCCCTTTAAGGAACCGCAGCATTTTTGGGACACCCTGTATATGTATAAGTTCTACGATAAGTTGTATATATAACTAAAATGTGGCTTTATATATTTATAGATAATCGAAGCAGAAGATGATGCAGTGTGATCTACGTCAGACTATGTACGCACAAATTTTCAGGTAGGGGTTTGCATTGCATACGCAATTGTTCATTTAATGATCTTGACATATGAGCACGTATGATAATTTATAAATAATTAGTAAATGTGTCCTATTTCAGTTAACGATGCAGACGAAGAGAATTATTTCAACAGCTGAAAGAGAAAGTATCTCTGCTACACGATCAAATGAAATAAGCACATTTTCATGTATATGTATAAAATAAAAAATTAATTTCTTTAAAATTATTATAATATTTATGTTATTATATAAATATATTATGGGGATTATTTTTATTACTGTCGGCCGCCACGGCCCCGGTAATAATATGATATTAAAAATTATTTGAAGTCATTCCCTATGCAAATAATCTTTGTAAAAAGAAGTGAGATCCCCATAAAAACTTCAAAAATGTAAAAAAATTGCGCCAAGTACACGAAATCAAACAAATCACAAAAAATAGAAGATAATTACAAAATAAAAAAAAGATGTGAAATCAAAATGAGCTGCAAGTACATAAAGGTGCTTTCCCGCTGCGTGCAAAGAGGACACTGTGTAACGCAATGTAAGATTCGGTGCTTTCCAACTGCGCTTAATAATATTAAGCAGATATATTTCTATAGAAATAAATATTTCAATACCAATAAATATTTTATTCAAAATATTTTATTCGCGAAAATCTATACACAATCTTGATCGTTTGTTTTCCTCTTTTTTGAATGCTAGAGTGACTGGTGCTGAAAACGGGCTGTGAGATTCTTCTATTAACTTATTTTCTAGTAATTTTGCCAGTTGATCTTTTATTTCTTTTTTGTCCTCTATAGTGCATCTATATGGTCTTTTACTACAATATTTATCAACCAGTAAGTCTATCCGAGCTTCATAGTCTGTAACAGTGCCTACATCATATTTATTTTTTGCAAATGCTGTGTTATACTTTTCTATCAGTGTTTCAATTTTTATCTTTTCTATACTATCCAAGTGATCTAAATTCATTTTGAACTCGTCTCCAGTTACATGTACGTTAAAATTTCTTTTAACTTCTTCTATTTCTTCATTTTTATCCAATGTATTTATTTTTTTCTCTATCTGTATTTCTTTCTTCTAAGATATTTGTAAATTTTCGTCCTGAATTAGTTTGAATTTTGTTATTCTGTCTAAACCAATAAGAAAATCTTCAAAATCATCTCTTTCTACAATGAATACATCAACGTTTCTTCTTTTTCAAAATTTTTTATTTTTATGGTTACTAAACCTTTTGTTTGTGTCACACCAATGACTGTTTTTAAAAGTATCTTATTTACATCTTCTGTCTTTTTTTTTATTTTAACTAATTTTGAATTTATTAGAGAGACTTGGGAACCTGCATCATATGTTCCGTCTACCTCTAGCCTTTTTTCTAATAATATTTTTACTTTAATCAATGGTGTGATTACTCGATTTTTTGTTCTGTATTTAGGTCTACTTCTATTACTGAGTTGCTTCCAATTACTCTAGTTTCATTTTCGTTTTTCTTTTTAAACCGGCATGAATCCTCTGGGTGATACCTGATACCTTTGCTTAATTTTTCACAATTTTTACATGATTTTTTTCTTCAAATTTCTTCTTATTCTCTCGTCATTCCTCCCTCTTTTTTATGAAACTATTTTTTCTCACTAGAGCTTCACATTTTCTGATTTCATGTAGTAGTTCAATTGAGCTTTCACACTTTTCTCTATCTTTTTTATTTCTGATAAATTCAGGTAATCCTGCTGCTATAAGCATCACTAGGGTCGTTGCACTAATATCATTGTCCATGTCTAGCACTAGTTTTTCTTTCCTTATAGCATATTCCACCAATGAACCTTCCTTATACTTGTAAGTTATAGCATACATTCCTGTACTCCATCCCTTGTCTGCAAATGTTTCTAAAAACCTCTTTTTCCATTCATCCCATTGAGACTCAATTGTCAACATTGTTAAAGTTGCTGAGTGCCAATCTGAACATGGTTTTTCAAGGAATAACCTCAATATTTCGATCTTGGTACTATCTTCCCTGATTTCGAATCTCCTACATTCTTTTTCAAATGTGTTTAGCCACTGTTTTGTATTTGAATGTTTACATGTAAACTTCTCAATTATGAACTTCTCTGCTACATGTTTGAAATTCAATTGGCTCTCTTTCTTTTGTATGGATTCCACTACCCTATCTTTTTCTACTACCTGTTCTA
This sequence comes from Andrena fulva, assembly GCA_946251845.1. Lineage (NCBI taxonomy): Eukaryota > Metazoa > Arthropoda > Insecta > Hymenoptera > Andrenidae > Andrena > Andrena fulva. The sequence continues at coordinate 16,921,405 of OX276331.1, read as the reverse complement.
AATGTACATCCTTAAACATTACATTACCCTCTGTATCCAAATATATTTTCTGCAATTTGTGACGAAGTCACGTCACGCGCCATCCGAACGCTCGGCACCGAAAGCAAAGGCCTTAGTTCGCGCCGCGACCGCTAGGCGGCCGCGGCCCCGCGAGGTCTCTCGCGAGTAAAGATTCGCGGCCTGCGCGTATAAGGCCCGCGGCGAGCGAAATTGACAGCTCCCGTCCCGCACGCATTAGTGGTGTCACACCGCCGTACCGTACGTTCGAGAGGCTCTATTTTTGTGGATCTTCCTGAGGTGTGCCCGCGCCGACCTATAGTCACGCGGTGCCATTACCAGCCTCATTTCCGATATAGGCCGAGAGAAATCTTGCGCCCTACCTCCGTCGAAGAGGTCTCGCTGCGCCCATTAGGCCGGAGACCTACTGCACTTCGAACCTCCGCTATACGACTCTCGTACGGACGCGCCTCTTAAGGCCGTCCCGGGTAGAACGTTCTCTAAACCGCATCCCCGTTCCTAAGACTCGCCGAAAACTCGCCGCCGTCGCGAAACGACGCGCCGTACCGTAAAGCTCTTTCCGCCGCGCTCGGAATTATTGTAAAAACACAATTCTTATAGATACACCTTCGTGAATAAACACTCTTATTTATTCAACCACAGCTTCTGCTCATTCGCCGAACCCGGCCTTACCGACTGAGTCGGCAACCTATCCCTTCTCCGTCCCACCGGTAATCGTTCCGCCACCAAACACGATTACAAATTCTTCTGTAAGTGTAATCCACACTGTCCTCTCTTGACCTCTTTAAGTGAAACTCTTCCTCACTCTCTTATAAACATCTGTAGGAAACGGAAAAAGGAAGCCTCGGACGCGGGACTCGAACCCCCGATCTCTTGATTCGTAGCGCACTGATCAGCCGCCTTAGCCTACTCGGCTACCGGCGATTTCCCTATCCTCGTTATTCCGTGTCCTCCTCTTATGTTATGGGGGTTCTTGATCCCACACATCTGTCTTCATCAATTTTTCATGTTCACTTATAAACATCATATCTTGTGGCAACGCATATTCTTTAACCTCCTCTGTTTTAATTGAGGTTATGGCGATTACATTTGTTTTCTTATCCTTTGGTGATGCCACAGATTTAAATACAAACTACAATCTTTTCGCCATTGTAAACAAAATTGTCGTTTTATAAGCCTTTTATTATTATTTTGGCTAAAGGTGAATAACTAAACTGAAATAGGTTTCTCTGTAAACAAAGTTTAAAATTTTATTCGCTATGGTACAACAATTATTTACATTATTTACACTCTTACCTGTAAACAAAAAAACGACAATTACAGTTTACAGTTATCGTTTCTCTGTTTATCCTAATCAATTTGTTTACGATATCTTTCTTATTATTAAATTTTACTTTTCTATATTTTGCACGTGTGCTCTATCACGTAATGACTACATCTATCTTTCTCTTACTGTGTATCCGTGTCTTTCCTCGATTCTCCCAATAACCGTATTTCGTTCCATCCAGCGGTAGTTGATTAAAAGGCGCGCGGAGCATGAGAGGCGCGGCAAAATTCAAATTAACGAAAGTATTGTGACGTTCCGGCCCCACCACGAGATCGCGACTTAGTGTCCGCGAGCGCCACCAGAGGTCTAATTTCCTAACTCTTTCTCACAAGTCCTAACTTCCAATCACATTCGTATATATACAAGTTCCAAATTATGTCCTCTTAACCCCCGTGTGTGTCTAAGGCAGGGGCCGTCAGCTGGGAGCAAAGAATCAAGATCGGATGGTCGTGCCCGTGTCCCGGCTGTTCGTGATGAATAAGCGAGACGCTTAGTTTATTATTTTAATTTTGTACAGTATCATAATCCGCAATCTTAAGCGTGTCTTTAACTTAAGTTTGTAATTGCCCGCTCTCATACACCCAATGAGAGTTTGATCTTGCCGCTCTCGTCGCTCCCGTGGTTTGGGTGGACCGAGTAGCTCGGGCCTCGGGATCGGCGGAGCGGGGATGATCCTCTTTCGGCGAAACGCGATGTAGCGGCCCCCGGTTTGAGATCTTCTTGTTCACGCGCTTCAAGTGACAACACGTTCCTGTTGTCTCGCCGACCTCTGTATCGCGAGTCTTCCGTTTCTTTTATAAACGGGTGCGTATAATTTGAGAAATGGCCACGTACTAACGAGCCTTTCAGTAGTTCATCGCAACGGGATTCGTAACGATCTGTGCGCGCTCTGAAACGCTGTTTTCGGAGAAAGGAATAAATTGTACTTTGCAAACACGGACACGAGTCATATTTCCGATTAACCTGCCTTCTTAAACTATCGAACGTGTAGCATAATTAAAACTTTGGAATATCAAAGTTCATTTTGCTCACCGGCATTGCGCCGTTCACGGGAGGAGTCGGACCATCATTGCACGATCTGGATGCCCTGGAACGGCACCCCTTCGGCCGTCGGCTTGCCGGCGCATGGCCGTTGGGGGACCCCAATGGGTTCCATGTTCTTTCAATCGGGTTGCCGGTTCTGGTGGTACCCCCGGGCCTTCGGGCCGCGTGGGGAGGATCCAGGACCAGCCCGGAGTGGAGAATTTGGAAGAAGTTGGGGGCCCGACCGGGGAAAGTCCATGTACCGCACCTCCAAGTTGGTGCTCCCGGGGTCCCCGCGAGACATAGTCTCGTTGGGGGACGCGGACGCGGACATGGCAACTTGCGTTCCCTTCGGATTTATCCGGAGGGTGTCCTCCCTGGCGGGACGCCTCCCGCCAAGGGTCGGACAGTAGCCCCAGGTGTCTCCGGGGTTATGGTGCCCCCCCCCCCCGCCTTAGTGGGGAAGCCTGAAAGCGTATCGCTTCCGGGAGATCCGTAGCCCGCGCGGTGGAACAACGACCCCTCGGGAAGACACCTCCCGAGGGTACGCGAAGCCGCGCGCACCGGAGGTCTTGCCTTAACCGGCTGGGCCACGAGGTAAGGAAAAACCTCTATAATAAAACCCCCAACTCTGAGCCCCAGCGGTGGTGCCGGGGCACGTGTCTTCTCGCGTATGAGAGAAACGTGGGAGGAGCGGGTATGCTCCACCTAACCGCGATCCGGCTGGAGTACTGCCGCCTCCAGTCGTAGCCCGCGCCCTTAGGGGCCCGGGCACAACGGCTTCGCAACAGCAGGCCGCCTCTACTGTTGCGTGACCTTCTAAGCGGTCACGCGTGGGACTCACATGGAAGGTTTTCTCGAACAGGACAGTGTCCTTTATACACTCCCGGGAGGTGACCGGGTAAAAACGCCTCCGGCCGCCGACCGGACTTCGTCGCCAGCGGACCGGTGCACAATCGATACGTGCGGGTCACCGGCCGCAACACGGGGCAGGCTGTCACCCGCGGTTTCGCAGGTGGCTAGTCTGGTGGGAGGAGGGAGTGTTGGAGAGCGCGACGAGCAGGGGCGGCATGCCAGCCGCTTCCTGCGGCGAGCGCTCCGCGGCAGAAGCGGGGGAACACCCCTCCGCAGTCGGGGAGGCGCGCTGCGTGTCCCCAGTTTTGAGGACCCTGCGCTCCGGCGCTAGCTATGGGGTTAGGGGGACTGCCGGGGGTGCGCCGTTGCCGGCGCCTCCCACCACGCGGGGCGTCCCATACGTTAGGAGCGTAGTGGAGGTTCGGTCACCAACCGGGGCGGCTGGCACGCTTGAGGTGTGCCGTGAGGTGGCCGACTTGATCAGTCGGCTCGACCAGGACGCTGTCTCCCTGGTCCCCGGGGGGAGTTCGACGGGGGCCTCCGTCGCGTTGGCGGCGACTTCGCCGCCGCGTCCGACGCCGCAGTACTCCACTGCGGCAGTGTTGGAGGCGGCACGGGTGATGCTGCGGCGCTGGGACGGGATGTTGCCGCATGGCGGCGCCGCGGCCGGCGCCGGCGACGCCATTGTCCTCTCCTCCGACGAGGGGACGGGGGTGTGTGGGGATGCCGGGGATTCCGAGCCCCGGGGACCCCCAGGGAGTGGCGCCGTGTCGGCGATGGAGGTCGACGAGTCGACTGGGGGGGGGGGGGGGGGGGTGACAGCGGTGACGAGCCCGTTACCACGCCGCGGCGGCGCGCCGGGGCTGCTCGTCGCGTGGTCGACTCCGTCTCCGAGGAGGACCGTGTCCCCGGGGGGAGCGACGCCGGGGACGTCTGCCTGGACGTCCGCCTGCCGTCGTCCGGCGGCGATACCGACGCCAGCCGGAGGCCGGGCTTCGTGCCCGGTAAGAGGGGCTGGAAGCCGAGCGTGTGGACGGACCCGGCCAGACTCGGCCCCGGGATGAAGGCCCTGCCGGGCCGCGCGGAGCTCCGCGACTGGGCCAAGACGATGCCGGTGGACGGTCTCGCCGGGCAGGCCCAGCGTGAGCTGGATTCAGTCGCCGCGACTATCGGCGCGGCGAAGAATCTAAAGCCGTCCGACAAACGGGCGATTAGGATCGCCATCCCTCGTGCGTCGGTCGTGGCGGCCGAATTGACCGGAAGGGCCGAGAGGGGGGAGAACCCGGACAAGCCGGCACGGGAAATTGTGTTCCGCCAGGGTGCGTGGGAACGGCGCTCGCATGAGCTCGCCGCGCACAATAAGGCCTTGCCGGACCAGGCACGCACCCTGGAGGATTTCCTCCACAGCGGGGAGCGGGAGTTGGAGTTTTTGCGGGGGAAGCACGCGCGCCTGGAGGCGCGCGCTTCTATGGCCGGCGTGGACGTGACAGAGTCGGAGACTCTGTCGTTCCGTCCCGCCGTGCCCATCCCCACCCGCGAGGGGCTCCTGCCCTCGTGCCTGCCCCCCTGGACAGGCACCTGTGTCCAGGTGGAGGTAGCTCCCGTGCCGGGCCCCTCTGCGGCGGCGAGGCCCTCCCCCCTTCGCGAGACGCCGGCGGGGGGTAAAGGGAAGAAGAGGAGGAGGGTGGTGTCCCTCCACCCGCCTCCGGTGGACTCCTCCCGCGATGCCGGCTCCGGGGCCGCTATGCAGCCCTGGGACGCCGTGCTTCAACGCATGGAAGAAAATGAGAGGAGGGTGGAGGGACGTCTCCTCCACTTGGGGAAGGTGATCGGCCGCGGAGGACCGACACCGACCCCGACGCCGAGACCGGCCGACCCGCCGTCTGCTCTGTCCCAGAAATGGGCGCGGGAGACGGGGGGCGGCCCCCATCGTGCCTGGGGGGACGGTGCCGGGCACTGCGGCGAGGAGTGGGGCCGCAGCTCCTCCTCCGGCTGCGCGGTCGAGTGGCCCTGCCGCAAGGGGCGCAATGAAGAGGGCAGCGGCGGTGTTGGCTCTGGTGCCGACCCGATTCCCCCCCCCCCCCCCCCCCCCCGGCAACGCCGCAGGGCACGTGGGCCCAGGTGGTGGGTCGCAAAGCCAGGAGGGCGGCGGCGGCGGCCGCGAGTGGCGGCGCAGTGACGGCGGTGCGGGGGGGGGGGGGGGCGCGGTGGGGCCGGCTCCCCAGCGGTCGGGCGCTCCCGGAGAGCCCCGGTTGCTATCCCGCGCGCCCTCAGATCCGCAGCGGTGGCGATCACCGCTCCGGCTGGGGGGGAGGACTTCTCCGCGCGGGTCGGCGGCGCGATGGCGGCGATTAAGGTCGCCGACCTCGGCATCGCTTCGATGCGGCCGAGGCGCGCCGTCACCGGGAGGCTCGTCCTCGAAATCCCGGGGGCCCAGGGCTCGGCCAAGGCCGCGGCCCTGAAAGCCAAGCTGTTGGAGTAGCTGGTGGTCAGCGGGATTAAGGTGCACTGCCCCCAGAAGATGGCGGAATTCAGGGTTTGCGGCCTAACGGAGTTGGCGTCCGAGGACGCGGTTCGCGCCACCGTCGCGACGCAGGGGGGGTGTTCGCCGGCCGACGTCACGGTCGGGGAGAAGCGGCGAGACCCGGCGGGACTTTTCTCCCTCTGGGTTCGCGCTCCCGCGGCGGCGGCGTCCGGGCTCGTTAAGGCGGGGAGGATAGTGATCAACTCCTTCGCCGCCCGAGTGACGCCGCTCGCGCAGAGGAGGCTACAGTGCTTCCTGTGTCTGGAGTTTGGGCACGATCAGGCCAAATGCTCCAGCCCGAAGAGCCGACGCCTCCTCTGCTACCGGTGCGGGGTGGAAGGGCACGTGTAGCGACACTGCGTCGCCGTCCCCAGCTGCCCCTTGTGCACCGGCGCGGGATTGCGAGGCGAGCACCGGATGGGGGGCCCCGCCTGTCGGCCCCCTCCTGCGTCGTCAGCAAGAAGGAGGAGAGCTAGGGGAAGGGGTGTTCCCGGGGGGACTGGTCCCTCCGCATCGGCGGCGTCCCGAGCGGCGCCGCCCCCCCCCCCCTGTCTGCGCCCATGTCCGCGTCCGCTGCTGCGGTAACTTGCCCGGCCGCGGCCGCCGAGACCATGGAGACCGATGTGCTGGCCTCCACCTCGGCGGCCAAGTCCGGCGCGGGCAAGCGCAAGGCCGGCGGGTAGCCGGGGGCTTCGGCTGACGCGCTCTCGACGGCGTCTTCGCCCGGGGGCTCTCCCCGGAAGGGGTCGAGGAAGAAGAAGGAGAGGGGGAGCAGCCCAGTGCTCCCCCTTAGCGGTCCTCGACCGGAGGGGAGAGAGGCCTTCTTGAAGGCCAGGAAGGCGACCCCCCCCCCCCCCCCGCGGTTACAACCGGGGAGGTGGAGACGGCGATCAGCGCCGAGGAGGCTGTTCTCCTCGCGCAGTCGATCGCCCCGTCATACGGCGGGGAGCTTGCCTCCCCCGCCGCGGAGAGCGACGTCGGGGCCCCCGAGCAAACGGGGGCTGCAGCCCGGCCCGAGCAGGATCCGGTGGAGGCCGCAGAAAGGGCTTTGTATTGCCCCGAGGCCCACCGATCCTGCTGGCCAATCTAAACCACTCCATGCGAGCGCACGACCTGCTTGAGCAGGCTCGCCTGGAGTTGGGGGCCGGGCTGGTCGTCGCAACCGAGCCGTATCGGCTTCCGGACCGATGTTTTCGGTCCACGAATCCGGATCGGCAGGTGGCGATGACGTGGGGGGTGGAACGGGGAGGCCTGCCGTGTTCGGTCGCCCGACATGGCAGCGGCTGGACGGCCGTTAAGTGGGGGGGGGGGGGGGGGGGGGGGGGGTTCCTCGTGGTGGGATGCTATTTCGCACCGAGGTTTTCCGTCCCGGAGTTCGAGGACCGGCTGCACGAGGTGGGGGCTTTTATCGCCCCTCAGAGTGCCGAACCGGTCGTGTTTCTGGGAGACTTCAACGCCCACGCTATTGAGTGGGGCGCTCCCAGAACGGACTCCAGGGGCGAGGTGCTACTCGAGTGGACGGCGGCGATGGGGTTCTCTCTAAAGAACCCCTACGCAGTTACGACGTACCGCGGCCCGCGGGGCGAGTCGGTTATCGACTTGATCTGGGTTAACCCCGCGGCCGCCGCAAAAACGTCGAGCTGCTGGGTGGCGGAGGATTGTGAGCCGGCGTCAGACCACATGTACGTGATGCTGGCCACCTCCGCCCCCCCCCCCCGCCGCCTACCCGAGTCGGAAGGCATCCCCCGCGATGGGCGCTCAAACAACTTGATGTTGACGCGGCCCTACTCGCTTCCTCCGTCGTCGCCTGGCCTCCGTTGCCGGGCGACGTGCTGGATGACCCCGTTGCCGGCGCGCTCTGGTTCCGCGGCGCGTTGCAGTCTATCTGCGACGCATCTCTGCCGCGGACCGGGCCCCCGGGTGGGGGTCGGAAGGCGGTGTACTGGTGGTCGGCCGAGATCGCGGAACTCCGCGCGGCAAATCTCGTGGCCAGACGCCAGTATACCAAGGCCCGTCGTCAAGATCAACGACGGGTCTCGGAGGAACGGCTCCTCGAACTGCGCTCGGCCTTTGCGGCGACGCGCCGCGAACTTCGGGGGGCCATAGCCCGGGCAAAAGATCAGTCCTGTCGGGAATTCGCCCCGGCCCTGAACGAGGATCCGTGGGGGCGCCCATACAGGGCCGTGTCCATAAAACTCGGACCCTGGGCGCCCCCGGCCACGGAGGGCCTCGATCCCCGGCTTCTAGAACAAGTTCTAGAGGCGCTGTTCCCCCCTCCCCCGGTACACGGGGAGGGTGGCGCCGACGAGTCCGGAGATCCGTGGAAATCATCAACGAATGGGTGGAGCGCGGGTACGGCAGGCTTACCTTCCGCCTGACGCAGGTGATAACAGGTGTCGGGTGTTTCGGCACCTACCAGCATCGCATAGGGCGGGAGGAGTCGTCGCAGTGCTTCAGCTGCGACTCGGGCGACGAGGACACGGCCGACCACGCCCTGGCTAGATGCCGGGAGTGGGTTGATGACCGGCGTGTCCTCGAGACGCAGCTGGGACCGGATCCGCACCGGGCATCCGTCCCGCATAGCCGCCCCTCGGAATGCCGGAAGGAGGAGGGGAAGGAGATGACCCGGGGCCGGGGGAGGTAGGGCGGCGACGTAGTTTCGTGCGTCACCCCCGCTTCCCGTCGGCATCCACCCGGGTCGGAGGGGCCCTTGTCAGGGCCGCCCCGGGAAGGCGTGGCGATGCCACGAGTTGCTGTCGGCGTCGCGTCGTGGCAAGGCGCGACGCGCGATGGCGGTGTTTCGATCAGGGGGGTCCTCACTTCAGAGCCCCCCCCCCCCCCCCGGGGGGAGCAGCCGACTATCCGCTGCTCCCCCGGGAGCCGCGCTATATGCGCCGCTTTCAGTGCGTTCCCGCGGTAGGCGGTCGAACGGTTAAAGTGTGAGTACGGCGGTCAATGGGGATAATCCCCTGACCATGTGACCTTGTGCCGTCTCCCCGCCCGGCCGCGCCCCTACGGGCCGCGTCCGGGTCACCGTTCGACCGCGGGGTGGTCGCGGGGTGAGTGTGCCGGGGGACATGCTCAGCCCTCCACAACATCATGCGACCCCCCCCCCCCCCCCCCCCCAGAAGTGGCGACGCAGACGCGTGGTCCGTCTCAGATCGTCGGAGTTTTAGGAAGACCCCACGCGTTGCCGCGCGGGGTTGTTTACCGCGGAGTCCGCACTGCGCTGAGGGGGAGGTAGCGGATGAATCGCTAGTTTGCTCCCGCAAAAAGTCCTCCCCCTCGAGCGCGCGACTCCGCGCCCGAGGACGACCACCGTGGAGTTTTAGTGGGTGCAAGCCTCACATAACCCCGTCCTTCCCCCGGGGGGCGGGTTATCCGTTAGGGATTTCTCCACGTCAATGAAAAAAAAAAAAGGGTACGGTCCCAAGACGAAACGCACCTCTTCTTTTCCTCCTCGATCCTTTAAAGCCAATCCACCCGCCCCGCGCAGTTTACTCCGTTGCGGCGTAACCGGCCGGCCTTAGGGTTCCGGTTGCGTTGGAGGCGACGGGGCAAGAACTCCCTTCTCGTCCACAACGGTCCGGCAATTCTGGACGTTACAGTATACTTTCGTTACACACATATATATATATAATATCTTTTTATATCAGAGGTTGGGATTATTGAAATAATTAAACCAAATTAGTTTCTCTGTAAATAAGAGATTTTATATTATAACAATTTACAAAATTTACAAGTTACCTGTAAATAAGAGAAACGACAATTACGGTCGATTATTCGTCTCTCTTAGTAACAGTTAATTATCTTAGCACGTGCTCTTACATAAAATCTATCTCCCTGTCTCTCTCTCTACCTCGCTGTCGATTCATACCTTCCTCGACGAGACATCTAGCAGGTGTCATAGAGGCGCGCGCGGAGCATACTAAGCGCGCTAAATTTAAAGAGAGTATATTCTCTTTACATATTGTTTCCGCCGAAGGGCAGGAAAAAAAATGCCGGCTCTGGGGTGGGTCGATGGGAAGGAACAAGTCAACAACGACCAGTCGTCGGACACAGGCACAGTTTATTTCGCGTGGTCAGACACTGACCACGGACGTCACAATCACAAATACACACAGTACGGCACAAAACGCGTGGGCGTATGCGAATATGGTTCGCGCAGAGAGCAAAACTCTGTGGTGTTCGTAGCGCAATGGGCGCAAAAGACGGCAGCTTTCAAAACGTGGTAGGACGTGCGATGCTGTCAACCGACTAACGGTTGCCGGGCGAGCGCTCCGAAACGATCGGTGTCGTAATTCAAAACAATGCCAACGGCCTCAGCTGACTCGTCAGCTGTTGAGGATGAGTCAGCGGGCACTCGTTTGAACCGGTGATTTGACGTGCTTCTTACGGCCGCAACACACACACACACATATATATATATATATATATATATATATATATATAATTATAGGTAAAGAAGGCTTTTTTGTTCTTTTCGTTCTTCAGCCTCGCCTCTTATTGTCTCTAAAGGCGAGCATCATCTACACCGGACGCAATGTCGATATTTACTTTTCCGATCTTACCGACCGATTGTAGTCAGTAACAGATCTTCGCGCGTGCGCGCCACAAGCGCCGTGGTTTCTTCCGTTTATTTATGTCGTTAGTCTTGTTGTGAAACAACCACCGAATAGCACTGAGCCAGCAAGATGTGCATCAATGCTAAGGAATCCGCAAACGACGCAACGGTCAACGAACGTTGCGCAGCCACGGGTCATCGGACGGCGACCATTAGGCCCCCGCCACGACCCAAAACGACCATATATAATCACCGCCCAAAACGGGGCGGAGGCTCTCACTTTTCGAATCGATTAGCGATCACTACCGTGATCGCCGCGCCAGTGTCAGTTCAGGCTCAATAAATCCTTATTCACTCTACGGTGAGTTCTAACTCTTAAACCGGCCAAGGATCCACTACCTTCGGTTCAAACCCGAATCCCCGTTCCCGGCATCTACACCCGAATTATCGGAGCCCGGAGGACGACCCTTCCGAGGACAGCCCACGGCAACCGACGAGATTCTCAGAGAGAACCTCAGCCCCGGCAACCTCGCAACAAAATTGGTGGCAGCGGTGGGATCCAGCCAACGTAGAGGACCAGGTGAGCCGACCGACTGGAGCAAAGCAGATCTACCACGGCCAATACCGACTTACCAGGAAGGCCGTAGCTCAACTGACGGTGCTGTCAACGGCCAAGAGAGGACGCCAACGACCACTTAACGACAACTACGATGCATCCGATACTACTCGTATTGTAAGTGCGAAATTTAATACCTAAGCCGAGCATCACGTCGAAAAATTTTTTTCCATGCGCCGAGCGATATCTTTAGGAGCTAACCTCGAGCGAAATCTAGGCGTAACAGAAAGACGCGAAATCGTAGTACCGGACCTAAGTTACATAGGCTCCCCGCGCAGGAGACGAAGCGTACCCGCGAACGCACCCAGCGACGAGGAGTACGCGGCGGCGGTCGATGCGATCATCGAACTCAACGAGAGCGCGGTAGCCGGTCCGAATCAGCCACTAGGGCACGATAGTTCGATAGCTGAGATCTTACAAAGGTCACTAGATACCGACGGACACATAGTTTGGGAACGACTTTTCCCTTTCAAGGAATTAGATCCGAGTTTACTTCCCCCACTCGTGACAGACACTTTTGACGAAACCTGCACCGAAGCAAGCGGGTTTGCGTACACCTCATACGATAGCGAAGTATTCAGGTTGTCCGATAGACCAGTAAGCAACATGCAGAGATCACCAGTAGGGCGACCGTCGGGAGGAACCTCGGGAGAAGGCACAGCCGGATTAGAGACCTCGAGAGTAGAAACTAATACGGGAAATGCGAATTCCGAAGCTAGGTTCGCCGCGATCGAACAGACATTACAATTACTACAGGAATCTATACAACAACTGACTAACGTACCGAGAACCGACGTGACGAGACAAAGACGGAGAACAGAGGAGGAAATACGGGTTATGCCCGGAGAAGTAGAAGAAGAAATCGATAGGCTGCGATTAGCGCTGGAAACACCTCCGCCAAGAGAAGGCCCAGGGGACAGAACCGCGGTACATTTCAATGACGAACTAGAAGAATTAAACGATGAGCCTAGACGATCTAGCCTTTTTGTACCCCCCACATTCGATATAGAAGAACCGCCCGACGATCCAATAGAATTGGACGAACGACGAGTTTTTAGCGCATTGAAAATGATACCCAAGTTCGACGGAAAAAATTCCAAGGACATAGTCGATTTCCTCGACACTGCCAAATACGTGTTGAGATCATATAAAACACCGGAACATCGAGCCCAGATTTTAAATGGAATAAAGACGACTCGATTAACCGGGACAGCGCGATTAGAAGTACGGACTAGGGACATACGGACGTTCCAGGACCTGGAAGACGTGTTAACCTCAATTTACAAACCAGCGCGTACGTCCGCGGTCGTATTAATGGAACTTTTGAAATGCACCCAAGGAACGCATGAAGATGCCCATTCCTACGGCAGCCGATTGGCCAAATTACTTAACGAACTAATTGAAGTAGGGCTAGAAGAAAAAGATACGCCAGTAGAAAAAACAGCGGCAATTAAAATATTTAAGAGGCTAGCGCACACACTTTTCCAAGAAGGCCTTCGCGACGACCTGAAAATTCTGGTCAAATCACGACGGTCAGCTGATTTACAAGAGGCGATATCAATAGCGATAGAAGAAGAGCGCTCGACAAAGAAACGATTCGCAGCGTCAGCGATTAACCGCGGCGCGAATTCCGCGAGCAGTGGAACCTCGCGATATTGTTATACTTGCAAGAGATCGGGACATCTCACTAAAGAATGTTGGAAAAATAATCAAGGTAACGGAGATGGTTCGTTCAAGACCTATCCAGAAACCGGAAATAGAAAAAGAATAAACGAAGTCGCGCGATACCCGCCGCGAGGGACACCTGAGACGCAAGGCGGACAACGCCCGCCATACCATAATGACAGGGAACGCGAGCAAGGACGGAGACCGTACAATGCTAACCCAGCATATCCGCAATCGGGAGGCCCGAACCTCTCTTTCCCCTCTAACGAGCAACGCGATAACCGTGAAGAAAACCGGAAACCTAAGCGAATAGCGAAAATACGGACACGAGCGGACGAACCACCCGATTACGTCGCAGACGAAATTCAGGTGGATATTAAGGAAACAAAGGTTAATGCCGTCAGGATGTTGGTAGATTCAGGAGCCGAAGTGTCGGTAATAACCAAACCATGCGTCCGCGACGACGTAGAGATAAAGGAAAGCGAACTGCAATTAGTAGCCCTGTCCGGAGACCCAATAAACACGTTGGGAAAGGTAGAAGCCACCTTTCCACTTGGGGACCAAGAGATTAAACATCCGTTATACGTAGTCGAAGAAAAAACGCTAAGGGACTCCCAAGGGATAATGGGGGTAGATTTCCTCAAACACCACAAGGCGGGAATCGACTACAAAACTCGAACCCTCTCGATAGGAGGTCAGCCCTGGAAAACCCTCCAGGCGCAAAATAAAATTACAGTTCCCCCGCGCGCACAAACCATAGTGGAAATCGACGTAGACGGAGAAAAGGAAGGAATAGTAGAAAAACGAGAATTAGAAGAAGGAATATTCCTGGGCGAGTGCTTAATAAACCCGGCCCACGGGAAGGGAATAGCTTGCATAATCAACCTAACAAACGATCCGCGCACGTTGACACGGCCACACATAGAATTAACCGAGGTGCCAGACAACGTGACAACGAAGGTGCATTCCGCTGTCGCGGCATTCCGCGCCACAGTGGGCAAGGAATCGCTGACGACTCGCGTGAACAGAGTCTTAGAAATGATGAAATTAAGCCACTTAAACGGCGAAGAAAAAAGTAGCATGGAAGAAATCGGTCGAGAATTTTGCGATATTTTCCATTTAGCCGGAGATCGTTTGACGACCACTAACGCGACCACGCATCGAATACCCATCAAGGAGGGACAGATGCCCTGCAATGTCAAACCATACAGGTTGCCAGAAACACATAAGTGTGAAGTGCAAATACAAGTTAACCAAATGCTAGAGGACGAGGTCATCCAATTCAGCGCCAGCCCGTACAACGCGCCAATGTTGGTCGTACCGAAAAAACCAGATGCGGAAGGAAACGTGAAAAAGCGCGTAGTCTTAGATTTCAGAAAACTAAACGAAATCACAATAGGCGATTCGTACCCACTGCCAAATATCACCGAGATACTTGACCAGTTAGGGAAAGCGCAATATTTCACCACGCTAGATCTCGCGTCGGGGTATCACCAGATACCCATGGACGACAGAGACAAACACAAAACAGCATTCTCAACCCCGCAAGGACATTACGAGTTCAATCGAATGCCCTTTGGATTAAAAAACGCACCTGCAACGTTCCAAAGATTGATGAACACCGTACTCATGGGACTACAAGGACTAGACTGTTTCGTCTACCTGGATGACATAGTGATACACGGGGCGACCCTAAAGGAACATAATGCACGATTGCGAAGGGTGATGAGAAAACTACGAGAGTACAACTTGAAACTGCAACCGGAAAAATGCTCGTTCCTATGTAAGGAAGTAGGATTTTTGGGACACATAATAACGCCCGAAGGCATAAAGCCGGATCCGGAGAAAACAAGGGCGGTGGAACAGTACCCCGTACCTACGAAATTAAAAGAATTGCAATCCTTCTTAGGCTTGGCAGGATACTACCGAAGATTCATTCCACAATATTCACAGATAGCGAAACCCCTATCAAATCTAACAAGCGACAAAACGGAATTTGTCTGGTCAACCGAGCAGCAATACGCGTTCGAGACGCTGAAGAACTGCTTAATTACAGCACCAGTATTAGCATACCCAGATTTTTCAAAAGAATTCATAATCACAACCGACGCATCGGACGTAGCGGTAGGCGCAATACTGTCACAAGGGAAGATAGGAGAAGACAGACCAATAGCATACGCAAGTAGGGTACTAAACAAAGCAGAAAGGAATTATAACACAACAGAAAAGGAATTACTCGCGATCGTCTGGGCAACAAAACAATTTCGACCATATGTGTACGGAACACACTTCAAGGTGGTAACAGATCACAAAGCATTAGTATGGCTATTCAAGGTACAAGACCCCGGATCAAGGTTGACTCGCTGGCGAATACAGCTAGCGGAGCACGACTACGAGATAATACATAAGGCCGGAAAAGCTAACACAAATGCAGACGCGTTGAGTAGAAACGTGAATGTAATCCTGAACCAACAAGAAGAAAACGGTGAAAACGGTGAAAACGCAAAACAAGAAACAAGCGTAATGGAAGTAGAATCCGAAAGGGACAGACAACAGATACTGTATGAATACCATTTAGCACCCCTAGGCGGGCACCAAGGAATTCAGCGCACAGCGCAAAGAATAAAACAAAAATATAGATGGACAGGAATGGATAAAGACATAGAGGAGTACATCCACAAATGCGCATGGTGCCAAAAGAATAAAGCCAGCAGAAGAACCAAGGCACCAATGGTGATATCCGACACGCCTACGAGACCATTCGAAAAGGGCGCACTAGATATTGTAGGACCACTCACAGTGACGGAGCTAGGAAATAGATACATCCTAACATTCCAAGATCACCTCACGAAATTTAGTAAAGCAATACCCATCCCTGACCAAGAAGCAAGAACGATAGCAAAAGCGTTCGTAACAAAGATAATTTGCGAGCACGGAATTCCGGATAAAATACTAACCGATCAGGGAGCAAATTTCGTCGGAGAAATGTTCAAAGATACATGTAAGCTATTAAAAATCACGAAAATACAGACAACGGCGTATCACCCTGAATCGAACGGAGCTCTCGAAAGGTCTCACAGGACGCTGGTAGAATACTTGAGACACTACATAGACAGAGATCATTCTGATTGGGATAAATGGTTACCCTACGCAATGTTTACCTACAATACAACCCCACATACAGCGACAGGTTACACCCCCCACGAATTAGTCTACGGACAAAAAGCGGAATTACCGACCGCACTAAAAATCACGCCTAATCCTACCTATAACTACGACGATTACGCGCAAGAGGCCAGAGAACGGCTAAGGACATCAAATGAAGTAGCGCGAGCAAAGCTATTAGACGCGAAACAACGCTCAAAAACTACGTATGACAAAAAGACGAAAGAAATCCAATTCAGGATAGGCGATAAAGTACTACTATATGACGAGTCCGTGAGGCGGGGAAGATCAAAGAAGTTAGATTCTAAATGGGAAGGACCGTACGTAATAATAGATAAAAAGTCAAAAGTAAACGTCACGATAAAAAAGGGTCGAAGGACGTTAACGGTCCACGTAAATCGAATAAAACATTTCGTAGATTAAAACCTTAAGCAGTAGTTAGGCTATGAGAGTTCTGGATCAAGTGTGGGCAAGGGGGTGAGGTGGGGAGGGGGGTACCATGCTCGTAGGTGAGGGGGTGAGGCGGGGAGGGGGTACCACGTTCGTTGGTGAGGGGGATGACGTCACAGGGGAGGGGGATTTTTAAATTTCAAAATGGCGGTTGAGTTCGTTGGTGAGGGGGATGACGTCACAGGGGAGGGGGATTTTCAAATTTCAAAATGGCGGTCGAGTTCGTGGGTGAGGGGGATAACGTCAAAGGGGAGGGGGAGGATTTTCAAAATTTCAAGATGGCGTCGCGCGCATTTCGTATTGGCGCAATCTATTGGATGTTTAAGGTACTTTGGATCCACGTCGATATTTGGGCATGCGTTGATAAATTTCATAGATTTTTAGTACATTTCGTATTGGCGCCACCTGTTGGATGTTTAAGGTACTTTGAACACGAGTTGCCGCCGCGCAATCTCCGCACGCGTGTGGAATCGGGGCGCAGGCGCGACCGCGAGCGAATCGTGGAATTTCGAATTTCGTCTTCGATGCTGATTTCTGAGAAAGAGGGTGGTATAGAATTTCTGAGAAAAGATAATGAATCATGGCGTGCGATAGGATTGAACACGTTTTGATACCTATGTGCACACCATTCATGCAGGATGTTTATATCGTGACATAAACATAGAACGATAATTATTATAAATCAATCGTCGCGGCAGCCCATGGAGTAAATATATAGCGATAAGTATTCGGTGGAGAGTTCCGAATATTCATAGTTCCGAGTATTTAATTTATGTAGTAAACATAACATTGCACCGCGCCATGCAGTGTGTTTATATTTGAGCAGGATTGAACGCGTTTTTGTGCCTACGTGCATGCTCGTCATATTTGATTCGTGGAACCGATACAGTGCACGTGTAACGAAGAAACGAATTATACGTTGCGTTCACCCTAGTTTCGAGTATTTAATTTACGTAACCCCACCCTATTGACCGTAAGAGAATCCGACGTTGCGTTCGTGTAAACATCAGACGACTAAAACATAGAGCGATAATTATTCGAAGTGTAGGTTCGAATATTTTAATGATCGAGGAGGCTGTAAGTCAATCGTCGCGGCAGCCATTGGAGTAAACACGACATTGCACCGGGTGTTTATATTTGAGCCGTGGGAGCGATACAGCGCACGTGCAATCTAGAAATGAATTCGACGTTGCGTTCACGCAAGCGACCAATGTAAACATAGAGCTATAATTATTCGGACTTGACTTCCGAGTATTTTGGTGATTGGGAATAGGGCGAGCGTCCTTATCGATGAGGCTGTAAGGCAATCGTCGCGGTAGCTCATGGAGTAAGCACGTGATGCAGTATGTTTATAGTAGGGAAGTGGCAGCGGTACAGCGACCGTGTAAGGGTGAAAAGAGTTCGATATAGACTCGTGAGAATCTGATTTTCAGTATACTAATGCTAGTACCCCCAGAATGCGCGCGTCATCGTCTTCCGATGACGATACCGATGGTAACGTGAGCCCTTAATCCACGATGGCGCAGTTGGACGACCAAACGCTTACGATTGAGAAGCATAAGATCCGCGACGCGTTAAGCCTACAGTCATTATCCGAGACGTCGTGGAGCAATATCATTCAAAATGGATTTATGCAATTGTCGCATCACCATCGTCAATTGCTACGCCATATCGCTCGATGTAGTACTGCGAGCAAATGCACATTGTATTGCATCGTTGGTGATAAGGACGTGCATCGCAAGCACGTGAAGTACTTTACCGCGGTCGTGTGTACGCCGTTAACGCTTCTGCAGGACATTGAGAACGGTACGGTCGAAGTGTACAAAGTGTTGTGCCCTCGAACATTGTCTATTACCGTGAACTCGTTTTTGTGTCGTGAATTAACAATATTTTTGAATGAACACCCGACCCCGATTGTGCGACTACACTCGAAGCGCGTCATTTTGCCGTCGGGTTTCCGATATCCGGACACGGACTGCATCACCTGGAAGAGTCGTATCACACAATCGCGACTATTCGTGCGTGTCTGGTAGACAAAAGTATTTGTGAGGAAGTGAACTCATCGTGAATAAGTGAACATGGAAGTGTTCATGGACACGTACAGGGTTTTGTCCCGGATGTCCGAGCTTTTACGCTATGTTGCGGAATTCCGAGACTGGGAGAACCAGTGCGACACGTGCCTGCAGCTAATCGTCGAGTACCAGTGCAGCGGAGGAGTGGCCGTGGCCGCGAAACAACGCCTGGTGTCGCTGATCGCGCGAATAAAAACATTACGCGCGATTGTTCGGGGTCGGTTTTCGCGAGTAGGACTCGGGGTTTCGGGTCGATCGACGGCGCCCAAAGTCGTATGGGAAGACGTGGAATCAGCGTTTATAGGCCGTATTTCGACTGGCGCGGTAATCAACGTGGGACACGTCGATCCACGTCGATTTTTAGAGGGTGCTCGACGAATGGTACTATCACGCGTGACAGACGCTATCAGCGAACATTCTAGTGTGTCCGTGAATACGATACTGAACGCGGAGTTTATGTTAAATGATAATATGGACATGAAAAGTTTCGGTACGCGAAATCGTGTACTGTTCAGGACATCGAACGTGCGCGAGTGGTATTCGAAGCACGTGGTCGCTCCCACGTTAGTGGCTATCGAGGAGTTTCATGATCGCGACAGTGGATGGACCCTAAGGGCTGTGCTAAATATTCTAGTGAATATGAATAAGCATAATCCACTTCGCGCTGGTTGCTTCGTGCCACTTCCATTCGATGTCATTGTTAAAAAGGCCGTGGTTAATGTACAAAATAGAGACAATGCGTGCTTCTTGTGGTCAGTCGTCGCTAGTTTACACCCTGCTGCTACGAATGTGAATAGGGTCATTTCATACCCACACTACGCTACGGTACTTCGTACGGACGATATTACTCTTCCCGTGACGTTGGATCAGCTTAAGAAGTTCGAGAGGATAAATAACGTGTCGGTGAACGTGTACACCTGGACCGATGAAAGCTGCATGCCTCTGCGTTTGACCGAAGACAAGCGCGAGAGACACGCGAACCTGCTACTGGTGCAGGATTCCAAATTCCACAATCAGCAGCATTTCGCGTGCATTCGCAGCCTGTCGAGGCTGATTTCGAAGCAGCTCGGCAATCACAATGGTCGAGTATTCGTTTGCGAAAGGTATGTTAAAAAAATATTTTAATCGATATATTCTTCATTCTTATGTTTTATTATTATTATTATTATTAATGCTATTATCGTTGCAGGTGCCTCAGCTTCTTCCATTCGTCCGAGAAATTGACCAAGCACAACGTGGACTGCCAACGTATAAACAAATGCGCCGTCGAATTGCCGTCCGCCGCCGACAAATGGTTGCAGTTCAAAAACTTCAAGAACAAGGAACGAGCACCATTCGTCGTGTACGCGGACTTCGAATGCATGCTGGAGGACGTCGAGCCTGCGGAGCGGAGTCGTACGTACACGTACCAGCAGCACAGAGCGTACAGCGTTGGATATTACATTCATTGTTCCACCGACGCGTCTCTGTGCCGTTATCGCGCGTATCGTCACGACTCCGAGTGCGTGAAATGGTTCGTGCGGGAACTTCGAGACTTTGCGGACACTGCGTATTCGTGGTTGCGAAACGCGAAACCGATGATCCCGCTGACGAGGCAACAGTGGCGAAGTTTTAATGACGCGAGCGCGTGTCACATGTGCGGAAAAAGATTCGTCGATACGGACAAAAAAGTGCGCGACCATTGCCACTCGACGGGTGAATATCGAGGCGCGGCCCACGTATCGTGTAACTTACAATTTCAAAGATCGTACACGATCCCCGTAGTATTTCACAATTTATCAGGCTACGACGCGCATTTTGTAATTAAGGAGTTGGCGTCCGCGTTCGATGGGCAGATCGACCTGCTGCCGGTAACAAAGGAACGATATATATCGTTCACGAAACACGTCAAGGGAATCGACGCCGAGAACAACGATTGGAAGAGGGGGTTGAAATTTCGATTCGTAGATTCGCTGAAGTTCTTAGCCGCTAGTCTGGAGAAACTCGCTTCGGACCTTGGCAAAGAACGACTCGCGATTCTACGAGGCGAGTTTCAATCCCTGTCGGACGATCAGTTCAATCTCCTGACCAGGAAGGGCGTCTTCCCGTACGACTATGTATCGTCATACGCCAAACTTAACGATACGCGTTTACCGTCCCGCGAAGAATTTTATAATCGGTTGAACGATACCGCCGCGTCGGAGCCTGATTACGCGCACGCCGTGAACGTGTGGAATACTTTTCGCGTACAGACATTAGGCGAGTACAGTGATTTATACTTGAAAACAGATGTGCTGTTACTCGCCGACGTATTCGAGAGTTCCCGCACCGACTGTATCGCGAGTTACAATCTGGATCCCGCGCATTATTTTACGCTGCCGAGTTTTACGTGGGACGCGATGCTCAAGTACACCGGTATCAAATTAGAGCTTTTGACGGACGTGGACATGCTACTGTTCGTGGAGCGTGGCATACGCGGTGGTCTGAGTCAGTGCTCGCACAGGTACGCGCGTGCCAATAACAAGTACCTGCCGGCAGCGATGTACGACGAGTCGAAGCCGTCGACGTACCTGATGTACTTCGACGTCAACAACTTGTACGGATGGGCGATGTCGCAGGCTATGCCGTACGGAGGGTTTGAATGGTTGGACGATGCGACGGTCGCCGCGCTCGACGTATCATCCATGCCCGACGACGATGGACCCGAGGGATACCTGTTGGAGGTGGACATCGAGTATCCCAAGGAGATTCATGACGCACATGCCGACCTGCCATTCTGCCCTGTACGCGAGCACGCGCCAGAAGAGAAACAGACCAAGCTGCTTGCCACGCTCGACGATAAGGAACGATATGTGATTCATTATCGCTACCTGAAACAGTGCGTGCGACACGGTTTACGCGTGACGCGAATTCATCGGGTGTTGCGGTTCGATCAGTCGCATTGGTTGCGCGAGTACATCCAATTGAACACTGATTTGAGGACGCGAGCCACGAGTGAATTTCAAAAGACTTTATATAAATTAATGAACAACGCGGTGTACGGTAAAACAATGGAGAACGTGCGGAATCGCGTAGACGTGCGACTAGTGACTAAGTGGGACGGTCGTTACGGCGCGGAAACGCTGATCGCGAAACCAAACTTTCATAGTCGGACGATCTTCTCCGAGCAGTTAGTGGCGATCGAGATGCGTAAATTAAAAGTAAAGTTCGATAAACCGATATATGTGGGTATGAGTGTGCTTGATATTTCTAAGGAATGTTTGTATGAATTTCATTATTCATATATGCGTGCGAGGTTCGGTGATCGGTGTAAGGTTCTGTACACCGATACCGACAGTTTGATATATAGCGTGGAATGCGATGATGCGTATGAAAGAATTAAGTGTGACGTCGACCGATTCGACACGAGTGATTACGCGGTGGACAATCCGTATGGTATGCCTCGCGTAAATAAAAAGGTTCCGGGACTCATGAAAGATGAGAATAACGGAGCCTTGATGACCGAGTTCGTCGGATTGCGGTCTATAATGTATGCGACTAGGACTTTTAACGCTGCAGCGAGGGCTACGTGCGAGGTTAAAAAAGTGAAGGGTGTGCGGAGACACGTGGTCGCGAATGATGTACAATTCGACGATTACATTCGTTGTCTTCGCAATCTCACCGAGAAAGCGGTTCGCCAGAATAATATAAGATCTAGGCTGCACGTGGTGTATTCGGTGAGCGAGGAAAAGAACGCTCTCAGCCCATTCGACGATAAACGTTGTATTCTGGCGGATCGGGTGACCACCCTTCCGTGGGGACATTATCGTATCCCCGAACTCGATACTCACGAGCTCCTCAAGCTTGAGTCCGACGAGTCCCTCGAGCCCTGAATGTATTGAATGTTTGAATGTATAAATGTATTAAAGTGTAAATTATATGTATATATATTTTTAATTCTTTTCATTAACCCTCTAACTCCCAGAGTTGCACCGGTGCAACACTCATTTTAAAAGTTTTTATATTTTTATATTTAACTTCTGTTAGCAACCATCCGTAGTTTTCATTATGGTAAAGTAGATTTCAATGTTCTCGGTTTAGAAAATCAAATATTCTCTTCAAAAAACTATTTTGGATTATTATAAAAAATAAAAAACAAATAATAAAAAAAAAACGCTATTTTTCATTTCAAAATACCAAGATACAACATATGTATCAGTCACAATTTTGAAAAGTAACGATTCAAGGGTCTGGGCGTTAGAGGGTTAAGATTAATTGTATTGAAATACGAGTAGTAGAGGAGTAATTGAATAAATGAGAAATGTATTTATTTATTTATATGTATTCGTTTATTCCAGTAACATAGAGCGCGCTTATAATCATAAATCATAGAATATCCTTGTCGCGTATCCACGAGTTCCGCGACGAATCGAATCCGAGCCACTTAACCAACAACTGGCTACCCTTGCGACGAATAATCTTCTCCACCAGATAGACGTCCGGATTCGCGACCGAATGCAATTCGTACTCGTAGAATCCACCCGAGATCGGCTCTCCCGCGGAATCGCGCAGAATGTACGTCACCGGACGCGTTCGTTGTACGGTTACGATTTCGAACACTTCGGTCGACCAGTTCGGAGTGTACCCCTTCTCGAAGAGGGTCTTGAACTTGCTCACGCGTACCTTGTCACCTATGATGAATTTGGCGCGCTGTCCAACACCTTTCGATGCGGAGGGGGGTAGGGGTTCGTTCGCGGCAAACGACAAACGCGTCGCGGGGGTCACGTCAACGGGTCGAGCGTTGATCGTTCGATGTTTGCTATGATTGTAGGTGCGTACGAGCGTAGGTAACAGGTCGACCCAGCGATAGGACGCGTTCAAGGAGAATTGTTTCCACATTAGGTTTTTCAGCGTGCGATTGAAACGTTCAACGATCGACGCTTTCATCACGCTATACGTGGAGTAGTGGTTGATCCCGCGGGTCTTCGCGCATCGTTGAAACTCCGCGTTGTAGAACTCCTTTCCCATGTCGGTTTGTAAATTTCGCGGGCATCTATCGGTCTGACGCAGCACGGTCGCGAACGCCGCGGTCACGTCGCGTCCGCTTTTCGTTTTCACGGGTAAGGCCCAAGCGTACTTGCTAAACGCGTCGATGATCGTTAATATATAGTGATATCCTCGATTTTGCTTCGCGTACGGACGCATCTCCACCAAATCAGCCTGCCACAAATCATCGTAGCCACGAATCACGACGTGTCGCCGCGGGAAATTGCGTCTCGCGGGGGCGTGTAATTCGTTCACCAATTGTACTCTCTCCTTGCTCATGCTTCACGAGGTGGACGGGGAATGGTCGCGACGTTCCAAGGACGTTAGAAATAGTACGAGTTCCTCGAGTGCTAGCAAAATGCAATCGGTGCACGTCTTTCGCGATCGCTCGTTATTATTAGACGTTTCAGAGCCGTAGCCGTTGTTGTTGTTGTTGTTGTTGTTGTTGTTGTTGTTGTTGTTGTTGTTGTTACTGTCGGGGATCATCGTCGTCGTCGTTGTCGCAGACCCTCTGGCGCAGTCGTAACTCTTCGAGTCTATCTTTCAAATGATCGAAGCGTCGCTCCATCGCGTTATTTAAATTATCCTCTAGCCGAGACAATTGAGCGGTAACGATATCCGACATAGTTCGTTGTACTCGCGTCTCGAGTTGAGATCGTTGATGCTCGGCGTCCAACCGTGCGTTCGCGATAGCTATTTCGAGTTTTCGCGTAATGCGCTCGTCCACCGAGGACAATAGTCTCGTCGTAGTCATCGTTGCTTCGTTCATGTTATTGTTGTTGTTGTTGCTGGTATTATTGCGTAACGAGGTGCCAAACTTATTCACCGACATAACGTAGCGTGCGTGCTCGAACGCTACTGATGCTAGGATCATCGGAATGTTCAATTTAAGATGAATCCGTCCTCGCGAAGTTCCTCCACGATGGATGTGATTTCATTATCGTGACCCGTGTGACCAGCCGCGCGCGATGCCGTGAGCAGCCCGAGTCTATCGACTAATTCATTCGGATCGTCCCAGTATACGTAATCGACCGCGTTATCGGTGACAGTCATCGAATAGTCGATGGGTAATCCTCGACCTTGATGCGTGCCCGCGGTGTACGCGGTGTCCGCGGTGTACGCGGTGTCCGCGGTGTACGCGGTGTCCGCGGCGTCCGCGATGTACGCGGTGTCCGCGGCGTCCGCGGTGTACGCGGTGTCCGCGCCGTCCGCGGGGCCCGCGGAGTCCGCGCCGCGCTCGCGCCCGCGCCCGCGCCCGCCGCCGCCACGCCCGCCGTCCCTGACGCGTCTGACACCCGGTGTCCGCACCCCGCCGATCACCGAGGACACGATTTTCGTATACTTGTACCCCTTGTTACCCAGCGTACGCTTGCTGGGCGAATGATTTCGCTTGTGCGCACTAGTAGCCAACAAGATGCGACGGTACGAGCGAAGATCCGCGTCCGTGTACGTGCGATCGTTGGGTATTCGCATGAACAGCAATTCGTACAAGCCCCGAGTCCCCGCGTATCGAGTTCCGTTCACGCGAACGTCGTCGCTGTTCGGGTCGATGGTGAGCACGGAATCGCCGATCATTAGGTCTTCGTCAGACCCAAAGTATACGCCGTGTACGTTATCGATGCGTTTCTTGGTGTCTGTGAAGAACAGTCGTAGATATTCTCGCGACAAGGGTCCTTTGGCATTCCGTACATACACAGTGACATCATCGACGGGGCTACGCAGCGCATCCAAATCGCTAACCCTTGTCGGCGGCTCATCATCCTGAATTTTTTCACTGTTTTCATCGCCCTCATCATCGTCAACAACATCATCGTCAACAACAACATCGTCAACAACATCGTCAACATCATCAACGTTGTTGACGTCGATATCATTGTCGTTGTCGCTGTCAGTGTCGACGTCGCTGTCGTTATCGTTGTCATTGTCGTTATCGTTGTCATTGTCGTTATCGTTGTCATTGTCGTTATCGTTGTCGCTAGATGATGGAAGGTTATTCGAACGTTCCATGGATGTAGTCGCGGTAGCAGTTCGAAGTCGCTTCGATGATTGGTGTTGACCATATTCGTATTCTCTCTTCACAGGTCGCGATCGAGGCGTTGAGCGTGTTTTCAACGCGGATGTGTTCTCGATTAATCGTTTCAGCGGTTCGACGATGGGGCGCGTGCTCACCTCCACAGCCGCTTCCGTAGCCATTTTACCAATTTTCAAGGCCAAGCACTTTTTACGTATAACGTCGCTGACTTTGGCGATTTCTACCTTCGCGTTCACCTTCGAATCCACACCCCGACGACGTTTCCCTCCTTTTTGACATTTAGCTCCCTTTTGTCGATAACGTCGGCGTTGTTTTCGCGTATGCTTTGCGTCGACGTTACTCGAGGTTAACGCAGTCGTTGTCGTCGTCGTCGTCGATTCGTTAGACATTTCGTGTTGCTCGATGAACGACTCGCGGTTTACTAATGTCCGCGAGCTACGACGAACTCGTTAAATCCTCTTCGATATCGCCCTTCGTACATGGAACTATCCTTATCGATCACCACGAAATCGTATCGTCGACGCCAACATCTCGCGCACAAGTCGTTGAACGACTCGAACGTCATGTCTGTATTCACGTGATCGTTGTACACGCGACGCAAGTTCGTACCGTCTTGTTTGAACAGCATAAGAAAATTCACGTTGTCCCTGATCAAATGTTTAGGTATTCTAGCGTACGACTGACACAAATAAAAGCAGTCCACATTCGCGTGTCGACCCATGGAGAAATATTCGCGGATCGCGTTCTGTTCGTCGCACGCCACGTCATCGAACACGAAGATCGAGTCAGGTCGAGCGTCTCTCGGTGGGACGATCTCGGCGTTGTCCGAGTAGGGAAAGTATTCGATTCCGTCGACGAGCGACAACACCTGCTCCAGATATCGATACTTTGGCTGATGCAACGATTTCGAGTACACGTACACATTCTCGAAACGTAAACCGTTCGGGCTCTCTAACATGCTCAGAAGTACGTTCGTTTTTCCGCATCCGGACGGACCGCAAATCACGCCTCGCACGCTGTTCGGCAGCAACGGGCCGTGTCTGTTCGATCGACTCGCATCCCTATCATCGTCGAGCATTCTGTTCGCGGTCACGCGAATAACGCCCGGCTGTTTCGCGAATCGCATGACGAGGGACTACTATTTATATTCGTGGCACGCGTCGCGCATGCCACAACCACTCTGATCGGTGGAGCGCGCGTACACGTTTATTATTGTAGTAGCTTTCCTGATTATTCTAACGCAGGTGTATGATCGCATCAACGACCGCGGTGTCTCATGGACTAGGGCTGAATCGAAAGAATAAGAAGATCGGATTGGGTCTCGTGAACGGAATCATAAACCGCTTACCGTTCGAACTACACGTCCCGGGTTATCAGTTTTGCGGACCTGGGACGCGTTTGCTAAAGCGATTGGCTCGTGGCGACGAAGGTGTGAACCCGCTGGACGCTGCGTGCCGCGACCACGATATCGCGTACTCTCGTCGAAAGGATTTGGAGGGACGACACGAGGCGGATCGCGCGTTAGCCGAACGAGCGCGAGAACGAGTGTTCGCGAACGACGCGACCTTTGGCGAAAAAGCCGCAGCGACTGGAGTGTGGGCAACGATGAAGGCTAAGACCAAACTCGGCATGGGTATGAGAAGGACGAGACGTAAACAGAGAAAGGCTGGAAGGAAAAAGAGAAATTCTGGAGGAAAACATCCGCAACGGCGACGACGACATCGTAATCTACGAGTGGCTAAACGCGGTGGATTTCTTCCATTTCTTCCGTTCGTGCTGCCTGCGTTATCGGCTATCGGAGCATTGGCCGGTGGAGCGGCTGGTATAACCAAAGCGGTCAACGATTCGAGGGCCTCTCGAAAACAGCTGGAGGAGACGTTGCGTCATCATCGGGCTATGGAAGGGCGTGGAATGCATCTGACACCGTACAAGCGAGGCGCTGGCATGAATCCTAGACGCCGACGCCAACGACGACAGCACTCAAAGAAAAAAAAAAACGTCGATCGAGTAGCCGCGTGGCGACGGTGGCAGCGATAACGCGACAACCTATGACGAATCTGCAATTAGAGCGCGAGTGCGCTAGCGTACCGTTCTTTCGAGGGGTGTTTATGCGCGACACGCTTCCTACGCGCGTACTAGCCAACGAATGTGGTATCGCGAATCTTGACGAGAATCGAGGCGCCGGTACGCACTGGGTCGCGTACGCGAAACGCGGGCTACGAGTACAGTACTTTGATAGTTTCGGGAATCTGCGACCTCCCACGGAATTGATTTACTATTTCGGACGCGGAACAACGATCACGTACAATCACGATCGTTTTCAACGTTTCGACGAGATGAATTGCGGTCCCTTATGCGCACAATTTTTGCATCAAAAATCTATGGAATTATGGCCTATGTACTAAGATTATGCTACGATGTATCCATACGTAATGATGCTTCATATATCCTATAATAAAGAAACATAATTTGACGATAAATTGACGAGTATTCGAACGCGCGCGTCACTTTCTCGCTCTCCGTCTCGCGAGTGTAATCGATATGTCGTTCACGCTCACGTTAACGGGCCGTAGCAGCGTGCTCACGGTAAACTATTTTCCTCCGATAGATTTGAGCGATGGTCAGTATGAATTAGGACTCGCGGACTTGGAGACGTTTCACACGATACCGAACATTGACTCGAGCAACGATAAATTCTACTACATCGCCGACTACAACACCGAGAACAACATCGTCGACGTCGCTCATGAATACATTGCGATCCCTCACGGTTCATACGAATTAGACGCTATCGCCGAGCACCT
Organism: Andrena fulva; assembly: GCA_946251845.1. Classification (NCBI taxonomy): domain Eukaryota; kingdom Metazoa; phylum Arthropoda; class Insecta; order Hymenoptera; family Andrenidae; genus Andrena; species Andrena fulva. The sequence continues at coordinate 16,893,286 of OX276331.1, read as the reverse complement.
GAAGCAGCGATTACTCGATCGACATCCCCGAAGTATCGATAACAACGATGCAAATGAGAATGATGCCGACAAGTATCCTCTAATGCTGCGAGCTAACAACAACACCATGAAAAGCGAGCTGTACTGCTCGTTCGCCGTGGACTTTACGCAACCAAACAATGTGGGCTCGTTGCTAGGATTTTCCCCGAATCGCGTTTTATCACCAAGAACCTGGCACGAGTCCGACGTACCCGTGAACATTATAAACGTTAACGTGATCAGAGTAACGTGCAACGTCACTACCGGTGCGTACAGCAACGACAAGCCGGTACACACGATCCATGAATTTTCACCTCGCGTGCCACCGGGATATAAGATATCGGAAACCCCGCGACACGTCATTTACCTGCCGATCGTTGCACGAGCAATACACGATCTAACGTTGTGCATCGTCGATCAACACGAGCGCCCTATAGATTTCCGCGGAGAAGAAATAACGATTCGTTTGCACGTTCAACGACGTCCGCGCGATAGGCTAGCGTAACTACACGTGTGCGCGCGTGTGTATTATGTTAGTGTTAGATCATACATACGAATCATCAATCATAGCTGCCGCTGCTACTCCTAACGTTTCTGGGTCGCGTCATCGGCGCAACCCTTTATCGACGTGCAAAAGTAGCAGAATAAAGGCGGGTGGAGCGATAAGAAGAAGAGGACCGGTAAGAAGCGCAAGAAAGTCATTGACTCGTAGAAACGCGCGTTTTCTACGATCACTAGGTTTCATCGTCGCCCATTAGACAAGCTGTGAGTGACACGCAACCGCGATGTCTTTTATTCTGGACGTGGCGAATATGCCAACCTTTGATAATCGTATCACGAAAATCGAGTTACACACGTACAATCCGTACGCCAACACGACGTTCGATAATAGCGACGAGATAAGAATACCCATACAGCAGCAAGATCTGTACACGCTTCCGTGCGAAAGTTTTCTATACATCGAAGGTCGTGGCACGTTAACGACGCAAGACGCGAAAGGCCAGGCAACGTCGGCGAGTGCTGTTCTCGACAATAATTGCGTCGCGTTCATGTTCGATGAGATTCGATACGAATTGAACGGTGTTGAGATCGATCGTTGCCGAAATCCGGGAATCGCTACCGCGTTGAAAAATTACATTTCGTTGTCGGTCGATAGAAGCAAAGTGCTCGCGAATGCCGGTTGGGATCATACCATCGCGTACGATAAAGACATTTTTCATTCGGGCGCTTTCAATTTCTGCGTACCATTGAACGTTCTGTTAGGTTTCTGCGAGGATTACAAACACATCGTGATGAACGCGCGACACGAGCTGATCCTTATTCGATCACGAGTCGATGCGAACGCGATGTACGGTACCTCGGTCACTGCGAGGCCGAAACTAGACATACGCAAGGTGCAGTGGCGTATACCCCACGTCGCTTTGGAGGAAGTGAATAAACTATCGATGCTACGTATCCTGGAAAGTGGCCGACCGATCGCGATGAGTTTCAGATCGTGGGACTTGTACGAGTACCCGTTGCTGCAAGCGACAACGAAACATACGTGGACCGTGAAAGCTACGTCGCAAATCGAGAAACCTCGATACGTGATATTCGCCATGCAAACCGATCGAAAGAATCGTCTTGATAGAACTGCGAGTAGATTCGACGCGTGTAAACTCACGAACGTTCGATTATACCTAAATTCCGAGACGTACCCGTACGATGATTTGAACTTGGATTTCGATAAGTTTAAATACGCGATCCTGTACGATATGTACGCGAAATTTGGTCGATCGTACTACGGACACGGAGAACCATTAATGAACGCGATCGAATTCTTTCAATACGCGCCTATCGCGGTCATAGATTGTTCTAGGCAAAACGAATCGTTGAAGAACGCTACGGTGGATGTGCGAATAGATTTCGAGTGCAACGAAAATGTCCCCGCTAATACTACAGCGTACTGTATGATCATACACGATCGTATAGTAGAATACGGCCCTTTGACTAACGTGGTACGTAAACTAACATAGTATGCGTATGTATGAACGATCAACGAATACTACTGCCGCTTCTGCTACTGTGAAAACTACGATGTCCAAGTCCTCAGTTGCTGTTCAGACGCCACCACGGACACTGCTACCTAATCGTGAAATAATCGCAATTGTCGATCTTCAAGGTTTCAATGCCGATTGTGAGTTCGTTGTCAAAGAGCTCGCGATCCGCAGACACGGTAACAACGATAAAACGCCTACGATCAGCCATTGGATCTTCGAACCACCGTACGTCTGGGGGCATCTGAAATCGTGCGAGAACCGTCAAGCGTCCTGGCTCGCGAAGCATCATCACGGGCTTCGCTGGTCTGACGGTTACGTCCCATACTCCAAACTTCCTGGGTTGCTGGCCAGTGCACTCACGAACATTGACTTTGTCGTCGTGAAAGGTGTGGAAAAGAAAACCTGGATGCTGCAACTACTACCTGACATAATCGTTGAGGATGTCTGCGATTTATACGAACTGAAAGAGCAACAACAACAACAACAACAACCGAACAACAGCAGCAGCAGCAACAACAACGCTCGAACCGTCGAAGACGACGGCGGCTACGACGTTGACGATGATTATTGCGGGATCGTCCCTAACACCGCGGACCCCG